>CADWAE010000131.1:12002363-12669817 GCA_902982915.1 Phalloptychus januarius
AGTAAAACTTTTTTGAACAAGTTCTTTGTAGTTGAGAGCAAAAAATATGATCAATTACAATATGACAATATTGTCCTCAGTTAGGGCAAAACCAACAAGTAGGGAATAATCCAGTCCTCATTTAGATAAAAAAAAAAACATCAGATAAAGCAATCATTTCCCTGTTCTTCAGAAGAGTTGACAAGAACACACTTGTAAAAAAGTTAATAAATTATGTCGGTAGAATTATTACTTTCTTATGTTGTAAATATGGCCCCTACTGTAGTCTCTTATTCAGTTTTACCATATATATATATATTACCTTTGTCTGAATAGACATGCTTCCATTTACTTTGAAATTGCTGCTGGCACACCTGAATTCCCCTGCTGTGGGACATTAAAGGATTTTTCTTTTTCATTTCTAATATCCTTTATACCTTTGAGAAGTGTACCTTTGAGTCAGTTGTCCATTTATTTTGTTTATTTATAACTTATTATTTTTAGTGTGCCACTGTGTGCTCCCATTTGCCTGTCAATTTTCTGTTAACACAAATATGTTTTACTACTAAGGGACAAATAAAAGAAAATTAATTATTTCAAATGATGGAGAGATCAAAATATAAAGTTTATTTGTAGTCAAATTCTGCATCATCAGAGGTGAAAAGAAACTTGAATTGCTTTTTTTGGGCTTTACAGGGTTAAACTGGTTCTCACTATTTCTGTATTGTCTTAAATTTTCACATTTGAAGGGTTTTGTCTGAAAGGCAGTCTTATTGTTTCTATTATGTTGTTGATCCAAAATTCAAATTTCATAATGAATGAACCCCAATAATTCAGATGACAGTTATTTAGCAGAAAAGGTCAAACAGGTGATTGTTAGTTCTTGGTTTTAGCAGCTGTGTGGAACCTCCCACTACTTTTAAAATGTTTATCTGGCACACTTCTAAGTGCTCAGAAGACAGGAAAGGTGTCACACAGCCCAACTGTTAGCCCAGACACATAATCTGCTTTGTTGTTTTCTGTGCTAAAGGGCTACCATTTATAGTTTAAATACCGAAATACTATAAAACGACCCAGGCTAAATAATTCTACACCCATAGGAAATTTCTTAAAATATGGTCAATTCATTTGTGAAAATACTTCATCAGAATTTAAATGTAGTAGGACCACCTCAGAATTAGACAAGCAAAAAACATACTGCACAAACTATCTGAACTTGGAAAATCTGGCAAGATGTATTCCCCTACAACTGTGAGTTCAGAAATCTATCACAATTTCAGCTGACTTTGATTTGTAAAGACCAACTACAGAAAACCTATGCAGGAGCCCTACGAACACATAAAAACAATGCTTAACATACCCTGGCAAATGGCTTACATCTTATATTCACTTTGACTCATTATAGCCTTAAGCTGTTATATGATACATGACATTTTTCTATTGGTACAAAAGAATAAAATAAACATAATTTTTCAGTTAAGCATGGTTTATGTCAAATAACATTGCCCTTAAGTCATGAGTGGTGTTCTGGAGTAATGCAAAGCAGTGCGAATATCGGTTTTTCATTTCTAAACTTTTTTCCAAAATTTTGTTATTCTAATACCATAAAAATCACGCATAGGGCTGCTTGGTGGATAAGAGGATGAGGGAGCTGACAAAGGGGTTCTAGTAATACAATGATTGTTATGAACTTTATCTTGAGTCTTACTTGAGAAACAAATGGCCCTGTCAGCCAGAACACACCATCTATAATTCTTTGTCTTTTTTTCCATAAACAGTTATTCTGCCTATGCTGGCCTTGGTGCCAGAAGATAAATAAGGGGAATTAATTTGTGTCAGGATGACAGGAAAGCGCTGCTCTGTTTGGCAGGAAAAACACAACAGAGAGTGTTATTAATGACTCAACACAAGGACTGCAAGGACCATAGTTGCTCAAAAAGAGGTCAGAAAAAGAGGGAAGTGAGACAGAGGGACAGGAAGGACAGAAACGGGGCACTAATACAAGAATAAAAGGAATATTTTGTAAAGGGACAGATGAACAGATGGAACTGGTCTGGAAGTTAGAACACCCACCACTCCACATCACTTGCTGCTTGTCCTAGTTTTCAGTGTGAGCAGCTTCGTCCCAGCTCTTGCAGTGAAGTGGTGTAATGTAAATAATTGGGTCTCAGTGTTTACTATGGAGGCAGCCGTTTGGTCTGAGATGTGGTGACTTGAGTACCTGAAGAGCGAAATTTGTTTGGCCTTGGCACATTCAGCGCAACCTCTCATTCTACAAATGTGATTGTCAGTGAACTCTCCTCTCAGTGAAGCTTTATTGTGTCTTCACTGTTTCTTCCATACTCTGAATAAGTTTATATTCTGTTGCTCTGAAAGAGATTTCACTTCATCTTTTTAAAAGCTTTGTTTTGTATGTGTTTTATAAAATCCTTGAAACAGTAGCTTCTGCAGTCTACAGGTGATTTATATTTCAAAAGTAACAACACTAAAATAACTTATTTAGAACTTAATTTCCATATATTTTGCTTCCAAAAAGCACAGTTTTTCTTGTAACCTTGATCAATTATTCTCTATGCTTAATGGAGATAGTTTTTCATTTGGATACGGGTCCTTGTATCCAAATTGCATACTGTTATTGCATACTGTTCAGGGTGCTTGAGAACAAGGAAAGTTAAATAGTATAACAACAGGAAAATAAGCAGTATCCTAAAGTTTTGTCTGTGCAGTCCAGAAAAGAAGTGAGCAATACACTTATATTTTGAATTGTGCAACACATTACTGTGCACAGCTAAGCTTGTCTGTTGCTTTTTTGTGAATACATCTCTACATCTGCAAAATTGGTTTGTTTTTCAATTAAATAACCTAAAAGATATGCTGGACAAAATGTGCAATAATTTTTAAAAGTTAAAAAATTATTCATGACCCTAATATTGTATATAGTACATACATTTATTGTGTATCTCTCATAAAATCATAAAAAAATAATTTTATTTTCCTGCTTGATTGTTTACAAATTAGGTCACAATATAAGTACGAAAATAACACTTCGTATTATGTATGATGCATATGTTTTTCATATTGTGTAAGGTACACACTTGATACTGGCTGCTTAACAACAGTATTTCTTTTAGTTCATGCACGCTTATGAAGAATAAAGAGTGGTTCACAAAAGCAAGGCTGGCCTGGGATTGATTTGGCAGGCTCATTGTCCTTTTGTTGAGCCTTTATAAAATAGAGAAGTTTGTCTGAAAACATAAAATGGTAGCTAAATTACACCAAAATTGGATGGATTTGCCGCTGATAATGACCTTCTGCTGTAATTTACAGAGAGAACAGAGCTTGTTCTGAACAGGTGAATCTTTCTATTAAAAGGGTGAAGGTGACGCTGTCCTTCTGTTTGTATTCACAGAATGAACTGAGAAGACACTTAGTTTGCATACCCAGGATGGCAGGGGTCTTGACAAACATGTGATTATTTCTCAGTAATTAGCTTGCTAGCATCCATGTAGTAAAAACAAGGGTGGTAATTATGTGGAAGAGGTCTTGGGATGGCTGTCTGCGTCTCTTCGAAAAAACATAACACACCGGGGGATATGACAATGAGATGAGAACAGGAGGGCAGTGAGGGAAGAGGAGGGAGGGATGGCATTTGTTAACTGTGTCCATGCTGTCATAGAAAACAAAACAGTCTTTTAATTGGCATCCAAGGAGACTAAACATAGGATGTGGATGCAGTGAGTTGGAACTGAGTGTTACAGCAGGAAGTGCCTTAGAGGAAATATCACAGTTACTGTAAATGCACTTGCATATTTTTGCTAATGGAGAAGCTGGTGATTAATTTACCGGCTGGCAAAACATTATATACATTTGTTGAAACTCATTTTAGTTATAGAAATGCGTTGTTATTTTTCGTTTGTTTCCATTCTGTACTCTAACTACTCGTTTCTGTTGTGTATATTATCGACTGAGCTCAAGGTTCACTGCAGGCTGTGTGAAGCATGGCTGTTCTCTTAAACTCAGAGGTCAAGAGGGTCACTGGGGAAAGATGAAGATCCATCATAGGCTTGTCTTGTGCTGACTGGACCACTCATCCACCCCTGGACCCAGGACCCATTTGCAGCAGTTGCTTGGCAACTGCTTGCTGTAATTAGTCCAGAGATGTAGCCTCAAGTCAAATATCCCTACTTCTAGGTCAGGTCGCAGAAGGAGCAAAACCACACCTACACATCCTCTAGGTGCTTAAATAAATTTTTATTAAAGCACAAAGCACATTATATGCATGTAAAAAAAGTGAAAGACCCCCTTATTGCTGCTGTAAAGCATTCTTTCTCTCACATAGAAACAATAAACTTTCTATATACAAAGTATTTGTTTCCATATACAGAAAGAAATACAGTATAGTACCTTAATATCCAACCCAAACTTGCGTTCTTGCTCCTAATAGTTACATTTTTAATAATATCCGAGTGGCTAGTTGCCATGAACAACTAATCTCTGTAGCTGGTTTGTTTGTGTCAGGTGGCTACAACCTGCCACACGTTTCTCTTTAGGCTCTCTACTGTGGTTAATAACTTTGACCAAAAGTGCAGCATACATTTTAAGCACTTAAACAAATACAAGTTCAACTTGACTCTTAAGTAAAGTGATGTAACACTTCGGAGCAGTGGACTCAAACGGTAGTCTTTAAACACCATTGCCCTGACGGTTTTACATGTATTTCTGTTCCAACTCACTGGAATTAAATGTATGGCTCATTACCTGCACTCTGCTGAACTGGACTTGCAAGATGTTGGCTCTTAAGAGCTGAAGTCAAAGATCCATCCTTGAGAGGAAACGTAAGAGGTGGATTTCTAAGGCAAAAGGATTAGGGAACAAGTGACTGAACTGGAGACTCTGGATGATGAATAACGATCATTGTTTAAAAAAAGGGCTCTGGTGTTGGCTCTTAACCATAGAAGCAAGCAACTGAGGAGCTGCTCAACAAATGGAAACTGGACAAAAATAATGTCCATAGGGTTCTATAACGTTGAGCTGCTTAAAACATTTGGTTGCGCTGTACAGCACTTTGATTTCTAATATATGTAAAACTATTGCATTGCCTTCAAACACAATATATGTTCATTAGGTATTAGTTTAGTATGAAATATAACAAACGAGGTAGAGGAAGCTAATGTCCCCTTTTGGCAGTTTAAAGAAAATGACCCAGTGGAGAGCTGGTTGGGTAGAAAAATTGGGAATCTAATGAAGACAAATTGCCATTTCCATATTGTGGTGATGCTGGAGTTACTGACTGAAAAAAATTAAGAATTAAATCCTTAAAGACCATTGGTCAGTTATTTTGTGTTTAGATAGAACAGATAAAACCTGACACAGGAACTAACACACTAAGAAAGACAAGATTAAGAGAAAACAGGTAGAGCTGATGGCTAAATCGGGTGTTTTGCTTTCATGCCATATACTGAGAATATTAAAAGTGAATTTAAAAGTTAAAGGTAACATCTTATAACCTTGCCATTTCCAATATGTCGGGTAAAAATTGTCTCAAAACTAATAGGTACAGTTTATCACACAGGAAAAATGTCTTTTGGTGACAGGGCTAACCATTTGACTCAATGGAGAAGTTCAGCATAGGACTCTAGAATACATAAAGTTTGTTTGCACTTGAGAAAACAACTAAAAAGGCAAAGAAGTAACACATGGAGAGAGTATAACATTGCTACAGCAGTTTTACACATTACTACTACATGTACTACCAGGAAGTCCTTAACGCTCCCTGGCAGCTCCCTGGCAAGCTGAACCCTAAAAGACATAATAGAGATTGTAGAAGGTCCCTCTAGAACAAATCAGATCAGGCTGTCCATTGATCCCTTCTTCTTCCATGTCATCTGTGTTTTTAACATTTCATGAGTTACTGGTTATTGTGAATTTAGAGCTTAGTGAAGGCTGATTCACCTCTTCAAGTAATAACTTTTACAATCAACACATTTTAAACACACTGTGAATAAAACGAAACTGCTGATCTAACAGTTTTAAAACACCACATATATATACCAGAATACAGTGCGCATGGTGAGGATGTTTTTTGGTAGAAAGTCGTTAACAGGCATTCCCTTTCATTATAGTCATTGATGTGCCTTTTTATTCTCTGTATTTCTTTCTCTCTCTGTGCCGGGACGGATAACAAGTCATTGATATGGGCTTGTTTGGTAGAAATTTATGATCTGTGGCCCATATGGGAAAGCCATAAAACCTAATCAAAGCATCACAAGGTTGACCCTGGCTCAGTAAATTCTAATGCCAACCATCAGCAAGCTCAGGTAGACAAAAAAAAAAAAACCCACAAAAAAACAATTACACTTCATAAAATGGCATCCATAGGCCCATGGTGATCATTATTTACTGATTTGACCCTGGTTGTCCTATGACTTTAAGATATTCAGCAAGTCTGCACTCTTTTAACTACATACATGAACTAGTTTGGATTTTTAATTGACCTGTTATGGGTGGAATATTTATTTTTCACCATTGTTAGACAACATAATGTATTTTATCTTTACAGGTGTACTTTATGTAGTACTTTTTATAATTGTTATAAGAAACAAATATTTTAATCATAGAGTATTTTGAAAAGGAGATGATTTGATTCTTCTACTGGATGTGGCTGATTTTACTGTATGTATGTCAGCCTGTCATGAGGCCTTGTGGCTTAGTAGCACTCCATTGATATCACAAGAAATGTTCTATTTCTGTAGCTTTAAAGAGACATTAAACAGATTGCCTACAATGTCCATGAGTGTCTGGCTCTATGTGACATGAACACTGTGACCCACATCTCTTTCGAAGTGTGGCTGTATCCCACTGGGGAGTTTTGACATTTTCCGATGTGTTCCTTTTACTTCGGTTTTTTGCTTTAAGCCATGCTTTTGACAGTTTTGCCTTCTCATTATTTTAGAGCTTTACTGAACTTGCATTGCTTGCTTTTTTTCCCTTTTTTGTTGAAAGCTCCATGTATTGTCTGTCCGCTGGCAAATTGTGACAATGAGAACTCCATATGGAATAGATGTATGAGAGTCAATTCTTAATAAAGGGTGACCCTGGGAGCCACATCTGCTATTAAGTGCCATGTCTCCATAATTTACAGCCAGGACACTCTGGGCATGCTCTCGGTCCTCTGAAAGTCAGTGTTTCACATTTTCATTTCCATACAGGGTGTGTTTAGTTTGATCGATTGGCCATTAAAAATGCAAGGGTCAGAAATAGCTTTAATTCATTTTTGTGAGAAGGCTCATGACGTGCATTCTGGACTGTTGATTGATTTAAAAGCAAGACTGGAGTGGTAATTTTTCTTTTGGTTATTAAAGAGAGTAATTAGAGAACAAAAACATCATTTTGGCTGTACTTACTTTGACCAGATGAACAGTAAATAAAATCAAGATGGGAAAGATGAGGCATAATTTTAGACTAATTTGGATTAGAATTTGTTGTTATTGAGCAACCCTTGCAGTTAGTTCACTGAAAAGAATAAGCAACTGTAATTCAGAAAGTGTGTGTGTTTCCTGTTGCCTTCACCTATCTAGAGTCTTTCCTGTGGTGATAAACTAAAGCTCCAGTGGCCTCCACCCATGTTGGTCCCTAGAGAAACCTCTTCTAATGAGCTCCATGCAATAACCTCCCTGAAGTTTTTGCTTGTACCTTGACTTTGGAATTCTTCTCTCAACATACAACATTAGCCGTAGGCTACACTGAGTATGAAAGTTGATGTTATTTCTATAAATAAAAAAATTACAACTTTAGGTTAATGTAAGCAAACATCACCCTGGCACTATGTATACTTTGTGAATCAGCAGCTGAAATGTAATGTCATACCGCCGATGAATATTTTAGTGTCGAGCCTATCATCTGCATCTTAGGACTTTTGGTATCACACTGCCACGTTAAATGTATACTTAGTTGTGACTTTTCTAACTGTTGTATTGAAATTGTGAATGGGTTCATTTTAAAACAAATGGTATTTTTTGTTTTTATCTACAAAACAAATGTGCTCTCAAGTCTGCTACTTGACTAGTATCCTATTTACTTCAGTCTTGATGTAGATTCAGACAAGTCTCATATTGACTTGTCTCAGATATGAGATGTCAAATCCCCTTCTCATGTGCAATCTTTAACACATGTAAGCAGGAGTGAATTTAAGCTTAGATCATTCAATTAATTGATCAAAGTTGTCCCGGTAACATTGCATCGTGGTTTAATCCATTTGGGTTTTCGGTAATTAACATGGGAGTAAAACGGAGCTAATAGCTACTAAGCTTATCTCTTTTTAATGCTGCGATTAGCTAGTAATTCTGTTGTGGAAATGAATCAGTGAGAAGACATGTTCAGTGTTTTGCCATCATTCTTTCTGGCTCGTCATGAGTGAATCTATCTTGTTAGGTCCCAAAGTGTTTATTTGTTAGAGGCACCTGGATTCATATCACTTGATCATCTCAACAAGCTAATTTGAATCGTTCTTTACATAAAAACTATACACTGTGTAATCTTTTTCCCAAATGCCTTCTGTAAAATTTTGAATTAACAAACAGCTCAAATTCACTGAACTAATTTAATCAAACCTGTATTCTTCATATCTCAGCTCCCTGCCAAGAAATATTTTGTAAGTCTCTGCCAATTTGAAAATCTTTTCATCAGAGAAGTTCCAAAGTGGTAGATAGAAAATATAAACAGACAGACAATGATTGAGACTACTCCCCCTGAAAATATTGCTAAGAACCTATGTATGTTTGTTCACTTAACTTGTGGTTTATTTTTTACCCAAAAGTAACACACAGAAACAGAGTACTGCTGCTGTGCTAGCTCAGCCAGTAAATGTTGAAGAACTCTGTATTGAAGCTTTTAGCTGGCATCTTGGGGAGTCCTGTAACCACTGACATTTATTATAGAGCAGTCAAAAAGACAGGGGCACTTAAGTCACTGAGACACATAAAAAAAATTGTTTTCTTTATCCTTTGTTTCATTCACTGTTTACACACACATTTGCTCACAGATGTTTCTATATTAATAAAAATCTATTTGTACAAAAAAACTGAATTTCACTACATCCTTTTTTTAGTCATATATAGTTATATTTAACTCTAAAAGCCTGAAAATTCCAAGTTAATATAAACATTTACCACTTTTATTCAGTCATTTTGTTCTGTTTTGTTATAAAATATCATGTATTTACTCAAGCTTTGGACTAAGTGTTTATGTGATACATAGATGCTTTATAATATTTATGGTATGTCTGTAAGCAGATGTGGGAACTGTTTTTGAAGAAATAGTTAATTATGTTGCAGCATGTTTAAGCACACTTAAACATGTTCAGATAGACTATAACATTTCAAAATGTATGTCCAGTTCTGAATTAGTTCTGAAAAGCTGGGCACAAATGATTTTTGTCACAACTGAGCACCTATAACTAAGCATGTATGGTGGACCACCTAAAATGATGATGCCGATGTTATTGCCAGCAAGCAAATTACTATAACAGCCTAACAGTGCTCTGGGGCTTCATCACATAATTCTGTAACTGATTTGTTTGTTCAATGTACTGCAAATGTAAATTTCTAATCTTTTACATCTGAGTAAATTGTATTTAGACTGAAAGCTCAACTTCTTTTCCTTTTTTTATTCACCAAGGCGAAGAGGCATTTGGTGTCTCTGCAGAGATTTTACAGTCAGATTGCAAAACATTTGGAAGTTTAGTTTATCATTATTTTTTGAGTATTTGCCTTTATTTTTATATCTTGGCTTTTTAAAAATATTTAATTGTTTGGGTATGTTTGCTGTGCTGATCCCAGTGTTTCCTTGATTCAGTTAACCCTTCTCCCTCAGCTCCACAAAACAAACAGCTTCATGTAGTTGAGGCTCACCTGTTCGTTGCTTCTCCAATCAATGCTCCTTAACTTTTAATCTTCCAGTCTTTTGACACACCATGCTGAATTCATATATTACCATCCAAGTCTTCCATATTTTTCTTATGCAAGTTGGTGATTATTGATGGTTAGTTTGTGTTATCAACTATACACGCTCCACAAGACCTTTCCTACCTCCTACCTAGATCCACTGAATACAGAAGTCATGATACTTACAGGGACTGACAGCTTGAGTAGCTTTCTTGTAAATTTAAATGAAGAATTCAATCGACTGGCATACTAGAGTTAATTGGTTATAAAGTCTTTAGATCGCTTCACACTTTTTTCACAATAAAATATAATTTTTTCTCTTAATCTTAGAAAAACTGAAAAGGGCTCTAATATAATTTTGATTGGATGGCAATTCGATTTCTGTATTCTTAAGAAATTGCTGAAACATGTGTGTGCTGCGTTGAGGGGAATTTTGTGTGTCTTCTGACAAGAGACAAGTTTCTTTGGTCAGCTGTTGGACGTCTTTGCAGTCTGAGCCATCTTTGTATTGATAGCATGTTTTTGATTATTTATAATGTTTATCCTCCTTCCCACATGCTTCCTGTAACGATGGATCACAAGAAAAGAAATATCAAGACAATTATGGGAAGTGAGGCAGCAAAGTAATAATCTCCTTATGAATAATGAATCTACTTAATGGTTTAAAGTATCACTGTGTGTTTAGGGAGTGACTGGAAAAAGGAAGTGATGGAAAAAGACAAGACAAGATTTACCTGAGCTACTTTATGAATATATCATGCACTGAATGCTGACATAGAGGAGCGTTTCGAGGAAATTCCTCCTAGAGGTGCTTTAAAGCTTCAGTTGTTTCAGTGGCTAGAAAAGAATAACTGATTGAGCTTCTTGACTTTTTAAATGATATAATCAACACTTGCAACTGCAGTTAGTCTTGTTTAGTAAGCATGGAATTGCTACTTTGTGTGTTGAGGATAGAGGTTGATGCCTGAGAAGGAGAGCCTGAGATTTCCGACTGGCTGTTTGCCATGCGGACTACTGAATAATGCACAGCCAAACCCTGACTGTATAATAGTGATGCTCCAGACAGGAGCTTCAGCAGCACACTGTGCTCTGAATAAGATATAGCTAGACTTTTCTAGTACTTTCTTTGGTGACAGTGAGTAGGATTTCAAAAGAAGAACATTTGCCAGCATCACCTTTGAGAGATTGTGCTTGGAACCAGCAGTTTTTGTATAAGAGGACTGAATTTTGCTTAAATTTAATTTTAGATTTTGGAGTCTTAGACCCATGTTGATTGGTCTGAATGGTGGAGCATGTATGTTAGCCTAAGCCTCACAGACTCTTAGCTCCTGATTGATCTGAGATGTTGACAGGCAGGGTTGTCAGTGTTTGATTCGGCTCTGTTATCAGTAATGTAGCTAAGGCTCTCAATAGGCTGACAAGATTAGAATGCATTACTGTCAGAAAGCTTGGTGCCCTGGGGCTGCTGCATGCTTGTTGAGTGTTAATGACTCAGACTGTGCCTCACCAGTGCAGGACATGTGCTGACAGTCCACCTAATCACTTGCATCCCAATCAGTCCAACCTACTGCCAGAAAAGAAGAGAATGACGGTTCATTTAAATTGTTTTGTAGATATGCACTTTGAAATATCACTGATGTTGACTACATTAGACTTTCTAAATCTTTTCTGGCCTGAAGGCTTGTGTGTTTATAGTAACTGTAACGGCCTGCATTTGTATAGGGCTTTATATCAAACCAAAAGTCCAGAGAACCCCAAAGCACTTCACACTACATTTAGTCATTCACTCATTCATGCACACATTCACACACAGATGGTGACAAGCTAGTGAATTGTAGCCACAGCTGCCCTGGGGCAAAGCTGCCATGCACTGAAGCCACCGGACCCTCTGACCACAACCAGTAGACAAGTCGGGTGAAGTGTCTTGCCCAAGGACACAACGACTGAGACAGACGGAGTGCAGATTTGCACTGGCTGGTGGCTGGATGGGGGAATGGATGATGTTAGAAGTGTATTATGCTTTTGACATACCCTCTTAAATTCATTTACAAAATAGTCAATAGTCAATCTTCTGTTATTTAAACTACGGACTGTCTTGCATCTATCAGTTATCTTCAGAAACATTGTATTCCATATCACAGTATTTTTGGGAATGTTACTCATATTGGCAGCAAAATGCAATGATTTCTTTCTCAGTGGATTATGTCTTCCTTGCCCTTTTTGATCCAGGCTAAGGGTCCTCTGGAATGTCAGACAATGTCATGAATAATACTGGGTGCCCTGGGTAATAAAACAAAATGTCCTTGGTGAAACTTCATTATAATCTTTTGGCAAAGATTATGGATTGAATAACAATGCATCTCATTTCACTCATGAAGGATCCAAGATATTATCATAAAAATGCAATATTTCTCTGTAATTGTTTGCTGAAAACTGTGTTGAAAGGTGTGTTTGTGTACATGGAGCCATTGCAACAAGATTAAAGTGCTTCTCTTCACAGTTTAATAAATACTTTCATATTTTACTCATAATTTCTTTAAAATATTCTCATTTATTTTGGTTTTATTTCCTCTCTGGGCCAAAATGTTTACAGATTATGAGTCCAGATAAAACCAAAAGATGGTTACGTCACTTTCTGCTAGTATATAATATTAATTGCAATCATGTGATAACACAGTAGACTAAGACTTGAAATCTTAGGCAAAGTAAATATGAAACATTCCTGGCCAGTGCAAAATAATAGGGAATGGTTACAGGTTAAAGATATATTCAATATACTATTTAAAGTCATTATGTCTCACTCTCAATAGAAAAAGCCATTCAGAAAGCTGAAATATTTCTTCACCTATGTTCAATCTGTAATATAAAGATAAATGTTGTTTCTCTCTTTGTCTGGCTCTCTCTTTAACCAACAAAGAGGTGTGTTATAGTCTGGATGAAAAGCTAAAAATACACTGGTTTACAAAAAGGCTGTCCATGAACTCAGGGACTCTGATTTAAGAGGCAGATAGAGGGAGAGGATTACACCACCTGGGAGTAATACTAGAAATAGGGAAGACATGAAAATGGATAACATTGAAAAGGAGTTACTAAAAACTCTGTTAGTGGCTGGGTAATCTTTTCTTCTAGTCCTTTCAAAGTTTCTTCAGCTTATGTTTTCATTGTATTTGTTTTAAGACCTCAGTTCTCTTATCAAATGTGATGTGGTTGGTGATGATGCCATATATGTCATTATGGCAGTATTGTTGAGAATTGAGGAAATCACAGTGTAGAGGCTCTTGAGGATTCTGAGATAAGGGAGTCACTCATTAGGCCTTGCATCTTTAATAACTGCCCAGGGGGAAATTAATAACCACTCAATACTCTGTGGCATAGATTGCTCATCTATTAGCTCAAGCTGCGAATGTTCTCGCTTTTAGACAGTGCAGAAAAAACCTCTGTTCTTTGTAATGTTGGATTTCTCAACAATATTGACCTTTTAACTCAATTGATTGACAGTTTGTTCCTTTGCTTTCTTGCCTATTTGTAGCATTTTCCTTTTGTGTTATAAAGACTCCCCATTGGTACCTCCTCTGTATATGACAAATCCAATGCAGTGGCAGAAAATGTCACTTTGCCAGCTTTGCAACAACTCCACTCAAGTAGTCATGTCTCTGTTGGACTGTGTGAGTGAGTTGGGCTTGTAGCTCTGGTGGAAAAACATAATCTTGCTTACACGTGTCATGATCACTGCTGATATTTCTCAGCTGGTGTGTTGATTCCCAGAAAATGGTCACCTGATTTAGAAAAATGTCATTGACAGTAAAAATTGCAAATATCTCCACAGTTGCCATAGAAACGGTGTTTCTCCTGAAGGTGATCCAAATTAAGTTGGCATTTATGATGTGTGGGACACAACACAAATACATTTATGTAACTAAAAATATTAAAGTTAAACATGAAAGTATCAGATTATGTTTTTATTTATCAAAAACTTTAAAAAAGTGTGAGAACCTCTTATCTCTCATACAGTTGTTGGGCAAGTATTTCAGAATCCTGTATTGCATGCTATAAGCATTCTAATTGCTTATTTGATAATGGCAACTTGTTAATTGTATGACAGTCCACTTGATGTATAGAAACACTTGCTATTTCATTTTCTATTTTCACATTATGTACTAAATTCTAATTTTGGTTCTCATTTCTCAGGCAAAAAGTTTTTTTCATAGTTTTGGTACGAATAGTGTTCCTATGAAAAGATGCTGCCCAAATGGTGAAAAAATACACAAAGATGTGTGTCTGACAGCTGAAAGGCTCATTGAAGCACCTCATTAAACCTGCAAAATGTCTTACGAGAAAAGTAGAAATTGACTCTAAAAACAAGAAGATTAGTTATTACTAGAGAGCACAAGCTCACTATTGAAAGGAAATATTTGTACTAAAGAACTACGCTGTCCTTTTCAAGATGTAAATAAGTATATTTTATTATGTTTTTTTCGCATAAGCAAGACATGTAGTTCTGAAAAGAAGATGAACAATGCTCTGTATTCTGTAAAGCAAACAAATAAATAAATAACTACAAATTTGATTGTTCTAAATACCTAAATAACTCTTAATGCTTCATTTGCAGTGTTACTGTTGATTGTCTACTTTGCTAAAAAGCTCTGTCGGCAAAAACAAAATATAACACAATTTCAAAGTTTGTCAAATGATGTGACTGTTTTCGTATGAGCATTTGATAAGATCTGGCCAGTACATCCCTACATTGAATAAACTCTGTTGCAGGATCTTCGTTTTTAACAACAAACAGTTAAGGCAGCACCACCATGAACACAGAGTGCACTACAAACTCATTTCTTCAGCAGCCTGTAGGGAGCATGAAAACCTAACTAGAATATTTTACATGTTTCCATATATTTATGTGGTTTTCAGGAGTCTGTGTCAATGGAACATGAATAGCTTTTGTTTTTTCTGACTCACATCTAACAAGAAGCCAGACAAATTAGAAATTTCCACAAAATCTCTATTAATGTGTGAATGGTTGCCATTCACACTTATTCAGAGATAATGATAAGCTTGTATTTGCAGAAGTAAGAAGTACATACAGTTCCTAAACATTTATCAGATGATTATCATAGTCTCTGTGTGAACAGCTTGGATTCTTAATTAAAAACAAAAATAACATTAAAAGTATTTGAAAAATGGGTAAATAAAGAATGCTACTTTGAATGATGCGTTGCTTGCCATGTCAGTAGTTGCCTGATGTGGAATGCATATTTTAATTCTATTCTGTTTTCTTTTCAGTTGTTATGTATGTTTGTGTACCAGCCCAGATGCTGCTGTTCTCAAAATCAAACACCGACCTGGTGTAGCCTCAGTGAGGAATATTTTATGGCCTGCATATATGTCCACAGGCAAACTGAATTCACTGTAAGGTAGGAGCAGAAAATAACAAACGCTAGATAGATTTTTGTTAAAGCCTTTTTTTTGTTGGGATAAAGCAGTAGGAAATTTACTCATCACAGAACTCTGGTCAAGACTGCAGCAATGGGGCTGTTGATGGTAAAAGGCTCATAACACTTGGTTAAAAAAAGTCATACAAATGTCAAGAGGCAGAAAACAGAAACATGAAGTAGTCAAATAGAAAAGACATTATACTCATGGACTCATGAAATGCGCTTGGAAATACAGTAAGATCTTTAAAGAAGAACACTATTTTTTATTTCTGTATGTCATGTTGCAGACAGTAAAAAAAGAGGTTATTCAAGGTTAACTAGGGCAGGGACTTTATCAAGTTAAGTTTGATTAATTACATAGATTTTAATGCATTGAAAATGTTAATGTACATAATCTATGTGTTAACATAATAGTTAATAGGCATGTTCATGTATGCCTACTAGCTATTCAGACCTAAACTACCATCTCAATGCAAAACACATCAGCACCAACAGACAGCAGCAAGCACAGACATCTCCAATGCTAATGTCAGCATCCACAGCCCACATTTCTAAGGAAGTATTTTTTCAAAGGAAATGCATGAATGATCTAAGGTCCCTGTATCTGCAAAAAGAAATGGATTTAATCACACTTTTCACCAATCTGATGGTCGAATAATCTAAATAATAGATTAAAAACAATAAATATATTGATGATTGAGTTGATATCTTACTTATTCAAAAACACAGCTGTGAAAAGGATTTTTGGATTGAGAGCTGGAGAAAAGTTCAGAAACAAACTATAATTTTAACTTTTGACTGATGTTATTTAAATTCTTATGTTCGGTTTTCTTGAGATTTTCTTCATTTAAAGAAGTGAAATCCGAAATGTTTGGAGTGCAGCAAACATAAATGATTTCCACTGAAGGAAAACATTTATTAATACTGATTAAACTGAAGTAAAATGTAAGGCATTTAATCAACTAGACTGCTTTTAGCTGAACACATTTGTGAAAGTTCAGACTGTAGACAAAAACTCCAATCAAATCAGAATTTTGAAGGTTAAACTAAAAATAATAATAAAACAAAACCTCTCAATGATCTTAGACAGATGAAATTGTTCTCAACTTGGATCTTGTCTTATTTTTGT
Source organism: Phalloptychus januarius (assembly GCA_902982915.1). NCBI lineage: Eukaryota > Metazoa > Chordata > Actinopteri > Cyprinodontiformes > Poeciliidae > Phalloptychus > Phalloptychus januarius. The sequence goes on from CADWAE010000131.1 coordinate 12,018,848, forward strand.
GTGATTACATTTACAGGGCTTTTTGTGATCTTTAGTTAATTATGTTTCCCAGCTGAAGCTCTTCAAGAATTTAAGAGTAATCAGTAATCTTTAGATACATGATTTAGTTCTTAGTAACTATTGTATAACTTTTATGAAATGCATTTATACTCCAATATAAAATTGGCTCTCTGTGAACAATGCAGACATGTGGGTCTTAAAAACATATTATAATCTCCTAGACAGTCTTTGCTTTTGAAGAGGAGGGAGTCTTAAAAAAAACTCCAAAATAAAGAATGTTCAATAGCAACATGGAACCTGTTTTGCTTTAGATTAAGAATAAAAAATAATAATAATATCTTGAGCCCACCTTCACCAAGATGTGCTGATTTTACACGAGGTCTGAATCTAAATGGCTCAGATGCAGTTTACAGTCTACTGGCATTATGAGAGCAAAAGGGAAATTGCGACTTCACATTCATACATGTGCTAAGATTACACCAGATTTAATTCAATCTAATATAATAACTTTTATACCAGCTGACATTAAAACTACACAGCAGTGGTTAGCGTTTATGAAAAAAAAACATGAAAAATCTGAAAGATGAGAAAAGTGGCTGGTATGCAATTCATACTTCCTTTAAGCCACTAAATGTATTAATGTGAAGAAAAACTATAATGCAATAGAAAGTCATTGAAGTATATGATTAGTTGTCTCTTTTGAAAAGATTTACATTTGTTAACATTTTTTTCAAATAGAGTTCTGGAGTTCAGGGCCTCATGTTGATGGACAGCAGTAGCATGTATTGTAATCACAAACAGCTCACTCCAGACTCTGTTTGCTCCTCTCTGTGAGCAAAGTGGCACAGCCCACTGAGCAAACAGTGACAGCAGGTTTTTTAGGCAGCATGGTCTGCAGGTGAGACAGCAGAGGTCAAACCATTTGATGGAGCAAAACTCCAACGTTTATAAAGTGACTGTGATCTAAAATGACTTACAGTTCAAGAGGATGTCAATCTCTACATAACAGACACCCAGGAATGTATTTTGCAGAGTATTAAAAAACCGAGTTATTTTTGACAGAGTTTTCAATATATGTTTTTATTGGACTCTCCATAATAATTTTAATACCTAGAAAGATAAATCCTTCAGACTAAAGGTTCAGAATAATGTAAGTCTTTGAAATGGAACTGGACGTGAGTTTTGACAGCCACAGCCAATCACAGGCCTCCCTCTCACAAAAGCTTTACATCACAAAAATGCCGTGATGCCTCTGTGTTTTTCCAGAAGCTTCAGATTTATGTTCTGTGAAGCATCTCTCAAATAACGACATAAGCACATTTGAAGAAAACTGCAATAAATTGCATTTCATCGTGTTTCAGTGCACTGGAGTGAAAGAGGAGTGAACTGAATTGTATCAAACCAGCTGGCTCAAATACATTATGATCTGAATTATTGAGAGCATATTGAGGTGCATATTGAATCTGTCACAGAGAGACACATATAGAGCCCTAGAAGGGAATTAGCTTGAGGTCCAGAATTTCATTCTGACATCTGAATGGTTGCAGTGAATATGAGAATGTAGTGGCTCGTTTACAAAAGGACTGCTATCCTAATCAGATTATTTGGCAATAGCAAAGAAAGTCAAATGTAACTTGAAATCTCTATGTGATCATATAATGTTGTTACATTATGACTTTTACATAAGTAGTGAAAGAGACTTCTTTTTTTACAGCTGGCTAAACTCTCAGTTATCTCATGCAGACTTGCCTCATCATGTTTCCTTGTTTTGACATAAAATTGTAACAGTGAAGTCCCTAGAGCTAACCCAAGATTGCATCAGGCCGTAAGCAAAAAAACCATTTGGTATGCCCATCAGTCGACACAGCACCACTGATTATAAAGTATCTATGCTTAATCATTTGTTCCTTTAAAACAAATTCTTTTGTAGTTAACTAGTGAGCCAACAATTTGTTAAAATTATTATACAGACGTAATACACTTTGCTTGACTATTGCATTTGTCACAAGTATTTTTAAGTGTTTGACTTTACAGTTAAAGCACAGTTAAATGATAACAGTGAGAGCCCATTAGGTGAAAATAATGCAAATTACTGGAAACAATTAAAGTATCCATTTGGAAGCGCTATACTACTTACAGTCGTTATTGGATTAATAGACATTTATTTACCATTAGAAAATGGTTAGGTAAAAATGACCGAATGATTTTTAACCAACAGGAAAATTTACACAAATGTTTACCATCTAATTAAGATTTATTATGTCTGAATTTCAAAATAAATTGCGATGATTTGTTTTAAAGCAGCTTTGTCTTTTTTTTTTTTTTACCAAACACCTGTAATTATTCTTACAGAAAAGTCATTGCTCTTCAAATAGGTAGTGAATTAAAATGTTTATTTTAAATGTACAAGAACTGTTATTATTTCAAAACCTCTGACATATTATACCATACTCAAGACTTTTATACCTTGAGTGTTGATTTAGACATAGTGTAATTTAACCATATATAGGTCAGCACTGTCCTCCATCAAACTTTTATAACAATCTCCAATATTTTACTAATTAATATGTTTAGGAGGTACAAGACTGTTACATTTTTCTTTTGCTGCTATTGGTGAAGAACTATGGCAACATGCAGTGCAGGGTGAAACCGACCTTGAAAAGTAAATTTTAGCACTGCTTTTACACTATAGAGAAATAATGAGATCCCCCACCTTTCAGGTACCTTTCTTTACCTTTTTACATTTCCCTGTCTACTGTGCCCTCCTCTCCTTTTAATATCCTCCTCAGGCATCAGCTTTACCATGCAAGGAGGTCCTTTCTTTTGCCCACTAGCATAATGAATCACATGAATTGGCCCTGGTTGGTGGGGTCTTGTCTCTTCTCACCCGCCTGAGGAGCCATGTCAGATTGATGTACCAGTCACCTAGAGACTCCCTCGCATTGTGATTAGAGCAGCCAACCGTCCACCCCAAGTATAGAGGGCTTCACCACAGGATGGATACACATCTTCTCTTACACACCAATGGACGCAGACTTAAATAGCAAAGGTGATCCAGCAGTCACACAGGCCTCTGTGTTTGTGCCCCCAGCTATGTTTCCTGATGTTAAGCCTCTCATTAGGCCCAACCCATTCCCCTTGAACACAGCATGCTGGCAGCCATGTATTTAATTAGTTTATTTAGCTTTTCTTGTGACTCAAGGATGAAGTTGCCCTCCTCTAGCACTTTGTCGTTTGTTTTCTCGACTCGGCAGGAAATGGGGTTCTTGCAGGATTTCAGATGACACGTGCATAGACAAAGGTGAATCAGGAGCAGTGATTCTTGCTGTTTGTTTGGATGGAGCTCAAACTGCCCTCAATTCTAAGAAAAACTTCTTTCTTGAGGCTTTTTTGGTTCTTTATTAGGACATTTTTTAAGTGATGACGAGAAAGAATCACGAGTGTAGCATGCAATAAAATTGCCCTATGTGTTGAGATTCAAATGAATAAATTCATTATTTACCATAAACATTTTATTACAACTTACAGCAACTTGAAAAAACCTTTCATGCTCCTTAAACTTTAATGTATATTATGTGGATTTTATGTGATATACCTTTACAAAGTAGTAGATTATTTCAAATTGGAAGGGAAATGATTCAAGGGTTTCAAAATTGTTTTGCAAATAAAAATTAAAAATAAGCACATTTCTTTTCTACTGTTCATAACCCCAAAGAAAATCTAATCCAACCAAATGCCAGCCAATTTGACCTAATTACTAAAAGAGCCAACCCATGTGTAGGCTAATCTCAGATTAAATAAAACTATTCTCTGAAAGCCTCATAGGTTTGATGGAGAAAATTACAGAATAAACTAAAACTACTTAATGACCAATTCTGCTTACATTCACTTAATCTATGTAAGCAGAATTTATGTATTCACATGTTTTTAATATGCCCATAAATCTGACACACAAGCGACATCCGCATACTGTAGTGATAGATGACAAAAGGGGCTTCTGTTGGCCCACTGGAGGCTACTATTTGCTTCAAAAGACAATATGATGATCAAAAGACAATATGATGATCAATTAAAGATTTTAAGAAGGTTTATGTCAAAAAACAATGTTCCAAGCACTGAACAATATTCCAAGCACTGAACATCTTACAGAGAACCTCTTTAATCTGTCTTTCAGAGGTGGTAAAGGCAAGATGGCAACCACAAACATACTAGTTCATATATATTAGCAGTCAGGGCAAGGAGAATTTTATTCAGCGATGCATAGATAAGTCGGAGAATATTTGAACAAAATAACTGTTTCTTGTATTTCTTGAAAATGTTCAAGGGCACTGAATACTTATGAAAGGCACTACAGTTGTGTATCATTTCTTATACCTTTTCACTGAGTGTAGCAATAAAATTATCTGCACTTGTTTTATATTTTCAGTGGAGCAGTGACATACATGTACATCCAAATGGTTTGTGTCTTTTATTTATTTTTGGTGGCTCTCAAAGTTCTGTTGTGGGATTTAACTACTTCTATTATGCATGAAGCTTTTTAAAATAAAATATCCCCTCTGTGAATACAATTGTTATTGGAATGAAAAAGCAAGGCTCATAAAAACCATAAAGGGAAACACAATGAACAAAATGGACTGAGTAGGAATGAATTTAGAGCGAAATACAGAAAACTGAAATTCGAATTTATTTACATATTGCTGTCATTTGAAAAAAAAATATTCCACTTAGTTCTACCATTTATTTTATGTCACTACACTCCAAAAATAATAACTGTTATGTAAAATTAACTGATGAGTTAAATAAAATTGACTTTATTTGCCTGGTGTAGTTGAGTTTGAAACTTATATGGCTAATACATGAAAATCGCATCATGTTGATCCAAATAAAAAAGAAATTAAGCCTATTAATTATTTTTATTTTACTTCCTCATTGTAGCAGCCTTTCCCTGGGGGTAGACTTGACATTAGAGGTGCTCTGTCTGAAGAGGTGTGCTTTGTCCCTCCTCTTACCTTCTCCTGTCAGCAACATGCTGAGATAGCATCCGCCCCAATAAACAAAAGGACTAAAAGAATGCAAAGTGCAAATCAGCTCTCCCTCTCTCCTAGCAAGTGTTCATCCATCTGTCAGTCACAATAGTCCACAACCGATCCAGCTCTATTTGTTCATAAATCCATCTCACTCTTCATTCATTGGAGCCATTTTGTTTCACAAGGTCATACAGAAACACTCAGATATATACACAAAGAAAGAGGCACCTTTTAAATCCCAGTATAGAATTGCATCTCTGTGGCTTTTGCTGAATATGCTGAGACTGATGATATGAGTGAATAGTGAGAAATAAATATCAAAGGAAATCTTCCTTAATCTTGCTGGTTGCTTACTGTCTGCATTCTACACAGATGAAAACATCAATCTGTCCTCTCCTTGACTCTGAGAAATTTGCATTGCGAAAATGAACAGATTGGGCACAAACTCAATAAAAACTTAATGTGATTCTTTTGCAAAGGCATATGTTTGTGTTTACATTTTTTCTGTGTTCTAAATAGACCTTTTCCTATAAATTATGAGAATTTTACAATTTTCAGCTGCATTTACTGTGTAAACAGAGTGGTTGTATTTCAGTCTGATGAGGTGTCACAGTGTATGATGTACTAGTATTGCATTGCCACTGGTTGCAAGGCAAGGGACATTGTTTTACAGTTCATTTTCACCCCGTCAGCAACCTCTTGATATCGCAGCTGTTTGTTTTAGGCATAAGGAGGATCTTCGGCCTTGTGTGACACAAGGATATATTTTCTCAGCCTATCAACCAGAAATACCTCACCCCGGCTGATTATGTCAGCAACCACTTTAGAATGGGAGGCTCTCTGAACTTTAAAACTTAACTCTTTTTGAGGCTGCTTTTCTTCTTCTGTATTTTATGGTTCTCTTGTTTTTCTCTTCCTTCATCTTGATATGGTTTTGTAGTTTTTAGATAGAACACCTTTTGATTGGGCTGAAAGCTTGGTTTGAATGGCCAAAAATAAACATTCTAACAGAGAATGTCAGATTGGAGTGAAATATGTATAGGCAGAGCAAATCCTGAAGAATGGAGTCATCTGTTACATTTCTGTCAACAGCTTCTCCATTCATACTATACTTGTAAAAAAATAAATATTTGAAACTTATAAAAACACAGAATCTACTTCTGAAGCTACACTTACCGGTACATCACTACTTCTTCTCTACGAACCAGACATCAGAGATTCCCCGAGTTTTGTTCCTTGTCCAAGGACATGTTTTGTAAACCAGCAGAGCTGAGCTGACCAACTGTTGCCCTATATATCCATTAAGACGCAAGAAAGTCATGTTCAGAAGTTCAGCTTAAAGAAAGAGAGAGCATTTAATTTACAGTAAGGGACACAACGTGTAGATTTTAGAAGTTCTGACATGCATTCAAGATTGCCATTTTTTATTTTGTATATGTAAAAGCTTTTTTTGATTAAATATTCACTTAGGAAGTTCACTTGGTACTGTATCATTACAGGTTATTCAGGAAGACCTTTAAATGTATATTTGAGGGGAATAGGTTTCAGTTCGTTTGCACTTCAGTGGGGCATGTCTGTGAACCTCTAAAATCTCCTGTTAAGATGGCTAAAATACATTACAGAGGCTCTCCTTTTGTAGTGGAATGAATCAAGATAATGGGGGACTGCAGATCCAGGCCGCCAACTCTGGGGCCATATTTATAGCTTAAGAGCTATTAAGCATTGGTTTGGTTTCAGCACTGCCTGACAGACTGTTACCCTGGGGTCACAGAAGAAGGACAGTCTGAGCTTCCACAGAACAATTTGCAAAGAGAAAACAACAAGTGCAGAATTACCACAAATGACTTATTGCCTCCAGCTCTCTAAATTTGTTAAAGCTGCTCGGCTATTTTAATCCCCCTAAACACTGTAGTAAATGAGGGCAAACGTCAGTGTGGATTGCCTCTCAAACATGGCAGTGCTGATAGAGGCTGGTGTGTGTGTGGGGCATGACTTCACATTTGGATGTGAAGTCATGCCCTTCATCATGCCTGAGAGCCAACCCATCATGCTATACTATGATTACTGCATCTGCAGTTTGCCTGAGCGTCCTGGAGGGAGACAGTTGTCAACACTTTTTGTGCACTTCTTCTCAGTGCTGGACTGTGCCAGGCCCAGTTACAGGACAGAAAACTGAGCTAATTTCATTGCCATATAACTCTGATATAAAAGTAAAATTACAATTTCAGTTCTTTAATTTAATCAAAGTTTTTTTTTTTATCTAAGGATACCCAGCAGATTGCATTGAGTCATTAATTTGCAGTATTCACAGATTCTGGATTCTTCTGAAATAAATGTTGTAGCTGCAGATTAGAACTAAGGATTCAGATTTGCTCTTTATTTGATGTTCCTGAGTCAATAAACTCCAGCTAGAGTTACTTTTAATCTAGGATTTAACCGTTGGTGCAAATGACTAATGACTGCATTATTTGTTTGACATTGTATTCAATTTATCATTTTCAAAGAAATGTTAACTGCATATTTACAATCCTCATACATAGTATGAGAAATTTATAAGCTAATAAAGCACAATGATAAAAACAGGAATTCTACTAACATTTAAAATTTTGTTTTTACACCTAAAACCTCTTTTCCTTTTTATTCTATTATTATTTGACCCCCACCTGGTTTCTGGCAGCCACAGATCAGAAAACCTTCAGGGGAAAAAACAGACTGAACTTGCAGTGAGACAATATTGGTTCCTTTTCTGCAATATTTCTGGGTGCTTTGCATTAGCATGATTGACTGAACACCATATGATGCTTAACACAGCCTCTCCTGTGAATTGACTACGGATTAGCCTTTTAGCTAAGAAGATGCAATTGTTACTAAACAATTGCATCTTGTTTACTTTGGTGGTTTGAATCCTCTCCAAGATCTGAATGTTCATCACCTGAGCACAGTCAACTAATTTTTGTCTTCAAGGTTAGTAATGAGATAAAGAGTAGTTGAACTGTGAAACATCAGAGGGTGGTGGGTGTTAGCTGGCAGGACACCTCCAGCAATAGAGCTTTTCTCTTGATTCCTATGGCTCAGCTCCATCTGGCTGTGAGCTAACCACATTAGCAGGCAACTGCAAGTGCCTTGTGGCAACGCGACACTGGCTCATGTATGATAGTTAAACAGATTCTTTATCATTCACTGAATGAGTATATCTTTTACATTGTGGGTTGGCTTAACCAATTATGTCGGCCAGGTATGGTATCAGTTGTATAGCTTGAAATATTCAGAACATTGAGGTAGCATGTTCAGCTTAGTAAATTTTTTATATGCAACAGTAATGCAGTAAGCTGAAGATTTTTTTTCCCCTTAGTTGCAAAATCCATTGGATTTCAGCTGCAATGTTATAGTGCATCACATGTACAGTATAGAGAGAGATAATGTAAAGAAAAAAAAAGAAATAAAAAAACAAACTAAAAATACACTTAAAAATACATCAAATGGCACAAAGCTTAAAAAAGTTAAGTTTTGGTGTTGGATTTCTTGCTGCTCCCAAGAGAATGTTTTTTGGTAGACACTATGCAAATACTTTCTGTGATGTTCACACATGGACAAGAATAAAAATCAAAGATAGCATTCTGAAAGTGGCTGTAGACTAGAACTGTTACATTTTTAGCACAATAGTACATTTTCAAATTTTCCTTCTCCTTATTGTTATTTAACGCACAGCTTCTTTACCATCATATTCAAACATATTCTAATCTTATTGTTTTTGTATAGGTGAACACCATATGGTAACATGCCCTCATTCCAAAACAAAAGTTTGCAAAATCTTTGAAGTGGTTTGCAGTGCTGTGGATAAGCAACCTCCGGCATCCGTCCTGGTACAAATGGTGACTTGCAATGCTGATGGCCTTAATGAGCAGTGCTGTGTGCTCCCAGCCATCACATAATGTAATTTGCTCAAGGCAGAACAGACCGGAGAGGCTTGGCAGAACATTGAGGCATATGGCGGAAACAGCCGTGATTTCTATGGCAGGTGGCTGGATGCTGCAGATAGGTAAAGGGCTAAGTCACCTAGAGCTATGTCCCGTATGATGGATAGCACTGGAGAAACATTCTAAATTAAGTACCACTTTTATTGACTGAAATCTGATTTGATATTTGTATTTGGACATTTAGATGATATCATACAGTATGTATCTGTGGCATTAGAAGACAGCAGAGCAAGTTAATTGGAGTATATAACACATTATACTTGCTGTGATATATGCAGACCAGAGCAACTGTTTTCTGTGAGACACAAGAGTAAAAATTTTAGTAAAAAAAAAAGAAAAGACGAACATGATTAAGACTCCCTCCTCCTCTATCCCTTTGTGTCTCCTATGCATGTCTTTTTAAAAAAGCATAAAGAAGGACATGCAAGCTGGGCCATTTTCAAAGCTTTTTCATCCATCTCTGGAGGACACTTCATAGAAAGGCAGAAAAAAGCAGCCCTGTGCTTTTAATTAATTTGTAACTTTCCAAGCTCTTATTTAGCTGGCTGTATAGTGGAGCCCATCCCTCATGAGAGGGAGTCTGTGGAGACAAAGAATCACACATGCAAATGTGTACATTTTTTCTGCATCTTTTAGAATTAGCTTAGTGCATAGTGTATGCATGTCAATATTTGTGTGGGTTTGTTTTAGTGTGAGGAATAAAATGTATGCACAGGCATTCTTTGCCTTTAATCGACTGTAGCGAGGAAATCCCATTTTTTTTTTTTCACTGTTGTTTTAGGAAGTGGGAATGATTCAAATTCTATCTCAAAGAATATGAAGACCATAAAAGATATTTCAATATTTTTGTTACTCATGTCAAAAAGTGAAACTCATATTATTTAGAGTCATAATATAAAGAGTTAAATATTTTTTGATGATCATTTCAAGGGTTTTTATAGACAATAAAACCCCTTGATTGTGTGTCTCAGAAATTTTGAATATTGCATAAGATTAATGTAAAAGAATAGTGTAAACAGAAATGCCAGGGTTCTATATTTATTTCTATGCGCTCAATACATGACCAGGTATCCCTTTGCTTGAATTACTGCACTAATGGGCTGTGGCATGGAGATGATCAGCCTGTGGCTTTGTTGAGGTGATGAAAGGCCAGGTTGCATTGATTGTGGCCTTCAGGCAATCTGAATTGCCTGAAGGCCACAAACTGGACAGTTGTTGGAGCAACTGTCCAGTTTTTATCTCCTTAGACCAAATACGACATCAGCACAATGATTAGTCACAGTATTTCTAATCGCAAATGAGACATATTTGTCACACTGTGCAGTATTGAGCTCTTCAATATTTTTTCTAAATGTTTACATAATTTTAAGATTAGATGAGAAGCACATTGGTCAACATGTCCAACCATTTAAGATTTTCATTGGACAATATTAAATGACATTGGGCATCTTTGTTTCAATTTCAAAAATGCAGTGAACTGATAAAGTATAAACATCCATCTGTTTTATCTCAAGTCATGTAAGGATGTCTGCACTAACAAAGTCATTTTTATCTGATCAATTCTTAACAGACAGAATTTGACAAAAAGGAAGAGCAATGACATTTAGCACATCGTGATATTGTTGCTGATTAAATTCATTTATTCTTGCATGACACTGTGTCACCTGCAGTTGGGAATGAAATGCAAAAGTAAGTGGCTTGGCACACAAGCTGCTGAGCTTATCTGTATGTCACCACTTTGAAGGCTTAGGGGGGCAAAATGCAGGATCATCTTTTTTCCATCCTTCTTTCTTTGCTTTTTTCACTCCTGATAGAGGCAGATCTTTATCAGCCTGCCGTAGCCTTGATTCCTGTCACTGTAACCGGCTACACTCTCCTTCATCACACAGGCCTGTTGACAGCAGAGTGGCAGCTGGACAGCCCATTATGAAATGACCTTGGTCTAGTGTCAGATGGGCGGTAGCATTGCTGAAACAGTAACACCCAAAATTTAGTAATTTTACCTCTGTAGGTCAGCAACTTTGCTGGTCTGCAATCTTTCCCTTCAGATAAAGGTGGGGAGGCGGCACAGGTATTAACAATTCCAAAGGTTAGAGAAAGGTGGGGGGAGGGTTTTGAACATAACACAACCATCTGTTGGGAAAGGCTTAGTGAGACACCTGCATCAATGCAATTAGAACAATGGACTGTGTTGATTAAACAGACTCCAAAAGTGAGGAATAGATTAGCAATAGTGGAACTGCATTTTGTTTCGCAATTTGTGTTCAGGTCTGCCTAATTATTTGCCGTATTTATTTATTCTTACCAGACTGGATTTTATTTAAGCCACTAGAGTGCAATTTGTTATTCTTTTGAGCCAAGAGGAGGGACTAAGATTCCCCACTACCCTTATATTAATTATTATAAAAACACTCCTCTTCAGCTTTTTTTAGTACATCCTCAGTAAAGTGTGTTGGCCTGAAATGTTATGGGAATATGAGCTCTTCTAATCTGGGAATAAAAATGCAGTTTTTATACAGGCTTCATCTCCAATTTAGTGTTTTATGCTCAGTAAAACTCTGGTGCCTGTGGCTTTCAGCTGCCAGGAATACCACAGTGTGATCTTATTCGTAGCTGTGAGGCTCTTGGTGGGACACCAAAAAGAATATATTGTTTTTCCTGCTCAAATAGCCCTCAGTGCAGCACACTTCTGGCAGTAGAACAAGCAACCTAGGAGACAAAGTGTGTATGTTGTGCATGCACAGTAGATCCTGGGGAAATCTCTCAATGAATCTCTGTGTATAGTTACATTACAACAGTGGCAAAGTATGATCTTTAGAACTGTCTTTAGAACTGTCTCTTCTTCTAAGCCCCTTCACTTAGAAGAAAACACAACAGGCACTTTAGGTCAGAAAAGCAAAGGCAGTCAGGCTATGATTTATCTCAAGCATGGTACAAGTGTGCACCAATATATGCAACTTAACAATATACTGTCCAGTTGCATATTGTAGTGTTTGTATATTCCTGTGACCTAAAGATGTGGATTAGATGGCTTTTTGCTCTCTTTCTATGTCTTCTGCAAGGACTGAAAAAGTATGGGGAGTTAAACATATCTATGCACTTCAGCCAGGAGAAGTTTCTTCAATAGGTTTTGTGACAGAGAGCAGAGAAAAACGGAGAAGTCCCCCTACCTCACCAACATGTTTCACCCTTCAGCAGTTTTCTGAGGCTTTGATTTATGCGTAGTGCTTTAGTTCCATTCCATGCATTCTTTGGTTCCATTTTAAAAGCGCACGTATGCCAAATATTAGTGATTTGATTGATGATGTATGATTGGACAGAGGCATCTCAGAGATGGTTTTTCAATTTTTGAATTTAGAATGAAACCGTTTCGTAAAAGAAACGTTTATCTGGTAAGACAAGTGTAGAGAGGCTACCATTATCATGCTCAGATGCACAGGAGAAAGCTTAGAGCCCTACTACATGTTCCTTTTTTCGAGTTTTATTTTAAAATTAGACTTGTTTTTGTGTTTCCCTTTTGTGTTAGGGGTTTACTCATACACTGTTAATTGTCTGGCTCAAAATATTCAAGTACATTATGCATATAAGAAGCACCCATTTATATTAAAATCACATGTGCATTATTTATTTAGGCATCTGGAAGAATTAAACAGTAAGAGATAAGATATAAAATATTTGTAATAATTGTAAGAACATATTGCTGGGTACTACTGCTGGCTACTTATTATCAAAAGTACTTCTACTTTTGATAATAAATTACCATGGTATCTTATCCCCTTATTGAGATTTCTAGATGCCGGGTGTCTGATCAGCACTTCTCTCTCCTATGTTAGTCATCATCAACTAGGATGCCCTGCAGTATGTTTGATTTTTAGGATACCTTGGTATGAGAGATTTCTTCTTGGAAGTCAAATAAACACACTATTTTAACTATCTCATTACATTTTCAAGATCCAGCACTTGAAAACACAAAAATTCACAGAAAACACAAAAATACATTTGCATCACATATTATATTAAAAATAGGGTCCCCCACTGATTATGGTTATTTATCAAACGATTAACATGAAATTATTTAATTTACGTTTTCTTTTCTTTTTCTTGACAAATGAACAATATTAAGCACAAATGTCAGGATGCTGTGAGAACTTGGTATGCAACGTAACTGTTTGCATGTTGTTCAAAACACAAACCAGCAGGTGAACAGCTAAAATATGCATCTGAGATAGTTCCTTTGCCTGTACCAGCTTGAACAAATGAAGCTCCAGATTCTATGCCTTGTAGCAAGTTGTTTGTTGGAGGCTTTTTTAGAGAGGCCATGAAGCCGTTCGGTCAAGCTGCGCTGAGTTCAGAAAGCAGAATGAAAGCGCATGGTCTATGGGAAAATCCCATTATTGGGCCATTAAAAACATTCAAACTACCAAGACAAAACTTGTAGTAGGAAACAAAATAGTAAGAAATGAAAAATGGCTGTAGACTTCTCAACTGCAAGATTGTTTGTTTTCTTTTTATGTTCAGAGGAGATAAAGCGAAAGTGATGTGCTGAGAAGATTTAGTTTCAATTCAGGGTGCATTTATTTCAAGCTCACCTCACTGCACCTGAAATGGTTGTGTGTGACAGACAGGCTACTTTGCTGGCGTCAGACCTTAGAAGGCATGAATGAGCAATCTGATCTCATTGTGTTGACTTCAGTACTGAAAGAATAAAAGTACACTGTATGCCACCAGAGGAAATGGTGCCACATAATTTACTTACTAAGAAATAAAGATCGGATAGGAAAATAACAACCTGACCCCACTTTTCAAAGTAGATGCATTATTTTTATGAGGCATTACACTGAAGATTTAGCAAATAAAAACACTGCAAATTTGGGATATGTTTTGAAAACCAAAAATAAGTGGCTTGTCCATTCTTTGCAAGATGTCTATAAGATAGGATGGAGAACGTGTGAGAATATAAAGGCTCATGTTTTGCCACTATTTCTCATTTGGATTAGGTCTGGACTTTGACTTGGACTCTCTAACATATGAATGTGGTTTGACCTAAATCACTAAAGTTTGTCTTTTACGGCATCCATAGGATTTTCTTCCTGATTTTCTCTGTATTTATTTCTATTCAGCTTCCCATCACCTGGTTATCTTCTTGCTACTTGCAGAAGAAAAACATTAACACAATATGTCACTGCCACGACATTCCAGCATGGGGATAGTAATGGGATTTATAATGTTACATTTTCTTCATACATGGTGTTTTATATGCATGTCTGAAAATTCTGTTTTGGTCTTATCTGACCAGAGAACATTCTTTCAATCGTTTTTTTTTTTGGTTTATTGCATGTCTTATGAAATTGGTTTAAAGAAGGCTGTTGTTGACAGACAACCAGGAGAGGTTGTTTGTCAACATGGATTCCTCCTTTTCACTATGAACGACAGATTTGAGGATTCTGTGTTGATTAGTTGTCTTGTCAACAGATTTCCTCACCTGAGCTTTTGACCTCTGCAGCTCCTCCAGAGTTGCCATGGGGCTGTTGGCTGCTTCTCTGCTGTCCTTGCAATGAGTTTTGCAATTTTTCATTGGCTTTTTGTTTTGTTCTACTACGTAGACCTATATCTTACATAAGCAAACATAATCATTTTATTTTAGCTGCATGTGCATGTCTATGTAGTTTTTAGTCCGCAAAATAATTTTTTCATTAAAATATAATGAATTTAATCCTGTTCTGAAGATGTAAAAAGCTTTAGATATTGTTAATGGATCTAATTCTGCTTTTAACATTTCCAACTTTATCCCTGATATGTCCAATGGTTTTTTTAGTGGCATAATAATACAGAAGGTTGAAGTCATATCTATGCTACTCTTTGGAGATATTTTAGTATGTAATTTTTGGAAAGCTATTTATAATTTTTATATCATTATTAGTGGATCATCAATCTAGCATTACTTTATGTTGCCTTGTGACATAAAATCACATAAACATGCACTTAAGTTGATGCTTGTAACGCTGCAAAACATGAAAACATTTAAGGAGTAAGGATACGTTTGATATAAACTGTAGGCAGTTTATATCTTACCCCCTCTTATTCCTCTTACATATAATAGGACAATGCAACCCCTTTTGTATTTCTGAGTGCATCATCTCTTGCAAGATTTACTCTTCACAAACATGCCACTGTAGTTAAATAAGCTAACTTTTAGATATGAGGATAGTTATAAGTGTGTGTCTGTGTGTCTGCTTGTCTGCTCTCTATCAAGGATTCATGGTGTGTCTGGCAGAGAGAGGATCTCAGTGGTTAGAGCTGAGAGGACAAGAGCTGCTCTGTCCCGAAATCATCCTGAGAGATAGCGGCGATGTAATTAGCACATGAATTATTTCTGTTCAGCGACATGTTTCTGTGCCACTTGACTTTGCTCTACTGTGAGGAATGTCTCCACATATATGGCCCAAATTAGACGCCTGCCAAACGGCAGTTCTTTAGCAGTCGGAGTCTTCATCCCAGGTCCTGTAATCAAAAGTGGACACGGTAACCTCTGCAGCTTTCTCACAGCATGCACTTTTATTTTTGTGCTGGCAACCATACAGAGTTAAAGCTCATCTAAAAAGACTGTGAACATACATATGGTACAGATTTTTTGCCAGCAACACATTTAAAAGAAGGTATAGTCAGGAAGAATTAGACTTTCTAATCCAGTTTGTTTGCGCAGTTTTATTTATTTATGTCAGCATATTATCGCTCTAATATTAAAGGGCTTTTAAGGGAGAATTGTGGTTGTCATCTGGCCTTTACAGTGTGTGTGAACAGGAAAATAAATAGCAACCCACATTATCTAAATCCAAATGCTTTCTTTGAATGACATTATAGATCCATCTCAGGCATTCGTCATTATCCTCTGGATTTACTGTGCAGATGTTAAAAGGGCTTTTCAGATTACGATTTAACACCTTTCACAGCCCTTTCTGCCCGTATCATAGGAGTGAGTGAATCTCTACTGAGTTAGAAGCTGCATTTTGTGTGTGTTTACAGTCCCCTCACCCATATGCATAAGTATTTACATCGTATTTGACTGGCTAACGGTATGTGTTTGCTTGCACTTTAATGTTTCACATTTTGTTTATTGAGTTTCCAATTTCCTCTTGAAAATTTCTTGGAGATATAATTGAAGAACTGGGGAGTCACAGACAGTTTTATCCTTTTGGTGTTCTATAGTTAAATATAAAAACAAATGGGATGCTTGGGGTTGGGGGATTATTTTTTACACCCAGTGCACAGAATTGTCCTCAGCGGTGATGAAACGCAACAAAGAAGATCTAGTTTTATGGCACACCTGACAGCTATAAATGTCTCACCATTTTTATCTCACTGATATATTTGATCTGAGACAATATTTCTGCTCCTTCTTTAAACAAAAAACTTCTTCTGTACATTTTTTAACTATCCGAGCCTCTTGAGGAGAAAATTTAATGGGTATTTGGTTTTTGTTTTCATTTGGCTTAATGGGATTGCTGGTGGTACAAGTGGTTTTCATGTTGTTCCCTAATATTATAAATACATCTTTTTTGCTGCAGAACAATTAAATTCACGAGAATATTTAATTTCTTTCTTTATTTTAAATTAAAATTTTTGATGTGGAAGTTTGCAGGACTCTGTGTTGGTATGAGAAATTAGTTTTGCATGCCAAAGGGATTCAGCACAAGATCCGTTTTAGAGTCTGTCTTCCAGACATGTTTATATGTTTGTGTGCATCTGCACGATTTCCATTGTCTATTGTATGTTTGTTTTTCTTGCCTGCCTGAATGTGTGCACAGGTGTATGCATCATCAAAGTGGTGATGCCAAGCTGTAGATGAGGTGGCTTTGTGGGAGCTGATCCCAGAGGAGGATTGTCTGTGCAGCTGACTGAGATATTGCAAACAACAGAGAATTCATACAGACTCTGTTTGATCTAGTAGACATGCCAAGATGTGCTTGTTTAATGTTATTAGATTTCACCAAATTATTTAGATTTTTTTTCCAAACAAGAACATATGTTCATTTTAGATCATTTTTATGTGGCATTATTCTGGACATTACACAAAAATCTTAGTGAATAACATAACTTATTTATGATCTTCACTGCTGCTTCTTCCAAACTGTTGTTATGAACAAATAAGTTCTGTAAAGAAAACTCTTTTAAACTGATGTTTAACTTTAAAGGGGACCTATTAGCTTTTTTAGCTTTAATTTTACCAAAACGTGGTTTTGACTTAGGATTGTAGGTTACATGTTACTTTGTTTGGTCCTATATCATAAAAGTCCAGCAAAGGTTGTGATTGTAACATGATACCGGATGGAAAACGTCAGGAGGTGTGGACACTTGTCCGAGGTTTTGTAATTTCTCTTTCCTTTGCAAGTCTTAGCTGTTGTACTATTGTACCAAATTTTTTCATGACTTATCAATAAGTTATGGGCTTGGCAAAACTAATGAGCTGGATATTACAAACTGATGCTTGGTTACTGGAGGATGCTTGAAAAAGCACACAGCAAAGGGTTGATAGTGGACTGCAGCAGCTTATGTGTATATCACAGAAAGCAAATGTGAATTTTGACCTCTTAGAATAGGCCACCCAACCCAGATTGTATTTTATGTAGAACAGATCATGCATGCAGTAGCAGTGAAGCTCAGGTTGACCACTTGAATCATCATGTGTGAATTGTCAATTTAAAATATCTCTGTGTCTCAGCATGCTGAGACACAGACTCTTTACTTACACTCTCTTACCACAGTTATTGGATGGCCATGCTGAGATTAATTACATTCCTATGAACAAATGTTCTTAAAATTGGCGCCAGATTTACAGAAGATCTGAATTAAACCAAACTGAGAATTTACTACTTTGCCAAATGTCTAAGTTAAATGTAAAATATTTGGTTTTCATTTTGATTTTTGCTACTAAATATTTTAAAACATTTTGCTAATAGATACATGTCTTCACTTTTAATGACCGTCATAGTGAGAAAGCCAATTATGAGTGTGAAAGTTTGTCTGCAGGTTGACACCAGGGAAGAGGGCCCACTGGGGGCACTGCAAGACATCTTTATACTGTGAATCTAAATGGCACTATATGTTATGCTTGCACAGTAAGGCATCAAAAACAACTTAGCGTGTATAAGCTCAGGCACTTCCACACTTGCTGACTCTATCCTTTAAATGTCTGGATACATTTAAGTCAGCCAACTGATATGTTCTCCCCTGCTGCTGCTTTACTGCTGCTCTGGCAACAAAAACAGTTGGCTTCACAGAAGTTTAATTTTCATGGTTGATTAAAAAAAGAAAGCCATCAAAAAGTCCTGTCAGGAAAATGTTTGGGACTCATGTTTTGAGCAGCATAGGGATATTTAAGAATATTTTTCACATTATTTTAAATGGTGTTATAAACATTTGTTTTAATGTTTATCTCTATTTAACTGAGCATTAGAAAAAGTTTAATTACTACAGAATCAACGATCAAGTTTAAAAATGAATTAACTCTTAGAAATTAATTAAATATTACACAGTGATGCTATGGCAAAAGTAATGCGTCCTGTCCTGAAACTCACCTATTATATGTATAGGTGAGTTTTAGTCTAGACTGAAAATGTATCTGTTTTCCCTGACCTTCAATGCCAGGAAAAAAATGATCCATGTTTTTGTAAAATTTAATTCAAAGGGAATTGTAACTTAATTTGTTAATTTATCATTATTTTTATTGGTATTTTATTGCAAATTTTATCATCAAATGTAATTGTAGTTCTTATTTTATCTTAGACCTATTTATGATTCTGTAGCTATTGTGAAGTGCTATAGTCAGCTGAAGTTGATGATAATGTGCTATATAAATAGTCTTTGAATTGAAGTGAATATGCACACTATAGAAAATATATAGGAAAGGGTGACAGCAGCTTAAATATTATGAATAACTGTGAGATGTCATAAAAAGAGGACACATCCAAAGCAGCTCAACATTAGATCAGTTCAAGCTGTCATGAACTCAGTCGTAACATTTACAGTGAGTCATTATATTTCTTTTTTTTTTTTTTTTAACTAGAAGACATTCATATCCAGTGCAGACTTTTAACATTTCTTGTGCAAACCTGTTCCAATAACCTAAATCAAATATGGGTTTTCAAGCGATATTCCATTTCTGCCAGGACGTTGACCTTTCTGGCTTTTTATTAATGCATTACATCCAGAATTGGCTCCCGAATGTCACATTTTAAATAATAACACCTAGAACTAAAGCCTCTCCCATAGGTCTTTTATCATATCCTGTCAAGGCTGTTTCAGGGTGTTGTGTCATGATTTGATGCTGACAGTCAGCATGCATCCTCCTTGCACCACCCCCCTAGTGCAAGCTAATTTAAAGAGCAGACACATAGTAGCAGATGCCAGATTAGTGTCAGCAGAAAGTGACTGATGAGGAGCCTCCTGGTCGCTTGGTTACATGCTCCTAGTACATCCAGTACAATGTGTGCAAGCTTGCGGCCCCTCTGTGGTTTATAACAATTGAGTTTCCCATACTCAGCTCCACTTAATCAAGGGTTAAATAATGCTTTAGAGGCACTAATGCTGGTGCTGCTCTTTTTTATTTGCAGTGAAGTACTGTATGCTGGGCATTCTGTGGTAGCTTCATGCAGCAGTCTGACTGTTTGTGACACTAATTCGACTTGAGTGGCGAATAATTGTATTACTTCCATTGAAATGGGTGGTTAGCTCTGTACCACAACCACAAATGCAAGGTGACTACAGAAATTGAAGCTTTTGAATGGCAATATGATTTAGGCATCGCTGTATGATCATTACAGGACCTTCCAAAACTATCTTACCCCCCAATATTTTCCATTAGTGCAGATTTAGTCATTAACATCAGGAATTGTAAAGTTATTTTATGTAGATCAGCAAAGTTCTAGGAAATGTTTATAATATATTGAATATCTAGTTCGGTTAGAATCCTCTGTCCCTTCTTAAGTCTTTTGCAGCATCTTGCAGGGTTTCTTAGGTTAAGGGTGTTAAGTTCATGTTTTATCTGTCTCTGCTAAAAACAGTAAAAATAACTTAGCTTTCTGCTACAGGTTTTCCACAAAGGCTTAGCATTATAGATTTCAATATAAGCTAAAACACCTTCTTCTACATTTTTGCTTTGTATCCAAACTTGAGATGTTACTTCATAACATAGGCCCTTTTACACATATCTCCAACTTTGTGTTGCTCTCTGACATGAAATCCCAATCACACAGACTGAAGTTTGGGTTGAAAAAAAAGTTAAAGGCACCGTCCATTTTAGGATGTGTTCTGCTTACAATTGCTGAATGTTATGTGAACAACTTGGCATTCAGAATAGAGTTGAAAGATGCAGAGGAACGTTGTGTGGCAAGCTTCCACCTGTCTATTCATGGCCTCTCCCCCGGAGCTACACTTTCACTCCGTCTTATTCTGTCCTCTGTTTTTGACAAAAAGGAAACATATTAAAAGAGCTAGCTTTTATCCATGTTTTCATTCAGTGTCATGACTCAAGGGCAAAAAGGTGCGAGCAGCTTGCTATAGTTTTAATGACCGTAAACTGTGGGGACAACCAAGGGAGACAAGTGGGACACACCTGGAAGCTCAGGGGACCATGGTGACAAAATATAGCTCTTCTTCAATAACAAGTAGTTTTTTGGGGGGGGGGATTTTTTGAAGAAGTAACACATCCTAGTGACATACTGTCTGTCTGCTAAATTTTAACACTACAGATCTGAACCTGGGAGATCAGAAGTGTGCTCTCTAGATCAAGACTGTACTCAAGTAATGTGTACAAGAATATGAATGAAATACATATAATTGTGTAAATGGATTAGATTTAGAGTAACTGGATTACAAATGAGTTTTTTAACACTTTTATGACAAAATGCCCAGGTGTGTCCTGCATTTTATTAAATGCTGCTATTAGCCTTTCACCCTTTCATACCTAGAGCCCCTTGGCAGAAGTGCTGCTGTCCCCAGTACATGAGACTCACGGCTCAATTAGTAGTTACATTATTTTTGTTTTGAGTCCCTGTCACTGCCAAAAAGGACATTCTCATAAAAGTAATTATTAAAGATTAGCAATATTTTCACTTTGCTATTAAATTGTTCTGTTTTAAAAATGGCGTTGGTTATGTTTGGTTGTGTTTGACCCAGACAAGGAGAGAATGTTATAAGAAGCCAGAAGCATGCATATGAGCTGTTTGCTGTTCGACGCTAACAGGAATTGCAGCCAGGATCTGACACTTGACTTGGCTGAAAGCTTCATGGTGAAATGCTTCCAAAGGCCTTGAGGCTTTTTGAGTCTGCCACAGACATTTTCAAGAAAATAATCTAATATGACCTTAATATAGTTTAGTTCTGTTGGCACAAAGATCATTTGTGTCATAGAGTTTGCATAAGTGAATGGGGACACAACAATTAGTGCACAAGTGCATTTCCATACAATTGTTGTTATGGTCATTTATGATATTTTTCTATTTAAACAACACCTCCTTTTGGCTAAACCCCAAATGTTTTAAATATCTAATTTTACATTTCTTGAAAACACAGGTCCCTGTCTGATGGTTAAGGGAATTTCCTGTGATTTGCAGTTATTGGGGTTGTGTGTCGCGAGATAGGAATGACCTCAAACTATTGGCTCTATTTGTTATGTGCTCACTGTGATATGTGGGTTTTGTGAGGAGGGTAGAGTTCTCTCATTTTCACTTATAGGGGTCTCAGACACTGAGGGAATGACCAAAGAGTGTTCAGATCCAGTCAGCTTCAATTACAGCCCCTTGTAGTTTTCCCAGAGGTGCACTATAGCTCCTTTAAGGGGAAATCAATGAGGTGACAAATTGTTGTGGACAGCAACCCCTTTTATTTCTTACATTGTTGCATCCATGCCTGGGTGCCCCTCTAAGCATGTATGCGTGAGTTTGCGTGAGTGTGTCAGTGTTTGGTGGGTGTGCATACATAAATGAACAACCCCGTCTATGATAATTGAATGCTTTGGTCCATTTGTGTTTTGGTGGTTTTTCTTTCTGCTTGCGACTTTAATGGCTTGTTATTTGTCTAAACTTGTTTTTAAATGCTCTCTAATGGCTGCTTGCACGCATCGCCCACTGACGCTCGTCGCCTCTTTGTTTTGTTTATACATCACAGTGTTAATGTTTTCTCAGGGCTATTTTTGTCACGTTCTTGTTAAATGCCATCATGACTGATGGCTGATGAGTGCTGATTTGTTTGAGTTTACTGAGAAACATATGCCGCCAACTTAGGCAGTGTTTTATAGGTTTCTATTGAAAAGGTTTGTTACAGCAGATTTAGCTGAGTTTATTCTATTAGCTTTTGTCAAATATAAACATTGAGGGTGCTGTGGTGGCCACATATGCAGGCCTTAGTCCTCATGCCGGCAGTCGCAGGTTTGATTCCCGGCATGGTGACATTTGCCGCATGTCTTCCCCCTCTCTCATTTTCCTATTTCCTGTCAAGCTACTTTCAAATAAAGGCCACTAGAGCCAAAAAAAATCCTTAAAAAAATAAAATAAAATAAAAAAAAAATATATATATATATATAAACATTGACTTGCACTATAACATATTCATACCCTTTAAACATTTTCACATTTTGTCACATTACAGCTACAAACCACAATACCTTTTCACGGGATTTTTATTTTATTTTTATTTTTTTTGTGACAAAAGAAACAAAGTAGCTCAGACAGTAGATGTAAAGTGTAAGGCAAATGATGCATGATTGTATAAAAAAAATCTGAGACATGAGGCATGCCTTTAAATGTGGCCCCTTTTAGTTTAATTTGCTTCAATAAAGTTCAGTTCATTAACTACCTTTAGAATTCACCTGGATACTTGCTGAAGGTGCAGCACATGGGCAGGTTACTGCAGATCACTGTAAGGCTGTAAGGAGGTTATATACACATATCTGTATATATGTGTGTCATTTTGAAAAATAATTTTATGTATAAGGGGTAAAAATAAATTTATTTAAAAATTTATTTTTACCCTTTCTACTCTTACTTAGAAGTTTATTTATTTTTTAAATAATTTGTCTTCCTCCCGCTGTGTAATTAGCATGTGTTTCATTTGAGAGGAATCATGATTGTAATGACATCCTGTGCTTTGTAGATGTGTTATTCAGCCACTCCTGTTGCTTAACACTTATTCTACACAGCTGCAGTTATATAAGAAAGCCAGGTTTGTTCTCACATGTTCTGGCCTGAATAACACATTCATCCAAACAGTTCAACATGTTGTTCAAGGTTTCCCAATTCTAAATATTTTAACAGTCATGTAAAATTAGGTTGTTTGTATCACATAGAAAATGACAATAAGGAAATATGATAAATTATAGCTTTCTGATTAATTCATCTTAGAAAAATAACCGCTACCTGTTCTTGTTCTTTATCAGTAACAGTTGAAAAAATAAGGACACATTTCTGCTGATATATTTTCTATTGCTGTTTTTCAGTAAAAGTCAGGCTGTTTTGAAAAAGAAAGAGGAAAGCATCTCTTCATTCATTAATTTGATCAGATAGCAGTGATTTTATATGTCGATTTATCTCAAGCTTCTTACAGGTTAATTTTCCATCATAGTTTGCAGCAGTGATGACAAATCACTGCTGCGTGTATATAACATTGGGAATTCATCAGCTTTGCTATACTGAAAATAGCCGTGCTGAAATTAAAGATAACTCTCTAAAATAATAATCTGTTTTGTTGTACATGTTCCTCCACAGCCGGTTTAAAAGACCAACTTTTCGGGGCATTCCGTCCCTTTTAGGAAGCTTCCCAATAAGTCCCTAAGAGGCCACAACATTGATGAAACGTATTTCTCTTTCTCTTGTCTCCCCAGGAAAAGTTAACCTTAAAGGTACTTCTGCTACGACTTGTCCTTGAACCCGATTCAAAGCAGCAGTGATGAAATCACGTTGTCATTCAAAACCCTACAGAGGAACGGACTAATGCTGCACACGGGCAAATCTGCCGATTACGTCAACCTGGCGCTGAAAAATGGGGCTGTGTCACTCGTCATTAATTTGGGGTCTGGAGCCTTTGAAGCTCTTGTGGAGCCAGTCAATGGGAAATTTAATGACAATGATTGGCATGATGTCAAAGTTACAAGGAATCTACGTCAGGTAACAGGACAAATGGTGATGAAGAGATTAACTAAATTAATTAACACAAATGCACTGAGATCATTGCCATTACAAAGACATTTTTCTCAAAACAATTGGGTTGCTTAATTTAATAATGGTGTTTCATAGTGGAGCCCATAACAGCACTTCAAGAGAGCAGGGGCATCTAGATTTGAATCCAGACTACATCTCAGTTATGGTTATGTCTCTTTAAAGTTAATAAACTGGGCATTTGTGTACATTGAATAAATCACTCCAAGCAACTACCTACTCATAGGTAGTTCATTGTACAGTTGAATTTGGTGGATGTTCATAACTGATGACTTCCCTTTCAGTCTGTTCTCTCACTCAACGAAATGGCTATTTGACCTAAAGGTTTGTTAAAATCCCCCAACTTCTTTCTACTTTGAGAAATGACCCAGTAGCCTTCATATTCTGGGCATCAACACACTGTCAGTCTGTTGGATCCATGACCAACTTAGAAACAAAAGTTTAGTTGAGAAACCCATCCACCCTTTTTCTTTTTGTGTCACAGCTGAGTAAGTCCGTAAGGATATGGGTTTAAAAAATGTTACTTGTACAGTGCTCTTATGTCTAATTATTTCTCTGAGAGATACTACTTAGAGCATTCAGGAGGGATTTGGGATATGATCTCGAAGAGAATTAGTCAATTTCATAGGTGTCTAGAGAGGAAAACTCAGAAGAACAACTGGGTAAACACTATCATCGAGACCAACACTAATGCTTTGCTGCAACCCTTATAAACCCTACTTTTTCATTTTCATAATTGGTTGTCAGTAGGCTTTGTTGACCATGTATTTTCATCCCTCCTCCTCATCTATAAAATTCTGGTCTTATAGATGAGTAGGTATTTCTGAGATACAACAGGGTATTTCCATTTTAACAAAGGATTCTTGTGTAATGTGTTTTTTATTTAAAAATAGAATAGAAATTAGTCTTTGGTTCTGGAGAGATAGGGCTTATGATGTACATTTGAATGCTGGGACCAAACAGCCTGACAAAAGGCAGAAAAAAAATATTACAATGATACCGCCATGTGGAAAAATTCAAGAAATTGCCTTTGTTTATACATGAGCATTTTTATTGTATTATTGGGACATGACCTGTGGAATCACAGTAATACAAGTCAAAGCATTTCCACTGTTTGTAATTTTATCAATCAGAATTTATTGCCAAACTGTTCAGCTACTGGTAAACAGAACTGTGTATTATTTTTCTAGTTACCAATTATTAGATAGGGGGAAAATATCTCTAGATTTGTTCCTGCTCCCTTGCTGTGAAATGTTTATCTTCACCTGAGCATTTAAAATGCTTAGTTTGCAGACTCAGCACTCTGGTTATTGGCAAATCTCTGCCGTTTTCCTACTTGGACATTCACTGCATTCAGATTTAAAAGGAAAACCGAGCACACTGAGTGCATGCTTTATGGGGGATCAGAATAGCCATCCTCCTCATTCCTTGTCAGGTCCTCTTTTCTTTGTCTCATTGCAGTAAAGTGATCCTAAAGTTCATCAGTAAGACCAAATGAAAGGTAACGTATTGAGTGCCAGAAAATCTGATGCGCTGGATTGGAAAATTGCTGAAGACTGAACAACGACAATATTAAAATGCAAATAAATAATAAAGAAAAAGAAAAACAATAAGGTTTTCATAAATATTTCGAACATGGAAATGCTTAAAGAGGGTCAATTGATGTGCTTTAGGCATTCTTTTTTATATACCATATGATATCTTTAAATCACAACCTTTCTTTAGATCTTTGGCTCAGAAGCCTTTTTCTGCAATTTAGCTATTTGGGCACACACAGAAAATGGTGCAACTATATCAAGACGATCTCAGGGAGTCACTGGTTCAGCTATGGCTCTTCTTGTTGAGGGTATTTCTATTTTTCTTGGTCAGCTTTTTTCTTGTTACACTTATTTTGCCCTTTTTTCCCTCTATGTCACTAACATGCTTTGGAAACAAACTAACATCATTCATGGAATGTGCCATTCTACTAACCAGTATGGGTTTTGTTGTTTACCGATGTACTAACAGTATTGACCATCATATATTATTTGAGTAACAGTCGTTATTCTGTTCACAGTTTTTAATTTCCTTTCTCCCCCCTTTTCCACAAAGCACTCAGGCATTGGACACGCTATGGTAAACAAACTACATTGTTCGGTAGATATCATTCTAATTGTTTCTTAGTTTGGGTTTGCCGTGTGTTTCTTTTCTTTCTTTTTTTTTTTTTTACTGTAGACGTCATTTACAAAATAAGGGAAATTGCGGTTGGTACTCTTCTGCTTACTTTTCAAATCCTTTTATTTAAATTTTTCGGTTCATTCATTGGTTTTCACTCTGTTTATTCCACCTGTTTTCTGTCCACTTCTGTTTCACCCGCTCTTTTTTTAGGAGCATCATTTTCGAGCTATTTGCAACAAGCTGTGGTTAATAATGAGGACGCCCTCCTGTCTGGCTGGACTGATGCTCTGTGGCTCAGCCAGTTGTATCCCCATCCACTTTGCATGTCATCCTCTTCAACTTACATGTTGGAAATGTCAAATTGCACATTTGTCAACATGAATGTAACACTTGAGCTGTGTTTGTCATGTCTTCTCTGGTGCTTTATTACTCCGTTTAGTGATTTGGCAGTGCTCATAAACTTTTTCCACGAGCTTTTGCATGTAAGTGACACTGTGGCAAGCATAAAACATTATGATTCAATATCCAAATAAAGAATTTGGGAATCATTTCTTTTTGATTGTTTATAAGCAAAAAGAAAAGAAAAAATACATGCATGTTTTTAATACCCCAACCTTTTTCCTACTCTAAAAAGGTGATTGCATGTACTCCCTTTCTAACATAGTGGCACGTTATGATCTAATTGATAGAAGAACTAAATGTACTAATTAAAAATTCCACTTGAACTAACCTAGATAGGTCTTTACTAACACCATTTTTGTGTCTGCTAAAGTATTTTTAAGTTGCATTAAAGTCAATACTAACACTGTAGTATGGGTAGTTTACTAACTATATAACCAAATCAGTTTTGGTTCCAACTAATCAAACTGGACAAAATAATAAGAAAACAAGAAAAAAAACGACATTTAAACAGACATGAAAATGGGTTTGGGAATATAAACATGGGAAACATGTGATTGACAAACGAAAGAAAAGGAATAACAATGCATAATTTAGGCTGCCTCCCTATAGCGTGTCCTTTCCCTGTGCTTTGTTATGTAGGTAACCATATCCGTAGACGGGATTCTGACCACTACAGGATACACACAGGAAGACTATACCATGCTAGGCTCAGACGACTTTTTCTATGTCGGAGGAAGCCCGAGTACAGCAGACCTTCCTGGATCTCCAGTTAGCAACAACTTCATGGGTTGCCTCAAGGAGGTAAACGCCGCTTCTCTGTGAACTCTTAAGACTGGTGGGTGTATGGGATGTACAGCTGGCTTCACCTCAGGACACCAGAACCGGCTCTTCACACCCACACACTGACCTTGCCTCTTTCTGAACACTCTCTTTTAGTTAGCTTCGCCTTCTCTCTTATTATAGTTTGATGCAAACTTTTTATGATCAATTTTTTGCAGGTTCTGTTTCTTCTGTGCACATTCAATGTTTAAGACACAACAGATACCAACTTACAGACATGCATTAAGCTCTGTCTTAAAGTGGAATTCAGTACGGTTCTCCAGCAGCTATGTCAGGTGCACATCAAAGAGAAACAGTGATCCGGAGATCAGGGAGTTGAATTTTCATGAGCAGTTGGGCAGCTTTCACCCCCACACCTCCATTTGGATATGAGCTCACAACAACCAACTGAGAGACTATCTTCATTCACATTTGTTCTATCCGAGTTATATTTAGCGCCAACTGAAATTTGCCTTCCAAGTGCTGGAAATGTGAGGCAAATACTGCAAATATAAACAACACTTTGTCACCAAGCACTTCACTCCTTGCATTTACCAGGTTGAACAGCTTTATTTCATGGTCAAGATTCTACTCACAGATTTTGCTCTACATTGACATGGTAGCTTCAAGCAGTTGTTACAGATATGTTAGCTGCCTATCCATGATGCAACTCTGCTGTGCTAAATTGAGGTTATTGAAGTTCAGTAGTGCTTAAGAAATCTGTTTAAAATGCTTTGAGTTTTGCTATATGGTGTGCATTAACCTGCTGGAAGTAGCTATTATAAGATGAGTACACAGTGTTCATAATACACAGTGCTTAAATAATATTAAAGCACTAAAGCAAATGTCCCAAGAATCAGCCTGAACTATTGATAAAAAGCAGGATTGGTCCTGGATTTAAAGCTAGGATATGTGACTTTTATTTTAAAAATGTGTATTTTACATATTTGCTGAAATTATATAACACGAGACAGATAATTTGTGAGCTTTTCCACCTCCTCTCATTGCTACCATTGCCATTTGAAGAAATTCACAACTAGTAAGAGGCAGCAGGAAGGCTGCCATCCTCATGTGCAATCCTGCAGAGAAACAATTTACCGTTGCAGGAAAACTATTTATATTTTTTTTAGAAAAGTTGCATACTCCAGCATGTTCGTGCCAAATTTACAACCAATCATATGAATTTTACAGCTAAAATCTTTCATCGAACCTAATCTGGTCTTCGGTTGCTGTAGTTTATCTGCTTCAAGGTTTGGCTTTTGCTTTCATGTCTTGGTTTTTAACAAGTGGTCATTTTAATTACAGTTCTCTGTCATTTCGAAACAGTCTGCCCATTCTTCTTTGACCTGTGACATCAGCAAACCATTTTAATGGGCAAAATTTCTGCTCACTGGATTTTTTCAGGTTTTTAAAGCCACTCCCTGTCAACCTGAAAGAGGGTTTTGCATTAAAAACTATCAATAGATCAAAGCTGTGAAAAACTTTTAACTGCTTTTGCATGTTGTCTCAACCATATCTAATGCTTAAATGCATTGATTTGGCACTACCTGTTTGTTATTTGTGTTAACAATTAATTGAACAGATATATCTGATAAAGAGGCCAACTAATGTATTTTTTTCAGAAGATGTGTTCACAGCCATCCAATCTAGCTCATAAACTTCAGGGCATTTTACTCTATGTCACTTGCTCTTTATCTTTTGCTCCACCAAAAAAGGCCTTTGTACTGTATGCAATTTGTCTTCCAGAGATGAAGTGAAAAGTAAAGAAGAGGTCATTTCTTTACCAGGTGGCTCATAGGGTACAATCTTCACTGTATACTCTACCTAATTCTGCTTCTTGCAGGTTTTGATATGGTGTATTTTCCTCAATAGCAACTGAATCTTTTGATGGCATTATTATGTTTTGCAAAATCATCAGTTAAGTAATTTCCTAATTTCGAAAGGCACATTGTTTTCTTTTTGCTTGGCTATTTTCCTAATCCTGTCGCGTCTACATATGGTGTTATGCCTTAACCCTAAGCTATCAGTGTCAATAATATCTCAGGGAAATCTGAGGTCAGTTTGTTTAATTAGCCAACAGTGTCTAAATTGCACAGCAGCCCTGTGCAAGTCATTAGAAATCAAAGGCACAAAGTTAAAGTTGCAAAGGCTTTCTTAGTTGTCTTTATGTGTCTTAGGATGTGCTGGCAACAAGAATGGTCTCATCTTGAGTGTGATCATTGTAAGAAACATTGAAAATGTCTCTCTTAACCCTAATACTTATATACTGAACTGCTAACAAATCACAAATAAGCCAATTACAAGGTAGTAGCTCAGTGCATTTATTTATCTAGATATGGTGAGGGCAACTTCATGAAGTTTGAACTGAGCATTAGAATAAAAATAAATGGGTTTTAAGTGACTTTGAACATGGTTTGGCTGTTGATGCCTGACAAGCAGGTCTTGGTATTTCAGAAAATGGACTGGGATATTTGCATTCAGCCATTTCAGAGAAGAGAAAATGTCCTGCAGGTTGAGGTTGTGTGGATAAAGATGTGCCCTTGTCAGAAGAGAAAGTGCTAACTGGGCTACAGTGGCAAGTCTATGAATTCATGCCATGACAAATTAGGGCCATTTTGAAGGTGAAAAGGGGTCCAGACTGGTACAAGATGTGACTTTTAAAGGTATCTGATGAGCATAAATGGAAGTGTAATAAGAACCAAATATCCAGGGCATTGTGGCCATTTACTAGTTAGTACCTCAAACCATGAAGACAATAAAATTAAACTCATTTAGCAATGTACTCAATAGTGTACAGCAAAACAAGACATTGTTTCTCTGGGATACGTAACATGCTGGTGTGAAAAAAACATATCCTGAAATAAATACATAAAAGAAAGCAGAATTTGTTAAAAAAAAACATATAACTTATAAAATGCACCATTTTAACAGCAGAGCAGCATCTCAACAGCTTGTAGCAGAAAAGTGTGAAGCAGTCTGGTGATTTTGCTTTCGATGTTCAGTTCTGGTTGTACAGTTTGCCAGAATGTCAAGTCCTGTTCCCACAGCATCTCTAGAAGAGATCCTGGACACACAGGATTACCTTCCCAGGTTCCCTCACTTTTCATGGGGCTCTTGTTTGCTACATGTAGTAAAGAGACTATCAACTCTGCAGAATACTGAGGATGCTGATAGGGAGTGACGTTTGGGTTTTCCCAGAAAAGCATTCTCGATCTCAGTGGTGTTTTTGATGAGGTTATCTGAGATCTGTTCACAGCAACTTCAGTTTACAATGAAAAATGCCAGGCAAGTTCTGGTGGGAAGTGGCACCTTGAATACAATTTGACAGAAAAGAACAATGAATGCAAAATTATCTGCTGATTTGTCCTTTGTCAGAAAATGCATTGTTATAAGTTAACTTGTGTTTTATGGTGCCAGAGTCATAAAAGTGAGAGAGGAAATGAGAGCTGATTACAGGTGTATAAAATGATTAGTGCATTGGCAGCTATTAGAAAGTGTGCTCATTCTTAATTTTAAAGTACCTGAATCTCCCACCCCACTGTATCTGTAGCTCCTTTATCCATGAGGCCATGAAGCAACTAACCTGGCTCTCAAAATTTCATATGCCTCCTACATCTTCTTTAAGGTAAAGGTTTGAGGACTAGAGAAGCCTGTTGTTATTTATAATGACGGTCCTGCTTTAAAGCAGCCATGTTCCTGAAAAATGTTACATTACAAAATAAAAAATAAAATCTATGAAGCAATACATTTATTTTTTCTCCAATTAGATCAAACAATTAACCTATTTATCTAGGATACATACAAAATAGTATGCAAATATTTCATGAAACTGTAATGCAGCTTGTAGGTAATTGACTGATATATTCCTTGCCATTTTATTACATTGGTAAGCTCCATCTCAGCTGATACTGTGGACTTACACAGGCGCCCCATCACAGGTCAGCCTCTGAGTATGCTGTAATGGCATACGAGATACAGTTTACCAGCATGTGCTCTACTCCCTGATTGATGGTGTGTCCCCATGGGGCTTTGTTGCAGTGTTTGTGTGCAGATTCGAGCCTGAGCTGCTCTGCTTTCCCTGTTGGTTCTGATGGCAAAACAAACGGTGGTGCAGTAATAGCTCAGTTGTCACAACTGTGCTTTGATGACAAATTAGTGCCGCACTACTAGTGCAGAGCAAACCATAGTTCTGACCAAAGCTTCTTTTACTTTGAAAGATGCCCTTTGTCTTAACTATAAAAAATAGATTTAGGTTTATTGGCTTTATCCGTTCCAACTTTGTCTGGGGGACTCCAGTCTAGCTGCAGAGATATTGTCCTTTATCCCTTTGCTTCTTTCTACATTCTGTCTTTAGACATGATGTTCTGGTAAGGTGACCTTTGTATTTCTATTTACTTTTCTTTAACCGTAAAAAAAAGCACTATATTTCAATTTAAGTCAAAAACACACTCAGATGTATAAAATAAGAAATAAAGGTACATATGTAGGAATAAAGACTTTACATTATCAATTTACTGGTTTTCATGCAGTTAAACACTCCACAACAGTGAGTCTCTTAGCTTTTCTGTAAGGCTAAGCATGATCTTAAGTAATTCTGATCCACAGCTTCAAACTATATCTTCCTCAAATGTTAAGCAGAGGATATATGAGATAGCAATAAACATCTCCCTGTATCCCAATACAATCCCACTGGAAGTGTCCCCAATTTTATGTGAAGCCTTTTCATACCAAGAAATACAATAACAAGGCTTTTTTTTCTCTTTAAAGTAGGGTTTATCCGATTTGACCCAAATATAGATGTAATACAACTGCTCTTTTAGTTTGTAGTTCATGTCTTTTGCATAAAAAGAATGTGTTTTTTCTCCTTCTTGATTTTCATTAGTTTTGTTTCCTCCGCACAAAATTTCTACTTCTTCGAATGTTTGATTTGCAAACTGATTGACACACATTTAAACATGTGTGTTTATTTCTTTGAGGTGAAAAGAGGAAGACCACATTGATTTTCTAATTAATCGTTTTGACATTTGTCTAAATGTTAATTAGTTTCTCATATGGAAATTACTCATAACTACACAGGCAGATTCCTGCAATGGCAGCTGCAAAACTGCAGCAGACACGCAAATTAGATAATTACGAGGTTGTGGCTGTGTTTTTATTTTATTTATTTATTTCAAGACTGTTGCCAATTACATTAATGTGCCACTGGGTGTGTAACTAAATACACTGTGGTTACCTACTTAGTTCACAGTATAATATTCTGATCGATAACAACGGTAATTTTATTCAGAAACAATCACTGACATTTACAAAAGAACTTCATGAGACATTTAACCTTATATTATAAACTTGTTAAAAAATAAAAGATCACATTTATAAGCCAATTTAAGTACTAATACATGCCGTGTCTGGCAAATGTATTCACAACCACAAACCTTTTTTTTTTTACATTTTGTCACATTACAGCCACAATCGTCAATATGTTTTATTTTGATTTAATGATTTGTACAGAGTATTGCATAAGTATAACACCCATAATCATTACAATGTGTTTAAAAATGCCTTTACAAATGACATAATCAATATGTAAAACTTGGAGTTATTTACGCTCAGCAAAATTATATTTTAAATGATCCCAGTGACCCTGAATAGGTTATAGCTGGCATTAAAAATGAATGATATTGAGTTCCTACCCACTTTCTACAACAACTAGAGGTCACAATTCCATTGAATTTTTTTAGTGTGTCCCACTGATGCTAAACCTGGTTTGGGTCTTATTGTCTGAGAGCCTTACCTGAAATAAATACTGTATAAAGTTTGCAGAATTAAAATCTGTAGAGATCTTCACCTAATCAATTTTCTAAATTGAGTGCAAAACACTGAGTGCTGCAGAGTGGATGAGTAAGCTCATGCACTCATGTTTTGAAAGGCATATCCATCATCTGCCCACTTTTTTTTTATAATTACAGCTCCAACCAGGGCTTTAATCACCATTTTACACAAGACCTGTGAACAAGTCTGTAGTTCAGATTTATCCCTTTCCTTGCAATTTTCACATGCACTCTAAAAACATTTTACCTAAATTTTTCCTCTAAACCATTATCACAGTTGCTTTGTAAACTGAGATCTTCACTTGTTTTTGTGTTAGTAAAAGTAGATATATTGCTTGTTTCCCTTCAGCCAGTCAGCATACACTGTGCGCTTGTTATGATGGCATAGAAAACATAGAGAAGTGTCAGACATTTGGTTCTATGTGCACAGAGCTCCTTAGCTATAAAAACAGTGTGACAAGCCTGACCAATTTTGGGGACAAATATCACCCATCATCAGGAATTAAAAACTACATGGATAACTTCTGATACTGTTGGATAGTGTTGCATTTTGCAAGGTTGTACTGTATATCTTTATGACTGTAAAAAATACTTTTATTTTATTCTCTCCTTCTCCTCTTCAGGTTGTTTATAAAAACAACGATGTGAGGCTCGAGTTGTCTAGGCTGGCAAAGCAGGGTGACCCCAAGATGAAAATCCATGGCACTGTGGCCTTTAAGTGTGAGAATGTAGCCACTCTGGACCCCATCACATTTGAGACACCCGAGTCGTATATTATTCTCAACAAATGGAACGCCAAAAAGACAGGGTCCATCTCCTTTGACTTCCGCACCACCGAACCCAACGGTCTTCTACTTTTCAGTCATGGCAAGCCCAAACAGCAACCAAAGGACTCCAAGACACCCCAAACTCTTAAAGTGGACTTTTTTGCCATTGAGATGCTGGACGGCCATCTGTACTTGCTGTTAGATATGGGCTCTGGAACCACGAAGACCAAAGCAGTCAATAAAAAAGTCAATGATGGTGAATGGTACCATGTGGACTTCCAGCGAGATGGAAGATCAGGTAACTTTCAAGACCTTTGAAGAATGTATAGTCTGTATTTAAAGAAATTACAAATTAGACAAAAAATATTGGTGGGAAAAACTTGCAAGCTATTTAATATTACTAATTGGAGATCTAAAATTGTGCAAAATGTAATTTGTAAACTTAAAAATGTAGAAGGCACTAAGTGATGTATTGCTCTGTGAAAGAAATGTCCATAAATCTTAGTACACTTAAAGGCATTGGGACTTAGTTTAATTATACCAGACTAAACCTATAAAAACTGAAAAAGTGTCTGAAACTAAACAAAATTTTAGTCGACATTTGAGGGGGAAAATATCCTGATTGATCAATCTCTTGAGTTGCTTTTGAGTTCATTTGAAACTTTGAGTGAAAGATCAGCTGTTCACGTTTTGATTGTTTTTAACCTGGCACAAAGTGCTACTTGTGGATTAGCTTTGTATTTCTTTTAGCAAAAAAGAAAAATATGCATTATCTTTCATTGTCTTAAGTCTTCACTGAAAGCTTAAAGTATTGATTTCAGTATTTCTGAGATGCATAGCTTTTGATATCAGTAATTCAACTTCAGTCAATCAATGCTGGGATCCCAGACACGTGTTTGAAGCAGAATAATTTTTTGCCCAACATGTCCTCTAAGACTGAGGCTACCCCGCTCTAATCTATGTTGAGTTGCTTATTGAAGCAGCAATTTGTTAGTGTGAGCTTAAAGCCAGGGTCTAGCAACGTCATGCTGCAAATTAGATATGCCCTTTGACCATGTTTTCCACTCCATCTCAAGAGGTGGAAATTAGATTAAACTGTTTCATTATCCCCAAAGCAATATTTGGTTGCAGTTATAAATTGAGCTTTCAAACACTGTCAAAATCATGATGTTCATCTTCTATTTAACATTAATATATGTCTTAGTCAAATTAAGCATTTAGATTTTTCTGAAAATTAAATATATATTCAGCTCCAATTTTTTGCACATTGTAGTTGTAATAAGTAATCACTGTGTGGTTTTCATCATCTTGGAGGAAAGAGAAAACTGACTTTGCTGAAAACATAAATCTCCAACATTTAGTTACGGTAGACCAAACTATAAGAAACAATGTCTTGCTAAATTAGATTGTGTTCATTATCTGTCTAGTACCCTCCTATCATCCACCCCCTCATACTTACTCACATTCACTTACACTAACACATCCACACACAACCTCGAGCCCTCTCGTCAAGTTCTCTTTACTCACCGCTCTCTCTGTCTACTCTGCCTAAGTTTCCATGGAAACAGGAGGTGGTCTCTCCCAGGACTAAGACAGTTGCTGCACAGTGCTGAGCTGTACACTAATGACATTTCAGAATAACTGTTCTTCTTCCCTTCAAGTCTGGTAGCAAAGTGTTCATACCATAGAGTGTAAAGGGGACATAAAAAGACTTTTTGCAATAGAGACATCAATCCAAAGTATACAAACATAATGGCTAAATTAGATACAGATATCATACAGTTTTACATCAGATTAAGACTGCCCACAGACTCCACGCTGTCCAAGACTGTGTAAAAGTAGGACAGAAAACCTCATTTCAATATGAAGGCAAGCATGAGCCTACTGTGATATTAGTACTCGCCGCATACTTCTTCCCCTTCTGCTTTTTTTTTAAATCATCACAGTACTGCCAGCAGAGGTATTACATCTACTCTGGGATGTATTTGCAATTTGGAGGTGTATGCACAGCTAGAAGCCCTACTCCACTGGGAGCAAAGAGTACAGGGCTTTTTGTTTACTTTTTTTGTCCATAAATTCTTAATTTGAAGTGCTTGCTAAAATGGTTCTTGTTGCAGCCAGAGCAGTGGTGGAAACCTAATCTGCTTAGTAGCCATGGTTCCAAAATGGTACAAACATGTGACAACTTTGAGTACTGCCACCCTGATGTGGCCACGATTAGGTAGTGGCTTTGGCATAAACTTCTCCTTAAAATTTTCTGATGACCAACATGTCAAGAGGGCACAGATGATCACAATCAAGAACCTTCCTAAATCCAGAAATGATGTCACAACAAAGTTAACACAACAATTTCATAGCATAACAGTAACATAACTTCCACTCCTTCAGACAGAAAGGCCTATCCTAGCCAATATATGCAATCTTTGCCAACTTTTGAGAGTTGCATGTAAAACTTAATAAATTTCCCATCCTTACTCTTGTTCTGAAGGGCTAGCCATCCTTTTACACTGTAGTGTGCTTATCATGCACTTTTTGATATTTGACTGAATATAGATAATTTTAAATCTTAAGAAAATAATTTATAAATTTATAAATTTATAATAATAAAATAAGTCTCTTGAAGGCACAATGCACAAAGCTTTTCATCTATGAATTGTGTTATATCAATACACACTACCAAGCATACATTACCTGAAACAAGTATTCACATCTCAGTCCTTTATGAGCAACATTTCCAGCAACTGTGAGTTTTTAAATAATAATCTCTTCCCTATTTGATTTATTGGCTTCTTCCACTGGGAACCAAACCAGTAAATAGATGTCTGCTTTTTAAAGCCATACTCTAACCTCATTGCATTAGTGATGCTACATGACGCTGTGCATCTAAGTAAGGGTTTCTTGGCTGGAAGTACTTGGGGTTTCTCACCGGGGACATTACATAGAGATTCAACTGAGGACACATACACACACACTACTGCTTCAAACTGAAAGATGCCCACAAACAGGAAAGGAACAGATACAGAGCAAGCAGAAATGTAGACAACACCTTACTGGCTTCTTTTCCCGCTGAGAATCCAATCACATTGGGGAGACTTGGCCGTGCCGCCCTAACTGGATTGCAGTAATCCCCTGTCTGACATGTTTTGGGGATGTGTGAGTGGGGTTACAGGATCTCATGCCAAGTTCAGCCAGTCTGCTGATGCAGAAGGTGTGAGAGAGATCTGAGCTGTCTTTTGGACCCCTGTGATACGGTTTGGTAATAAAGTGCTCCTTGCGGGCTAGCTGAGAATGTGAGAGTGAGAAAGAGAGAGAGAAATAGAAAAGTGTCCTTAATATAATCAAGTGCAACCAATTGCCTTAACTCACCTAATCAGTAATCAGAGAAACTGGTCAGAGACCATAGGAGGATGAATGTTGCTCAATAAAGAGGAATTCTGAAAGAAAAACTGGAGACATGAAACTGGGGCAGAAGTTTATTTTCCAACAGGATAATAGCCTCAAACACACAACCAGGGCTACAGCAACATTGTTAAGATCCATGGTTACAAAGTCAGTCTTCAGCAGAGTCCTACATGTTTCAGATTCAGGTATTGTCCTGATTGAGCACACTTAAATTACATGAATGATTCTTTAGCAGAACCAGGTGTCGAGCAAAGAGTGTCATTTTGACATTGTAGTCAGCTTTGTTGAAGTAAGGTCACATTTTAGATCGGTAGGGCAGCATGCCTGGATGAGTGAAACCGGACACTCCTAGTTTAGATCTAAGCATATCCATATCTTACAATGGTCCAGTTAAAGTCCTGAGCTAAATGCAGAGCTACTTTTGCAGGTATTTTATTTTTGTAAGTGTTTGTCGTTAAGTCACCACATTAATCACATTTTACTCTTTTACGCCCATTAATAGATTTGCTAAAATAAATCTGTCTCAAATACCCATTTTGGCTGCTAATGTCACAAACACTGCCTGTCCTTCAACCTTTATATATATGTTGCACTTCCCATGGTTCATGCCACTGGCTCATGTCTCCATAGGATTCTGGTGTGGCTTCAGACATAACATAGTTTGACTATGTTTACCCAATTCCTTGGAGGGCTATGACAAGTGAGCAGAACAGCCTGAGTCTGAGGCCTCAGTGATGATGGCATCCATCTTCCACTTGCATCAGCTTAAGCCAAGACAAGTTTAGAACAGCATACTCTAAGAACACAATTTCTTTGCTAGCTGCCTATAACTGTAAGTGACTGTGAGACTTCCAGTAAGTATAGATATGGCCCGATTACAATAAGGGGCTATTCGCTTGATAATGACCCCTGCAGTATTTACTTTGTAAATGTATTATACACAGACCAATCATCCAAATCGCTTCCTACTTCCACAGGGTGAGATATGTCAAAACTGAGAGTGTAGACACTTATGTCACAATTCATCCTGATCGTAGTGATGTTTATTCTTCAGCTGGGCACCTGCAGTCTGGGAAAAGTTTTCTCACTAATGAGTTTGATGTAGAGAGCTCGTTAGCTGTAACCTGAAGGGAGCTGTTCTGGCTGCATGACGGGTGGCCCATGCCAAGTGTGCAGAGCTTAGAAGTCTCAACAGCTGGTGCTGGAGAGAGCAGGGGCAGTGGGTGACGGCAGGAAAGTGCTTGGAACAGATGCCTGGGGCCAAGACCCTGAGAAGAGAGTTGGAACATGTTACTGTGCACCAGGTTAATCATTGTGCACTAGGTATTTAGCTGTCTCTCTTTCATGCATTTTTCGGAGTAGGCTGACTCACCTTGACTATAAAGTGTATGCATAATCAAGATTATTAGCATATATTTTATTTCTAAAGAGCTTAATTTCTGTTGGATAAATTCTTTGAAAAACATTGCAATGACAAAAGAGCAAAAATAAATGGAATACATTAATTACATAATTGTGATTTATACAGTCAAACATGCTAACACTTGTTGTAATGAAATATGAAAAGCCCATTTTAATGTTTAAATATTATTTTTAATTATATCAACTAGCTGTATTGAAAATGTATGTGTGGCTCAGGGCTTGTTTCCAAGCACAAGCAGTTTGACTTGAAAAGTCATCTGAAGCTGTGGTCCTATCACACACACTGGAGTCTTGCCATTTAGCCCAGAGCAGACTGCTAATAGCTCTTTCATATCTGCCAAGGCATGCCTCCGCCACTCAAAATGTAAATTATAACTTTATGGCAATTGTAGTTTCGAGCATCCTTAGCCTACTTTTTTCTCTACCATTGCTTGTGCTGATCTTCAGCAGCACAGTGTATGGATTACTCGATGTGGATGCGGGCAGACGAGGCAGCCGCCATTAATTAAAGTCCACAATGGGTCCTGCGCTCAGAGTGACAGATCCATATACAAATTAATCACTCGGTCTGAGTCCCACAGTAAGGCCTTCCCTTTTTGAAGCTTTACAGTCTAGTCATGTCCGCTGTTGTTTACGGTGCTCCAGATCGAGAATTAAACCTGAATGAGAGTGATAAATCATGGCCAAGAAACACACAAACTCCCACTGCAGGTTTATGTGTTGGAGAGGCACAGACAGGGTGAAAAAACCTCAGCCTGCAGTCTGTTAATCAAGTTCAAAAAGATGGTTACGATGTTGTCCCCCACCCCCACTTTTTTGGATAGGGTAGTGGTAGAGGACGTCTGCAATGATAAAGAGGGTGATGATTTTTCTTTTCCTTACTTTTCTTTTTATGACCACTGCTTTATAGATAAAGAAGATTTATTAGGGGAAATCCAAGGAAAATGGAGAGGATACTCTCAGGGATCCCAGATTAGATTTCTAATTGACCAGCGGCCTGTGATTAATAACTTTTATCAACAGTCATCCGTCATTCTAAATGAAGAAAATCCTGACCCTGTTCAGATGTATAACCCTAATTAAGCTAATTTCTTCATTAAACTGGGTTGAAACTGGCATTCCTTGCAAGTTTGTATCTTGACCAATCTTTTTTTTTGCATCCAAAGACATCAATATATTTTATAATCTGATACACAGCCTCGCATAACAGGTTTTATTCATCCAACTGTATCTTTTTATTGCTTTCTTTTTAGGTACTATCTCTATCAATACCCTTCGTACTGCTTACACAGCCCCTGGAGAAAGTGAGATCTTGGACTTGGATGAGAATCTGTACCTTGGGGGTCTGCCAGAGAACAAGATGGGCCTTGTGTTCCCCACTGAGGTGTGGACAGCACTGCTCAACTATGGCTACGTGGGCTGCATTCGAGATTTATTTATCGATGGACAGAGTAAGGATGTGCGACGTCTTGCAGAGAGCCAGAAGGCTGCTGGGGTCAAACCCTCATGCTCTAAAGAGCCTCCTAAGCAGTGCTTAAGCAACCCCTGCCAAAACAATGGGGTCTGCAGAGAGGGCTGGAACCGCTATGTCTGTGACTGCTCTGGAACTGGATACTTGGGACGCTCCTGTGAAAGAGGTAGGACTTTGTTTTGCACCTTTTCTTCCTTGTAACCTTTAAAACTTAGGAATCCTCAGTTGGGATAGTCTTTCTCCATATAGCTGACAAGTGTATTCCTTGGTTATGAATTCTTTGGTACTGCAAAGCATGGAAACCTAACGGGACACATATTGAGATAAAATCGTTACTTTTGTAATAGTCTTGTTCACCTGCAAAAACATGTATATTTCTGCATGTCATAAATGTGACTGCAGGGGAAAATTCTCAGGACCAGATTTTCACTTGACAGTAAATGATTATTCATGTACACAAAACCACAAAAGGCAGAGAAAAACACTGCTAATTATAGCTGTAAATACAATAAGCAAGTCAGACAAATATACAACAGTAGTTGAGTACATTTAGGGATCTTCATGTGCTGAAGATAACTTGTTCAAGTTGAAATCATGCAGCAGGATGAAGAAGTAGGCAATGCTTTGCACCTGATCTTAATATTTCAGAAACCAGTGAAATAGGTTTTTCATTCACAATATCTTTTAGGGTTATTAGCTTATTATTAAACGGGCTAATGTTTTAAGTTCACCATGAATTTCAAACGCCACTCATCAGGTGGTTACTTTGTCTGATGGACTATACATCACCAACTCGAATACAGCAAATAAATAAGAAATCATATACAGTAGTGTTGAGTATAGAGAGCCAGAAAATATGCCAACAGAATGAGTCAGGATGATGCGGGACCATGTTGAGTGATAGGTGACTGATGCACCACTGAGACACTGCTGATCACGTCTACCATGCACACCAACCCTTAAATTGGCTGTCTTCTGCCAGCCATTAGCCTCATCAAACCATTCATTCATGACCAGCCCTTGTGCAGAATACTTATGTGTGTCTCCTCCAGAGAAGAGAAATGGGAGAATAGAGTGTCATACGGCTAAATATTAGACTCCTATGCATTGGCTAAAGCAGAGTTACCACTGACCCTGCAGAAATGATTTCCGTGGGAAGCAGAGAGTTGAATTGCTGCTTCTCAGAACTTTAAACAAGTTCCTCCAACTTTTGAAAGTGGGAGTCCTAAAACAGTTGATATTTTTAAACTTGTTTATTCAGATTTTTATATGGATTTATGTGTTTACACTACTGGTTGAATCAAACCTTACAAATGATACACACAGTAAAAGTAGACTTCTTGACTTCTCCTTACACTCCCTGATCTTTTGGCTGTCTTGTGGCAACAGGTTTTGTAATAATTTGAAATTAAAAAATTCTGAAAATTCATAAACATTTTAAAAATGTGACTTGTACCAACTATTTGGTTATTCAGCTTAATACTAAGAAAATAGTCTAAGATTGCAGTGAAATCAGAAGTTTTTTTTTTTTTTCTGTTTTAATTTTGCATGTTCGTAGGATTGCCTTATAACAATAAGAGAGTACCTGGTATTTTTTATTAATGTTTTTTACTGTTTTCTATGGTTCAAGACAATAATTTGTCTCATTTTGCCTTTTCTTCCCTGAGGAGTTCACTTAGATTGCTATTCATATTTATAAATATGGTCCTTCCTCAAGATCAAATTTTGTTTAATTTGCAAACATCCTTATTTCTATTGAGAAATTGCAAAAATAAAAGTGCTTTGTCTTATAAAGATGTTGCCAGTTATGTTTATTCATACAGTTTTTACTTTTATATAGCTACTCTAGCTGACAGACATTATTTAACAAAGAAATTGGTCAGAAAGAAAATGTCCTTTTCCTGAAATTGTTCTTGGATTTAATGCATGTAAAATGCTTTTGTCTAAAATCAGAAAGAGAAAACAGTCAATTCAACAAGCTTTTCACTCGAAGCTTCTGAAATTTCCTCTATTTTGACCTTCTGTCATCTCTCTCAACACTTGAAAGTCTTCTGACATCTCTGCTTGTCTGTCCAACTTTCATTCTTTGGCTGTCTGTGTTCTTTTGTGTAAGACCGGCATTAGTGAGAGTGTGAGTGGGTGCAGTGGGACGGATGGGCCCTGGCGCGCTGCCAGCTGTTTTGATGGCTCCAGATTGCCTCTGCACTGGTAGGATGAAGCAGGCACCAGCAGGCTGAGGAGCTGTCAGAAAAATTACCCCAGCTCTCACTTAGCCATGCATGGTGTACCACCCGGTGGCAAAATACAGCTACTGCATATGGCAGAGGAGGATGACAGCAACGATTGGAAGGAACAGGAGGTGGAGCTTCAGACAAGAAGCATGGAGCTATTCGTCCTGTTTTGAGAGATTTTAATTAAGCAGACAAAGCAATTTTCCTACATGTATCCCAAACCCCTTCCCTTCCTCTTGTTCCTCCAGTTGCTAATTAGCCCAAATATTAGTCTTGCAGTGCAAGGGTAAATCAGCGTCCCAGATGGTCTAGTAGGTGGATTGCTGCACATGCACATATTCCCTAATGAGATATATGATATGCTGGATTCCTTCACTGACAGCATTCGCATTTTTTTTTCTCACAAGAACTGAATGTTTGGATGAGCATTTACGTAAATCTACATCCTAAGAATAAATATAGATGTAGACAATAAATCCCAATACAGATGGTAGCACAAGTTTGCTCTCAGTATACAGTAAACTAGACAAACACATGAAGTATTGTGAGATTTGCTCATGTGAGCTGACACTTTGCACAATGTTTTAATGTGCTCTGTGACGAAGGATCAACTCTAACAAGTCAGACATCAGGTCTACGCTTTTGTTCAGTTTTTAAACATAAGATTAGTTATATGTTTTCTTCAAAGCGTTATAAAAACAAAAAGCTAAAAAGAAAACATGTTGACAAGATGTGCCAAAACTTACAACCAGTTTTCACAGATAGTATTTTTTCCTGTGCTGTTTACGTAACAGAAAAAGTTTTTTTGGCAGTAATATATCCATCCATCCATTATCTTACACATTTATTCCTTATCCTTATGATTGGCAATTCTCCTTTAGATAGACATATATTCAACTGTCTTGCTGTTACAGATGTGGTCCTCATGGACAAAATTCAGCTCATCAATCCCATCATTCTAAAGAAATATATCTCCTAATTTTGGTTTTATTCAACAGCGAAGCAGACTTTGCTTTAAGGTCATAGAGTCTCGGAACTGAAGTAGTTTTGCTGCTTTCTATGTGTCCAGATCTAGAAAGAAACTCTCCAGTATACAGAAACATTCTCAGCATGTAGGGTGTTTTAATAGCTACCAAGTTTATTTCTTTGAACACATATGCTGTGATTCTCAAAGAAAGCTACAGTAAAGACATGCATGTCTTAAATTATGTATGATGTAGCTGAACCATTTCTTGTTTATCATGAGTGTAAAATATAGATTTTTCCAAAAGCCTCCAGCATTTTTTTCCTGCAGTTTTCTGAATCAGACTGAGCCCAGTGCCCTGTTGCTGAGGGACATTGGAATCCT
The DNA here is from genome assembly GCA_902982915.1 of Phalloptychus januarius. NCBI lineage: Eukaryota > Metazoa > Chordata > Actinopteri > Cyprinodontiformes > Poeciliidae > Phalloptychus > Phalloptychus januarius. The sequence goes on from CADWAE010000131.1 coordinate 12,062,908, forward strand.
GTGACATGTAGCTGACAGCTCTCTCTTCTCAGAGAGTTGACTCTCCTTGGGGGACAATGGAAGACAACTGGGTTCTTATTTGTGATTACCTGATCCTCCCTTGTTTGTCATACAGCCTTCTCTGAGAGAGCTACCACTCCAGCAACTACTTCATCACACAATCGGAAAATTGTCCCACATTGTGGTTTTCACGGGAAAGAAAATAAACATTTGGTTTAGTCCGCTGTGCTCCACATCCCCTGTGACAGCCTCCTGTTCAGGTTGGCACAGGCACAAGCTGTAGCTTCCAGCCTTGTCCCCTCAATTTATTTTGATATTGAGCATGGGAATAGCATTAAAATGACTGGACTTGCACAATTGGACTTTTGACAGGTGCTCACTTTGCATTAGGTGATATTCCCTCACAGGTCTTTCTCCATATTTTCATATCTTTATTCTCAAGCTTTCTCATTTAATGTATTTTAAACAGTCTCTTATATGAGTCTTAAGTGAGGAAATGTCTTGGATCAAATTGTTTTGCTGCAGCAGTGATTTGAATGGAATTACTTGCCTGCTTGTTTATTAACTATACAGGAGGCTTTCCCTCCCTAACATTGAAGTAGGTATGTCTCTTCATAATGATGTGAGTCAATTAATCAAATTTAATGATGCTGATTGCATGCAGCTGGAAATTAAGTTAAGCAGTAATGACAAGCTGCAGAGCCAATTTAGTGTATAGATGAGCTCATTTTCTGCATAATCAAGATATTTGATTATTTTACACTCTATTTGACTTTTCTTGCTTGTTTCCATTTTTAATGAGAGCACTTTAGCAATTATGATGAGGTACATGAGGACTTCCTGATTTGTTATTCTGGTACTCATTGTTCAGCAGTATAGACGTAAACAATTTCCTTTAATCCTACCCTAATCCTAATTTCCCTGCATAGATTTTGCACCGTGTTCTGTTATTGTTGTTTAGCACCTTCCAACATTTTCCAAGCAGCTCTTTGCTTCAGCTGCCTGGCAGAAAGCAAACAGTTTAGCAGTGAACTCTTGTTTGTCAAACGCCCCGCATCTGCAGCCTACCCCAGGAGGGCGTGGAGAAATTGGATTTGGGTGAGGAATGTGACAGAGTCATCCCAAGGGATGGATGTGACACTGGCTCTGTGTGATGAGAAAGTGGGGATGAAGTTGGTGTGAGTGTACTGGTACCCCTATCACCTCCACAGCTCACCATCCCCCATTCCCTTTAGTATTCTTTTTATTTTCCCCAGCTCTCCAGCAGTAATAGTTGTTACTTGGGTATAATTTATATATACTCTTGCAATATACTCTCAAGATATGCATTTGAAAATGCATATCTTGAGCATCTCTAACAGTAGCTTAAAGAAGCCATTCAAATACTTTAAAGTGAGGTTCTTATAAAAAGTTATGAGCTGTTATTTTCTTGCCTATAAGAGCAAAGCAGATTTTTGGCTTCTTTGAACATCTACAGTTAAATTTGTGGTTTATGCTTGTTTAATTGACCATAGATCTTCATTGGACAAATCTATGCAGAGAAGATGAAAATGACTTACAAGGTACATGGAGATCAGAGGACCTTCTTGTGCTAAGCATGTACTGAGAACAAAAGATTTTTCTTGTTACAGTAACTACTAGATTATTATCCACTATACTGCCAGGTCTTCTTTTATTTCTTTACATGTAATATTTTTGCACTGATTCATCTCCTTCTCCTGCTTTTCCAGGCAAAATGATGTGTGTTTATACTGAAGGGGTTCATAACCTAAGTTGGCAAAGAAAGTGCAGTTTATGGAGGGAGTCTGAGTGGCTGTCAGCTGCAGCATAAAATGCGATGGGAAACTAGACATGTGACAAGTCTTTGCAAAGTGCTTTTAGGTATCATACCTGGAGACATTCCATTTTGTAATAACTCAGCATATTTAAAACTGGCATTCTCGTTTTATACCTCATTGACTTTTATAGCCAATGAGTGTAAAAATAGCCACATGAAAATCTGCACTGCATTTAAACATGGGCAACGCTTGTTTCTTAAAACGTGTCTCATTAATCCACCCTGAAAAAAGAATCCCACAACTATTGCATCATCAATTGGCCAAAATTTGAGTGGCAGTCAAGGTTAGTGGATGTAAGTACTTCACCTCCACTCTATGTGGGATCAACACTGATCAAAATAACTCGCAGTTTTTGTTGGGATTGAAAGCCTTTTACTGAATAAACATAGACAGCATCTGTCTGGGAGTTACATTCACATTCACTACTCAAAGACTTCGGCTCTCCCTCTGCCTCTTAAATTCATCGATTCATCGTTCCTCTGAGACTGGATTGAAGGTCGCCTCACTAAACCTTGTCAACAAATAGAACATCACTTTACACTGAGCTGACAGCCGTGGTCATTGGTTTTCCATAAAATTGCCGCAGTCTATTTTACCGTTCACTCATCATGTTTTCTTTCTTGTTCCCTCTGCAGAGGCGACCATTCTCAGTTACGACGGCAGTAAGTTTATGAAAGTCCAGCTCCCAGTGGTGATGCACACTGAAGCCGAAGACGTGTCTCTTCGATTCCGCTCCCAACGAGCCTATGGCCTGCTAATCGCCACCACATCCCGGGACTCTGCTGACACCCTGCGTCTGGAGCTGGAGAGTGGTCGTGTCCGTCTTACCGTCAATTTAGGTGACATCTCGAATGCATACACACACTGCAGCAGCAAAGCAGACTCGAGCTTGATAACACTCACAAATGCACAACAATGTTCCTATTTACGTTACATGTTTTGAATAGACAGAGAGACTGTAGCCACTTTCAAGGTCTAAAATCTGCGGCTCGAGGCTCACAGGCAGCTGAACACACGAAAACTACTCGTCATCAGGGAATGCTTGCTCCCCTCATTTTTTAGACGAAGCAGATTGTTCTTTCCTAACACAAACTGATGTGTTCCCTTTGCATACAGTTTTTACTAAATATTAATAATTATTAGATGACTGTGATCATTTTGGAAAGTCAGTTGGAGGGTGACATAATGGTGTCTCCTTTTTTTCCTGAAAACTCTGACTAATTCAAAGGTGTGGTTTTCCACCTTTAAAATTATAAAAAAAATTATTTCAGTGCACCACATAAGCATTGTTCTTATTTACACCACTACTCTTTTATTTGGGTTTCTCCTTTCAATGGTTACCCTTTGAAGAAGTCCAGACATCTGATTCAACATATCTTATTATCCAGCAGCATTGAGCGTATGTTAACAGGAAAGACTCTGCATTAAGCAAAAATAGACAGCTTCTCTTATGAGTTTTTTTTTTTTTTTTTTGCTAAGGCCTGTCTTTTGGAACTTAGATGTGTTTCAGACACTACAGTGACACCCAAGTTGTCTATTCCGTCTTTTCGCTGGCTAAACAGAAATGGGTTCCCTAAGTGGCGCCGTTTAGTCGTGCATGCAGAAGAGTCTTTATTTGCTGTCAACTTTAAAACAGCATGTGTCCAACTGCAAAAGGCAACAGCGCCACACACTGACAGGCCTGACAGGTTAGATCACCGCCACTGCACAAAGGTGCCCTCGGATAAAAAACAAAGGGCTTGCGATGTTTTGTTTTCATTTAAATTCTTTTTGACAAATATAAGAGTTTTGGACTTTATTTCCACAAGCCCTTGAAGGCTGTCTTCCTTGTCCCTCTAAAAGAAAAGCAGAGCATTCCCTGGAAGGGTAGGCTTGTGTTGTTCTCTGGCTGTTTGCAACCACTTTTCTGCTGTGGTTGACAACACATGACAAGCAGGGCCAAATGGGAAGGCAGGGTTGGGGGGTTGATCTGGGTCACCTTTCTCAGAGCACAGCACAAGCTCAGCTTTTGCAAATAAAGGAGTCGAGAAAGAAACACACTTTTGGCAGCTTTTTTATCAGTGACAAATTTGTTAAAGTGATAGCAACTAGAGCCTATTCGGTAGAATCATGCAGTGAGAAATATTACTGAAATATTGCATCAACTTGTCTTGTCTCCACATATGTGAACATCAAGACTTTTTAGATACAATTAACTCATTTCCATTTAGAGCATATCCAAGAGCCGGTAATACTACCAAGTTCACCAATCTAGCAGAAGCATTTGTTTCTGTGCAGTTTTTGTGATTATTTAAATTCTTCAATTATCTTGGACGTGAACTTAAGCTCTTATGGTAAAATCAGATAAAATGACTTCATTCTAATATTAGATCTAGCAACTGCATCTGTCTGATGAACTCAGATTTGATATTTAAAACATCAATTCACTGCTGAACAAGAGTATGTGTGTTGTAGAAACAGCATAATAGCAAAGGTCTAAAGAAACACTGTGGCAACTTATTAAGCTAGTGTACGTATGACCAATGTATTTTTTTTCCCTGTAGTGAAAAATTATACACGAGCCAGACAATGTAAACAAAAATCCAAAATGAAACAAAACAAAACTGTTATAATGTTTTTAAGTCACACTCATTGGTAGATGAAAGAAGCTGGGGGGAATTAAATAGAAAACCTTCCAGTTGGCCCTGTGCGACCCTGACTAACATCTGATGCTCTCATGATGACATCATCTTATTGAACATAAATTCTCAATCATTATAAAATATCTAAAACTCTGCCTAAGAGACCCAGTCCTCGACATTTACTCTAATATGCAATAAATTGGACTGCTCTGGTTCTCCAACACAGCAGCGCTTTTACCAGCTTGCTCCAGCTTGAGGCAACAACATGTGAGAGCATCAGAGGACGGACAGTGTCCGTGTGTTTGTCCCCAGAGGGGTGGACTGTATGCTTTAATGATGTCTGCAGCTGTAACGTTGAAAGATGAATTTATCTCTCATCTATTCTTCCCCCATCTAGATTGTATCAGGATTAACTGTACCTCCAGTAAGTTACTGTTCACCTTTCTTCTCCTTTTTCTACTCCTTCTGTAACATTCACTATTTTTTCTGTTGCCTGGGAAATCTATTTTCCACGTGAAAAATATCATGACACAATTTTAACTCTGGAGACTTAGTCAGTTCGAATTAATGTATCATATTATATACCCCACACATTCTAATTCTAAGGTTCTTTGTAGTTTCTTTTTTATATAATTATAAGTGTGGAGGAAACGGAGGCAGGCTTGAATTAATGACAAACTGGAATATGGCAGTCAGCTGCTATTTTACACACCAAGCTGTGTCTAATTAATGAACCCAGTCACTTATAAATCCAGAAAGGAATAAAACGTATGCTATGGAAGCGTAGGTATTTTAGACATGGATGATTTCCTTGCGCTACCCCCCAGCCCCCACCTTTTTTTTTCACAGTATTTCACGGCGGCTGTAAATTGATGAGGCCATTCAAAGCACAGAGGAAATACAGAGTGTGATTTTATTATTGCCATTAACCTGCCTCACAGAGCAGAAAGAAAGAAATGGAGAGGGAGGGGAAAGAATAGATCCTGTTGGAGTGTTCGTGGAGGTGTGTGCTTGTGTGTGTGCTTGAACAGAGAGGCTACATTGCAATATTTTGGGAAGTAAATATCCCTGACATTTATTATTCAGAGCTGCTGATGAATTAATAATTCCTTCACTCGAGTCATAATAAAATAACTGTTTTTTTTTTCACATAATCCCTCTCAGGTGAGAGACTCACCGTAAAAACCAGATGAAAACATGCAGTTAAAGCATAATATACCACTATTGTAATAATATACTATGCTATGCCAGATTGTGAATATAATGATAAACTGTTCTCTGATAACAGCCAAGTTGGAACTGTTGGCGTAAGTGTTACAGCACTAGAAGGTCATTGCCTGATCAGAAGAGGAGACTTAAACAACACAACACATCCTCACACAATCAGATGAAGTGACCTCTAGACAAGCTTCTTTAAATGATCTCTTCTTAGCATCTTTCTAAATGCAAAGCAGCTTCACTCATACATCCTCAATCGCTTCTGGTGTTTGTGTGCAGAAGACAAGCTCCAATTCTCTCATTCCACAGCCTTAAAAGGTCATCTTACGGTCCAGAGGATATGGTTCAGGCGTTATCTGTTCACATTCATATTGTTAGCCTTCTGATCACCATATTATTATCCCTTTGACAGAATAGAATAGAAAAGCCTTTAATTTTCACACATGGAGGATATTCAGATATGCCAGCAGCAAATTAAGGATAGGTGGAAGCTGGTATATTCACACAAAGATAAAACATACAAAAATAAGTATAAGAGATACAAAATAAAACATAATAATATTTTGCAGTTACTAAAAATAGCAAGCATAGTTTTAAAAAAAGTGACTAAATTGGGTAATTTCTAGAAAATATGTTCAATATCTGCACACATATGTGCATAAAACAACATATTATTCACAAAAAGTGGACAAATTGTGCAACAACAGGGATGTGCAAATATATCAAAAGAAGATCTGGCTAAATAGTCGCAGTTCTCTTTCAGCTGATAGCAATTGGAGCTTGCAACATCCACCATTTTGTGACAAGAAAAACATTGTCAGAAAGGTGGAAAGCTTCAGTGATCAGGTGTTAAAACCAAAATTCAGTGACATTAAAGTGTTGACACTTTGATGTTTGAAATATCACCATTTTACCTTTCCAGCAATCTAGTTGTACCTTCCAGATACTGCTAAAGCAGGACAATCAATAGAGATTGTCATTTTTTATTTGGGTGCCAGAAAAACTGAATTATGTTTGACTGGTAATTTCATTTTAAAATGGGTGTGTCACTTTGATGATAATAATTGACACTGTTAATCGTTTTATTCCCAAAATGGAAAGTTAGAAGATGGCTAACTGATGACTTGGATGCTTTTTTACATTTGCGTTGTGAAAATAAATATTTAAATTGTTTTGATAAACCATTCTATAGAGAAGGTGAACTGCATGCTTTGATAAATTCAAAAACAAAGAAGGAGTAAGCCTTCCTTTAATAGTTTCTGACCTAATTGTGTCAAAGGAAAATGCTTAATTGAAGGTCTTGGAAAGAACTGTGTTAAGCCAGTGCATTTCCACTCATGAAGAATTAGCTTTTAACATTTTTTCTAGGTTGTTATTTTTGTCCTCTTTTTTTTTTCTCAATGTTAATTAATGTGTCTTGTCAGGCACTGCAGCTCTGGTCAGCTTACCGGATGAGAAATTTCAACACCAACTCAAAGAACACATCACTGTCAATTAGGGACCCAGGCTCCCTGGGGCAGCCCAGAACTGTCTGAAGAAAACACTGCCACTTCTGCTTAAACACTGTTAACAGACACTGACTGACAGTTAACTGAAAATATGACCTGGAAGTACCTTGTGACAGATTTGGTGCTTTTATGTACAGCTGGTCCAGCCATATTCATTAAGAGTAATGGCACGGGTGCCATGATTTACGGTTTGTAGTAACTAGGAAGGAGACGTAGAGGCGTCTGACTGGATTATCATCTCCCTAACATTATCATCATCTTGAGTAACTATTTCTGTTGTATAATTGATCTTGTTCCCCCCATTAGTATTGTTAATAGCGCTCTAAGAGATTATTTTGATGAACTTTAAAACTATGTGGAAATGAAAAGTAAAGGACTGATTTAGTCAGATCATGAATGCAGGGGAGGTTTATGTTGATTTACTTTCTAAAAGGCTTAATTTCTTTGTCGCTGTTCCAGAGCTTTTAAGTTTTTTGTTTTTTTTCAAACAATCTGTAATTTTAGTCACATTAAATTTGAAATTTCCAGTGTGGTTTGCCTTCTGTAGACACTGAAAAAGCTCCTTCATCATTTGCCTTCTTACTTAGAACTGGGAACTCACAGGTGGTCATGATTAAAAAAAGAAACATTTAACTTTCTGTAGTCCATTGTTGTAAGAATTACAGGCAAAATCAGTTGCAGACGAACTGAATTTAAAGGCTATCTAGCTTAATCAAGCCTTCATTTACAAATATATAACTGTCATTTGCAACAGTTTTAAAACAGCCACAGGAAATTGTGCGTGGTCTCGATTTTACCAGCATATAAATAAATATCTCAGGAGATCTGATAAGGTATTATTGTGAAAATAAAAACAAGTAGACCCTGAGAGGGCATTTACGAAACTAACCTTATTAAGCATGCACATGTAGGTAAAAGCAATGTTGCCACAGTTACCTTGAAAACGTAATCTGACTACTGCATTGGTTGCAGCTCATTGCTTCACATTAGCAGGTGGAACTTTCTTTTTAAGATTGACTTTACCATGCTGTAGAAATTATTCTTTAAACCTCTTGCGTTTATGAAGCTAGATAAGAGTTTGTCAGCAGCACAGAGTGTTTGTGGAACTTTAACATCAGCATCTTTAGCTGAAAACAACAACTGTATTTCCAGCTAGAAAGCACAAATCCCTCTCTTCCCTTCATTGCTGTCTGTACTGATGAACAGTAATTCTCCATGCCAAGCTGAATGCAGCTCCAACAGGAGGACAATAAAACCTGTTTTCTGATTCATTCATTAAAGTTTACAATTTCAAGACACTCATGGACTTTACATAAATCAGTGTATTTTTAGTCCAAGATGCTCCGCTAATTATTAAGTATTAAAAAAAGGGAAAAATACAAAGATAGAAGTCAAGGAAAAATAATAAAATCTATTTTTGGTTGCAAGTAATATTTTTTGTCTTATGCCAAAATACATGGCAGGTCTGCTATCTTTATTTGAATGAACTCTGAACTGAAATATTTTGACTCTATATTATTGATACTATGCCAAAACCAACTGAGGTCCAAATAATATTAGATATATACATGTATAAATGATCATATGACACTCTGTGACAAACTGGCGACCTGTTTAGGGTAACCCCACCTCTCGTTCGGAACGTTAGCTAGAGATAGGCACCAGCACACTCCCGACCCCACAAAGGGACAAGGGTGTACAGAAAATGGATGGATAGCACTCTGTGCTGTAGTGAATCTTATGCAAGCAATGGCCCTCTTTTCTCTTCTTGCTTTTCTTCCTCCTTGAGGAGAACCAAGGACATGAATGATGGAAGGCAAAGATCAACCATGCTTTCAAGTTCAGCCCCATCCCATTATTTCATATCTCGTCTTCTTAATCCCTCACCAGTCGCCTGGTTCCAATCCTGCCTCAATGTTTAGTGCTTACAAAGCAGCACTGTGCCTCTGCGATTGAGCGTGTCCTGGTACTGTGGTACCCTCAAATTTGCATACACATTGCACTGAAGCTTTGAAGATTGCAGAAAGGCAGGAAATAAATAACCAAAAATGGGTTCAGGTGCATGAACTTGGCACCCCTGCGAGTGCTCCCCACTGTGTGAGAGGGATCAGAACCTGGGGAGTTATAATGCCATCATCATGGCACACCCACATTGCCCTGTTTTGTTACATTCACCCAGCATGAGAACTTCAGAGCTATACAGGGATTTAAAACTTGAACAACTTTATTTAAATCTGTGTCTGGCTTTAGAAAGGCCAATGGTGGAATTACTTGAAAAATGAAATGGAGCATTTTTATTTTATTTTATAAAGATAAGATAGCAAAGATTTAGAGCCTGTACCTGGAGGTTTTTGGCCCAGTGACTGTGTGTCAGCTCCATCTCTGCCTGCTTGCAATGTGACTCTCATGCAATATTGATATGATGTTTTTGATATGCTGCTAAAGGAATGCTAAACATATTTTTATCATTTTCAACTAAATATTACATTTATTTAATGAAATCAAACAAGTGAAATTTCACTTGTAGAAAAAAAATCACATTCTGTATTTCATATTTTTGACTTTTTCTTTCTTTTCCACAGGGTGATTTGATTTATTCTTATGTTTCTTTATATTTGTTGTTTTTGTTTTACCTCCAAGCTTACTGCCTCTGCTGCAAGATTTTATTTGACAAAGTGAAGGTTAGAGAAACGTAATAGAATTGGTGGGTTAACAATATGGAAAGAGATTGTTACTTGTAAAGGACTTTGCTAAATTGCAAAGTTCTGGACGGTATTTGCTGCCACCATGTGGAACATGAAAAAACTTAAAATCTAATTTGAGTTGTGATGGTTGGAAAACACAGAGATCAAGAATAATAATAAAAAATGTCTGAGTTGTATTGAGAAATTCTGAATAATGATCCTCACTTCCTGATTTAAAGAAAATAATGCTCAGAGAGACTTTAGAAATGTTGTACCCTGTATAATGATGCAGCCAGTGTAAGTCAGAGTGGTGACCATTTACTATGCTTAATGGACCATTTACTATGTTTATTTAATGTTTCCTGTCTCTGTTTCCTTCAATTATTCTGACTTCCTTTCCATCTCTTCTCTATACGATTCTCTTTCTATATACTACCATTCAATCTTCTGTGTGGGAGTGCGTGAGTGTGGGTGTGTGCGTGTGCATGGGTGTTTTTAATCACTTTTTGGACTATCCCACAGGCAAAGGCCCAGAGACAATTTTTGCGGGTCAGAACCTGAACGATAATGAGTGGCATACCGTTCGTGTGTTCAGGAGAGGCAAGAGTTTGAAACTGACGGTAGATGATCTACCGACGGTGGAAGGTACTTCTTATCCTATCTGTTATATTAACTTTGACAGGTTCTGACCTTTTCTGTGCTCTCATGGTCTACCTAGAATAGAGCCTCTACAACAGAACAATAAAATAGCCATGCATCTGCAGAGAACTTTAAAAGGCCAGTTGCTTAGTTTTTATTTGTTTGTGGGTAAGTACAGTGCCTTGTAAAAGTATTCATCATACATGGTTTTTAATGTAAAACATTGGAAAGTGTGGGGTGCACATGCATTCACCCCTCTTCATTATGAAACCCTTATATGCAATGAAGACATGAGATAATTAAGCAATATGAATCAATCTGTGTGCAGATTAAATATAAATACAGTTGACATTTATATATTTAAATAAAAGACAAAGGAACAACAATTAACCTACCAAAAATGCCATCTGTTGACCAAGGAGTAGCCTGGAGGCTCACATTAGGCGAGATAATTCACAGGATAGATTTGTCTTGTACTTTTCAAATCTTTCCTGGATGGATGAAAGCCATTGTTAAAGGAAAGTCATAAAAAAGCTTTCTACAAGCCATATAGGGAGCATTCAAAACATCAAAAAGATGGTATTTTGAACAGATTAGTTGAAATTGAACATTGTTGCCTGTATGCAAGTTGCGTGGAGGAAAATTAACCCTTTCCTGCATAGTGGTCACTACAGTGAACAGCTATTTAAAAGCCATTTTCTTGTGCTTCATGTGGATTTTTATGTTATAAATGCACACAGACCACTGAAGTGGACACTAATGCATCATAGAATACACTATCAACTATTTAAAGAGTTATCCTGGAAAAAAGAACCTGCTAAGAGAGGTGTGAATACTTTTAGAAGGACCTGCTTATTTACTGAAAATCACAAGTTCTTTTTTGGCAAAATGTTGCTGCCTTGAATAAAAAATGTATTAACTTAAAAAAAAAATAGAGATAAATCAAAAATTATCTGAAGGCATGTTTTTTTTGTATAAAAACGTGTGCTGACATTACATCACTTTAAAATCCTGCTGTGGTTCCTTTATTTTCAAAGCTCTTCCCCTTTTAGCTTTCATTTACCCCATTTAATGACATCCTCTCTCCCTCCTTCCCTTTAAATTAAAGGTCAAATGGCAGGTGACCACACTCAGCTGGAATTTCATAACATTGAGACGGGCATTGTGACAGAGAAGCGCTTCATGTCCATGGTGCCCTCCAACTTCATTGGCCACCTCCAAAGCCTCTCCTTCAATGGCATGGCTTACATTGATCTCTGCAAAAATGGTGACATTGATTATTGCGAACTCAATGCCATGATTGGCTTCAAGAACATCATTGCTGATCCGGTTACCTTCAAGTCACGGTCCAGCTATGTGACCCTCACCACTCTGCAGGCCTACTACTCCATGCACCTTTTCTTTCAGTTTAAAACCACATCTCCTGATGGTCTCATCCTCTACAACAGCGGTGATGGAAATGACTTCATTGTGGTGGAACTGGTCAAAGGGTAGGTGCACCCATTCCTGTAAGTGGGAATTTGTATGCTAAAGGCAAAGTTTAACATTTGTTAGAAGAGGTTTTGTTGATGTTGTTATTATTAGCTGATATTAATTTCCCTACAGTAAATAACTCTCTTTGCATCTTCGGTGAGTTTGAATCCAGTTGCCAGCCGTTACCATGAACATGAAAGATAAACATCTTCACAGAAGTGTATTTGCCCTTGCCGAAATACCAAATTCCCTTATTTTTAGAAAAGCTAGACAGTTGACTATTCAGTGACATCAACAAGTAAAATGTCATGCAATTTAATTTTGTAGTACATTTTTACTAAGTAATGTAAAACCTCAAACAGTTACAGCGTAATAATAATACTAATAATCATAATATTTTATCTCTACAAGAAATGTGAATGTGTCAAATTCCAAAACAGTTTGCCAATAATCTGGTAATATTAGGATTTTTTTTTCCAGTATGCTCATGTTTCTTCATGCTGTTCTGTATGTGTTTCCAGTTATCTTCACTATGTGTCTGACATGGGGAATGGAGCCCACCTCATCAAAGGCAACTCAAATAAACCCCTAAGTGACAACCAGTGGCACAATGTCATCATCTCTAGGGACACCAACAATCTGCACACAGTCAAGATTGACACCAAGGTTACCACACAGACAACCTCAGGAGCCAAGAACCTTGACCTGAAGGGTTAGTTCAGAATTTATATATACTCACCGGACATGTTATAGGTGAATGTGTCTAAATGCTCATTAACACAATTGACAAAACAGCCAAATTTCATAACAGTAACTTAAGGCACTTTGTTTTTTAGATGTGGTAAAAACAAGTTGCTGAAGTTCAACCAAAGCTTCACAATGGAGACAAAAGTTACTTTTAATGTGGCTTAGTCATTGGTGGCAAACAGAAATGGTGCTATTAAGGTGTAACTAATAAAGTGGTTGGGGAAAGTGTGTTAGTATAAAATATGTGTTTTTTTTAGCTGAGGAACCACTGATTTAAAGTGAGAAAAGCAAGTTTGTGATTGAAATGCATAACAGGTTGGAGAAATGCTGCAGGGGTGGAAGGCACAATAAAGCTTCTGCTCATTACTGGATCTCAGGTAGCCTTGAGAAAGAATTCATCTGGTCTTTTGTCCCAACTAACAATGTGGAAATGTTGCAGCGAGCTCATAGAGCTCAGCCAAGCAGCTTTGGATAAAATTTATTTGAAAAGTTACATATTGTTGGCATGAAAGCTGCTGTTATTGAAAGCAAATTGTTTTGGGTAATTGGCATTCTTCCAATAGAAGAATGTTCATCATTATAAACATTCTTCCTGAAAGAATGTTCATAATGATGAGGCAAGATAAAGCAGTTGCCTAATATACTGTATATGACTATATATGATTTACACTCATAAATAACATTGAACAGTTACTACATAAAAAATGTAAAGTTTTTTTAGGGAAAGTTGAGAATCATTAAGCTTTTCTTGTCTTCTATCTGGCCATAAAAAGCACAATATCTTGCTGCAAAAAATATTGACAAGGAAAGTTCTGCATTCTACTTTATTTCCACCAGGGGTCAGCATTGTTCCATTTCTGATTTATTTACAGGAAATCTTTACATTGGTGGGGTGTCGAAGGAGATGTATAAGGACCTGCCCAAACTGGTGCATGCCAAGGAGGGTTTCCAGGGTTGCCTGGCGTCGGTGGATCTGAATGGACGCCTCCCAGACTTGATGTCAGATGCTTTGGACTGTGTGGGGCAGATAGAGAGAGGATGTGAAGGTGAGAGGCCACAAATGATGAGCCAGTTCCTGAAGGAAGTACCTTTTAGATTATTGTCTTTGTAGAGTTTTGACCTTTATTGGTTGAATAATAGATGAAACAATGCTTATTTTTTTACTTAAAATGAATAACACAAGAGAGCAAATTCCTTTAACTCATCTAGAAGAGTTTATTCATGTCTAACACTATATAAGGCTGCATATTCCTGCAGTTACATGTATATCTTAAAGCAGCACTCATTCTGAAGCACAGCTACAAAGAAAGCCACACTGGTAACTTGTGGCATGTAATTTAACATCCATAAAGCATGTTAGTATTCTGTTTGAATGAATCAACCTCCGACACTCTTCCAGAGGCGATCATTTCTGTTTCACTTGGTTTTAATCTGATTATTCTCTTCACCATATTTGTACTGCCACTGTTACTTCCCATTTTATCCCTATTCTGTTGTACACTATGCATGCTTGCTGGATCTGAGATATTTGGCCTGAAGCGATCCTTTTGAATAATGGATGAAGCCTTTGTTGCATGTATGAATATCATTTTCCCAGTCTGTGTGCACCATATCCAGAGACAATATTTGATTTTCTTTCTACGGCTTCAGTTGGTTAGTTTACTTTCTCTTTTCACCCACTCGTTACCGTTAAGTACTTCTGATCTTTTATCATGTTCCAGCGTGACAAAAGTAATCCCATTCAGCTCTTGTGAAGGTGTGTCAAACTAGCCATTATCAATTTGTACCACACCAAATCAATGATTGCTTCAGTCAAAACATTTTTTTTGTAGTTGTGATGATGAAATTGTGATGTAATGCATTGTTGTTAAACGTTTCTGGTAAAGCCAGACACTGGGGAATATGTGTTTCATGAGAAAAGTAGTAGTTATTTAGTTTTACTTTATAATAGAATTTGGAGAGAAGCTGTTCTTGTATTCTAGTAATATTTTATTCTCTTGCTCTTTCCCTGGACAAATATACTTTGTGCATCCTGCCTCACAATCTATATTTTCCCCACTTTTTCAAAACTTTGTGCTTCTTCTAACTGCTTGTATACTTTGCCTTTTCGTTTTCTATTATTTTGCCAACAAAAGTTGCTTTGACGAAAGCTGATTTGCAAGGTAGAAAGCTTTGTCTGTCTAATAATGGCATTTGATATCCTCTCCTCTCCCCCAAATGCATCTGAAATAACCCCTCACACCCCACTACACACACGCACACGCAGAAACACCAACACTACCACCTTCCCACAGTTTTTTACCAAATTTCTCACAAGAGGACTGGTTTGTTTACCATTCACTCACTAGCATCAGAAATGGCATCACTCTGATCGAAATACAAGAACCTTGTATAAAATTCTGAGACTGATGTTTTGTTTTGCAGTTCTGTTCTAAGTATCTGAACATTTAACTGTATTTGTAAGAGTTTTTTTATTCATTTATTTCTTTATGTATTTGCATGCCTCACATTACTTTGAATCACGCAGTTTTATATTGCATGGATTTAAAAAATATATTTTTTGTAGGTTATAAGTGGCAAAATTGTTACTTTTACAGAGTAGTTTAAGCAAATTGTTGCCAACCATCCATTCTTGTCATTTTTTGTAGTATTTTCTAACATTCAGAATATATAAACAATAATCCACTAAAATGCTTTTTTTGATTCTAGATTATTTTCGGAGTGCTAAAATATATTTACTTTATATTTAAATCAAATATATGTTTGATACATCCACCACTAATTGAATTATTATTGTTTAATGACATGTGATATTGTTTGAGGACTAATGTAGAATCTGCTTGGATTTACAGTAGATGTTTTTTATTATACGGGTTATGATCATACGGGTTTAACATGCCAGGCTTCAGCCTTTCCAGCAGAATATTGTAACCAAGTGGTCACTATTAGTCATTTTATCTGTGGGTTGTTTTTAATGTATAGACTGGTCCATGTCTCTGGCAGGAGATTTCATTGTATGCTGGATATGGTGTTATACAGTTACTAATTTATGAATCTTGTGTTGAGTATAAACAGTAAAAAAACACAATATGTTGAAATAATTGGTGCACTTTTAACTGAAACTGAATCAATGCTAATAAATAAAAACAATTACCATAGATAACTGTAGAAATGCAATTGAAATGTTTAATTTCAACTACAGGTCTTTAGCTATTTTTTATAAGTGTTTTTTTCCCCTGCATATTTTGGTTTTATGTTTGCTGTATATAATTTTTAACTAACTAAATGTCTGAGTTTGGTAAAAATGGGCATTGCTAACAGTAATAGTAGCAGTAATAAAATGTGACTGCACACAGTTAGTTGTGTGTGACTGTTATGTGCAAACATCCAATTGAAAAGCCAATTATCCATACATGTGACATTATATATATTGTTTTTAGTATGAATAAAGTCTTATTTTCACTAAGCTGTGATTTTGTTTTCAATTCAGGCCCAAGCACTACATGCCAAGAAGACTCGTGTGCCAACCAGGGTGTCTGCCTTCAGCAGTGGGAGGGCTTCAGCTGTGACTGCAGCATGACAACATTTGGAGGACCACTTTGTAATGACGGTAAAGCTTCTAGCTTTTCTTTTTTTCCCTAAATATTAGAAATGCACTGATCAGAGAGTTGTAGCCAATTTCTTTTTTTTGTAAAGCTCTGACCTACTTTTGCAGATTGTTGGCCAGTCCAGGTTCTACAACTTGCAATTTTTTAAAATATAGTTTTTTACCCTTGGTGTCATGGGCAGTCGTAAATTATTTATGTTAGAATCAGAGGGAACACCTCATGTGTGAGAGAATGGAGTCGTTTCAAATCTGTTTTTTGTTTTTTCAAACAAAGACAAAAGCATTATGCAATTTTAAGCTCCCTGAAGCCAATCATATTTATTAAACTCTATTCTCCAGATAATTTAAACCCTATTTTAACTCTTAGCTCTGAGCTGGGCTGCCAACATGTACAAATCCAGGATAATCCATGACAGATACAAGTGGAGGGCTCAAAATAATCTGAACAAAGCAATCTTTCTGTAACACATTATGCCTTCCTCACACTTTGCCTTCCTCCTTGCTTACAAGTATT
Organism: Phalloptychus januarius; assembly: GCA_902982915.1. Taxonomy (NCBI): domain Eukaryota; kingdom Metazoa; phylum Chordata; class Actinopteri; order Cyprinodontiformes; family Poeciliidae; genus Phalloptychus; species Phalloptychus januarius. Next base: position 12,079,757 of record CADWAE010000131.1, read on the forward strand.
ACCCAAAATGAATTACAAACATGTCTGTAGGAAATAGTTTCTTTTTACAGCTCATTAAACCATTGACATCATTTTTAAAAACACTTTTTCTGAAAATAGCAAACTTTGTCTTTCTTTTAGAGTTGTCCTTCATTCAGTAACAACTTTGACACAAAACAGTGCTGCTGTTGGTACTGTTTTGTTGATTTCACTGACCTGAAAATGCTGTCAAATGTTTGAGTTTTGATCTGTAAATGAGCTGATCAAAGGTTGACTCATCAGTGAATCTCTAATACTCATAACAGGTTACATAAATATATGTACATATAAATAACATGATTATCATGGTATTTTATTTTGTTATATAACATTTTATAACATAACATGATAATTATGTTGCAACATAATAATCATAATATGTCATAATGTTGTAAAATATTTTATATAAAATTATAAAGCTTGCTATATACAGAAGCTAACATAGATAAAGTATTAACATTTTGAATTCATTTTTAGTTTAGTAGTTCTGTAAAGAATGCGTTGTGTCTCTATATGTGACATATAATTTAGGTAAAGTCATATGCACCACTAGAGGGAGTAAGATACACATTTAGGTTCATTTGAAGAAAACACCAACAGCAGTCTAATTATGCAAACAAACAATTATGTTGAGCAAAATGCAATCATCTTCTGTTGTTATTTTCAGATTGCATTAATTCATTGTCTTGACTATTGTTAATAGAGCAAACAAATTCAGGCTTTTTCTGTCCATATTTTCCTGTATAGTAGTTTGGTAATATTAATCTCTCTTAAAAGCAGTGAAACAATTTTTTACCTAAACTTACTGCATGCTCATTAATGCAAGGAATTTTAAGGAACTAGGATAATATCTGCTACTCCTTAAAGCAAGGCTACTTCCTTATGCAAAAGATGCAAAGGGAGGTTGTTTGGCCATTAATTTGTTCTGCAGCAGTTCACACAGTAAGGGGTCAATGGGCAGAGGACCAAACTGCATTATGGAGCAAAAGAAGAGAGCAGGCACTTCAGTGATGTCATCGACGCAGAGGAGAGGGGTATAAATGTTAATGCATTCTGTGTCACTTCTACTAGTTTGATAAGATCCTGTCTTTTGTTAACATTAGAAAGCTTTAATAGCCTTGCACCCAGAAAACATCTACAGCCGATGAGAGCACTAAAAAGATCCTGGTGTCTGTGATCTTGAGAGCTTTTCTCTGTTCTCACCTTTCATAGCTCAGATTCTGTTTGCATCAAGAAAGAAGAATGTGGCTACAGTGAAGCAATATTTGGGTTGATGATGTCTTGCCTGTTAAAGGGATAAAGAAGTTGTGATTTTTCCTTTAATTTCTCTTGCACATGTGCAGCCTATTTTAGACCCATGGAGCTAACCGACAGGCTAAGAAGCAGAATAGGTATCTTTGTTCAGGATTATATTTCAGAGAACTGTCCCAGCTGCTGATTTTAGTTGCTAAAACTGGAGTCATTGTTTCTGCTAACCTAAAAAGAGCCAATGTGTTGAATTGGTTGGCAGGCTTGTGGGATATCATAGGCATACACAAAGTACAGATTTTCAAGAAAGCTTTTCACAGCACAAAATCTGATCTACACCATGAAATAGTGATGCAAAATGGCTCAAGTTGCACAGAAAGTCTAAAATAAACCCAACAAGAATTGGTTGAGTTTTATATTGCTTAGTGGATTGTTATGGGAATACAAAAATAGGAGTGAGAAGCATTTAAGAAAACATGCATTTTAACTAGTAATACATGCATTTGCATAAGTTATATTAAAATTTACAACTGGGCATTGTGTCTCCAAGAATACACAGAAGGTAAAAAAAAATCAGTTCTGTCTGGTTCCCTGTTATTTAGCTCATTGGTAGTCACAGCAGTAAATAAATCTGAACATCTCTTTTTATCAATGCTAATCACACCAGCATGCCATACTTAGCTGCATTTGACACCTACAGCATAACTGATATAGACACTTTTCATAGCTGGTAAATTAGGGAAGATCTGTGTGTCTTAGGAACCATAATATTGTAATTAAAGTCAGAAAGGCAGCTTTCTGGCATGTCTCTGGAGTCATTGTTACTGGTGTAAATGATAGAACATAACATGCCTGGATCTAATTTGGCAGTGAAAGAGTAACTGAAACTGAGTAGGATACTAATTAATGTCACAATTAGTAAAATAACTTTCAGATGTATAGTTGCTTAAGAAAATAATGTAATATATTTCCCTAATTATATAATCACAGACAAGAATAACAACCTCCTAAGGTTGTTATTCCTTAGGAATAACAACCTCCTAAGGTTGTTATTCTTGAACAGTTTGGCTGGTGATTGACAAGATTTCAATGAAACTTTAAAGCTTGGCTGCTCTTATATGGAAACACTGAACTACTGACAAACAATAAAAGAGCAAAGATAAACATATTCTCGATTAAACATGCATATTGGAGTATAATGTTATATAATTATCACAACCTTTCAAACACATTTAAATGCTCCAAAAGGTTAGCTCCCGCAATGGCAACTTTATTTGCTATTTATTGTGAATGATTAGCATCACCACTGTAATAGACTAAACAAGCAAATTACTAACATGTACAGGTAAAACTATTCCAGGCTGCGCTAAGGGAAGCAATAACACCAGGTGACCCCAAAGGCTCATGGCTCAGTGGGGCTACAGTAATTGACGCTGCTGTTCCAGGGTCAATTCCCAGCCCTGGGCCATGTACTGCATGTCCTCCTCTTCTCTCTCTGCCCATCTTCCTGTCAAGCTACTAATACATCAAACTCTCTAGTGCCAATAAAACCTTAAAAAAACACTAACAGTTTCATTGTTAGTGTTTTTGTTACTATTAAACTTTTAATCAAACTTTTACTGCAGCCGCAGCTAATTGTTGACCCAGAGATTGAACTCACGGTGAAGCTGCAGAATAGACGGCATTCCAACACTGCTAAAAAAATCCAGATTCAGCACATGTAACATATACATGTTGGTAGACTCTGCTTAGTCCACTTCTTTTATGAGACCAATCATGTAATTTTTCTAAAATATAAGAAAAAGTGTGTTTTTATATCAAATTGAAGGAAATTGCTTTGCAGATAAAAAGCTGGTATTGGAGTGAAAACTCAGTTTCTCTGAGTGAATTCAAAATTTTTGGCCTGACACTTGCGCAAAATGAAACTTAACATATTTGCATCAATATTTGCTGTGTCATCTGAGCTTTTCCCAATTTTTTATCTTCTGAGTTTGCCTTGAGCTATCTTTTAAATACACACACAATAAGGAGATTTTGCTCAAATTTGCCTAAAATCTTAGCAATTGTTCCAAATGTTGCAATCACTGCATTTCAGTCTTCAATGCCTCTTAGTTATGCTTTGTGTGTGTCATAAAGCATTTTAGCTTCTCAGAACACTGCTGCTCTTTTTCTATTCAAATTGATTGCCAAGAGGATAAAATAGAGAAGAAAACCATCTCTTTATCATCCTTTAAATATTCAATTCCAGTGGCATATTCAGACTGGGAAGAAGGTTTAACCTTTATATTTATAGAAGCAAATTTAAACCCTATAAACATACAATCAGTGTAAAAATGAAAGGAAAAAGAAAGAAAATATGGTCATCAATGCAAGTCATGTCGTGACAATTATGACTCGCTTCCTCAGAAAATGCCACCCTTAGATTGACAGCGTTCTGAATGTTGCTAATCATGAATTTGTCATGCCTCTGCGGACTTATGATGCTGAAACAAGCCAAACTGATCATACTGTTGAAAACACTGAAGTTAGTAAAATTGACTTGTGAAGAAAAGCATATATATCTTAATGTGGTTGATTCATATATTGTTGTCCTGCAATAGCAAAATGTTGCTGATAATCCTCTACAAAGCCAGACACTGGAACATACTAAGCATGGGGAGTAGCTGCTGTGGAGCATTTTGTCTTCTTTGTAATGTCAGCTGGGGTTTTATAGATTGCTCTAGATTGCATTTAGAAAATTGCTTGTTGTTTGTGCATGTGCGTGTGAGAGGGGGCCAATCTGGACTTCTTGAGGGAATTAGCCTGCAGTGGTCAAGCATGTGAGGGTAATGTACAGCGACAGAGTGGTATTTGTTGTTGAACTAAACTGGGTCGAGTAGAGGCCATGGTTGAGGGTCAGCCCTGGCCTTTATGTAGTTTTTCTCTTGCTTGGTTGCTCCTCCTCTGAGTCTTATTGTCACATCTATTAGTGCCACGTCAATATTAGTTCAACAAAGAAAACTGAGTTTGTGTCGAGTCTGTTGTCAACAGCTGAACATGCAAAGATGTGCCAATCCCTGGAAAGACCCAGAGCTTTTAAGGTTGTGGACATTGCTCTGTCTATCTACACTGAGCATATTCATCAAATGTCCCACATTCAGGATGTGTTATGTGATGATTCAAAAGAAATGCATATATATAAAATCCATATTTACTTGTTCTCAACATTCCTAACACCCTCCTCCTTCCTTCCAATCCCCTCTCTTCTCTGCCACTGATTATTGCATCGGCCTAAAATGCAGAAAATTCAACTAACTGGTTTAGGAGATAAGCTAAGAATCAAATTATTGTAATTAAACAATATTAAAAATGTAAGAATGCATGTATTCCAACACATGTATTCTAGAAGTTTCCATGTGAGCATCACTGCAGCAAATCCTGTTTTAGTAGGACCAGTAAAGATTACAATAAATCATTTACATGAACAATTATTCTTGCCTTAGTTAGCCTCTTTTAAATATGTTTTCTTCTTGTAGAAAAATGCCTTTGTGCTTTAAAACACTGCTGTCTGGAGACTTGATTAAAGCCAAGCAAGTATTTGTGCTCTAGAAACACCCAGAGATAAGACCATTTATTTTGATGTTGATAAATATAAGCGGACACCCATACCAGTAATGATGCCAGAGGAAAGGAGTGATATTATCCGTGCCCGGGATATGGTCCACTTTTGTTGCATCTCAGCCAAACAGATCTATGGCTTTAAAACCTTTGAGTCTCGTGTGTGCTGAACGCTTGGCATAGCTTTAAACAGACTTTTTGCCTTAAGATAAGAGAGAATCGGTCTTAAGTGCCTTTGTGCATACACTTCAGTAGACATTTACTCCAATGTGCAAGGATGCTTACAATAATTGTAGCGCATTCAGTGTAAAGTTTAACTGATCAGCTGAGAGGCAATGCAGGGCTGATAGCAAAGCTGCTATTCTATTTCCTCAGAGAAATTTGTGTTTTATTTGTATGTTTGACAGCTAAATGATGACTATGATAAAGAATACCAGGCTGGGGACATGCTGTATTGGACTCACATTAACCTGTTTACTTCCTAAAACTAAAAACTATCAACAATTTATTCCAACAGAAGATTCTATCTGTGCTCCAGAGGTTTTCTAAATAAGCACTTAAAAAAAATCAATAAACACTACGAGTGAGTTGGGGAAAATTAATTTACTGCAAGAAAATGTTCACTAATTATCACTCTGTCTAATCTCCTGCACAATATACCTAACAGTCCCAATCGTTATCTATATGAATAGGTGCTTATTTCTAATGTACTAATATCCTTTTAAACACTTGTATTTAAAACCTCAGCCATGGGAACCAGCTCTATTTGTCCAAGCAAATAGAGCTGGTTACACTTTACCACCATTTTTATATGTAGTACAAACCTAATTAAAATTTTTTATGTTATATTAGATCCAGTTTCATATTTATAAAATTGTATAATTCAACTTTTCCCTGCAGTAGTTCACAGTAGCTCCAAAACCACATGCAGAATTTGACTGCTTCCTGTTTTCAGATGTGCATCATTTAGTCTTTCTACCATGTCAGGCCATGTTACGTGGTTGTTCTTTTTTATTTTATTTGCAGCAGTAGTTGTTCCAGCTCAGACTGGGTGGTCAGTATCCTGTCTGATTGATTGAATAATGTGCAATGGTAATTGATTATCTAGTTTTAATGGGTATTTTTTGCTAAGAGAAACCAGTGACCATATGTGGGCAAAGGCTGTTGGCATGGAAACAAGGTCTCACTTTCTAAACTGGAAGCTAAGTCTGCTAAAACTTCAGTGAAAAAATATATATTTGGGAAATTTTGCACAACTTCCATATTTCATGGATTATGAATTTTAGCAGACATATAAAGAAATGACTAAGATTTTATTTGCATTATGATCAAATATCAGGTGCATGAACAGTTTATAAAACTTGCAGAATTGTGCAATGCTCCTTCTGAAAAATGATTCTCCAGAAAAGTATGTTTTTTGGGGGGTCTTTTAAATGCTATAAACAGTATTACTTAATTTAATCTGGTTTATTTACATTGTCGGATACCTTGATGCAGTCACAGCTGAATTCCACATACAGCATATTTCCTTCCCAGCACTTTATGCTGATTAGAATCTCATACAGAAGTTAGCCAGATGCAGTGCAGTGATGAGAGTTTAATGTTTGAGGAGTTTTTTATTAATTGGTAGTCTTGGGGGACATGTTGACTTGAGGTGAGAAGCTTTTGTTCCTCCACAAAACAATACTAATTAAAGTGTTGATACAGTGTCTCAGCTAAAGTACTCTGTTGGGAGGCATAGTAACACGGTGCATATTCCCCTCTCTCATAAACTTAGGCTATTGAACATGAACCCCAGGAGAACTATGGCGCTAAAGTATCATTGAAAAAAAAAGTTTGCTTGCTTGTGTTTACGTCAACTGCTTAACAACGATTTATGGCCACTTTCCTGTTAAAACGAGTTAGAGAAAAATAAATTAATGATACTGTAGTGTGGCCATAGAGAAGGTACGGACCTGAAATGAGTGTTTGCAGTTTGTTTATTTACTTCCTATGCTGTTCGGTATATACATTTCTTCCTTTGTGTTGAATATTTAATTGGTGTATCATTTCACTACACATGACTTCATCTATTTGTTGTGAATTGAATGCTTTGCTACCAAAATCTGGTCTATATCTCAAGTCAATTGAATCTTTCAATACTTATATTTCCTACGTGGATCTTGGTCCAGGCTAGTATTTAGTGGCAAAACAAAATTAGTCTACGTGTAACATCTTTTTTTTTCTGTGAAAAAGGATATCATAGTCTAATGAAAGGGTCATAACTTAAAATTAAGCTTAAATACATTACACGTTGCATATATGTTATAGAAAATGCATAAGCGAATATGTAAACAACATATTTTTATACTGTTCTATTAATAGAAGCTGTTAGACATACCTTTAAGTACGGCAAGTATTTCTTTTAAACGAAGTTTTCCTAAATTTTCAGTATGGGACCACATAATATTATGTGATTTTATTTTATATTTATTTATTAAATAATCTATTTATTGTATCAGCAATATGCAAGACAGTCTCTGATCAAATGCAGATCTTGCTTTGAAGAGGGTAAAAATTGAACCAAATTGTCCTTGAATTCGACTTACAGGTAACACAGTTAAAGAATAGATTTTCTATGCATCACAAATCAAATACTGTTTTATCTCTTGTCAGCAAAGTTGGAGAGCACACACAGATCAATCAGTATGTTAGCCAAAGTGGGTGCAAGTCAAAGAGCTTTCTTCACTGGATTGTGTGTTGTCTAATGGACTCGAAATGTTGTTTTTGACTGAATATCTGATTTAAGAAAATAGCATCCGCTTAAGCCCAGACAAATTATATAAAAAGTGGCAAATTATACATAAAATGTGTCAGTAGTAGACTGAAGTTTGATGCTGTGAATCACTGTAACCTAGTTGTTGCAGTGCATCTGTAGCATTTCCAGCATATTAGCATCCCTTAAAACAAGTAAACATCCGTTTTTCTTTTGTCAATGCAAGGAATTTAATCGAGTGAAGCTTGCACTTTGAGAATACAGAGACAGCTGAAGTCACACAGTCACAATTCATGCTTTGAGCACTTAGCTCAATGCATATTCAAATTTTGACATAAATGGCTCTCATCCTGAAAGGGTCAGGGCTGCCATTGCTTTCAACTGGATGCGTTTTTTTATGTGCTTTCTGAAAGATGTCAGCCTTTCATGTGTTCGAGGTTGCAGTTGTGTGCATTTTAGTGGTAAAGTACATCACCAAAGTTTACTGAATATCTATTCACTGTGAAGCTCCATAGCTGATTTTATTTTGGTCAGCCATGCTATTATTACTCCTTGCCAAATAAACATCCAATACACTGCACAAACCCCTTTATTTCTGTGCAGAGGCATTCATCTTAATCACACATTCCCATGCAGTATGTTACACTTGCCTAGTTTTTAGTCTTATTGTGCAGATGTTGCACAAATTCAAGGCAGCTGATCGCATTTTGAGAGACACATCTTTCATGTTTAACAGAATAAAATCAGAAGGTTACGCTCATCTGCAGATGAATGAAAACTGTTTATGAAAGGATTTACAACCATTCCAGCTGCATGCAGAATATAAACTAAAGTCAAATGTCAGGAAATCATCTCATTATCTCTAAACTTTGTCCCCTTTCATTAAAAAAAAAGAAGAAAAACATACAGCTTGCACTTGCTACAGACATTCCTCACAATCGAATTCTGGAGAGGTAAGACAAAGAATACAATTTGATCATAGATTATCGTAGTAGTCTAGGTCATTTGCATTGTTATCTTACAACAAGAAGGATTTTAGTTTACAACTTGGCAGGAATCATTTGATATTTTTACCACTGTGTGAATTATTGTAAGCCCTTAAGAAAAACTGAGCACAGAGAATTTCCTGTGTCAGGTGTCTGTCAAACACAACCTGCCTGTTTGAGAGAAAAACTACGTCTCACCTGTTAAGTACTTGTATACGCTCTACTACTCCTGGCAATCTAGGGGATTATAATGAATGAACATCCACTTCATGAAATAATTTACGAACAGGCATTGATTGTTTTTAACAAGAAACTATAAGAATTTCTAGCTTTGGCCTTTTTTAGTGGAAACTTGTACGTTCTCCCTGTCTTCACCAGTGCAGACAGGGTGTCTACACCCTGAGACATGGCAGAAGTAATGATGTTACCTGGTAATTGGTGTGGCATCTGCACTAATTTTTATGGCCCCCATGTGACAGTACTGCTGGTATATATCAGTTCAAGCTAGTCTAAGCTCAGTTCTGTCACATCTCCAGCTTCATCTGATGCTTTAATATGGCAGAGTTGATTTTTGCCTCTCTAAGAATATAAAATTGCTAGCAAAACAAGTGTGAAGTTCAGCGAACTCTGTTCAGCAAATGTGGAAGCCCCAACGGGACACCCAACCCCAGCATTCATCTTTGAAGATCTATTTGATTTATTTTGAACTAGTTCAAAAAGAGCAGGGAAGAGAAAAAAAATACACTGTCATCTATGAGTATCACCTTTGTGTTTGGAGAAGTGAAGAAAACAGAAAAAAAGGTTGAATTAGAAGTTCTTATGCTTGAGCTGCATTGGAGTTATTCGGTGAATTTATGCAATTGAGTTCTTGATTGAAGAAGATCATTGTATTTAAATAGTTATAAATACAATGATATCTTGTATTTATAGATACAATGATCCTAAACACAAATAATTATTCACAGAATGAAGTAGAAGAAATAGAATTATAAATATCCTTTATTGTCATAGAGTGGGGAAATTCAAAAATAGTAGCAGCATCAGAGTATGTTAATATTAAAAAAAGTTAATAATAAAATGTAACTTTATATATACATATACACAACACAAACATACTGGGGAGTTTTCAGAAACGGCACCTGAGCTGTGCAACTAAGAAAGTTCACTTAAAAAACAAAGCTAAAAACATTATGTGCATGAGTATTTGAGCATTAAAAAGACAACATATGATTTATTATAAATGAAAAATAAAAACGACAGAAAAACAAATATTGAATCATTTTAATCATAAAATAATGTTGTTAGTTCTTTCTCAATAAATAATAAATATCTCTTTGAAAATGTGCTTACTTAATAAGAATTGCATTTTGAGAACAGAAATGTCTATACTTAGCCTATTTGTTGTCCTAGTTATCACAGTGAAGGAGTTCAGTGCCAAAGTGGCTGTGGACTCCTGAAAGGAGTCTGTCCTTGACCTGGTCAAGACAAAGCGCTCCGAAACTGTGGCTGATCTACTTGGGAAAAATTTCAGAGGAGACAGACTCAGGCAGACGGTGTGGCCCGGTGGCCCACTGCATCTTGGAAGCTGTCAGAGGAGATAGAGAAAAAAACCTCCAGAAAACTGCTGACCTGTGACCTCTACCTCTCTCACTGACAGTTAGGATTTTGTTTATGCATTCTCAGACGCATCATCATCACCACACTCTCATCTACTGACAAGCATGTAAGTGTGTCTGTCATACACAAGCTCAACCTTTCTTTGCACGTACTTCCAATGATTTTTGAATCATATTTCCTATGTGGTTGATTTTAATGTTCATTTAAATGGATTTATGGAAATGAATTACTCTGCAAAGACATTGTCTATGCATTAGGAGGGAAAAAAGTCTCTTTGTCACATCAGGCATATTCCAGAGGCTTCCTATGCCAGCAATATCCATTGATTGAAAGGAACAAATGAAGCCTAGTTTCTGAGGAAACAGCTCGGTATGCTAAAGACCAAAATCCAATCTGTTTATCCTCTATATTTACAGGCACATCTTAATATATAATATAATAATATATTATCTCAAATACTATTATTTATTTTGCCCCCCCAGCTTGCATAATCAACAGCAAAAGAAGCACACATTTCTTTTTGGTTGCAACATTTTATATAATTGAAACCTTTGCAGTTTTGGGTCTTCCCTGTTTACATGTATATATGCTCTATTTTGTTAATATAATAGTCATCCAGTGCATAACAGCTGTGTGTGCATGAAAACTAGTTATTCATAGGAAGAGCTAATCACATAATGATGAGTAGTCACAGCTGCAGTCATCATTTAAACCTTAAACTATGAAGCTTCACATTGCAAGCAAGAAACAATGAGGTGCAGATAATTTAGAGACCACCAGGCCGAGGCCTCTTTGCTCTACACTGTTGAGAGTTTGCTACACTTAATTTAACAGATATATATTAATCTGACACATACCAACTGTGATGTACACAAACAGTATTGACAGACTGGCCTCCCTCTGTGTTAGAATAACGTGCAGCCTGTTTGTTTGTGTTGAGTGTTGACTCCCTGTGTTTGTCCGCTCTTATCATGTCACATCTAGCGATGACTAAGACGGTGCCGTGTTTCTATTTCCGTACTCTTGCACACATTAACATCAGCGCTTTGTGTGGTCGGTTGCTCTCTGTAGTAGAACTTGTGATTTTGCCTGAATGAGTAATGACATGTTTGATATTCACAAAAACCCTCATTGGCAGAAAGGAGCAAGGATCTAAATTTGTTTTCTGTCTTTTTCAATGGAACTTTGCGCTGGAAACATCTCGGATGAGGAGTGTAGCCATAATGACTGCTTTCCACATTCTTTCTTTCCTTTTTTAAATCAAAGTAAGACTTTGAATATAATATTTATAAATTACAGTCGGTTGCTCTTTTAAAGCACTGCCTGACACTAGCTCTCAAAAGTTTACCCACATATGCTAAAGCACTTAGAAGCATGAACAAATAACACTTGGTTTAAGTTTTGGTCAGTCTAAAACTGTAATTCTCTTCTGGTGAATCAATTTTTTAACTTATTTGAATGTATAATTTGGCAGAGTGTAATCCCTCTTGGGTTCATCACCAAAACTGAAAAATGCTATTCAGTGTTGGAGCAAAACTGAATAGCATTTGCTCACATTTTCATCCGTCTTGAAAAAACATCTAGTTGTGTCTGCAGAAAAGTAACTGCACAGCATGGTTTTCCACAGTCCGCTTTCTCAGTGGGCATGGTGTTATTTTTTAGTAATGCACTGTTTTTGTGTCAAGCATATAGGTTGGATTTTTGGTTCTCCCACACTGTTAGAGCATTTCACTGGGTTCAGATGTTTTCTTTGGAGGGAAGACCTCTCATTTTAGTTCAAAGATAAAAAAAGAAAATTGTAGTAGATTTTTTATAAAATCAGTATTTAGTTACTGAACTGGAAAATTAAGTCTAAACATGTTTCAACAATGTATTAGTTTAAATGTGTGTATGGCAATGTAACCAAATTTTTCAATTTTATCTTGTCCTCCAAACCAATGTGTTTGATTATTTAAGCCAGAGAGTAGTGGGCAGAGTCCAGGAGGCGATGAACCACATAGTAAGCTGGTTCACCATCGAGGTTGGGAGTTGCATGTTCCAATGGATGGACATATGCAACTCCCATCCAATTAGAGGAGGTTTGACCAGCAAATCCAGCAAGCCTCCCAACACAAAAAATATTGGGTATCGGCTGACACTCAGACATTGAATGCCTTGCAGTCTTTTTTACTACAGCTGATGAGCTTGATGAAAATAGGTGTGCAGAAGCACTCCGCTCAGCGCCGCCCTCTGGGGAAACCTGCAGCTCAGTGGGAGAGAAACGCCACACAAACACAACGCCAGATCCCTGACATATTGTAAAGATTACATATCACATTAAAGAGAAAAAATATATTATTGTCTAATGTTTTTAAGGCACAAAAGTGAGTCGGCTTCACACTATTCATCAAAGATTGGCACATAGTGTGGAATTGCTTACTTTTTCAAAAAAACAAACAAAGACAAACTGTTACCAAGTTGACATTGGAAACTACTTTCTGTATTTCAGATTAGCGGCAGAGCTAGATCTGGGTCAGCTTATACTGAAAATAACTGATAATAGTTGGTCACCAGTCTCTTTACAGTAAATAATCTTTTCCTTTTTCAGCATAGTGTGCTCTCTTGTCCGGGAAAAATATTTCTACCCAACATTCACAGGGATAAATGTTTTTCTGAGCTTGACACAGATGTGGTTTTCTGTCTCACACCTGGTTCATGCTTCCAACCAAGATCTATTTAGAGAAAAAGTAGTCAAACTGCACCTAACTCAAGAACACATTATTGCTTTTTGTTTTGATTTAGCTTCATTCAGAATTCTACAAAATGCAATGATTAGGATGCTACATAATTAGGCTTGATTTCTTAAAATAGCAAGAGTTGCCATCATTGAGGCTCTTGAGTAGAAAAACCATTTTTGCTGAAGTGGCTTCGAGAGGCTTTCCCTCTCTAAAAGGTCTCTCCATGTCGCATAAAAGTGTTGTGTGAGGGCTCTTTGGCTGATTTTTGTGGCCTTATCCCAGACGGCTCAGGTGCTCTTACTTTTATTCAGGCATCCATCTGTGGCTCTCCCCTCATTTTTTCTTGAAATTTCAAAATAATCTATATATTCTTAGTACGTGAAGAAGATTTTCCCTTGTGTTCTAAAACATATCAAGAAGAAACGTTTCTTTGTGGGTTGAAAAGTCTGATTTTAAGTCTTAGTTACTTAAAATGTGAGCTTTTTCTGCTTGCACTTAAGACTTTAAAAGAAACATAGAAAAACATAGAAACATAGCAGAGAGAGGCTTAAGGCATCAGCACCATCAAAGACATTACCCTTTGGGCCTTAAATAGAAACAAAGGGATGTTGCTCTTGGCTTTCAGTCAAGGCATTATCTAATTTATAGATAGTAGCTGAATGAGAAAAGTAGGAAGTCAAGTCCTTTCATAGCAGGGGCTTTAGTCTTCGAAGGAGGGTTTCTCATTTTGTGGCCAAGTCTCTGTAATCATCTGGCTAAAAGCACCCGACATCTGTAACTGTGTTTAAATTAGTTTAGGTTGTGGTCTCCAGGTGTTTGCTCTGATGCAGGCAGTTGAGAATGTTTTGCCAGAAGCAGTATGAAAGGTGGCTTTTTTTTCTTAGCCGTTTCACACTCAGTTGATCAAATTTCTTCCAAAATGATTAAAGCAAAGGCCAGATAGCTAAATCTTTTTTCTTTTCAGTTCTGGGAGAGAAACTGATATGACTCAGAGCTGTGTACATATTGGAAATCACCTAATTCAATGGGAAGACTTTTAAAAAAGTATTATCCTTGAATGTAGTTAAATTAGAATTATTGTGTGTTTCCCTGGATTTATCACACTTAAGCTTCTTATTTTCTGAGTAAACCCATGTATATTTTGTGCACTTTAGATTTTCACCACTTGGGGGCACAAATGAACAAGTAAGCGATATCAATCCTGTTATGTGTCACTTAAATGATAGCAAATTATTAAACATCAGTACAATTTTTTTCATGAATTTGGTAAAGTTCACAGTTTTGCATTTTTGTATCAGTTTCTCTTAAAATTATTTTTCCTCTACATTGCACCTAAGAACCCAAGCTAAGTTGGGTTGTTGCCCTTGGACAGAAATCCAGATGGATTGCCTTATTAGTAGACATTATGCAGAATAAGCTGGCGGTGATTATAAAAGTGTAAACACGTTCAGCAGGAGCATCCCTGTTCACTAATGCAAACGAGAAAAGAGCTGTGGGCCCATATTGCTGACTCTTTTGCACCAGGTGGCTCCACCAAGTTATTGAGATTCTGAAAGGTGAAAGGACACAATTCCCTAATGTTTGCAGCATCTGTTTCCTACTGCAGCTTTTTTCATTAATATAAAGGGCCACAGAAAAACTCTTCTGAACTTTCCTTTTGTTTTGTTTTCACAATGCATTTTCTGTCCCAATTACTGACTTTCCAGATATCAGTCATGCTTTAAAACTGTTTTCTAGATTTCCACTGAAATTGATCTAAATGAATTGCTGTTTGTATGACTGCTTTTTTTCAAGGCTTGATGCCTTGTTTTCATTTAAACAGGCTTTTGAAAACTAAAGCAGAGAAGGACTTCTAATCCTGTATGTCATTCTTGCTAAGATGGCTTTCTTTGGCCATGAAATGCCTGTGTATTCCCTGTAAACCATAAAGATTAGCTCAGCAGTACTTACAGTGCGTGTGTTGGGGTGTGTTTGTGTGTGTGTGCGGGAGTGTTTTTTTTCCCTCCCGCTCAGAACACAGCGTTTCGAAAGGGAGAATGTTGAATGGCCAGTGTGCAAACCAAAACAGGCACACTGCAGCTGAGCCTTGTGTTCTTTAGTCCCAAACTCTGAGCACTCTTCCCAGCTGAACCAGATTGTGTTTATCAGCAGGGCTTTTTATGTCCACATGTTCCCTACTTTCCTGTAACCCCCACTTGCACATACAGCCTGCGATCAGCCTTCCTCTCTCTTGTGAGGAATGCTCTTTTATTAGCAGGCGAGGCAGCAGACTTACCCAGATTCAGCACCCCCTCCCTTGTGGACAGTTCTCAACCGCCAGCTCTGACAACTCTACATACTTTGTTGACATATGTGCGTGCGTGTGCGTGGGGCAGTGCGAGTCTGCAAACATGCAGAAAGAACGAGAGCTGCAGCATCATCTTTTCTTTAAAACCTTGTCGACACTGCAGAGCAGGAGAGATTCGTTGAGAAGAAGGTCTAGGAGGTGATGCAAAGGAAAAGTGCAACTTTTTTTTTATTACGGAAAGTCAAAGGAAATAAAAAAGTCAGACTTTGAAGAAGGAGAGTAAAAAGAGATGGCATGCTTAAAGTAGAAAATAGGAAAAACATTAGATGCATTTTGTTTTGGTTTTTTTTCCATTCTCTTTGCTTGATATTGTCCACACAGAGCAGAGTGGCTTAAAAATGACTGAAGAGAGAGAGAAAGTAGAAAGGGATGTTGAAAGGAATCAAAGCTGGGGGACATAGCATCAGTCCCTGCTATTCTGCCTAAATAGGCTCTTCCTCTGCATTGCACTCAGGCTCCAGTGATTCGCTGTGTGAATGCAGCCCATTTGCATAGCCACTCTCCCTCCCTGCTTCCTGGCTGGCTGCTGAGGCCCCCCCCACCCTTCGCTCTATCCTCCCGCTTCTACTCCTCCTCTCTCCCTTCTTTCTCTTGCGCACATCTTCTGGAACGGAGCTGCTTCTGCTTCTGCCCGTGTGTGTTTGAGCGCACGTTCTGCCCAGGGCTGCTCTCAGGTGCTTGTCGCTCGTGTCGCGTGGTCTCACTGAGAGCAGAGATCTCTAGATGGGGAACGGGTGCGCTACTTGGCATAACTTACAGGTGCAATCACGCAATCTGGTGCCTGCCGCTGCACATGCAAATGAGCCGCGGATTTAACTATGGTCTCATTCCTTTGGATGTCCTTTGAGACCACTGGAGGAGTAAAAGGAGGGAAACTCAGAATGTCTGCTTTGATTTTCTGAAGAAATCCAATTTGCACAGGTGTTTTCAGTCTCTTTCTGAGTGAGCTGTCCTCTTCTGCTGGCAATTTAAATTTTTGGGAATATTATTATTTTTTTCTTTTTTTTATTGGGAGATGTTTCTAATTTTTTGAGAGCTTGATAGAAGGATAGAGAGAGAAACAGAGAGAACTAAGGGAATTGGAGCAAGCTGGGAATTCTCCATTTCTGCTTGAAGGTTGCCCTAATTTCTTGAGTGAATGTTTTTGCATGATGATTTATATTTCTTTATCTGCCTGGGTGCTGCCACGGATTTCTTGACTCAATATTAAACAGCAAGAGTTTTTTTTTGTTTGTTTTTCCACAACCAACATTTTTTCTATTTTTTTTCTTCCCCTGTGGATTTGTTTGAGTGTCCGTGGGGAGTTTTGCAAAGGTGAGAAGTATGGGGCTGTGAAGCTTGCCAAAGTTCCACCTTGATCTGCTGCCTCATCTGGCTACTCAGGGAAGATGTTCAAGGGCTGGAATGCGCAGTTTGCTCCCCTGAGGCCTATTGTAGAGCCCCTGAAGTGGAATTCAGTGACACTCAAACACCTGGCCTTGTGGCTTGTTGCCCTGGGCTTCGTGGCGGGTTCGGAACCGAGTGCTGTGGAGAGCCTCCACCACATTCATCCATCCCATGGAAACAAGCGTCACCATATTGTGCCTATTGCTATCCACAGATCACCTGCATCCCTAAGAGCAGGGCACAGTAAGTATTTCCCTTTTTATTCTCTTCAGATTTTCATCCTGGAGTGAGTTCTTGAGCAGAGCGCCGTCTGTTCAGTTGTGCTTCAGTGGTTAATATTAACACTTAAAAATGTCTAAGACTGAGCAAGTCCAAGATTACACAGTGTTTTCTTTCTGTCAGCAAAGCATGCTCTCTCATGACTGAGATTATCCATATCCATATCTCCAGATGCTCCACTGTGTCCAGATTAGAGTGGATTAGGAGGTTGAGGCGCTCCATGTTGCCCCTAGGTATTTGGGATAGACAAAAATGAGTTGCCTGCAGCTCTGCAGGGTGTCAAACCATTTCTGGCCCCTGCCCTGAGTGGAGTATAGAGGAGACCCCTTTACCCTGTGTGCCAAAAAAGATGAGCTAAAAATCCAGAATGTCATTTCAAATGGTAGGCTGCAGTGTGCTTCCTTCACTGCAATGTGTTGGGGAAGGAAATGAGGAATTGTCTGTTTTGTGCTGATCTCCACTTGACTTGTGTGGATGTTTGCAGAAGTTTTAAATCAAATAAAGTTTGAGGGTGACGCAGAACTCTCTCTCTTTAGTTATCCCACCAGCTAGGCCTTTTGTGAGTGACGTAACCAGCATTGGTGAAACACTGACGTAATGCTGAGGAACCCTGAATTTCACTCAGTACACTGTTTGCAGTATACCGCTTGTTTAATTTGATGGATTATTTACTGTTAACATTAAGGCATAAGTGACAGCTCCACTACAAAGCATTCTTGGCACTCAGAGGATATCTTAGTTTTACAGCAGAACAGTTCTTTGTTCTGGATCAATGGGTAGAGTTGGACTATCCCCAACGAAGGAGTCGGCATGCCTCAGTGATGATGGCAGAGATGCGAGGTTTGCTGACCCACTTAGACAACAAGACAGGCCAATTAGGCCAATCTGCCATGACCCGCCCTGAAAGCACACCAGAGAGCTTCCCTTGCCTTCCCTAAGAACCTTGGGGCGCTAGGGCTCCATGACTTGGCAACATAATTGGGACCACTGATTTTGTCTTTCAGAACTTTCTTTATAACATGATAAAAGTTTGGGTTTTTCTGTGCAGAAGGTAGATAAATTCTAATTAGAAAGACGTGCCATTCGGCGGGGTCCCTGGCTCTGGGACAAATCCAGCAGTTGTAAAAAGGCCCAGTGTTATTTTCTCTTCTGTGTCACTAAGGGGTTGCTTTTAGCATGAGTTTTATATTTGCTACAGCAATTATAAGTTTACAGCTTAGTCAATAAATTTTCCTTAGACTCATTACTTCACAAGTCCGATTTTTTTCCTGGGTTGTCTGAAGAATTGCCATGCTTCAAAACAACAGCATGAAAGTCAATATTTATCTCGCTGCTTTTATGTCTCTACTTTAGTTTTAGCCTATAGTGTGATTATCAGTGTAAACATATAATCCTATTTGCAACAATTACATAACTGTACCTAACTTAAACTGTTATTGTCACATTGAATTTAACGTTGACTCAAGTGATTTGGCCAAACAAAGCTGGTATCCTCCCTTGTAGTTTTATATGCAAATTACTTGTTTGTCTTGGAATGGATCGAATAAAAAATGCTGCTTTTTCTCACTTATATATCACAGATCAGTAAAAACTTAGTTTTACACAAACTTTTTCCTATATTGGTTTTGCCTTTGTTTAATTAAACCCGTTTAATCCAAACAAAATTTCCTGCAAAATAAGTGCATGCATTTCAAACCTTGGACCTACCCAACACATGATATTTATGAATTATTACATTTTATGGTGGTTATGTTAGTGAAAACGTAGGTTTTATGCTCGGCAACAATTGTTGTCGATGGGAAACTGCACAGTCTAAATTGCACAAATCTGGCCTATTTATGCATATGAAAATGAGAAAAATCATGACATTTATAACCTATTATAACAAAGAATGGTTACAAGAGTGTTCAGAAATGTTTTAGATACAAAAAAATTCAATGCCACATCCTGCAGATGTCATTGTGTCAATGTGCCGAGTGACCTTTGACCTCATTTGGTTATTTCATCAATGAGGCAAAGTCAGGTAAAAATGTTAGTATGAACAAATCTGCATCTGAAAGGAAATTCTCCCTGTTCCACCAGACCAAGCAGTTCACCTTGGCTCTGTCCTACACTAGTTTCAGGCGTGGCATCATCTTGTAGTCGTCATTCAGTGCACAGATACACTTTGTGGAAAGGATCGCCTTTTGGGGGGTGAAATAGGGAAGGATTTCAACTGTGGGATGTAGAAGATATCATTTTAAGGTTCCGTCAGGTCTAGAAGATCTAAAATATCAGATATTTTTAAGCCGTGTGGGAACAGCAAGACATGTAGAATAAACAGCAAACCACTGACACATAGCATAGTGCTGCCTATGTATTATGCTAGCGGCAATAATTGTTGTCATGCTTACATTCACTCTTCTTATGATCAAAACATAAATGGAGGGAAACAATTTTCTTCATATATTAGTAGAAGACACTTCAAAGAACATATGTTGAAAATATTTTATTTATATTTGTTTATTTAAATATTTTACTGACTTCCTCTTGTACAGGTTTGTGACATTTACCTCCACCGTCACAGGCAGGAAGTAAAGAGCTCTGGTTATGTGACCTTTCACACTAAATACATAAAATAGATATTGCTCAGAGTAGACACATTGTTATTTTATTTTAAAACTTCAATTAGTTCCCAAAAGTGAAAACAATTGTTCTAGAGCTTCCAGAAGTTAGGAAAAATGTCTAGCAACAATTGTTGCCGGTGGGATTAAATGGGTTAATAAAGAGAGTGGAATTTATTCCTTGTTCTTTTCTGCATTAACTTGATAAAAGCAAGATCATCTATATGCTGAAACCCTATAACTGCAAAGGACACACTTCATTTTTTTATATGATTGTATAAAAAATATATATGTATATTTCTTTGTATTCCACTTGAAAGTTTGTCATTGATTCATGTGGAGAGAAGGAAAAAGATTAGCATGGTCAGGATGTATGAAATTGAGTTGGAGTGTGATGCATTGTTTGTTTAGGGTGAGCTGTAATGAGGTTCAGATAGTATCAACTGTGAGTAGTAGATATACCATTTATCAAGGATAGACTCCCCGAGGTGATAGTTCTCTCATTCCCAGAGATGGATATGCAACTTGATACACTGAATAACTGAATTATCATATTTTCTTCTGAAGTCTACCTGCTGCTCGTATTCATTAGCAGTGGATAGATGAGTTGGTCAGATCAATAGAAGACGTATTTAACACGTCTAACCTATCATACTCAGGTCATGTCTTTATCTGCTGCATACAAAAGAAACAGACATTTTAATGTGGGAAAAGGAATTTTTATTAATCTTTCAATTCCTGTTATCTGAGCTCAACATAGAGCGGTCTCCATGTTCTTATTGCTTTGTTTTACATTTTGGGTTCATTTCTGTGTCACTGAGCAGTAATTATTGCACATGTGCCTTGCAAAGCTGGTATTGATACCACATCAACTGTTTAACTTTGATGTTATAAAAAAAGTGTTTCATGAAAACACTTTTTTTTATTAAAAATGGTAGTGGCAGCATCATGCTGTTTGGATATAGAAACTGTCTGGAGTTGATAGATGTACTCAATGAAGGGCAATTTTGGAAAAGTTTTTATGCTGCTGGAGTTTTTTTTACTTATTAGTACATTATGCAAAACAGAATCGAACATAAACCTGAACACGCTATCCCCAGCCTGAAACAGGGTGGTAGCAGCATCATGCAATGGGAATGATATTGTTAAGCAGGGAAAGGAAAGTGGTCAGTTTTAATAAGAAAATAAATGAAGCTGAATGCAAGAAAGTCTTGAAAGAGTTGTTGGTGGCAGCACCATGCTGTGAGGATAGCATGGTAGGACCTGTAGGACTAAAGAATCGGGTTCTTTAGTCCTACAGAACCCGATTGAAAGGTTAGTCTTCACCTTTCAACAAGACTATGCAAAAAAATACAACCAGAGCTATAGTGGGATGGATTAGATCAAAGCATATTTATGTGTTAAAATGACATAGTCAAAGCACAGGCTTAAGCATAGTAATTTTGTTCAAATATTTAAAAAACATTTATTCTTTTTGAGTTAGTTAATCTGTCACACAAAACCCCCATATTCTGATGTTTGTCGTTGTCACATCACCAAGAGCTGTAAGAGGTGTGGTACTTTCCAACTCACTGTGTGTTCAGGAAGTCAGCCATTGTATTCATGATGGCTACACATCCTACTTACTTAGCACATCTGCGACGGCACCCCACCTCACCTGCTGCATCATCCACCACACAAATCGCTTTTGTGTCCCAAAGTCTGGGTTGATCAAAGTCATTGAAGCAATTTAAGTGATTATTTGTCAATTTGAAAGCTTTCCAGTATCAGATTTAATGGTTGAACATTAAAAAGACTAGCTTTGCAATAGAGCACTGCTGAAACAGGATAGACAGATGGAGGAAATAAAAAATATAGAGAGGGAGAAAACAGCAGATGAGGAGAGGGGAAAAGAGAAGGGTGAGAAGAAAAAGAGAGAGCAGGGCAAAAATTTGATGATCTTTGGTGTTGCCTTGCTGCCAGTGTATTGTGGGCTTGTATAATATAATTACTCCCATGTCTCCGAGCTGATGCCATTGTATGATAGTGTGAAGATGACAGTATCTTCGCCTCTGTGAGGCTGCAGAGATGATAGCTGCCCTGATAAGGATCTGAGTACATTTTCCTCTGCTCTAGAGGGAGCTGGGTGGTTATTGACCCAGGAATCAAAGACTGAAGATTGCACTTGTTTCATTCTCCTCTTCCTCTGATATATGAGAAGCCAAACACCCTTTTTATTTGGGCGTGCGCTTTGGGTCTTCAGCCTACAATACTTGAATCTTATGATACTTGCCTGCTCTCTCCTGTCTTTCCTTCCTCTTCTCAGCCACTCGGCCTAACTTGCCCTCATCAACCTCATTGGTCTGCCTGGGCTATCCGAGCAGAAACAGTGGGCTGGCTTTAGTGCCTGTAGTGATATTTGCTTGTATTGTACGGTGACTGGGATATGGTTGGCATAAAGGGAAATAAAACCTGACTATGCGTGCGGTGGGCAGTGAGGGGTCAGCTGAGTAATGTGTCCATCCTCGGATGGGAGACTTAGAAGATGAAGAGGCAGAGGGAGACCGAGAGCCCCCTATTTTGACTGAAGGGGATGTCTGTTCTTCTCAATTGCTCAGGTCCTGGATGAGCTCGGGTTGGGGAGCTGTCTACCCATAAGCACTTAATGAGTCACCAACAGCAGCATGGATTCAGATTTATTGTTCAGTTTTTCTAAGTTTAGATGTCTCTCTCTCTCACCCTCTCTTTTTTTTTAACAAATCAGATAAAAAGGGAATTATTTACTATTAATGTTTTCACTATGCAACATCTGTAAATGGATAAATACCTTATGGCTAGGGTAGTTCTATGCATAAATCTCAATTCCATGTATTCTTTTTATCCCCTACCTCCACCTTATCTTACCCTGTTAGTATATAGTATCTAACAATGTCTCTCTCTCTCTCTATATATATATGTGTATATATATATATATAGACATACCTTGTTTTCCATGTTTTCATTCACCTATTTTCATGATTTCATTCAGTATTTCTGTTTGTATCCTTGAACTACGTGAACTCAGAACTTCTTTTCTTCACAATTGTAAACATTTCACTGTGTTATTGACATTGCACGGGATTAGAGACTTGCATAAAGACTGATGTTATTTGGAGTGGGATGTGACCGAGCTCTTACTGAGCTTTAGCTGCTGAAGCTGAGAACAAATGAGCAAAATGACCTTATGTGAAGAATATATTGCGCAGAAGATGTGGAAGAAGAAGATACGATTGTAAGAAAAGAGTGTAAAATAGTTTGCACCACTTCTAATTCGTACTACATAAGAGGACAGGATCTGTGAAAGACTGATGCTGCTGTTGTAGACAACAAGGTGTTAATACTGACGCTAAGGAAACAGCTCAGGTAGCTCCCTGCAGTGCCTTCTTGTCGACTCTATAAATGCATTGGTGATTCTCAGGGGAGGAGCACATGAGAAAAGGAAATATAAAGAAATATTTGCGTATAAGAATAGAGGAGATCAAGAATGCAAAAAGCCCACATTATTTTATCTAATCTGAATTGAGTTCAGTCAGCCCAGATAAGCCTTATTCTCTGTCATTATAATGAGGTGGCAGCTATCTCTCTGCCAGTTGAGCTTTTATGTGCACTGCATCGTCCAAGTTCACTACTCACACAATGAGTAGCAATACACCAAATCATTTTTCATCTCTTTGATCACTTTGAATCATTGTCACAAGCAAGTCTAAAAGAGGACAGTTAAGGGAATGTGCAGAGAAGCACCCAGAAAAAGACCCATCTCTATGCATCACCATGTTATTGTTCAGAAGTAAAAACCGATTGTGAGTAAAATGTATGATCTTCGAACTTATGAATATAATAATTTCTATCATTTTTCTAACTAGCAAAGGGGGAAACTGGAGAAGCACAAGATGAGATTATATGTTTTCAAACCCTCACAGCCTGATAAACATGACCACTGGTGACAGAAAGAGGATGGCTTTCTCTGTAAGGTAGCTGGTAGCATCTTTCAGCCATTCAATAATATGCTTCTACTTACATTTCACATATTCGTTTCAGCGGACAAAGAACAACTTTAATCATGATATAATTACTTTTGATGCACAAATTATTACCAAGTTACTTTACTATTGTGTAAGAAAGTAATAATTAATATTAATTTTGTACTTGTATTAAATTGAATAAAACTACAAAAAAAGGCTGCCTTCATCAACAATTGAAGACATAAACATGTTGTAGTTAGCTTAACAATTAATTTTTTTATTCTGCAATTTGCAGTTGCTCATCTGCTGCAGCGTGAGCTGCAAAGAAAGCCCCTCCCACCTTCCACCCATCCACTCTAATAGGATTGTGTGGGATTTCACCTTCCTCATTGCTCCTTCCATCTCCTACAGCCTTAGGCCTGCTGGCACAGCCTGATAAAAAAACATCCCTGCCTAAGTGCAACCTAATATTAGCATTTATTTTGCAACACTGCTTAAAAATACAATGTAAACCCACGCACACTTTTTTCTCTCTCTCTGTTTATATATTTGTTTGTTGGGAGATTTGTAGCATTGCTTTGTGGCAGAGGATGGTTTTGGGCCTTATGGCACTCCCACATCGCCTGCTGATAAGGGGGAGGCTTCACTCTATAGAAATTGCAAAGGCAGAAGCCCTCTCACACAATAACGCAGGCAGTGTTTATTTCTGGTGATCTTTTTCCTCTGGATCTTGTCCACATTAATTGTGGAGTATCATTTCCATAAGATATTCATCTAATTAAATAATATCCCACCACTTAGTGAGCTTATTTGCAAAGTGAGGGTAGTCAACAATGAAGCAAAGCGGATGTTTAATCTTGCAATTAATGCCAGGATGGACTTGTTGTACCCCTTACAAAACTAACTTACAAAAATAGAAACAAAATTATACAGTGTCATTCATAGGCAACAAAGTTAGCACATAGATTTGCATGTGAAATGTGTTTTGTGGTTTAACAAAGTTATTTAGTTTAACAAACTATTTTGTGATCAAATAGCTAAGCAATTGCCAACCCTGCAGCTAGATAGTTTCATCTAGTAGAATATTACCAAATTACATGACTTGTGAGGATAATTGGTTGCATTCAATGTTAGTTGGGTGTATCAGATTAAAGAGCGTGAAAATATATGCACATCTCCCTTTCTGTTACCCTTTTTCTTCCACTTCCCACGTATGTGCTACTTTTTGTACATTAGTCACATAAAATCTCATTGCAAACCTTGATGGGAAAAATTTGGAGAGGTCTGAACTTTTGCAACGCACAGTAATTATTAAAATGTTTATACTTCACATCATTGCTCCAAGGCAAACTGTGTTTGGCTTTAAAAGTGAGAAGGACAATGGAAAATATTTTCTATCTGTTGTTCTTCTTTCAAATGCAATTAGAGAAAAGCACATGGTTTAGGTGATTAAAAAACATTCCACCTGTGGCACAGGCATTGTGTAGCAGCTCGGGTGTAGAGTGAATTGTGTGCGTTTTGCATTGTGCTCAGTAAAGCACTACAGCTCTGTCCTGTCTGAAAACAGGTTCTTTGAGCAGGACACAGTGACGGGCAGCAAGAGTTGTCTCTCGTCTCAGATCAGAGCTGCAGCCATTAGCGTTTTGGGTTTTCTGCCTCACTTCCACTGTAATTATCCAGCACTTGTCTTTTTTTAGTAATCAGAGCTGGAGTCTCACTCCACATCTGCCGACTCCCTAATGAAAAAGAACAACTTGCAGAGACCATTTGGAGACTGTGATGTTTGGAACATGCCCGCACACAGACATGCTGAAAACAAAATAACGAACTGATGAATCATGCCACATAATCAGTCGAATGGGCTGTGTTTGATTTTTGCTTTAAGTCCTGCTTTGATATGTTTTTTTTTTTTGGCTGTTACACAAATTAAACACTGTGAAAATAAAATCTAATCAACAAACTGCTGGCAAACAAAATGACTGACCTCAACCAAAAAGAAAGGGAGCATTGTGTCTGTGGAGCAAATGAGGCAAGTGATGATGAGAGAGTAAATTAGAAGCTGTCGATACTGTGAGACACTTCTATCAGAGCCAAGGCTGTTGGCGAGGGAGGCAGATATGCAGCTGGTCGGGGTAACAAAGGCCCCGTTTGGTGTATTGCTCCATTAAGACACTGGGTCTTGTCAACTCTGCCTGGATGATGCCCCATTCTGCTCCACAAGGCATAGACTCATGTATCACTACGAATTGAAGGGGGAGTTGAGGGAAGGTGCAAAAGGGTGAGATCTAGACTGCTCGACTGAACATCCGTGGCGTAATGTTACCAGCCCAGGGGGTGGAACTTTACCTCAACCATGAATTGATGGTCTCCTGCCATGAAGAGTGAGGGTGGTTGCTCTGGCTGCCCAGGGGCCCCCTCATGATGAGGTGAAAGCTTATCTCTTCAGAGCAGTAAGACATGGTGTTGCAGTACAGTTCAGGGGCAGATGTTTTCATTCACAATGTCTATCGGATACAGTTTAGTCTCTCCAAAAAGATGAGAGTCTGTCCATATAATACCAGTGTGTTGCATGTATGAGAGAGGTACTGGTAACTGCACCTCCACATCCTGGAAAGGATAAGTGGGTAAAGGTAATAAATTGATGGATGGAATGTTTTGTTTTGTTTTGTTTACAAATTTCACTCCTTTAAGACGTTTGAAGGTTTTGTTGTGGAAATGTTGCAGAAGCTGAAAAGGTTTAGGGACTTGCATCATGTATGTCACTTTACAAATTATTACATTATTTTCAGTTCTCAAACCAAACCAAGCCATGAATTTTGTTATCTACAGAGAGACAGCTAAACAGCCGCTATTAAATAAACACAAACTGACCCACTCCATTGAATTTAATTAATGGGTACTTTTCATAAATAGTCAATTACATTGTATAATTGAAATGATCTTAATAAATCACAGAATTTGGTATAACAATAACTGAGTTACACTTCTGAAGGCATTCGCTTACATAAAGGTTGGTATTTTAGGATCATGTTAGAAATGCCTTCAGAATCCAGAAAAGCCATTTTCACACACGGGCAACTCAACCCAAAGTTAGTTTCTTCTTTTTTTTTTTGCAGTTACTTTTGAGGCAGGTACCGGACGTTTTGTGCTGGAGAAGGGCTTCAACAACATAAGGGAGGGAATTGGGGGGTAAGACATGTTTAAAATGTACTGAAGGGAGGATCTAATGTAAGAGATATAACGGTAAAATACAGTAGCTGTTTCCTTTAAAGTTCACAAACAACAGCATATTTGTGTATGCAATATCCACAAGATACTGGAAAACAATATAGAATTTTGGACATAAATATGTGAAATGGCGCTGTGTATCTACACTTATTCTTTGCAGTAAATTTTCTGCTATGTGTATGCATTATCCCACCTGGTAATCTTTGCTAGAAGTTTAAAGCTTGTGCGGCTGACATGCATTGTGTTCTTTGTGAATTGCAGTATTTCCTTTATAGGCTGAACAAAAGGGTTGTTTGGTTTTCTGCCTCTCACTCTGTTTACCAGGGTCTGTTGCTCCCATTATGTTGGGAGTCTGTGTCTTATACCTTCTAATAAGGGTGACCAATCACAGGGGCAAGCAGCAGTGCCCCACTTTTTGGTCTCCACTTAATTTAATTACATCAAATTAGCAAGGCTAGAAGAGAAGGGGCTGAGGGAGAGGATTAATCCTTTGCAGCTTATATAGGCAGGTTGGACACTGTCAGCTGTCCTGTGTGGAATTACTGCTTCAGGATTGTCTTCATTAGATGGGAGCTTAAGGCTCACAGGTCACTAGATATTGTTAAAACAATACTGTGGAAACAGGCTAATTAGAATATTTGCCTTTACTCTGGCCTGAAGAGCAGGGTTAAGTGCCTTAAATTATTATTTTTTGCAGAGAAGCATTTTTTAAATGTTTTTTTTTTCTCTCATGGTGCTTTCTTTCATAGAAATTGGAAGTGAACATTTTATTTTGTACTGTCTGTTTAAGGCTAAAGCTTACATTTGTTCTTAAAGTAACACACAAATAAAAATAAATGTTGAGGAACACCTGGGTTAAAGATTAGAATCACAACTTATTCCACGCTCAACATTGATTGAGCATGGAAGCACTGTGAGAAATGGGAATCTGATCCTCAGATTTCATTCTGGTACAAAATTAAAAAAACTACTTTAAAGTTTCTAACTGGGACTAGTTTGTTATTGTCTTCTAGATAAGCATCTAAAATAATTACTCTGATCACAGCTGGGTTGGATTATTGTAGTCTCTATTATAATGACTCTAAGCACAGAAATCATTTTTATAAAAGCATCATCTGGACAGAAAAAGCGTGTTTGGTGAATCTGTTGTCATACAATCAATTGTGATGGCCAATAGTGTAGATTTGTCTTTTGCCTGAATTGGCTGAATGAACCAAAGGAGAATTTTGTCACTTGTATTTATGCCAATGTGTTCACATCCAGCATAAAATAGCAGACAATCTTTCTGTGGTGATGTTTAAGCTCCTCTATCCATTCTGGGGTTTTTTTTGGGGGGGGAGGTTTATTCAAAAGTAAAAGCTTAGCCTCACCCTTCAAGTAAACCTGAAAGAATCTGTAACCTAAAAAGGTATAATGAGAAGATGCGGACTATATCAAATTATTTTTCTTTTTTTTGCATTTTACATCAGGAGTAAGGTTATTAACAGATTTCAGCAAATAAAATATGCAGGTGTGTATGAAAATATTGTTGGCTGTTGTTTGCCTAAAAAAAATGGAAAAAAGAAAGTATGAAATGCACAAGTCTTGCTGAACTTGCTGCTTAGTTTTAATGTAAACGTCTGTGGAGGAAGTCAGTTTTGTTGTGATTTCGGTGTCCTAAACTTTTTTTCCCCATGCCTGCTGGTTCTGTTCTGTCTGACCCATTATAAGAGATGCAGTTGTTTGTGCTGGGAGAGGATTAAGACAGTCAACAATCCATAGTCTTTTTAGTCTCCCAAAGGGCTGCTCATACAGAACAGGAGGTTGAGAATAGCTCCCCCCACACCACAATCAACGCTGCACAGCCAGGTTAAAATTGTTGAAAGCACCTCACTGTACCACAATGGAACAATGAACCGAAATAGAAATAGAGATTGGATTGGGGGGTTGCCTCTGGGATCTAACGGTATTCACTGTACTCTGCTCCTGAAGTACACCTCCCCTTTCTTCTAGTTCTTCTATGAAACAATATCCAAGAATGGTGATCTATGCAGTAGAATTTATCTTTATTTAGTGTTACTATAAAAATAACTAGAATCTCTTAAGACAGAAACCAGAGACAAAAAACCATTTCCACAAGTAAATGAAATATTAACTGCAATTATTTCCTACAATTCACAATAAAATTGTTTCTCAAAGAAACACTAAAGCTTCACTGTACTTGCTATTACAAAAACTGTCCATCACCTACGCTGGAAAGAAAGGGGTCAGTTTAGGGCAAAAAACCTGGTTGTTAGCCCTTGATCTCCTGACAAGACCTAACAAAGACCACATCATACCAGCCTCCATTGAAGGTGACAGAAAATTTAATAAATTACAAGATTTGAGCCATACTGCATCTTACAAAGTAGTGTTTGAATAAAAACACAGAGCCACAATGACATACAGGATAACAAAGGAACTTTTTCAACCCGATAATTTGAAGACTTAACCTCTTTGACTCATGAATCTTAATTTTGGCTTTCTAAATATGAAGATTGCCCTTTTTCTGTCACTGGCAAATACAGTGCATAGCTTTTCACAAAGCTCAACCTAGTTTATGAATTAACAATCAGAATATTAACCAAAAAAGACTTGTGTCATGTGGAAAAATCGCTTCTTATGCTAAAGTTTCAAAAATACATTGAGCTAAGTCTGTATTTGACCAAATAAATTCATTTCTGTGAGCTTAGGAGCTAGATGGAAGTAGAATTGAACTTCAAGGACATAATGGATACTGCAAAGGTACATAGATCGGACTGTTCCTTTTTCGTGGTACAGTCACATGTGGTCATGCCTAGAGTGCAAGATATTAGCAATTTTTTCTTGCTTGAGGGAATTACATCAAAGTCAAATTGCCCTACATATTCACAAATTGATTGGTAAGTCTGGGATCTGTGCATGCACACATCTTTGTTTTGTAAAGTAACTCAGAAATGTGTTTGCAGAGCATCACAGAGTTCTGTTGTTGTGGATTTGGAAGGTTGGGTGAAATAAGAACAAAAAAAACACTATAATTTCATGGCTTCTGTCCTGCTACTTTAGAGCAGTAAAGTTCACAGCATGTTGCAAGAACACTACACACGCAGAGACAAGAAAAACGTTGACAGAAATGTCACCTTGCCAACACAAACTCCACCGTGCGCTGACAGCAGAATGCAATACTTTTAGTTTGGGAAAATCCAGGGAGGCATCCTCTGTACAAGCAAAGGTGGGGGGGGGTCAGATTTACATCAGCAACTCTGGGTGAATAATAAGAATACAGAGTGAAAATAATGGGAAGCTAAGCTTTGTTTGTGACAGTAACTGCTGTAGCTGAACTGACAATAGGAAATAACACTTGGTAGCTGTAAATCAACATATGGACTGCAGTTGAATTAAAGTCCTGTAAATTGTTCCAATTAATAAAAAGCACAGTGCAAAAGTATTTATTAATTCAAATAGAGAGCGACACTTTAGATGTTGTACAAAAAATGTAAAAAAGGTAAATGAAAGTAAAAGATTGCAGAAATGGTTTATGCTTCCTGTGCTGATTAGATTTTATATGGCTCTCCATAAATTTAAACTAAACAGTAATTATTATGTTGGAGATAATTATGATATGACACTTTACCTAAAGAACATCTTATTTTGTAAACTATAAATTATATATGCTTTATGAATATTGCATACTAAGATATTCACCCACAACCACTTCTGGTGTTTCCACAGAAGGGTCAGAAAAACAGAAAATATCTAGTGATCAGCTGCTGTGTGGATAAAAATGCATTGTTAATGTCAGAGGTCATAGCAAAATGGGCAGACAGCTGAAAGGCAACAGTAGCTAAAAAAATCCCTCATTACATTCAAGGTATAAATACCATTTCTGAACAACAATTTGAGCATTGGAGCAGACTGGCACCAGCAACAAAAGACCACATCACATGCAACTTTTATCAGCTAGGAATAGGAAACTGAAACTACAATTTGCACATTCGCCGATGTACCAGACTGGAACAACATTGTTTTATGCGATGTGATAGTAACTACAACATTCAGATAGTTAGGGTCAGTCTGATGCAAGCAACATGAAAGAGTAGATTCATGCTGCCTTGCATCAGATGCTTAGATTGCCTAATAGTATGAGGAATACTTTCTAAGTACACTTTGGCAATCTTGGTACCTAATGAGACTAATTTAAATCCCACAGCTTAACAGACAGACAGAAAGATGGGTTTATAGTTATGTAGTATATATATTCGTTAAGAGGTTGAGGTTTATTAATGCCATTTATTTATGCTGAGAAGAACGCACTCCACTGTCTCCATAATTTATGATTTCTATCCAAAACCTGTAGTTAAGTTGTCAAGTCTTCTAAAGGTTTTCCTATTTAGCATTAATCTCAACTACTGGCATACATAGAGTAAATATAAAACAAAAGGAATATGCAGTAGTCAAAAAAAATCATTAATTACAGTAGCTCATGATTTAGTTTTATTTTTTTTTTCCTTGTGGCTCTAAATCTTAAGGAACATTGATCGGAAACGGCTCCTTTACCAGATAACGATGGTGTGTGATAGGACAATAGTGAACTCATAAATCGTGCTAATGATTTCTCAGAAAACTGAAATGGAAATTCAATAGATATCATTAAGCCTCTTTTAATTGTATACATCCCTGCGGGGCACATAGATCCAATATAATCTTAAATCATGTTGCTCTGAAAATAGTTTTATCCTTTGACATGGTTTAGGGATGCACAGCTGTTATTCTTGGACTTCCTACTTAATGAAACAGGATTTATGGAAGATTTGCATTGTTTTACCAAACCCCTCCACATCCAGGATCAGTCTGACATATAGCTGTTAAACTCAGTGTAGTTTTTATTTTAACATCTGGCTTTAACAGACACTTAAGAGTTGGCTACAATATTTTGGCATAACTTATCTTGAAGTTTAATTTAAAAACATACAAATAATCAAAGTTAACATTTCAACTCAGTACATTTTATTGCAAAATAAGACTCCAGGGTAATTTAACAGGTGGTTTGTTTTCTGAATTTGTTTTTCTAAGGCTCTTTCCATGTAAAGATATCCAGCAAAAAGTTAATCATAACATGAAAACTGTCCTGCTATGGAGACGGCTGAAAAACGGCTTTGAAAGGCAGTTATCTATAATCTTTCATCTATGAGATTTCTCTCAAGAGACTCGTGGAAATGATCAAAAATTAATTTCAAAAAGCAATCCTATATTCCACATCTCGAATGATCTATTTTTGCACAGCCAGTCATTACGGGAATCTGTGGCAGCAGATAGAAAGACGAAGCAAGTGTTAGGTGCTGTCAGAAAACAGATCTATAATGTCATCTCTCCTTTTCACATTTCCATCACAACTATGTAATTATGATTGGATTCCTCCCTAGTTTCTCGGCAGAGGTGGTAATATGAAGCGCATTGTGATGGCTTTTCTGGAGGTTAGAGGAAAGACAGTCTGCAAGCCTGACACTGGCATGAGAGACGCTGTCAAATAAACTCGTTTTGTATTCGCCTACTCCGATAGCTGCATTATGGCATAGATTCTGCATGTCTGTTTCTCACACCCAGTTAATTTATTGTATAATAGACATATCAGGTTTAGTCTATTTGTTTGCATCATAAATAGATTTAAACAATAAAAAGCAAACACCAAGAGCGCTCAAACATGCAGTCCATGTTTGCTTCTCCGCAGTCTAATATCCCACACACCTCTTAGGCCAAATGCACAAGAACTTCTAGGATAGTGCTACATTTTTAATGAAAGCAGAGTGTTTGATCTGCCAATGTTTGTCTTCTTTGATGTGAACTGACACAGCAGTGAGCGGCCAGATCTCAGTGTAGTCCAACATGAGGACAGATTAATTCATTATCCTTTAACAGGGGAGGCTTGTGGTTAAGGAGTTCATCCTGAAGGCAGAATCTAAAATCGGTAACACCTTCCAATGCATTCAGTCATGGTTTCTCTCCCCTGTAGCTTCTCTGTGAAAATACAAACCTTGAGCTCACGTTTCACATTTCTTTGCAATACAAACACACAAATGTTGCACTGAGATTTGCTCTGACAGACCAACAAAAAGAGGCACACTATTGTAAGTTTAGTAAATGTTGCACGATGCATTTATTTTTACAAATTAAAATCAGAAAAATTATCCATTCAATCTCAGACTTGAATACAACCCGATGCACTAAATGTCAGCCTAAATTCACAGAATTACTCAGAAGGGTCTACCTGTTATTTACCTTTTATTTCAGCTACGTGTATATATTCTGACGGTAGCGGACGACATTAATGAATAAAACCACATAACAAGAAGAAGAAACACCCAACAGGGATCAGACAAGATTGTGGAGAAGTAAAGAAATATTACTTCTCCACAATACTCTGAGATCTGAACATTTGGCAAAGCACAGTTCAAACTCTCTTATAAAAATTGAAATACTATACAACAAGTGCAAACCTACCAAGACATAAGAGTCGATCTAAACTGACAGGCCAGAAAAGGTGAGCATTATTCATACGAGCATCCCCCATGAGGCCCATGTAGCTCTGGAGCAGCTGCAGAGATCCACACAGGGAGAAAGCACAGGGAAAACTGTGCACCAATATGTTTTCATTAAAAATCATTCATGACTTGCTTTAAGATAAATATAGTTAATAGAGATTTTAAATACAATGCATTAGCAATTTTGCAAGGCATTTTTATGAATGTGCAAAATATGTCAGAAAATGTTAAATTCAGTTTCATAGATCATGCATTGTGGATATTGTTATGTCAAATAACTCTATTTTGTATTATTTACTGTTGCCTGTAGCTTATTGTTTTGCTCATTATTATTTACCTGTCTAATTTGTCATAATTAGACAGGTGGCGAATGGGGAATAAACTGAAACTCTCTTCAAATTATAGTGGCAAATAAACAGGCAAGAATTTCCAGGATGCTTCTGTATCTAATGACTACAACAGATCCATATCAGGCCAAGTGTCCCAGGAGACGATGCAAATAACAAAAATTCAGCCAGAGTATAATTACTCTGCAACAGTGGAGTCACATAGGAGAGTGTGGTGATTTCATGCCATTGCACGTATGTGTAGGTGTGCATTAGCAATGTTTCTCCATGTAGCTTAATCCCCACCACTCTCTATTAGTCTTAGGCTTTCCTGGATTTTGTGCAGTTTTACCACATATTGGCACCTCATATTATTTTCACTTAGTGAGCCAGTTTTGGAAACGTTTACTAGTTAGCTTCAGTCCTGTTGACCTGCTGGGCCTTGACATGAGCATCTTGCAATTAACCTATTTACCATAATGATCTCTGCTAAGGTCCAATGAAATGGGTAATCACTACTTTATAGTGTCTACTAACAGTAAATAGGATGTCAGTAGAATAAAGTGGGTGTCAAAGCATATGAATAGACTGAGCAGAAAATAGATGCTTAAGGGTGCAGTGATTTCCAACACTGACATAGTCCAAAAGCATTTAATTATAATGAGCCGGAGCACGGAGCAAGTGTTAGATGGCTTGGGGGAAATTTAAGAGACAGTGACAACAGTCCAGCGCTGACTGCATGAATTGGAGATCGCTCTGGGATGGGTCCAACATCAGATCTGCATTAGTGAAACAAGAAGAGTTTTCAGATGTAGCCGCCAGACTTCATGAAAAAGAAATGATGCCCGTCTTGCAAATATATCAAGCATAATGTCTTTTTCCTCTGTTGATGTCATCAAGCTCCTCAGAGCCATATCCATTAGGAGAACAAAAGTGCTTACAGTATTATCATCATTAGGGTTTTAGAAATTTGAGTTATGCTTTATGAAAAACACAAAATCCTGTCATAGATCTGAACGTTTCAACTTCATTTCATGATCACATTAATGTTATTCAATGATGCTGTTCTTTGTAGCTCATGGGCAACAGTGTCTGTTTAATCAAATAAGAGAAATAATGGAGTGGAAATGAAAAGAAGCTCCAAAGCAGAGTGGTGCGCCATGGAAACTCTTAGAAAAGATGTAGAAGCATATAAATAAATTGTATTGATGATTTTATATCCTTCTGAATCAGTTTACAAGAAAATATTGAAATTGCAGTCAGAATGATTTATAATCTATTGTTCCAGCGAAGGCTGTTTAACTCCTTGCCTCTATGAATATTAACACAGTCTTACTCTCTCACAGTTTTCCTCTTCATCTCTGGCTCTAACACACATGTAGACACACAGCACACCAACACAACTCCTTGTCTAATTTTTCATGAAGATAGCTGTTTTTATGCTAATCTGACAGCTGCGTTCATTTTCAGCCTTTCTCACAGGCGTTCATTTCCCAATCTCACATCCCTTCATTCCCAGTTGTGCACACACAGACACACTTTTTCTCACAGCCACAAAGCAAAATAGGAGTAAAACACAATCATGATCCTTAAACATGAAACATGACACCGCTGTAAAAGATGAATTTGGCTGGGTGTTTTTTGGCATCGCCTTGACTGGGGTCACTGTCTCACTCTGAAGAAGTGCTTTCTCACTTAATAGCTGGGTTATTAGAACCACTCTCCCATCTACCAGGTCATGCTTTAACCTTTCATAGAGCAGCTTAGGACATTGACATGATTCAGCGAGACAGGAAATAGCTGGTGTGGAGGATACAAGCAGGGCATAATTGGCCCTCTCAGTCAATAATGCTGCTGTGTTCTTTGAGATCGCTAATGAAGCACAAGAGATGAGGAGGTGCCCATTTGGTATGCTGGTCTCCTGGACACCTGGGACACAACTAAAAATTTGCAAGTGCTTGCTCGTGTCTCATCAGTGCAGAGGTGAAACAGGCAGCGGCTGTAAAGCTGAGTAATTGCCTGGCATTATGAGGTAAGCGGCACCTCTACCTGCGTTTCACACATTTTTAGCTGGATTTTCTTCTACTCATGAATTGACATGAGTGTACTTAAACTCTCAGATGGAGCTGAGAGCGGTTCAAGAGTGATATGTTGCTCGGTGCTCTGCAAAGTCATTACTCAGCACAATAAAACGCTCAGACTGATGGTTCTCCGCTCACATGAAGCTGAGGCCGGCTTTACTGTGTTAATAATGGTTTCGTGTTGACAGCCGGCAGAGCCCGCTGGGTGTGCAGTCGTTGTTTCAGTTATTAAAATGTTTGCTTCTCCCCCCTACCCCCCGTCTTTCATCTTGCAGCGGGAACAACGTACATATTTGGCCGAGATGGTGGACTGATCACCTACACATGGCCGCCAAATGACCGACCCAGCACAAGGGCGGACCGACTCGCCATTGGCTTCAGCACACACCTGAAGGATGCTGTATTGGTGAGGGTGGATAGCTCCTCTGGACTCGGAGACTTCTTGAAGCTCCACATTGTAAGTCAGAACATCATTCATTCAGATGCTTTAAGATGAAACATAACTTTTTCTTTTTCTGCTGGAAGTAAATGTTGCTACATATATCTGTGGTTTCTAAGGCTCACTATTTAGTTGTGGTCAGTCGCATCAGATTAAATCACATCTGATTATGACAGTGTCAACACATGGATTCTGTTAGAAATGTTTTGATTAACCTGGAATATAAGCTTGTTACAATAAAAAAAAGGAAAAAAAAACTTCTGAACAATTTGTCACTGTAGCATGCAAATAATAAAAATATATTTATGTTTTTAAATATAAATATATTTATATTTAAAAATATAAATATATTTATATTTATATATAAATATAAATATAAATATATTTATTTATATTCAAGGCAATTCAATTGCCTTGAATGGCAAGGCGTGTGAATTGCCTTGCCATTCACAAGAACTTTACAGGCATCCTATAACTTCATTGCATTGACTGAAGGGCTCACACTTTGCAACTTAAGCTGCTTCAGCTCTCCTGGCAAGGCAGGCCATTATGTTTAGGACTTTCTTTTTAAAGAATATTTGTGATTTCAATTAGTGATTTTGGACAAAAAGCCCTGGGTCACAGTCACCTTCAAGTTCACCTTAATGGTACGTTATCAGATTGAGGTCAGGGCTTTGTTTCTGCTAGTCAAGTTCCTCCAAACCACATTTGCTCATGTATGTCCGTATTAACTTTGATTTGTGCATTGGAACTAAAATATACCATTCACAAAATGCTCCTATGCAGCTGGAATCACATTTTTTAAAAATTGCTCTGCATGCTGCACATACAGCAGTTTTCATTCTCTGGATTTTATTGCAGCATTTTATGTAAGGTTAGGATGCAGCTGCTTAACCATGAAACTCTCAAAGTTCTTCGTGAGCTAATTTCAGGCCCACACTAGAACTATTCAGATAGCTGGTGATTTCTGCACACTATGTGACTCTACATGTGCTGTTTGTGATTTTAGTTGGCTTATTTTAACTTACCGTTAAACTGTTATTGTTTCCTGTTGCTGTCACTTTGTTGTTCAGTCGATGTGTATCAGTTATTGTATGCAGAGAGCATGTCACGATTAGACTTAATGCACAGTGGGCTCCCGATCGTCGTACTTGTATTCAGTGAACTGCTGACAGTGACCCGTTACTTCAGTTTTTGCAGAAGCAGTCTGCATGCCAGCTGTTAATATTATATTAAGTGATTGAAACATCTGAATTTGCTTATTTGGTAGTTGCTTCTCAATGTATTTTCTTGCTTATCTGTAATGGCTTTTGCCTTTGTGCATCAGGCACTAGGAGAAATTGTGCTGTCATAAGGGACAGGTTTCATGAATTGCTTCTGTGACCAGGACATAATTCTGCAAGCTGCCCCATGACCTGCCTCTGTCTGCAACACCTAATAACTGACAGTAAAATGTGATAGCCTGGAGAATACAAGAACGCTGAAACACACAGTGAACACAGGCTTCAGCCAGAACACGTACAAATACCAAACGTGTCTTGAAGTTTTGTAGCATAATACAACTGCCCACACCTTGAGATTTAGCGATATAAGCAGACCTTTCCTGAGGAAACAGACCAGCTGTGATGCATGTCTTCTTCAAACACTTCTCTTCCCCCGACTTGGCTTAATGGCCAAGTAATTTTTAAACCTACAGTGTCTGGAAACCTATTTGATGCATATGATTTATGACTTAACTAAAAAGGGCGCACACGAGATCTTCAAAACAACAAAAATTGCAATTTGGTCGTAAAAGGACAGATGTGTTTATGCAGATGTGCAAATGCTCATTTACCAACCTTATGCATGCTGCTGCTTTCTGGGCTGCATTCCACCTGCTTAGAAAATACCCGAAACAAAGATGGAACATAAGAGATTTCCCTTGTGGACTGCTTTAATGTGTTGAATGAGAAATGTTTTCTTTAAAGGTTTGCAGAGTTAAGCCAGGTTTTCTTTTTTAAATTATTCAACAGGGTTTTATTTTTTCATTGGTCATTGCATTGCATAGCTGTTAAATGTGTAGACAAATAGATTGTTTTGTAAGATTTGCAAGGAGATTTTTTTTAGCATTTTATGTGGTATCAGATTCACTGTTTCCTCACAACAAATGCTATAGTTCAGGCACAAGAACTGCAAAGAAAGGAGAAGCTAGAGAGCTTTTTTACATATTCATAACAAGGCAGAAAGATCATGCAACTTAAGGCAAATGCACACATAGCCTTGTTGATAAAATAAGTAGCACGCCATTGACATTTTACACAGAAAAAAATGTTGATAAGGCATGTTTTATAGCAGGGGCAGTGGGTTGTGAGAATCCTCTTTCCTCTCGCATCAGCAGTCACTCTGAATGCATCTTTTTATTTATTTATTTCTGCACATTAATCCAAGGGCTTTGTGCAATGTTGAATTTTATTAGAAAATAAGAAAACAATGAGGGAAAAAAGAATTTAAAAAGAAGAGTGTGGGAGAGGGTATGTGCATTTAAAGGTC
The DNA here is from genome assembly GCA_902982915.1 of Phalloptychus januarius. Taxonomy (NCBI): domain Eukaryota; kingdom Metazoa; phylum Chordata; class Actinopteri; order Cyprinodontiformes; family Poeciliidae; genus Phalloptychus; species Phalloptychus januarius. The sequence goes on from CADWAE010000131.1 coordinate 12,118,429, forward strand.
TATTGATTGATTTAGTTATTTGCGAGGGGTTATTAGAAAAATAAATAAACAGCATTAGTTATTTGGAGATGTGATGCAGCTTAGAAAAGCATATTTAAAGTGCAAGTTTAACCTAAAAATCTGAAATGACATTATGTCAAATTAATAATGTCAAAGTTACAATGGACTACTAATCTACGGTTTTCCAACTTTTGTGTTACTAATGCTTGAAAAAATGGCACAGAATTGAATCTCAAAATTTTATGAAACTGCAATACATATTATACACACCCTCCAGAAATATTTTTTTTCGCTTCTGTAATCTCCTCATTAATTACACAAGAAAGGACGTTTTTTATTGCACTCTATTAAATTCAATGAGCTGTGCAAAATTGCCACTTTGATGTGTTTCTTATGGAAGAAAAGCAGCACTTCACATCAGTAGTCACCTAAAAAAATCATTTTCAGCAAAACGTACCATTAGTGGTATAAACTAATAACAATACATTGACTGTGTGGGCTAATTTGCCATAAAACTATTCTGGGATCCCAGTAATTTAAATGTATTAACAATCTGGCAGAGTTGATTTCCATTAATGGGCATGTATAAAATAATTTCTAATACATGTTTAAAGCTGATTCTCATCCATTTTCATCCCATTTCTTTCAGTCACCTTAACTCTGGATAGAGAAATCTTAGAAGGAGTATATCTAGCTGCTTTAGATGGGATTAAACAAGAATTTAGTATTTACCCCCCCCCTTCTCTTGCTCAATCTTCTACATTTCTCTCCCCCTGCGTCCTGCCTAATCTCCCACTCCCATTTCCAATGACAAGAAAGCCAGCGGGGCTTGAAGGACGCCATCTCAGCTCACATTTTTAGGTGGAAATCTAATGTGTAATATGAGGAGATTATAATTTAAACATACCACAAAGATGTGGTGATTCTTCCCCTACACCTTCCTTTTCCAACAGTAGATAAAGACAATAATGGTGAAGTCAGCCAAGCATCAAATGTGTAACAATTCTCAGGCTTATTAATGTAGCACAAGAAAAGAACAAGGTTCACAATAATCTTCCTGCGGTTTTTCCAATTAGGTCGATTTTCCACATTACTATACAGGTTTATCTAAGGTGAAACATATTCATGAGGATTCTAGTAAGTATCCCGCACTTGGTTATAATCCTGGTCTGTAGTTGATAGCATGCCCCAGTGAAGTATGTATATATATAATTAATTGCACTAGACCTGAACATTAAGCCCGGGAAAATATTCCCAGTGACAGTATTGCAAAATATGAAATTATGGATGTAATGATCCTTGGTGTGTCAGTGCAGAGAAATCCATGAGATAAAGTAGAGGACTTTTTACGATGTGTGGCGTATCCTACTTCATTAAGCATGCTAAAACACTTCAAGATTGTTAAATTCCACTGAATACAAGTGGATCTCAATAAATTGCATTATCATTGAAAGGTTAATTCATTAAAGTAAATTAAAAAAGTGAAATTCATGCATTATCTAGATTTGTTACGCACAGAGTGTGCATTTATTTTTTCTTAAGTTTAATGAATATGTCTTACAGCTAATGAAAAAAAGATAATTTTTTAGTAGAGTATCACATAAGGCTAATTGAAAAATATAGAAAGTTTGTGCCATGGCCATGCTAAAGCTGACAGTGGTGAGGAAAACTGGACTTGACGATAGATTGTTAGAAGGCACTTCAACTATAGCCAGTGTAAAACAGTTGACATGAAGACCTGTTTTACAGATGGCTGATGAAGGAAAGTTAAGTGGAAGGAAAAAATGTAGAAGGAAAAATGTGCATAAGCAAGAGGAATAACCACTGACTTAAAAATATTGCGAATCAAACCCATTTAAGAGTTTGGGGGAAATTCACAAGGTGAGGACTGTGGCTGGAGTCCACAACATACACCATACACATCATAGGAGCAAAGAGAAATTGTGCATTTAATTTCTAACTCAAAGTGACATACAGTCGTATAGAAGAAAAATGAGAGGCAGAAAAGTCAATAGAAGTTTTCACATGAATTCATTCATGACTATGATTTCACAGTCATGTCGTCTGCTGGTGTTGGACTATGGCATTTCCTCAAGTAAGTTCAACAATATACCAGAAAGCTTTGGAGAGCTTCATTATTCCCTTTGCTGACAAGATCTACGTAGATTTTAATTTAGTTTCTCATCCACACTGCTTAAAGTATCAATATGTGCTTGATTGGCCTCCAAGCTGGCCTGACCTGAACCCCATTGAAAAACTTTGTTTAATTGTTAATAGAAAGATGAAAGACACAAAACCCACCAGTGCAGATGAACTGAGGGCTGTTATTACAGCAGCTTCCTTAACAGCTCAGCAGAGCTACAGACTGATTGCCTCCCTGCCATGTTGGACTGATGCAGTAATTCATGCAAAAGGAGTCCCGAATAAATAATAACTGCATTTACAACACAGCACTTAGACATACTTCTAAGTAGGCTGCCATGTTTGTATTAATAATATATTTTTTAATTGGGCTCCTGTAACATACTTTTCTGAGAAATTAAATTTCTCAGAAAGGTATGGTAGGAGTTTTTATTACCTACTCCCTGTAACAAAATAATCTCTTCAAAAGATAATTTATTAATCTATATATAAGTTTCACTTTTTGAAGACAGATTTTTTTATTACTTGCTGGCTTTTTTAAATGCACTTTCATGCTGCTCAAGTATATCAACGTTCACAGTACAACAATGCAACCTTAGCCCTTGGAAACCTATCTTTACCTATTTAAATGTTAATTTATTATTACAGTTGTTTTCATCTTGTCTTGTTGTCAACGAGCATCAGTGATTCTGACTGTGAGAGGCACTGCTTAGTCTCAAGCAGGGCCCCGAGGGGCCCACTGAGCTTGTTTTGTGCTGGCACTCAAACTTTGTGTGTGTTAAGGAGACAATTCTTAGCCTTTTCTTCCTTCCTTACCCCTAATTGTGTGCATTCCTTTAAAAAAACAAGCAATGAAGGGACACTAGCTAAGACAGCAGTGCTGTGAAGTTAATTTATTCCATACAGTAGAAAGGATAGTGGAGAAAATAATGACTTGGTGCTGCATTGCTCCCTTTGGTCTCCCTTTAGCTGACTACCAGAAAGGAGCGTCTTCCTCAGATGGAAGACACCTTTAATTGCAGTTTCAACTCGTGCTCTCTACCCTATTAATCATGTAAAATGGCTCGAGAAAAGAGAAGACCACAGTCATACTTTGAACATCTCTGCTGTCAAGTAAGAAATGTCATATTTTTACCATTCATCTAAAGCACAGAAACCTACTATCAGCCGTGTGCTTCATTGAGTAAACACAGCACAGTCTACAGTGATGCTTTGTGCTAGGTTGTTACCTAGGAGAGGTACTGCAGGTCTCAAAAGACAACCAGTGTCACACTATCCCCAATACTCTTATTAAAGCACACGCTCAGGGAGGATATTTCATTCTAATCCTCTACCCCCGTTAAGGTCACTAATTACCTATCTTGTTCGCACTGCGCACAGACATGGAACAGACTTGCACGCAATGCCCAAAGGATCAGCTCTTATGCAGATCACTTTGTAGTTAAGTCACAGTGATGACTGTTAATAAAAATTTAAAAGTCTGAAACTTAATTCTGTTTAGAATTAGTGATTTCCAACAGGATTTGTGATTTTTCTGTTGTTTGTTAGGGTATTTTTTGCTTTATATGAACCATTGTCACCTACTGATTTGAATCTGTATCTTTTCCTCACATCACTTATACTGCTGTTGCCATAGTAACTATCCTAGTACGGCACTGGACTCAGTATCATGGAGATGATATGCATTTTAAACAGATTTGAAAGTTGTGAGAGCATATTATTGCCAATTGGAAAATGTAAAATCACATCTGCATTCAAGTTGTTCAAAACTAAACACAAAGTGGAACAAAAGTAGCAGAAAATGAAGAGAAATTGGTTTCCCCTCCTTTATAATGCTGCTAAGATTAAGAAATGTAAAATGTTATGCTAAAAATTTAAACACTTTGATTTTTTGTTTTCTGAACCGCATTCAGAAAGTAGATTGCAATAAAAACAAGCATTTGGAAACACAGCCATCAAATGCAGCAAATGGGAACAGTTTGAAACTGTTTTTATGTCATTTTAATTTCTTTACCCAAAAATTCAGCAGATGCAAATGATTGAGATAGTGAAAATGATTAATTATTATTTTGTTTAAGAGAAAGCTTCTGATCCAGAGCTAAGGAGGCATTCCTCAAACTATTCTCAAATATTAGAACAATTGTAATAGAGGGAAATATTATTTCTAAATAAATGTGTTGTTGCAGATTCAAAACAAGTTCTGTCATCTTACTGTAACAAAATAGAAAATTGTGTGCAAACCAGTCATTCCAGAAACAAAAAATAATCTGACACCTCTTTTCATGTGCATGTCCATATTGTGTGCTGCAGTCAGGTAGGCTTATCAGATAAACCAAATGCAGTGTAGTTGAGGACAATTTATAGAAAATTTAAGGCCTGAGCTGTCTGAAAATTATTACTAATGTTCTGACACAGAGTCATTAACCTCCCGGATTATGTACGTCACACCCATAGTGGAGAGAAGTGGATAAACATCCTCACTTTTCCTATTGTTTTGCTCAATAGGAAAAGTGATTGGCTAATCAGATAAACAGAGTGTACCTTCAGGCTGGTTCCTTATATTGTGCTGCTGATAATTATGGCGTTTTATCTGCGTCCTCTACCTAACCATGCAGTGAGATTAATGACAGCAAGCAAATCCATGTGAAAAAGACAAGAATTTGTCATGTGTACGTTTAAATCTAACCCACACTCAATACTTTCTCTTTGCTCATTGTCCACTCTGATTTTACTTCCACTCATCCTGGTGCTCTGCCCCATGTATGCGTTCACAGATTATCAAGGTTTGTGTAAATAAACCAACCATAAACACCAACTCCATCCCCTTTTTGACACACTTGGAATCGAAACACTGGAAAAAGCATGATGTATTAATAAAATATAGTACATGCCACAGTAAATGTGCTACCCAGGTGTCCCCTTCCCCCTGTGCCTTTCAGAAGTAGGTGGCAGAAAGCAAATCATCAGACAAGGAAGGAAAAGTTAGTACAGGATGCAGCCAAACGTGCCGAATTAAGAGAGATTTTATGTTGCGGAGGAGCCAAGGTCAAAGACGACATGGGACCAAACAGCAGGACTACAGCGAGTTAGCAAACACTGCCTACCTGGCTGTATTATTCCACATTTGGAATATGGCGTGTTTGAGTTTTTCTTATATTCTTAAGGTACACAGAACGTTAAGGGCAGCCTATCAGCAAAATTACAGCAAACCTGCATAAACTGTTAATCTGTTGATAAATTAAACTCAATCAATACTGACTGACCAGAAAAAGGAACATTTCTTTATTGCAAAAATAGAACACTAGGAAAATGTTTTTAAAGTGAAAATATATCTTAATATACAGACTGTCTTGTCCTGTTCGTCCATTAATATAGCTTTTTTTTACCAGCTCAAGAAAAATAAAAATAGTCAGTAAATCTCTTCCAGTGTTAAGGTCCTTTGATAAGTAGACTTTTATATCAAAGCTGTTCTCTAACACTATGTATTCTTTGCAGAAGTGCTATAAAGTTTATCATTGTTGCTGTAAAATAGCAGACAAGGACAGTGTCACTTGCAGTTGTGGAGTTGTAAAGGAAGGACAGCATAATGCTAGTCAGAGTAGGAGTGAAGAGGAGGGACAGGAGAAGCAGATAGAACAGGAGGTGAAACAGAAGAGTGGAGCAGGAGACACTAAAAACAAAGTGCCAGGTAACCTACAGGTTCAGTGTACAGGACTACACTGGCATTACATACACATACCATACACATATATATACACACATATATATATTAAATATATATATATATATATATATATATATATATATATATATATATATATATATATATATATATAATACATAAATTTTGTCTATAAATATATATATTAAAGGATATTTTAATCTTTCAAAATCAAAGGATTGTGGTCCAAAGCATCAGAAAACAGTCTAAAAAATTATGAATTTTCCTTCAAACTTTTAATTATCTCTTCAGACAAATTTTAATATTAACTTTATACAGCAAAAGTCTTCTGCACCTACCTGATGATACAGACTAATGTTAATCATTTTGTTCATGTCCACAAATGTGTACATAATATAAAATAAGTAAAAGAGAAGATGAGTTCTACCTTCTGTTACATCCCTGACCATGTTTTGTAAGGCCAGCTGTGTAGATGGTGGCTTTTTTTCAATCTTTACTTTCATGGGTCAAAATACCATCAGCTTTCCACAGATGGTATTTTTTTTCTCTGCAGTCTGAGGGCACCAACAGCTTTGATCTTTAGAAATTCAAAGCAAATTTCACTGGCAGTAGTCTATGTAAAAATGCATAAATATGGATTTGTAGTTCCATAAGCCTATTAATTATACCCAATTTAGATATAGATATAGAAATGTGAAGTGTAGAAAGATGTTATTTTCTCAGTAGTAACTGAAGTGCCTAGGTGTCAGGTTCCAGAATTAGAATGACCTGCAAACCCAGGTTTGCACACATTTAATGCCTGCCAACAGCTTTGTACTATTTTGTAGCTGCTCGTTAAAGAGGAAAAAAATGTGAAAAGAACTTGAAAAATTTGACTTGTAAACCTGCAAAAAGCTATTGAAGAAATAGGGCCCAAACTGATTTTCAGGTAATTTCTTCATCATTGAATTGTTGCACTCTAATGAACAAAGGGGGGGCAGGAATCATCCATTTCACAAGTGATTTGACATCCTCTGATTTGTGCTGACACAAGTCACTCTTGCTCCTTCATTTTCCCTGACTGACTGGGACAGAATCTTGGAAAGACATGCAAAGTCTTCTTCACTTTTTGTCAAAATGGCCTCAAGACAAAAGAAATCAGGCTATTTGAACATCATCAATAACAATTCAGAGTTAAAATTGTATTAATGAAAAAAGTTTCCCATTTCTAAATTTAGCTTTTTCTTTTTGTCTGTCATTTTTTCTCACTTCAGAAGAAAATTTAATAAACTTAACTCCCTTTTATTTCTACTCATTTTTTCAGAGCCATAAATCATGGAATTGTTTATGTTGCCACGAGTGATGGTAATATAGTAACGGCGTTGGTAAATATTGCATTGATTTCATGTCTAATGTAACAGATTTTAGCAAAGACTTCTGTAAGCGAGTGAGCATCTATGTATCACTTTTGGCTGTAGATGGGACACCTGACCTCAAAGAATCAAATCTCATCATCTCCATATTGGGAAAGAACAGCACTAGAATCACCATTACTCATCTTTCAATTCCAATCATTTCTCAATTTGCTCAAGCTCTCTGCTACTACAAAGCCAAGTGGTCCATGAAGCAGAAGTGTGCAAGGGAGAGAGGATGATGTGTGTGTATTCATATTTGAGGAGGCAGGACAATACTGTGTCTTCACTTTTATTAGTGTAACAAATCATAGTGACTATGACTTGTCCTTCTCAAAGCTGTACATCAATACATTATGAGCTTGCCTCAAACAGAGCAATATTGCCATGGCTAACATGGGGTAAATTTGATTTCATTGTCAATGTTACACTGTCAGACATGTTCGTGTTTCACAGGGTTACAAGGGTAACGACATTGACATTCTGTTTGTTGTTATATTGTGCTTTGATAAATGATGCATTTTGCACAAGCTTTTCTTTTGGATGCATTGCATCTACAAAGTACATCTCATTTTTAATTAAAGTTCAAATCTCGTTATGCGTGGCAAATTATGTAGTTTGAAGAATGTGTGTTTGCATACAGTTGGGACATGAGCACCACAGCATGTAGTCACCACAGTTGTTGACTTTTGACATGGCTGCCCCAGGCCTAAGGGTGGGATAAAAATAGTCTCACTTGTTCTCGCTCCATTACAGTTAACTGCAGTACAAAATCTTTGAAGTATCACAAATGGAGCATATTTGGTTCAGATTCAGTGTGCACATTTTTGTTTGGAATATTTTTCTTGGTCTATTTGCAGAAAAGACATGATAAAAAAAATAAGGAACTAGATAGATGAAGTAGTAAACTTTATCGATACTATTGCAATAATTCTGGGTTTATTTCTGCTAGTTCATATGAAACCTTAAATTCAACTAATGAATAACAATGATGCAACTACAGCACAACCTAAAACATAACAACCCTGACTGCCTGCTTTCTCCTTTGATGGGGATTGGGAGCAATACCTCTTACCCATGTTTTATGAGCAGGTGCAGTCATGACTGTTGCATAGTGAAAAATAATGACAGAAATGCAAATATTAATCTTTAGCCACTACATCAGTTCACATTTTTCTCTTCGTACTTTATTGAAGGAATGTCTTCCGCTACTGATATGCTTTCTGTCTATTAGTGGGAGAACATTTAAAAACTTAAAATCGGATTAAAAACTTTCATGAATTCTTAATCCTGTTTGAGTTCCTTATCAAAGCTACAACCTGTTTATGTTTGCTCATTATATATTTGAAAATTTAAAAAGGAAAGTAGGTATATTTGGACAGGTTTAATCGCATTTATCCATTCTATGCATCATAAATATTTTGTGGGTTTAACAAAGCTACATTATCCCCACTTGTCACAGGGAGGCTGCACAAACCAATTTGGGTACTTTCCTCCATGTCAGATGTAGCCGACTCAAAATAAATCTGTATTTATATTTCTTTGTATTTTTGTTTTATATTCATGCTTTTCTCACTGTGCCTCTTTCTGTTTTATTCTATTTTGTTTTGTTGTAACTGTTCCACTTACTAATAGGATGAATTGAAAGTAGAAATTTCTGACATTTGGAGCCTTAGCCAACAAATATTGCACTACATACAGGCCTTTGTAATGTTAGTATTGTAAACAATAACATTACAATCAACAATATATCTTGGATATATGACATATAAAAAATACTGTTCTTGCTCCGGTGCACAAAATCCCCTTTTAAACTGCAACTGAGGAAAAGGAACAATTGTGCAGAATTAACTGTGCTATTATATCCAAATATCTCTGCTGCCAAAGAAAAGTCCTCCTGGTTGTCTCTCAGCTAATTATTCCATAATTGTTATTGGTGCCTGTTGTTGATGCCTTCCACTGGGCTTTTTGTGTGAGCCTGCAAGAAATATTTAACGGACAACTCGCCTTGTTCTGGTCAACTTAATTACCTTCTTCAATCCAGTGCTGTTCTCTCTACCAGCCTGTGTTTCTTCCTTGTCAAACCCACACATAAGTGCAATACACATGCTGTTTTTAATTATCTCCTGCCAGGACAGTAGAACACCTTCAGTAGATAAATATTTACATTGTGATATTTTTCCAGAGCAACAACATGAGCTTTCGCAAATATTTATTTTGCTGTCTTGTTCCATGATTTCATTTATTTTGTTTTGGTTTATTTTACTGACGATACACTCTTAGGTACATTTCAGATCAAACAAGGAAGAAGACTTTTATAGAGTAATTTCTTGTTAATAAAGTACACAGTCTTAAAATATTGGAGCAAGAGTACAGCAGGAAACAAGAGATCAAGACGCAGAACGGATTATGTTGACGGATGAAAAAGAGCTCAGCAGAAACCATTTATGACTGGGACTGATGAGGGAGGGAATTGTATCCGCTCTTAAAATGTCTCAGGCTTCTGAAAGCATTGTCAGCAGAAACACTCATCTTCCTCTTGTCCCCTTCTTTTTATTTATGAATAATGAATTTAGTGATCATTTCTATATTCCCTAATGACTATCCGTCAATATTACTGAGGTTTTAGTGAGAAACACAGTGATTTGAAGTCCAATTATCTGCTGAGAAGCACTTGACATTTATGTCGCAGATCTCCAGAATGATGTGTATTTTCCTCATTGTTATTTCTCTTGGTGTGTGAGTGACTGGTTGGTCTCTTATCTTTTAGTTAGTAGAGTTGCATTCAAGCAGGGCAGTCTAAATAGAGCCTCTGGTCCTGGATGTTTTATCCCACAGTGCAATCAGAAGAAGTGCCTCTGTCTGTGTGCATAAAAATATTCCTCAGCCTCTCTCTGTTATGAAAAGAGCTGAGCAATGACGGGCAGTGCAGTGCAAAAGCAAATAATCCGTGACGTGTCAGCAGCCTACATGTGCAACACACCTTATACAGGGAGATCAAACAGACAGGCGCATGTTGTTCCTTTGTCCTCCTCCAACCCTCAGGTACGCACATGAGGTGATAGGGGGGCACCCTTGAATCAGTGGCCTCATTCTGCTCGGTTTAGCAGCTTCACAGCATGCAGTTCCTCTGGAGGGAACATGGATGTCGCAGAGAGAAGTTTGAGCTGTTTTTTGTTGTAGTCAGATCTACACGCTGACAAACACTATGGCTCAATCTTTGAGCTTCTTAAATTGGTCCTACGACCAATTTGTTTGCCTGTCCCTGAAGGACGAAGCAAACATCTTGACAAAAGTAATTAAAAAGGCACACGGGGGCCTTCCTCTGTGTTTCCGTCTGAATCTCCTCCCTTCTCTCAGCCTAATAAATCAGTTATGCTTGATGTCTCCTCCACTTCTGAACTCTTTAATCTAAGAGTGCATTTTATGAAATAGCTTAGTGGCTGACAAAGAGCCGCTGTAAAAGATGGAGGAAATTGTTGTGGAAATTCTGTGTCTCTGCCGGATCCTTGCTGAGCTTAACATTAACAAGTCAAAATTTTATTTCACCATCAGCAGTGGCACATTAAGACTGGTCCGCAATAGTGATAATGCAATGCATTTCTGATTATCACATGCTACATTTTGTATGCTTTGGGGACAAAAAGGATTTTAAATATTTTTCTAAACACAAGTTTTGGATGTCTTTAAATCCAGTGGTATGGAAATGTCTCCAAGTGTATGTGCAAAGTTTCAAAAAAGGCCCCACTGTAATCTGTACTGTGGACCCGCTCTTTCATCCATGTTGTAATTTCTGAGGCTATTACAGCCCAGAATGCTGCTGTTATTTATATGAAAATGTAACAGCTATTGAGTACCAGTGTCACCCACCACCATTCTTTAGTCAACTGCCGTATAAATCGATGGGCAGCCAGACAGCCAATCTTTGTGTATTTGTTTCTCGATCCATAAACATCTACTCTATAAACTTAAAAACGTCGGCTTTTGGAACTATCATTACGGTACATTAAGACTAAAGACAGGTCAAGCAAATACCATGGATTACTCTTCTACAATGATTCTTGTCAAGGGGTTTTGCATGAGAGGTGTTAGAAACACAAATGGATGAACATATGGATCTAAGGTCTGAACAGTGATGTTTTCACAGTGATGCTGGAAAATACTCAGATACTGCTATGCACTGGATGACTAATATATGTATATATATATATATATATATATATATATATATATGCAGAGAGAAAATAACTCGTTTCAGTTCAATTAATGTAAGACAGAGCTGTAGCTTTGTGTTTGAAGTAGCTTTAACAGGATTAAGGACTTTTGAGGGAGTAAATGTTCCTGTTTTGGAATTACAAAAGGCTAGCTTGGAAAAAAGCCATTTGGATTTGTTATGTGTTGTCTAAGTAGGCTGCATTCTGTAATTTCTTCTTAAATGTGAAAATATGTATTCACCTAAAGCATTCTATGGCGGGTTCTTGGTAACTGTCATGATATTTTTTTCTACAACATTGTCACTGGAAAATCAAGTTTGTTCCATGGAGTTTCACCCTCCCAGTCTGTGCCTGACAAGTTGGGAATTGTTTTGTTGCGTAAGGGGAGTCTGCACAATATTTGTCAGATAATGATGATCGACATATTTCAGTGCTGGAAGTCATTGTATAATCATTACCACTTCATGAAATCTTAATGGGCACTGTCGATTAGACTCAAAGTAATGGCTTCAGGCAGGAACTTGTGTCGCCATCAGTATTTAACAGATGGCTGTAAAAAGTTTTCACATCTATGAAGAGCTCAGCTGGAGCCATTTTTATTGTTCATGGTACTCCTCTCAGACCAGTTTTACAGCAAAAGTGGCCGCCACATAAGGTTTTTTTTTAAGCTACCCAGCTATGCAGTTTGAAAATGCATGACTTGTCATCCAATAGGGGGAGGGAGGGCTGACATTATATCAAAGGTGGTTGCAGACACAAAGCTGCGATATCTGTTAGCCCCACTGGGGACTTTCTAGCACACCTCGGGATGAGGAGAATACATTGGCAGGAGGTGGAAAGCATTGAACTGGTCACCCACAAGGTCTTATCTTCTTGTTGTATTATTTCACCACAAAGAAGCACCGAGGCCAAATCTCTCACCCATCTCTCCGATAAGGACTGCTGCCACAAACAAAAATAAAAGACAAAGCAGAGAGTCGGCGACAACAACACAACAAAGCAGAGCAGGGCTCCTTCATTGTGTTGGCCTTTTATTACCTTTCCTTGAAAGATGACTGATAAAAGCCAAAGACAAGGAAGGAGGAAAACAAAGGAGATCAGCTGAAAGAAGGAGAAGGTATAAAAGTAAGAAAAGATAAAAAACGAGAACGCTCAAAGAACGTAGAGATTTAATTAAAAGGAAAATCTTTCTTGCATAATGGAAACAGATAGCATGAAATAAAGGAAGTGATAAGAATGTGTTTGAAATCGAGCTGAGGTCTATGTACAAAAGATGTGATTTTTAATCCTTGGTTTGTTTGTTTTTGAGTTTTTTGTGGTTTCTGGAAGTCTTCTTAACGAGGTAAAAACCTCCCTCACAGCTTGACGTTAAATGTAAGTACCTTAATCATCAGTTTTCTTAAACAAGACAACCAGCTGCCATCTTCACAAAATCAAAGCCTGTTAGACACCAGTAATGGAAATAGGATATTTTACTGATCCCAAGGCATGCTTTTTATAGACTTTGATTTAAATTTTATATTACAGTCCATCTGTAAAACGATCTCAAAACAGTCCTGCTTCTTCCTCCCTACTCTTTCAGCTCTGTGGTCCGCTAGGCGGAGTTGCAGCCCAGCTTGGGCACAGACAGTTCTAATGCACAACGTTTATCATTGTGGCAGGAGTGCTTGTGTCCGTGGCCCCATCACTCCTGCTGTTATGAACCAGAACTTCAGAAGAGCGCTGATTCAGGAGAGGCCTGAGATCAGATCAGTATTTTCCATATGGTAAAAGTTAGTTCAGTTGTTATGATGCTGCTGTTGTTGTATTGCAGCCACACAGGACAGGATTTTGGTGCTACTTAATGCTCTGTTTAATTTATGTTTTCCTGATAAAGGATACTATTTCAAGCTAAAAAGTCCTTTCAGCAACCCCTAGCAACTATTGAGTCAGCTAATCACTGTGGGCTTTGACTCATTTATCTATTATGTACTGATGCATTGCTAGAAAAAATAAATATATCTTTCCAGCCATAGAAAATCACACATTTACAGCTTGATACAAATAGTGCTTTGCTAAAGTGATATGGTGGAACAGTTGGTAATACTGAGGCCCTTGTAGCAAGAAGGTCCTGGGTTCAAATCCCAGCTTGGCGTCCTTCTGCATGGAGAAAGACTCATATTTTTGGACTGTGTGTTTCCTTTCACAGTCCAAAAACATGACTGTTAGGTTAATTGGTCGCTCTAAATTGCCCTTGGGTATGAAGGTGTATGCATGATTGTTTGTCTGCACCCGTCCAGGGCAAACCCTGCCTCTTGCCCAATGACTGTTGGAGATTGGTGCTGGCCTTCGCGCATCCTTTCAAGGAGAAGCGGGTATAGACATTGGATATACATAGTGCCTTGCAAAAGTATTCGTACTCCTCAACCTTTTTCACATTTTGTCCCAGTACGGCCACATTTTTTTGTAGAACCACCCATCATTGGATTTGCAGTAACTCATTGTCTTGTCAGCAGCTTTTTCTAACCTAGCCGTGGGTCTCTAAAGCTTATTTAGATCAGAATTTGACCTCTTGGTTACTTCTTCGAAGCTTTCCTGTCCATGTCTTGGTGAGTTTGCGGTTCTGACATTTCCTTTCTATTTTTAGCTGATGTTCCACACAGTACTCCATATGGTACATTAAACTTCTCTACAACATTATCCCTGTCTGGTTCCTGGTATTCATGATGCTTCTCTCTATTGATTCTTAATAAACTTCTGAGGGCTTCAAAGTTGCATTTACACTGAGATTAAATAACTCAGTATAAATAGTTTACTCACTCATTAGAATGAGGCAAGTTCTGAAGACAATTAGCTTCACTTGAGCTTATTTAGTTATTGAGGGGTTAAAAATAAATGCATAACTCTTAGATTTCCATTTATAAAAATTTAATGTATATTTTTTTCTTTTTTCTTTTCCCACCTGGATTTATTTCAGTTGGTTTGCTGAAATATTTGGTGGCCATCTCCTCCGATGTTGCCACCAGGTCTGAGTGCTATGAATTTCAGCACACCTAGAAATCAGAGTTATAGTTGCCTTTGAAGGACATATGGCATGGCAGCTTATTCACATATGTGTAGAAAAGTTGTGTGTGGCCTTGTGTGTGTTTAAGTGAGTGTGAATTGTTCAATAAACTCATCACAGGGCCCATAAAGATGGCTGACATTTACAGCGTAGTCCAAAGGTCAAGGATGCGGATCTGATGAGATCATGATGGAAAAAGAGCTGTCTTACTGCAGACACTTGAAGAAATCAAAAGGAAAATTGCAAAAAAGGAAATGTTTGTGATTTCTAGACAAGGTCAATAGTCTCCAAGAATTATTGATCAACAATTATTTTATTAAATTTGCTTTAAAAGGGTCATAAAGAGTAAAATAAATAATTGTTTCCATCTGACCTTAAGCCATTTGAGGCTTCAACATTACAGCACTCTGTAGTTTAACTTTTCACATCTCAATAAATAATGTGACTTTACCCACAGGACAAGAGACAATAAATAAGCAAAGCCTGAAGTCCAACAAAACACTGCAGCATCAAAACAGCTGAGTTCAAAATGACAAATTACCATAGGTAGATATTTCTACAAAAAAATGTTTTAAATGAGTTGATTAATCTTAAGAAATTACTTTCATTTGTGCCAAATTCAATTTTCTTTTGTTCATTTTGTTTTTAGAATTCTTATATTATGAAAGTAATGATCTATGATTTTATATTACCAATTCTTTGACCTGGGGAAGTATCTGTTTATACTCAGTCTGACGACTGACGTTTGTATGGTTTTCGTACATATATGTGAGATTTTACACTTCAAAAGAACATAGAAAGTAAGTTTTTAGATAATTAGAAAAAGCACAAATTCCATATGAAAAACAAACTGCTTTTAAAATTGAATAGCATTTTCTTAGTGTTACATAGCCGGTAATGGTATTGTGTTTTCTACCTAACACATTCAACAATTTTTGTGTCTTTTTGGCTTTTTTTTTCTTTTGTTTTGTGGGTTTTGCTTTTTCATCAATATTATTTAGTTCCTTCGCATATGCTTCTCTGACCCAGGACATAGCTAACTGGGTTTTAGAGGGCTCCTATGAAAATTTTAAAATAACATTTGATTTAATTGGCAGCTTTTAAGATAAAAATCACAAAGTGCTTTAAAAATCAAACAATAAAAAACGCCACCAAGGAAAATTAAAGCAGACATAAAAAGATAAATAACCGACATTTTAATTAAATCATACAAAGTCTTACAATAACTTGTGAAAGGACAATCTGATCTGAAAAGTTACATAAAGCCCTTAGCAAACACATCTCTCTCTTTGCATGGGGTCTTTACACAGGGAGATGTTTGTTAAACAATAGATTCCTTTCCTTGTTTTGATACACCTTGTTGATCATTTTGCTCATAACATGTTTATTTTACAGTTTCAATTAAGCATTACCAGAAAGCTTGTTTTTTTTGTTGTTTTTTTATCAAGAAGTAAAAAATTTCACATTGAACATTGTAATGCATTGCAATTAGCATTCCTCAGTGTAGCAAACAATACATGATAGGGTCAATGTGGACAGACAGCTTGATAATGTGGGCCTAATTAAAGCTCCCAGATTGGGATTATTCTCCTATCTCTGCCGACCAGCACATTCCAGTATACAGCCGTGTCCTCATTAGTATCAACAATGTCACCAGACCTACACCAGTCAACACGGCCTTTAAATGTTGACGAGGGCAGACAGTGTCCCTGCTCTCGGAGCTGTGAAACCCTCCTGATTTTTGAAGCCTGAACTAAACGTGAGCTAGGTCTGGAGCTAAAGTTAATGAAGACAGTGACACAGAGAGGAGGGAGCCAGCTCGCTTTGAAAGAACCCCGCTTCTGTGTTTGGGGACTGAAAGTCTTCCCAGATTGGCAGCAGAGCCTTATGGGCCTCTCATATCTTTGATGAATCCCTGAAACTGTTGAGGAAGAGCTGACAGACACGCTCCCTTTGGCCAAGTTCTTTTTTTCTTTGCCTTTGTTGTCTGACTTTGTCAGATCTGTGAATTTTTGTGTGTTTGTCTCTGTAAGAATGAGGGTGTGAATGAAAGAGTGCAGGAGAAATACTGTGTGTGTCTGTGTGCCCACTTTGTGTGTGTGTGTGTTCTAGGTGAGCAGTCATCTGATGAACTGCCTTCCCTCGACCGAGGCCTTTGCTCGTCCCAGCCAGTGAGATGCTGCTGATGTTGTTGTGTTGGTTAACAATGCTCATCCCCCAGCACCACAACTCACAGAGCAGCAGTAAGAAGTTGGCAGACCCTAATGGAAACGTCATCTTCCAGATAAAAGATGGCCTGGCTTTGATGAGAGGGGGAGTTATAGGAGGTGTATAATAAAAGAACCATTTCCAATCGGTTCCAAAGCCAATTTAAGAGTGCTGAATGAAGACAGACGCTGTCATAGACAAACGGAAAAGCTGACAGTTAATCATAGGCGTTCTCCTGTTTGTCAGGTGGAAGAACCTTTCAATACCGTGCTCCATAGTCCTGTCTTGAATTAGATGGGCAGCAAATCAAATCCAAAGTTTTATTTAGGAATTAAAAGTGTGGAACACTTTTATCTTATTTTTCCTGCGAGTTCTCTCTCAAGCACAACTATTATGCTGCCATCCTGCTGTGAATGTTTTCTCACCGATGCCCTGCCCAGAGAAAATAATGTGCTCTGTTTGTAGTGTCTGTCTAAACCAGGTGATACCACTTACTGTGAGCGTTAGCAGTAATTGGTTGAAAGATGCTGTGCTCCAAATTAGAAGATGTAGTACCTAATACAGCTGCACCAGCCACACTGGGTTTTGTCTTAGGATTTCAAATTGTGAGAAGAGTTTGGTTGCCATTCCATCTAAATATAACAAAAGAAAAAAAAAGGATCCCAGCCTGTCTTGGGAAAGTGTGGAAAGATCGGGTTAGCTAAGAACGCTGTAAGTAAAAAAAGAAACTATTGCTGGAGGACATAAGCAGACTTAACTTTCTTCTTAGAACAATGTTAGATCAGAATGTATTTTCTGCCAACATATGTGACACTTTCAAGCCACACAAACAAAGAGTGTGGTCTGCCATAGTTAGTGTTGTTTTGCTGCATGTTTGTTGCTCAAATACTCCCACATCTGGTTGTGTAACCACTTGACTCTCAAGCTTGGGCTTGAAAATTGTGGGTGGTTTGTATTAAAATTCTGATCTCTGCTCGACCCAGCATTAACTCTGGTCTCTTTCATGAAAAGACTTGCCAAGTGACTCGTTTAAGCATTAATATAGTTCTGCTCAGCTCTTTCCTATGTAGGATCCTGGTCTGCAGTGAGTTGGAGGAAAATTGTGTCATTTTTATATGTTTAGTAATGCATTATTGAAGGACATCAAACAAATCTTGGCAGGCATTATAATCATCTTTCAGAATGAATAGTTTGACAGAATGAATTAGCAGAATCATTGTGAAACAGGGAGTAGTTACATGATGTCCCTAATACAGTGTTAAGAAGAATCGACTGATGCATGTTCCAATTTTTATACTTAGTGCTCAAAACCTTTGCATGTGTGATCTTTCCTTAAGTGAATATAATGAACACAGACCATGGAACCTCCATCCTTTATGCCTACATTATAGTTGATTTAATGCAGTTCAAAATAAATTTAATCTCAGTGTCCTTCTTTAGACTTGCAAATAGATATGACATTACTTTACAAAAAATATATTATCAATCATAAAGAAAGAACCAACACTTGCAGAGGGGACAGGCAGAAATTTGTAAAGGAGTTACAAAAGCAAATGAGGTGGGTTAGCAGTGCTTGCCAACAACTGATTGTGTCATCCAGGACATGTGGAGATTCATCTCTTTGGATTTGCTGCAAAGCAGACTGCTACCAAGATTATTATCCACAATGACACTCTGAAGATACCTGGATATAAATTATCTTTGAACTACATGAATTACTTTTTATTTGATTTGAAATATTTAAATTCAGCAACACACATTCAAGTATGATGCACTGTTAAGTTTATTACAACAGTTGGCAAAAAGTTTTTGAAGGAAGCCCATCCAATTGAACTGAGTCATTGACTTTGCAGCAACCCCCCGAGTGACAATGTGGTGACAACAGAAGAACGATTTAGCAGAACTCGGCTCAGTGTGAGTGACCATCTGCCATTAAATACTGGTGCTTTGAGCAGACAGAACAGACACACCAGGAGACACAGACACACTGACCCAGGAACACTTTCTATGTTATAGTAATAGCCTTATTAGCTAAGCTTTGACAGTAGTACAATCTGTGGGGTCGAGAATCGAGTAGAGAAAGTTATTGGCACAAGTAGCTGCTGCGCAACCCCCTGCCATGTGGGTACAAATGGGGGGTAACTCAGGGTCCTAAACTATTTTCTGTAGGAAGGGATTTAAAACACCAATATATAAGAAGCTAAACTGTATTTCAAGGGGTTATTCAGACTGTGAGAGGCTTTCTCCAGATAACTGGCAGGCTGAACAGCAAGGTTGCTCTGTTTTACCTTTTGTAGCTTTCATTATGTTCGAAGGAACATAATGGAAAATTCACAGCCATTTGGAAAAGTCAGTGTTAAATAATGGATCTACATTCTAGACATGCTAATAACCCTAACATCAATTAATGTAAGCTGGCTTTAGCAATTGGCTAAATACAATTTAAAATCTCAAATCTATATATATTTTTGTCATAAAATATTCGGAAGACCCAATTCTACAATAACTACAATCCCCCAAATATAAATAATCCAAATATAAATAAGCAATGACCCTTCATGGAGGAAGGATGAGAAAAATATGTTTTGATGTTTTTTTGTATTTTTTAACATAATTCAGATAAATGAATACATAAGTGAAATACCAACAAGTCAAAAATATCCAAGAAATCAGAAATTCTCAACAAATCTATGATTGGTGCATCTCTAGTTAGAAACATTTTATTTGTTCACTTGCTCTTTATTTTGACATTGCTGCAGTTTACCTTTCTTGCTATTTTTCTTTGGTTCTCAAACATATGTTTGTGTGCTTCCCAAACTGTGAGCTGAGTAACTTCTCTCTTATGTTGCACTCTGATCTTTAGTTCCCATCTTTATTTAATCCTTTTGATTTTAGCGTCTTGTCAAGCAGACTTCATGTTGTCGTTGGAGAGAAGTACGATGGAACAGGATATGAAGTTGCAGTGAGACTTTTGCTTCAAATGCTAAACTGCGTAACAGTCAGAATGCCAGCTTTCTCTGCTGTTTCTCATCCTTTTACTTTCTCCATTAGAACTTACTGAAACTGCATCTCAGTTCCCTTATCCTTTGCTTGCTCCCACAGTATCCATCTTCATCCTTTTCCTCATCTATTATTAGAGTAATCAGACTATCTTGGTGATGCTTACCAGTAGATGCTCACTGCTTATGGGACTCTTCAACAGGAGAGGTTGGTGGGTGGGTGACAGTTTTTAGAACATGGTAGAACTTTGATCTGCAGTGCAGATTTACAAAATTGCACTTCTTGTTCCTTGTCAAAGGGGTGAAGTTAGTTGAAATGTGAAAGAGAGAGCTGTTAGATTATTTATTTTTTTTTACTCACACTTCTAGTATAAACAGTGGCTTTGTATTTACTAAAGAACTTTTTGCTGGAGCTAAGCAATTTTAGGCCTATTCGGAGTCCTAAGATATTTCATTTTCCTGTACTTTGCAAAAGAAACCAAAGCCAGTCCTTCAATCGTCTTTGAGGCACAAATGGGATAAATGACTCCTTTATGCCCTCTTCATTTTCAGTGAAATGAGTACAAAGCAATATTTCCTGTGTAACTGCCACCCCACCACACACAACTTGCTATGTCAACATCTTAATTAGCAGAAAGGATAACGACCTGCAGTGAATAATTGTTTTTAATTATGCAATTTTACCGCTTCTGCAAATAAGATGAGCGTCTGTGGGCCAGATGAGGTGCAGTGAGCAAAGAACCATTAACCATTCAATTTCACCTCCAAGCTGAAGAAAGAGTGACTTAACATGCTTTGGCTGAAAAGAGAAAATTAAATCCAATTTTCATTATCAAGATAAAGTGATTACACCACATCAGAAAGTGGCCTATAGCAATGTATGGAAATCTAAGATCATGAATGTGCCTCCAGCATCTACTGACAGCATTGCACGTCTCCGTGAAATTCAGTGTGTCTGACACACATATTTGGCTCTTGCTTCCATTCCGAAAAGCAGACACGTGTACACACACATGCACACACACACACTCCCAGATATAAATTCAAGTCCACATCTACCCTGAGATGTAAAAAGTCTATTGAGCCATCACATGGATTAATGTTTGGTAGAGTGAGCTTGGATTTGCTCTGGTCATAACAAGGTTCCAGTGTTTTTCCCTCTGCTTGGATATCCAGCCTTGATGGTCTTGTTACACCTGGATGGCTCTGCTAATAGAAGCATTTTATCAGGCCTGCAGGCAACAGGCCTGGCCTGACCATCCATTTTATTATTCATAAAGCCCTTTTTCCAGATTCTATTTTCATTTTAGCCCACTGACCCCTCCTTCAGGACAGCACACCAACCCAAACTAATTAGCATGCTTGAGAATACAGACAGTGAGAAGATGTGGCAGCAGAGGAAAAAGAGATGAAAATGCATTCAGTGACATGCATTGATCTTAGTGTCGTTTCTACGGGAAATCAATCTTGAGTTATTGATTCAGAAATAAGGCATTAAATCAATATATTCAAACTGAAAGGCGAAAATTGCGGGAGGATCTTGTACATGTGTTCACTTTTGATGTAAACATCTGAATTCATTTTTGAGGTTCATGAAAGAAAAAAATTCACTGTAGCTTTGTGGGTAATAGGCTGTTCTAAAGTTATGTTTGATGCAATGGTTGCTTAACTTTTGCTACAGTTCACATATCTATGCAGTAACTTGCAGAATATTGCCCAAGCCATTTCATTCACAATATATTTTCATGTAAAAAAAATTGGTGATACAGCAACACAGTAAGAAATACATTTAAAATGAAAGGGAAATGGCTTCAGAAATGTGATATGCATCTCTCAAAAAGTAAATGACTAACTTCCAATGGTATCTGTTTATATATGTATATTTTCCTAAAAATAAAATTTCCAAATTTCTTTAGACCTCTGCCAATCATCAACTGATAAGAACCCACTAAACCTTAAACAGTCATATTTGATAAATTAGAATCTGAGTTAGTTCTACTCTTCAAATTTTTGTTTGCAAAACATTGTGAAAAATCATTCATCATCCAGATTACAAGTTATCCAGGATTTTGTCTATCACATAAAACTAAATACAATATATACAAGTTTGTGTTTTTGTATTACAAAATATGCAAACATTTGAGGGGTAGAAAATTTTTTGCAAGACACTGTACTTTCA
Source organism: Phalloptychus januarius (assembly GCA_902982915.1). Lineage (NCBI taxonomy): Eukaryota > Metazoa > Chordata > Actinopteri > Cyprinodontiformes > Poeciliidae > Phalloptychus > Phalloptychus januarius. The sequence continues at coordinate 12,140,287 of CADWAE010000131.1, forward strand.
GATCTGAATGTGCATATTTGAAACCTCTGTTTCTATTGTTAAGAAGAAATACTTATTAAAAAGGATGGAATAAAGAAATGCATGATCACAGAAGAGGGTAGTGGTGGAAATATGAGTTAAAGTGATGCTGTGGGATGCTGGAGGCCAGTGGTTTTGACTGCATTTATTTTCCTCTTTGCACTTCACCTGGCATCAGAACAGACAACAGGTGAGTGATAGAGGGTTGTATCAGGACTGCCAACAATCATTACACATTAAAGCGGAGAAGCTGCTAGTTCGTCTATTTAGCCTGTCAAAGCTTCTGTGGTGAATTCACCAACCTATATTCCAGTCTTTGTATTTTTATGTGTATTTGAGTGTGTAACAGCTGGATGAAGCCTCTGATGCTCCGCTGCCAAATGTCACAAGTGGTCCACATCCTTCTGGGGAAATAAATTGGCTCTCTCTTAAGCAGCAAGTAGACGACAGGAGCCGCGGCATATGTGGAGAATCTGACAACTCGAGACGACAGCTTCTCCTCCTTTTTGGCTTTCTCATCATGTTTCAGACAGCACCTTAATGATTAGTGTGTCTTTGTGTAGGCTTCTGTTTGTGGATGAGACCACTGTCGACAACTCATGAATCTTTAATGAGAAACAGAACATAATCCGTGACATCTTGTATTTCTCTTCAGGTGCTGCTTAATGTCATTGAACCGAGACCCAAGATCTGGGGCATTTCATTTGGGACAATTTGTCATGATGACTTCAGTACTTTAGGATACTAGCGAATTACACACAAAAAGAGTAAGATATTCTGCAAGCTAACCAGCAAAACAGCTCTGTGCTTTTTGGTCTAGGACTTGGTCTAACAATAACAATTTGCATTTTGGAGCATATAAAATGCAAAAATGACTGTCACAGACATTATGCATTCTATGCTTTACACTTGATTGTGACAGATAAAGCGCTCGCCCATAGATAATGGACAGCATAATCTTTATCTATGTTATATTTTGCTTTTTCCTTTACATTTTTTAAACTGCTTTACAATATTTCCGCAGGTGTTAGTAGAAATCCCCACTGGGTAGACCTCTGCTAAAACCATTTAAATATATATACTTGTAGATAAATTTGATTTGGTCCTTGAACATTTGAGTTTTAGTTTTCATTTGCATCTGTTTTTAATCACTTGCGAGTTTTACATAATTTTTTTAAAAAGTCTTGTTTTTTTCAGGTTATTTCTCTATCTTCATTATTGCTGGAAAGAGGTTGCCATATTAGTCCATCCCTTTGTATTTAGTTATTAGTTCATTATTGTGCATTTATAGTTTCTTTGTGTCAGCTGCAGTTGTGTCAATTATTCATTTTCCTTCAGTTTGTGTGTTTTCTGTCTTCCACAATTGTTTCTAATCCCCACATTAACTCACCTGTATTCAACATCTTTCATCACCGTCTCCATAAGCTTACTGGTTTTCATCATTCTTTGCTGGTCCCTTGATAACCCATGCTCCATGTCTTGCTATGTTTTATTTTACGCTTTCTATGTTAATTTTTAAACCTTCACTATCCAAGTTCCTGTCTGCATTTTGATTCTTCTCTTAACATATAAAATGTGACATTTATCATGGACACTCACCATCTCATAAGGGAAATTATAAAAATGATACCTTAGGCAAACATTGTATCCATTTTGATCTGGCTTTACACTTCAGAGGAACAACATCACAGAATTTGGTCCCTTTCTTTCTATTTATTATTCCATCTTTTCACACTACAACATGGGTGAAGCTCCTCCATCAAAGCCTTTCTTTGTGTCGTCACCTTTCTCATGAGATTGCAGTAGATCCATTGCTTCCGCTCGTTCCACTTTTACTTTTTCTTAGCATGGTTGCTGGGAACTCTACTGAAGTCATCAAAGTTTTGGGTTCAATAACACATTTCCTTCTTCCTATGGTTGGAAAAACTGTGACCAGCAGAATTTGCTTCTCTTGCAGTGTCTGAAAAAATGGGGATCCAGGAAAGAATTCAAAAAGTCTGATCTCAAATATTGTAACAGTGAGATGTCAAAGGCTTTTATGCATTTTAGTGCAAAAAAATATCACAAATTGATAACTAGAAACTTGCCACTGTTCATAATGAACTGGCTTAATCCATGAAAAATCTAAAATTCAGTATTGCAAGCATAACTATTGAATTTCTAAATAATAATAAAAAAAAAGACAATGAAAACATATGCATGAAACAGAAAATCCTTCTCAGTCTTGTTCCAAGTGGCTAACATTTGGAGTATTTCTATGTTCTGTTTTGCATGAAATACATTTTGGAATCCTTTTTATTCATATTTTCCGCATTCAGTATGTGTTAAGCGGACGGGTGACTCTAACCCAACCGACGCAAAAAGATTTCCTGTGAGTGATAGAAACAAAGCCATTGCTAAATCTGTATTCATGTGAGCAAACACCAGAATACACTTGTTTATGTGTTCCTATGAACATCCTGGGAAAGTTGGTGGAGTGTAGTGCTGTATGGATAAGAACAGTGAGAGAAAAAGACTAATGGCAGGGGGGAAAGATGTATGCTTGGATGGAGAAGTTAATAAAATTGAAGCTGTGTTATGATGAATAAGGAAAGGACCATAAAAGAGAATGTATGTAGTGAATCTCCCTGGCGAGCAGTGCTGAACAGCCTGGTGAGCGCGCCCAGGGGAAAGCTTTTTAATCTGCAGCCCTCCCTAACACTCTGTACAGCGCGGGGGAATGGGCCCACATTCTGTTTGAGTTTCAATAAGAGAGAGATGGAACCATGAGCTGGGCATGAACAGAAAGAAAGGGGTAAAGCCTCCATAATACAGCAGAGAAATAGCGGGTTGAAATTCATTTGACATCTGCGCAAGGACTGTCTTGTCATAGAAAACATTAAAAAAGGAAAATTAATAAGAATGTTATATAAAAGTATGAGAAAGTTTGTATTACTTGGAAGGTCAATGGATCCACTTGCAAAATATATATATACCATGGTTCCTATGATATAAAAGCCTTCTTGTTGCAAACACAAAACCAGAAGTTCTGTATCAAACCGTTATTGCCATTTTAAAATCATTTAAAAAATTAGAACTTTCTGTTTCATCTTCTAAACCATACCTGGTCACAAAACAATGACCATGTATGGCTAATAACATTGATTCTCTCTGTTAATAGGTTGAGTATATTTGGCATCAAATTAACATTTATGACTCAAAAGTGATATTTTAGAGGCAGGAAAAATGAGCAAGCATGAACCAAAGATTAATTGTCATGAATGCAGTTGGAAAGTGAAGGTTGGCCTTTGTTGTCCAATGTAATAGAAAAGGTACTGTAGCTGAAAAGGCTGAAGAGGTCAACACTTGTTCTGATGGGAAGGCTTCACAATGCATCACCAGGGAAGTCTGACCAATTGAATCACTAGGTGTTTGTGGGCCACTAAACTGGGGATAAACAAGGACACAGGCCTCTTTCAGCATGAGTTGGATGTCACAAAACTAAAATAGTTCAGGAACAGGTTTGAAGAGCAAAAAAATGAGTTGGAGGTATTGACTTGGCTTCCAAATGCCTCAGAAATCAATCCGATGTGTTGGACAAATAGCTCTAATCCATGAAAATCCCCAGCCAACTTTTAGGTATTAAAGAACCTGCTGTCAATATCTTGGTGCCAGACAACACAGTCCACCTTCAGAGGTCTAATAGTGGTTCTGGGAGACTTTGCCTGGACAAGTCAGGACTGCATCAGATACAAAAACACTATATGACAGACAGTCATATTATTACGCCTTATTGATATGCAGACATTTTTGTTTTTCACTTAGACAAGAAACAAATTGTCAGTTTCTGTTTTGTTAAATATCTTCTTGTGATTATTGTGATAGTGCCTGCATCCTCTCATTTTCTAGTGCAAATATTTCATCTAATAGATGTTCAAGTGTCAGGACATTGTGCATTTCAAAGTAGAGGGAAAGCGACTGCAGTATTTTGCAAAGCCTGTTGAAGATCTACTTATTCCATTGATGCCAGGTCTCAGGTCAGTATAGGCAGGCCGGGCATGACAGAGACACTCAACTCATTTTAAAACACTTTCATTTTTGTCAGATGAGATTATTTAAACAGAATAAGACACAATAAATTTACTCAACTGAAACCCCTTCATGCTGGATGTTTTTTCTTTCTTTTTAGATATTTTGGCCTCTATCCTTCTTGTTTACATCATCTTATTTAGAAACATTCTCCTCCAAAATATCAGCCATAGCCAGAGAGAAAATATCATGTAGTTTAATTACAATACGTCTGACTTGTTTCCTGTTGCTGGACATTGACGTCTGGGAATGGCAAAAAAAAAAGGTTGGATGAAATGGTGGGGTCTTTGTAAGTGCAGCTGTGGCAGCTGTTCATTTTTCGCCTGAGTTGTTTTCAGAGAAGCCAGTTACCTTGCTGATGATAAATGTCTGTGTACGGCGAGCTGTCTCAGAACTCCTGTAGCCCTTAAACCCTGACAGCCTGCTCAGCCTCAACCCACAACCTGAACATTCAACCTCCGTCTGTCCTTTAGTGCTGCAATTCAATGGCAGTCTTCACTCAGCCCGGTTGGTGGATACTTGCGCCGCCTACGCAGTAAAGCCTATTTATTGATATGTGAGTTAATGTTCGTCTTCGTTGAGATCTCCATGATAGTGCGATCTCCCAGAGGGCATCAACAAGGCAGTGAGAGAGCGATGGGGAGGTACTGGAATGACTGTGATTGCTGTCTGTGTGGATAACCAGTCTGTGTGGACACGATGTAATCTCTGAAGGAATAATAAGGTCAGCCTTTTCTCTTTGATCCAGATGGTTCTTCGAGACTTTTTTGGTATATCTTGAATTCTCCTTGTCTTCTCTCTTGTTCAATAATCACATTTTTCAACTTTAATAGTTTTGCTTTGATGTACCCCCATTATTTAGCAACTAATTCACTCCTGTCTCCTCCTGCTGTTGGAGATTCTGCCTCCCCTGCCCTCTTTTAAGAGTCTGTTCATCAGTCGGATGCACCAGCAAGAAATTATTGATAGCTGTGACGCTTTGGCAGTTCTGATTTCCTATTATCAAAACAGAACTGCCACTAACAAATTATATTTTATCTCTGAGCATGAGTATATATTAACTATGTAAATATTAAACTGGATTTAATAAAAGCTGGATTTTATATACATTTTGCACACATTTCACATAAACCTTGACTACATTGTGTTCAGTTTTATACACTGATATTTAAAGACAGGACACATCAATAGGGCATTTTTTTTCTCAATAAAGGCATACAAATAGGAACCCTTTGTCTCAAATGAGCATTTATATGTTAAAAAAAAATAATGTATTTGCCAGGAAGAAAATCTTATGAAAAATGTGGCAAATAATCTTTTTAAGTTCTTGCACTGAGGTCTTAAAGTCTGGACATCCTTGCAATTATTCAGTTTTTATCTGTGACCTAAGCTTTGCAAAAGTGCAGAACTGTATAAAACAGGATTTTTGTTTTTTATTTAGAAAACATAAACTATTAAAAAGATCAAATATTGCTGAGCCTCATTATGAAAACTTAAAAGCTTCTCAGAATGGTAGGGCAGTATAAACATGCTAAACCCAGCAAAAGCATGACCTTGTTTTCTTGCATATTTATTACAGTGAACCGCTATACCAACACTTTTGCTACAGAGTTGCACAGGCCATTTATTTCAGTCTGTCATTTCCTGGATAATATGGTAGTCCCATTAGCTATATAATTCTTTTGCTGTAGACAACCAAAGCTTGCACTTTTTTTGTACGAATCAACTTGAGAAGTTGATGTTAAAGGTTTGTCTCTGTTTTTTAAGTTCTAGACACCTTCAAGCGAAAGAAGACTCACAAGAGCAGCATAGTGAACACAGAAAAAGAGGTTGAAAAAGAGAGATAGGACTTGAGTAGGAGGGCGACTCTGGGAGGAAACATGGAGGGGAAGTAATAGGACAGTGAAAATTGAAGCAAAGTGATACAGCAAAGCACAGAGAAAAAGACTAAGAGCCTCCGGCAGAGAGGCACCAGTCCAAGTATCATAGTCAATTAACATCCCAGCCCAGCACTAATTCTTAGTCTATTTCAGAGCATTAATTATGTTCACCATCAGTTTCAGCTCACTTGACCTAACACAAGGCTCCTTCATATTACCATGGCTCCGTATGATCATATTTTTACAACAAAAGTATCTGCTCCTTTCATTTTCCTGATGAAATTAAGATGACACACATGGATTAAGCTCCCACTTAGGACTCATTTACTAAAGAATAGAGGATTTAATAAAAATTTCACTCATAAGTGCTTGAGACTGAACACTTCATCAGGACGTTACCCTTAAGACGCCAATACAGCTTGACATGTGCTGTGTCTTCTTACCACTGACCTCTGCATGAGTTAATTCAAAGGACTCAGAGTAGGTTTGCCTACATCAGCAAGACCTTGGGAGGTTATCAAAATGTCTGCGTAGTACTGCAAGGTTTAGGGTGTCAGCAAACACAGAAAGGAGTAAAAGTAATTTCTTTACTACCATTTTAAAGTCATAACATCTTGGCATAGAAAACTAATAATAAATCCCAAAAAACAGCTATGCCTTCACAAATGCACTTTAAAAAAAACTAAATTTAACAAAAAATGAACTGAAATATAAGCACACCTTATTATTATGGTAAAGTAAGCTTAAAAACTGCTGGACACTTATTAGCCACAACAACCTGAACGATTGATTTCATTGTGAAAAGACATCGGAGAGACAAACTCTGTAATTCCTACCCCAAACTCACTCATAATGCTTTACCAGCAGTCCTCTTCTGATGGAGAATAAGAAGCCATCTGGGGGGCATTGACGAAAGGTCGTACAGCTTTGATGCCAGACAGACACTTATTGTAATTCTCCACGAGGAGTTTCATGGTGTTGTGGGAATCCTTAGAATCCAGTAACAGGTGGTGTCATTAGCTATGGAGAACAAGACCCTTGGAGACTCGGTTAAATCCCTCACAGAAGGTATGACCAAGCTTCTTGAAGAACAAAATTTGAAGAAGCCATCCTAGGCTTAAAGAGTTGGTTCAGAAATGTTCAAAGAGACGCTGTCAATCGCTAAACATTTATGTTACTTCAATATCAAGATGACATATCGTAATATTTTTTTGGAAGCGCGTGAAAATCTTTGGAGAGTTTAAACTAACAAGCTTGTCACAATTATACTATACCAGTACTTAACTATACCATTTTCTATTATGCTTTATAACTGACAAAAACCTTAATACATTGAGAATGTTTGTTTTTCCATCTGTTTATCTTTAAATCACCTCACATGGCTGAATGAATCTGTCCATTTATTTGGAGAATCAATTTATTTCTCCTACGATGTGTCAATAGTTTGTCCTGTTAGCCACCAAACTGCAACACAACATGTGGAAAGAAAACATGCTTTACATAATAAGATATGTCTGCACAGAATGAAGTAAGGCAGACAACATCCAAATCCCTTGGGAAAAAAATTCTAATTGAAAGCCAATGTGTTGCGTCTCGTTGATACATCCTCCACATTAGAGCATCAGCCGATAAAAACTCATTTCACAGAAGCACAAAAGTGTGATAGGTTTTTCTGAAACCTTGACTACAATGCACAGTTTTTTCAGAAACACTGTGCTGTGAGATTTGACAATATTGAGGATGGCAAGCAGAGACAAGACTGCATTAAAAAACGGTGAACTAAGATGAGAGTGCCTGGTCAGTTCTGGAGAGATGACAAACATCCAGAAATGTGTCACTTGGTCCTTATTTTCGATCACCTTCCAGGGAAGCTGAGAAGCTGTCGCCACCACTGTCATCTTGTTCATTGGCAGGTTCCATCCCACTCCATTTATCCCTGGGCAGGTGCTTCTTACAGTTCTCGAAATACATGACAAGAGAGAGTCATTTCATGCAATGTTGAAATCGAGTGGGCTGAATGAGAGATGGAGTCCCTCCTCAAGAATTCAGATATAATTAATGATTATCCAAAATATCTCAGTGCCTGTTTAGATGATTGATTTTAGCTGAAAGTAATGCCAATTGCAGAAATAATGTGTTGTCTTGAAAAGAAGAATAGAAAGTACTACAGCTGTCATTTACTGAAAGACATATTTAGGTTTTAAAACAGTCTCAGCTGATTCATAGTGATGCCTTCTGGCTAGACTTTTCACACCACACTGTGTCCCAAAAAGGCGTTTTCGTATTGTAAGTCTGCCACAGGACATAAGGAGGAGATCACTTTAATCCTTCCAATGTGTGCAAGGAAAGTTTGCAGGTGTTTACAAATGCTAGACAATCTTGTGAAAAAAAAGCTCTAAATGAAACTGCCTTGTGTTGTTTTATGACCTATAACTTCTTATAATAAAGTTATGAAATATATTGATTAACTGACAATTACTGAACAGAAATTGTTATTAATTAATCAGTCCATTTATTTGTCTTCAGGGAAGAGAACGCAATGTATTGATGTGTGGTTGAGAGTGTTGGAGTGAGAAAACCAGTTGTGAGACTTAGTTTTGCACTTTTGAAGGGAAGTTCTTTGAAGTGGTTATAAGCAGTTAACATCATATCTGCAGTGAATAAATTGCTTGGCTTTTACTTTAATCGTTACGCCAATTTTGCTTTTCACATCGCTTTATTCAAGCGGTTGTTATTTATGATTGGAGGTGTTCCAGGAATTCCTCACTGGTCTTTGCTCCTTTCTGACCATTAGAGATTAAGCCTCTTACACGCTAATCTGGCTTTATGCTAAGACAAAATGCCAGCAGAGTTATCTACTATAAGCATGATATCTATAGACAGTGTGATTTTAAATAAAGCCCACTTTTTAAACAAATCTTAATTTCATTTCTGAAAGTACATGACCTAAAGGCATCAGTGATGTAGTTGATTCCAGCTGGTCAGCCCTAAGCAAATGGCTCAGCTGAGACACCAATTATAAACTCTGTATTTAATACTCAGTCAGATTCAGTCATCTTGGCTGTCTGTTCTTCAGTCGGCCAGGTTCTCCATAACAAGGCACATAGCCATTCTCAAAAACTGATTAAAAAATCAAAAACAATATATGCTCAAAAATGGTTGGGTCTATAAAGGTTGTGTTTTTTTATTTTGTTCATTTGAAATGCAAAAATAAATCAGCAAAATAATGCTATGTTTACTACTGTCTGAAATGTATGCTCATTCTGGGAATGAAAAAAAAGACTGATTTCCTCTGTATCTTCCCTCATTCTGTGATGAAAATTTGTGTTTTTCTACACAAAGAAATTTACAAACTATACAAGAGGAAAAACAAGGCACAAACATTCATGCAGTAAATATTCAATTTACTCCAGAAAACAAGCAATTCCATGGCTATCCTCCACAATCATCAGCCTGTCGTTTATTTTCGGTTTGAATCAAATTCTCTCTTTCATGCAAAGTAGAACAGTTCAGCTTTGTGTACCAAATTGCTGCTGTGAAATTAGGTTTTGCTGTTGTCAAATAGTATGAGTTTGAGTCAAATGTGGGAATTAGTGCTTTTGTGTTGTAATCTTGAACAATTTAAAGGTATGTTTTTCTGCTTCCGAGAAACATATTTTTTGATCTTGTGTTTCCTATCATTCTATTTCAAAAACACACTGTGAGCTTTTCTGTAGGCAGTTTCATATCTGCTAATGTGCAGAGCCTGAATTGATTAGAACTAGATCTCACCTCATCCGCTTGCTGTTGGGGATATTCCAATTTTACAGCTCACAGACAAACATTCAGACCAGATTCAATATCACAAATACACCAATTGTAACCTTCACACTCCATCTGATCTGCTAACTAGTGTACAAAAAATAAATAAAGAAAAAAGTCACTACTGCTGAGAGCAGAAATATTTTTGCAGTATTTTATGAGAGAAGCAGTTCTCTATTATCAAAAGTACAGAGTGAGGTTTATTCTTATAAAGTTTGAATAAAGATTATTTCTTGTCATGACATAACACTCCTTGTTTCAGATGTTTTAATGGATTTCTCTTCAGGGATGAAATTGCTGCTGTGTTGGAATAGGAAAATCATTGAGCTATGTAAACATGTGGAAAAAGACGCAGAGAAGTTACTGGACATGAATAAACGAAAGAGTCCTGAGAGGACTCTGTTTTTATCTGTGGTGCCGCAGTCAAATGGAAACAGAGGTAGGTTGTTTGAAGAAAAAAATAGGGTACAGTACATGGGGCTGATGGGGAATAATGTGGAAAAAGTTGAAAAAAGCCATCCATGAAATTGCTTGTTGCATCGTTTAAAAGCTCTTGATTGATGGTGGCAATTTGAAAGCCTGGCTCTTTCTCAGTGTTGTGGAAGTATTGGAAGCAAGTTCTTCAGGGCTCTCATCTCAGAAAAGTGCACCTTAAATGCTTTAACCCAGTTAAATAACAGCTATTGGCTATATAAATTCAACTTTAATTTTGTCCTTTGGAGGTGTTTTGTTTTTTGTGCTCCTTGTTGATAGCTGACCTCGCATAATAATGTCACTCTTAGCAACTTGGTAAGAAACACATTTTCTTTTTTCTTTGTAAAGGTGGAAACCATATAAATACTTTGGTTACTAAATCAGGGTCTAATGTAGATCTTTGGTTTTCAGCTCCATTTGCTACCAAAATGCAAACTAATAAAATAAAAACATTTCTAAGAGATTTGAAGAGAATATAGATTTTTAAAAACTTGAACCAAGACTTACTTTTTTAAGCAAGTCTAGCATGATAGCTCATTCTTAAGAACGAGTCCTAAATTTAGTTTCATTTTGTTAAAGGGATTGCTTCATGCTCATAATTTACCACAGACACATTTTGAACAAAGTTAATAGTTCCAATTTTAACTTCATAGTACTTTGTTTAAAAATAAAATTAACTAATTGCTGCACTCATCCATATATATCAAAATGTGACTGAAAAGTACTGAACTATGGCTGTATTTGTATTTGTACTCACTGGTCACTTTTAACCCTTTTTAAGTGGATTGCTGTTGGAGATTGTGTTTTTTCCCCCCGTTAAGCTGTTATTGCACATGTAGAAACCCTTAGTAATACTGACTAACTGAAAAAAAAACTACTGAAAGTTAAAGTGGACGAAGAAAAACTTTTCCAAATATTTACCAATTATTACTCATGTCGTTCTAAGACTAAACACGTTTTGAAGTTGCCTGTGTATGAACTGCAAAAAATGTAGTATGATTTAAAACATTCTCCTGTTATTAAAGGAAAGGCTGAAATCAATATCCGCCATATATTATTACTCTGCTTTTAAAATCAGGAATGTTTCAGCATATGATCCTGGTTCTAACTTGGGGAAACGTGTTCTAACACGGAGAAGCCCCATTGTATATTCCAGACTGTTTGCATTAAAATGTACCTTGTAGATCTTTTAATCAGGGCCTGCTGACTGTAGCACAAACAAACGGTGGTAGATCAATTTAAATTTTATACTGGAACTCACTAACTCCAAGTTCTGCAGTTTCCATTGTTCTCTTTTAAATTAAGCTGAAAACGTAAAATTGTGAAGATGAATAGGACTTTGGAAGTTTATGTATATATATATATATATATATATATATATATATATATATATATATATATACATATATATACATATATATACACATATATATATATATATATACATATATATATATATATATATATATATACACATATATATATATGTTCTTTTTGCTAACATTCATTTGCACTTATGTTTTGCCCTGACCATTTCTTTTGCACTTTATTAGGAACTTGAAAGAGTTAATGAGAGTAAACAGTGTCAAAGATAGCAAAGGTTCTCATTTGTTTTGGGATTATCTTTAGCTGAGCACTTCTTAAGCCATTGCCAGGATCTTCCATTTACTAGTTTAACATGGTTGACGTCACCATACACCTGTAGCAAGACCATAATTATTACAGTCTTTCAATTGGAGTCCAACACATGCAATTGCAAATTGTTTTTTAAATATGGTTGAAAGAAATGTATTTTAAAAACTAGCGATGTCTTGTGCCTTAGTTTCAGTTTGAATTTATCCTTCTGAATAGCTAATATTCATTTTCCATCTACAGGTGTGCTTGGTATGCAAAAATACAGACAACTCACTTCAGCCCCATACATATCTCTCTCCCATTACCATAGCAACAGGCCTTATAACCTGGAGTGTTCACAAAAAAAATAGTCTGATATAGTTTTAACTGGCAAGGAAGTCATTGATAAAAAAAAAGAATCTAAAGATTGGATGGTTACATAAATTTATCACAATCTAATATCCCACCATGTTTTCTGTTAATTGATGTGCTTATAATTCTGGTCTTAGCCAACTCTGGTCTTAGCCATCTATTTCTGAACCACTTCTCTACAAGCAGTAAGGCACTGAATTCATTTGTGCTGCAAATGCAACGGGCAGAAGTTTCCAGGTTCTGTTGCCAAATGTGAGATAGCTTCCATGTTACATCTAATGGGGCTGTTGAAGTTAGCTGGAAGGCGTCCATTTCTCTAAATCCAACGAAGTTTTACTCTTATTTATAAGTGCCAGTAGCAGAGAGGAAAATTACGACATAGATGCTTTTGATTTTTTTGTGATTTTGTTTTTCACAGTTCGTGGTTTCATCATCATAATGTTATTTTAAGCTAGTAAACATCAAACTGAAGTTATGCTTTTATTCTATAAATCAATTTAAAGTTTTATATGTCAAGCCATTTGAATTTGCATCTGAACTTTCTATAACTGCAGGATTTCCCCCCCGATTGTTTATCATTAAAGTTAGATTGGCTTCAATTTTTAAGAATTCATTTTAGGGAAAATATTTTGCATTCTAGCAGCTTACTGCATAATAGGTTCAAATCAAATTCTTCAGGTTCAAATTCTTCCTCTGGCCATAATTATAAACTGATACTGCTTTCAATTACTAAAATCATTAATTACCATTTGAAAGATAATGTTGCAATATTTAATTAGACATTTGGTTTATTAGGGGTCGGGCTTACAAAAATGGATTAACAAAAGCCAAAACATTGTGTCAACCATTTCTTCCAAGAAATGTTTTGACTAGGTCTAAATAATTATAGACAAAATCTTTCAAAGAGAAAAGTCATAAATAACTATTGCTTTATTATAGCATTGTCTGTGTGCTTTCTGCATTGTAGTTAGGAATGCATCACATTTCTATTTTGTCACTCCATAGTTCTTTTACAAAAGTCGTGGCAACTGCAAAGTATATCACTCCCTCCCCTTCTCTTTCTATTTGGATACACAGACCACGTACGTCCTGTAGATTTAGCTCAACACTTCTCATTCAGTAGTGAAGCTGTAATTTACTCTAGTTTCCCAGTGCAACGTTTCAAATAGATTCACAAACAAAAATCAGTAAAAATGTAGATTAAGGGCAGCTTGCATTGGATATGTCTGCCTTTCAGAATAACTAAAAAGTGTATTACCATTGACCTGAAACGGTTTGAGCCCTGCAGCTGCCTTCCTGATAAAAGCAGGAGCATTCAGAAAGTGACAAGCCTAATGTTATTCTCTCTTTAACCATTATATGGATTGTAGGTAATTACTGTCATGGCAAAAATGAAAAAAGACTATATCTTATTTTAAGAAATACTTAATGCCTTTTTTAATAATATTTATTTGCTTGTTGTTCTGTTGTTCATGAATTGTGTTCACTGATAACTAGGAAACACGTCATTTGGACATTATGGAAACCAAATACAATTGTAAATATATTGGTGTGTTGCAGGCTTGGGTAGGAGAAGAGGTTGAAGTAAAAGACAAGACCTTTCTCCCTTTTCACCCCTTTCATCCCAGTAGCTGAGATTTCAAAACACAGCAACATGTAAGGAAATCATTTCTGAGAGGGCAAAGCAAAATATTTGTCCCTATAAAATTTTATGACAAAGATAATAATTTTCAATGTCTGTTTGAGTCATAATGTGAAATGAAGGGTTACTCACAGCATATGTTTCTTCCCTCTAAGCATATGTTGCCACTTCTGCTCAATCCACTATGTATTTCCCTATTTCTTACTCAAGTGATTGTGCTATCTCCTACCGCCCTGAGAAAGCACTTGATAGTATGTGATCTTATTTGACCAGAAAGGCATGCAGTATGAGTTGTACAGATGAGGTGAGCTGGACTGTGACTATGCTCAAGGGGATGCAGGAAGTCCTCTCGGAGAGGACAAAGATGAAGGTCAACTCACCCCGACTGTGAGCCAGCTGTCACAAGTGGACAGACAGGAGAATCACCTGAAACCTGAATTGATTTCTTTGAGGGGGAGAGAACGAAATTTCAGATATCTGTTGACCTCACTTGATGGAATATGTCACAGGCTGGATAGAGCCGCAGAAAGAGTTTAGACAGGCAGCAAATGCCACTGCAGGAAAAGACGATCAGTGCCTTTTGAAAAGTGCCATCGATCAGCTCCTTTTACTGTCACTTCCAGCTCAATGTAGGCTTAATAACGCTACTTCTAATGAGTACAATTTTTTTTCATATTACAGTAAATTCCTTACTTAACACTTTAGTTTGATCAAAGTTCATGCTCAATACCAAAAGCCAACATTTCACGTTCCACAACCTTATTTATTTTTTTTAAAAGGGTGATCTCAAGATTATTCGGTGAGTGCAAAAAGGAAGTAGCCTTCTCTGTCAATTTAGGATTATTTTAATCCAACCTCAGTGAAATGAAACAATATGCCACAGATTCTATCTTTATCAAACAATGATCATCTGCATGGTTGGGTTAGATCTCTCTTTTTCCTCTTGACCACAGCCCAGAGATTTTCTATGAGGTTAAAGGTCAAGCGAGTTTGCTGGCCAATCAATAACAGGAACACCATGGTGATTGAAGCAGCTTTCAGTACCTTTGGCAAGTCCTGCTGGATTATAAAATCAGTATCTCCATACAACTGTCAGCAGAGGAAATCATCAATTTCTCTAGAATATCATGGTAGACTGTGAACTTCTGAAAAGTTCATGAACAAAAATCAGTAAAAATGTGAACCAACACTTGCAGATGACAGTATAGAAAACCATCACTGGCTGTGGAAACTTCACCCTGGACTTCGAGCAATGTGGATTTTGTTCCAGTCTTAGCTTCTTCAGCAATAACATTTTGTGGTTTCCCATCCAGGTGAAGGGTGTCGATGTTTTCTGGACATTTTTCAAGTCAGCGGTCTTACCCATGATTGTGTAGCCTATTGACCCAAAGTGAGACAGTTTAAAGGCTCAGGAAACCTTTGAAGGTGTGTTGAGTTAATTAGTTGATTAGGGTGTTGGTTTGAGTTTCCAATAATGACCTTTTTCACAGTATTCTCATTTCCTGAGACAAAATTTATTATCTGTGATTCGTAATTATCACTCATTGTGTGATGATTCTAGATAATATATGAATTTCACTTTCTGAGATGAATATCAACAAATATCTTTCACACAATATTCAAATTTTTGAGATCTACTGAGATGTCTATGTCATTTATCTTACAACGAGAAAATAGCCTTATATCTCTTGTCAATCTGGCCATCCATTCCAATTGCTGTTGCCTAATAATTTATCAATTTTGTCTTTGACGAGCCTTACTCTTAGAAAACCACTTGATATAATTCCTTGGCTTTAGAATAATCTCAGGAATTAAGCTATAAGGTGTTATATTATGATGAATCAACAGAAGTTTAGATGCATCAATATAACAATAAAGATATTTAATAAATTATCTCTATATAACTCATAGAGATACACAAAATTATAATTATTAAAAGGTTGTTACAAGTTCTTGTAATAACTTGAATTATGCAGACCTTCTCATAAAAAATAGGTAAATAAATAAATAGGTAATGGGAGGATGCAGCCAAGCATTAATTATATTATGTTATCCCTTGAATCATGCTCATTAGAGTAACAATAAATTGATAATTACATCTGAGTGTAAATTGTAAAAGTTATTTAGCACCTTCTTTTTGCAAGTATAATTAGTTTTTTTTAGCAGGCCTGTTGAGAGTTTGATTAGAATAACAGCATAAAATAAAATAAGAAATGCTGAAGAAAAGAATGCAGCCATGCATTTTATATAAAATTATCACTTTAATCGTTTGAGTAACAAGGGATTATAATTACATCAGGATGTAAATTGAGTAAGTTATTTAGCACGTTGTTCATTAAAGAAAGGATCCTTTATCAAAGTTAGGCTGGTTGCCGTGTTCTCCTGCATGTGAGAATGAATGATCATGCTTTGGGATGTGTCCAATTAACATGTACAATTTAACTTTTAAAATTATTTAACACCAATTTCTAAATCATAAAAGATATTCTGACATTTGTTTAGTAAATTTAAATAAATGTCCTAAATAATAGAATATTATCAAGCAATGGTGGGCTTTTAAAATTTTATTTATTCTTAATAGTTTCTTTACCAATTTATGTACTTGTTACTGTCATTAAAATACATTTGTATATAATGATCACCACAAAGGACACACGCTGTTCAGGCAGAAAAAAAAATCTCTTATTTCTCATCATTATTTGTTTTTTTTTAATGTAATTTCATTAGCCAAGCTTTGCTTAAAAATGAAGCCAAAGACTGTCAGAAGTAATTAAAAGATAAGGTGCAGAGCACAGTGTTCCAGCGTTAGCTGCGTTAAGACATTTCGCTTCACCAGAGTATAACATCCCCTCAACATGCACACATCCTGTAGAGACAAACACATTTCATATTGAGGGGATGACAGAGGTGGTCTCTCACCTGCCAGCAGACCCCCCTCACAGACATCCTTGCTGGAGAGAGACGTGTTTTTGTCCTGTGGCGTCAGACTGATGAGATACAGAATGTGACAGGAGCACAGTGGTTGTCAATGCGAATTGCTCATGAACAAGCAAAACATTAGGATGGACTAAGCTGAGGTGTTCATTTTTGCAGAAGTCGGAGAGGGGGCTCAACATGCTCTATAAGTCTTCTCCTGAATTCTTGTTGTTTTAGTCATTGTTTTTTTAACCTTTTTGCAGGGACAATAAGCCCAACAAATTTTGAACATCAGCACATCCTACTGACTTGGTATGCCTCCATTTTGCTGTTTGTTTGTTTGCGCTTCAGGCATATTGTATTTCTTACAAAAACACCAGTTTGAGAAACTGATTTATTTAATCTGCAATGTGTTATTCATGGACATCCTGTGAGAAATATGTAGGTACCAGTAATTTTTCTTTGTTTTGTTTATTCCTGTCATTTTAATAAGCTACTTTGACTATTTAGCACATCTGTTCAAACATAGTTTACAGACATGATTGGAAGAAAAAAAATGATGCCACTCAACAAACCTAATGACTACAGAGAGAAAAAAACACACTTGGTCTGCTGAGGATGTTGTGTAATTTTATAGCTGGTATAACAAGTTTCTGTGTTGGTATAATGAGTGCAGATGGGGAGTTTTAACGACAAACTGACACTCTGAGTGCTGCTGCAGCTACTCCACCCTCCAGCTGCAAGGATGGGAAGCATAAAAAAGAGCAGATTAGAGGAGAATAGTGGATCAACTTCATCAGTTAATTAAACTCTATTGCAGCTTGATGAGCAATTAATCAAAGCAGAGTGCTGAGTGTCAGGCAGGGCTGAGCTGTTCGGGTGCGGTGTGTGTGCTCTGTGCAGTATGTTCCTGGGGCGGCGGCCCTGTGGGGACCAGCACTTACCAAGTGAGCAGCCCTAAAATTGAGCAGGGTGTAATGGTTGGGCTTATGTTAGCATCTATCAATCACTCCCTGACATAAGCCAGTACCCCATTTGTGCTCCAGGATTAGGCTCTTCTTAGTTCTAAAATTAGCATTGAACTAGTTGTCTAAGTCAATCTTTTTTCAGTATACTTGGAAATGTATCAGATTTATATTTATAAAATATTTTTATACAGATCACAGCTCAGATAGCAGAAGCAACAACAAATGGAGTTTGTTACATTCCAAGAATTTAGGCATTTGTATTCAGCCCTTTTTTTGGATATAACTAAATTAAATCCAGTGCTGACCTATCAGGATAATGGAAAGATGTGGAGATAAATACTGAAAGACATACAGCCCAGTGCATATAGTTGGATTTTTAAAATAGTGTGGTTTACGTTAAAGCATATTCAAGCATTAGATCAACCGACTCAAAGGTGAGATCTTAATTCATTTGAGAATCGGTGGCAAGCCTTGAAAATTCATGTTCACAGATACTCCTGGCTTTGCTTGAGCAGCTTTGCAAAGAAGAGAAGGCAACATTTCCGCTATCTTGGTGTGCAAATCCAAGAAAGGAGCGCCAAAATATCAAAAGACTTGAAGTTGTTACTGAAAAGATTGACTTGGGAGGTGAATACAAATGCAATGTTTTCATTTGTGAAAAGAACTGAAAATTATTTCTTTGAACTGAGCTACAAACAAAAATCCCTGTAAAATATGTTTTTAAAAAAATTAGATTTTCCCATGAGAAAATGTATGAAAGTTCAGGGGGCAAAAATACTTTTGTCGCTTGGATTTTAATTTCTTCAATCTGATTGCTACATGCCTTTCATCTACCTCCTCATCTCTTTCTACACCACCACTGAGGCCCTCTTTGTGCTTTGAAAATTCAAGTTGGCAGTTTGTGACTAAATGCAGTAAATTTATTAACAAGACCGCAGGGAACATTAAAAGTCAATTGAAGGAGGCTATTAAAAGCAGGATTTTAATTGGGTTAGTGCCTCGGCTGAAACTTTTTTTTACCGTCTCTTTTTCTAAGAGCGATAGTCATAAAAAAGTTCAGAATTAATGCGTTCAGTATGTGCTAGTCCTTGAAAGAAAGTCCCATTTTAAAATCGCAAAGGCTTGTTTCATGTTTTTTATGCCATTATCCAAGACTTTAAAATTCAGGAAACTGTGTGAAAATCAGCCTAACTGTAAAGTCTGATTATACCATATGCTCGTGGTGCTTCCTCCTACTGAGAAGCTCATTTATCAATGTTTTATGGTGGAAGAGTACATCTCTTTGAATGGCATAGTTTAGCAAGATTTTACACACAGCACAAGTGTCTGCAGATTAGCCCTGGGTCAGGTCTGAAAAGCTGACTATAGCTGTTGTATCTATTTGCTTCTCTATTTTAGCAGGTCGATGTTAGGGCCTGCAAGCAGTGAGTAAATTATGTTAGCACTGTAGCTTTACTGGATCAGATTATATAATCTGTTGAAATTACATTACACACCATAGTATTGTCCTAGTTTTGGTAACGTGGTGTGACACATTACAAATGGCTTTAATTGCGCTGTGGCTGCTGGCAGCTCTGACATACTCGACTCTTCTGTGCACTTCAAGGGACCAGGGTCTCAGAGCGTGCATACTCATGTTTGTTTAGTGGCGGACTCAGAAAAGGAGTCGGTCTGTGCACATGGGAGAGTTGGAAAGAGAGATGTTGAGGCGGCAGCATATTGGTTGTGCTGACTGGATAATGACATGCAAAGTGCTGCGCCGCTATACTAGGCTGAGCCTCTGACCAGATGCTGCTTTCACTGCGGCTTATAAGCGGAGAGCGCGTTCGGCTGCACCAACATACGCACTCGTCTTCAATGGATTAAACAGGAGGATTGAGGGACTTCGATCATGTACTGTAAAAGGAGTTTATTAAAGCTAATACTCATTATGTGAAGGAGACTGTGGATAAGATGAGTTCTAAACCTCAGAGGTATTTTGTATTATTTCTTCATAGTTGAAATTCATGCAGCTTGTGTAATGGAGGTGCCTAAAAGGGCCTAAAAAACTTTACTGATTGAATTGTGCCTTATGAAGACAGAGTTAAGAGGATTATTCATGTTTGTAGTGAATAAAGAGTGCCAGATGGCAACTGTACACAAAGGAGCTTAGCAGGTAAAGTTAATATTAGCTGAATAATTTACTTAATTTTGTTATTTAATTATATACAAATAGACAGCATAATACACAAGGTAATGAATCTCATTGTGTAAAACTGGGACGCCCCATTAAATATTCAGTTCATTGTTAATAAATGTTCTCATAACAATGTCTAATCTCCTTATCTCTGAAATACAAAGTGATTTAATTGCACCAGATAAAAACATAACCTTGTTTTACATATTAAACAAAAGATATCAACACACATCTTTTTTGGTGAGGAATAAGTCAGGACACTTTACCACCAATAATTTTTCTTTCATTCATAGGCTCAAATTACTTCAGTGAGATGCCTATTGCCATTTTCTGGCCTCTGACATCAGTCTGTGAAAAATGTGCTCCCCTTCTCACAGACGTATTCAGTTGGGGATAAATTTAATTTACAACAAATTTCACAGCATCTCAGCAACATACAAACCTGGGCTTAGAGTCTTCCTATGACTTTCCAATTTTTAATTTGCAGCCAATTCTTAATAGATTTACTGACTTGGGTTCTTGTCATGTTGCAGGATTCTATTAAGTTTTCTCTCTAAATTGCCGTAGTTGTAAGAATGCGAGTTTGGTCTGTGGCAATCTCTCGCCCAAAGACCGCTGCAACCCCTCTGTGACCCTGCAAGAACAAGCGGGTGTAGAAAACAGATAGATGGATCTCGCATGTTTGTCAAGCGCTGTCTGATATACGGTAGATGGTGGATTCCTTGCTGGTGAGGTTGTTTTTTTTGTATTTTCAGACTTCTGTTTATCAGGGGATCACTTTCAATTTCCGATTGCTTTAGAAGGCCAAGCCTGGGCATGTTGGCAGTTGTTTTGAATTCCCTCCATTTCTGTACTTTGCAATGAATGATTTCAAATTCTTTTGAGATCAAACCCCTTCCCAGACTCATAAGCCACAGACTTCTTTCTGAATGCCTCAGACACTGCTTTAAAATTTTCCACAGTATTCAGTCTTACATAAACAGTCAATACATGAAAACATGAAACCTAGTGTTAAAAACAAATCTTCAAAGCTATGAACAAAGATGTTCTAGTAATGTTCACCTGATGTGGTACATATATTTGTAATTTTAGTTATTTTAGGTGGGAATAAATATGGTACTGGTACATAATACTCATTCAAATAAATGAATTTGTTGTGCCTTTAACAGAAAGCTCAGAGTGACATATACACACACATTTGAATAACATCATGTGATGCATATGCAATGGAAAAACAAATTGTGATAAATGCTATTCACATAGAGAATAAGGTGCTATATATGACACTTCAAGAGGAGACTTTTTGAAACAATGGGATCACAGTTACCAGTAAACAAAATAAAACTTGTTACTTTCCACAAACCCCTCTGAGTTATAAAATGCTCTAAAAGCTCTAAAAGCAATGCAGTTCTTGTCATACATGAATCACTCATAGATGCAATGTGTCTCAGCAACAAAGCATTATATTGTTTCCATCAGTTCACTCTCAACCTTTCACAATGTAACCATATTTTCATCTCATGAGACAAAACAAATGGGGAATCTCAAAATCCCCAACTGTTTCTGTATCTATACATATGTTTTTTAAATTTGCAAATTAATGTTTTACAAATTACAAGCTGTATTTTAAAAATCCAGATACGTTTCGATGTAGTTCGTAACATCTTTGTGCACAGTGACAATACATCATTGCTAAAACGTCTTGTTGTCTCTGCTCTTCTCCTTTCAGGAAAAAGGAAACATTGCTGTAGTATTTAATGTGGGAACAGATGACATAAACATCGAGGAGACATCAAAGTTTGTAAATGATGGAAAGTACCATATAGTGAAGTTTACAAGGAGTGGGGGTAATGCCACTCTGCAGGTGGATGACCTGCCAGTCATTGAGCGCTACCCCACAGGTGAGTCCCACCGCTTTGCCTACAATTGCATCTGCTGCTGCCTATAGGAGATAAAATGACCTGGATGTTATCAAGCCAGCTATTAAAGTCTTATCTGTTAGGATGTCTTTATGGTAACCTGGCATGTGCTTTAATTGCTATTTATGTTTCTGTTTTCAGGAGCTGGTAGGAATCCCACCAGTGTTGCTGAGTTTTATTACTAGATAATGGTCAAGATAAGGCTGTTAAATAACCTTTACAAAATGAGTCAAAGCTGAAGTTGCACTTTCCTATTTAAAAGCCTTAAGTAATAAACGGTCTCAAAGGACAGTCAACCACACTGTCTGTATGTCTGCGTTATGCTCTTTCAGTCCACCTACAGTCTACTCTCTACAAGGCTTAGATCAATAGACTATTCCCTGACAAATTATCACTTTTATTGTAACCGTGTGTCGTTTAATATATTTATTTCTTCATCAATGTAGTTGATTGATTGATTGATTGATTGATTAATTGATGAATGGCATTGTGTTGCGCAAGCGTGTAATAACAGTCAAAGTAAATGTAGTGCTTATGGAGAATTAAACACCATGTTGATGATTGGCTACCTTTAACAACTAGTTTAAGCATAGAAATGCACTTTTACATTCATCATTTTGACAGCATAAACCACAATTACCCACGCAAAAACCAAGCTGTGTTAATTTTCTTAGTCATTAGTGCTGCTAATAATTTCATTTGTGTAGCGCTTTTTATAAACACACTTTACATGACAGCAGAAGATGAATGCAGTAATTGCAGCCCTGTGTAATGGCTGGGAAGTAACTGAAAAAAGAAAAGTAGGCTTAAAGTAGTAGAAATCTCGTTCCCAAGCATCAACAACTCAACCTTTTAGAAATGTGCCAGGAATGTGCCAGGAAAGGCAACTTTGTGCCACTATTTTTAAGGTGAAAAATATGCAGTAGTCTACTGGTGAACCACTGAAACTCAGCAACACTGGTCTGTTTCTGTAAAGTCTTAAAATGTCAGTTATTCAAATTTCAATGCTTCTGTTTGTGTTGTTGAATCTCTTAACTTCTTTACCTGCTGTAAGGCTTTGACAAAAGCTACAGAGTGCCAAAGACATGTCAAAATGACAGATGCAAATTCAAATCTGAGTTCTGCTGTAGGTACAAGCTATTGTTCCAGAAAATCAAAGTTGCACGATCACATTTGTTAAGCTGTGAGAAACCACAACATGTGTACACTACAAAACACACAGACAAAAGAACCTGCTTCTTTCTTGTCTTCACAACCTTTAGTGACCTTTCTGTAGAGAATTGTGCATTCATTTAAATGATGGATGGTCGTGTGACTGCAACCCAAATCTCACAGTTTGCCTGAGGTGGAAAAGCGAAACGGAAAGCTTTTGACGTGGTTGTGGCAGGATGTGAAGCAGATTTAAACGCGGTCATGCTCCCATCCCTGCATTTAAACATGCGTGCTGTAAGGTGGCTCTTGTGGTTAGCGCTGTTGCCTCACAGCTAGAAGGTTGCCAGTTTAAATCTTGACTGGGATCATTTTGTGAGGAGATTGCACATTCTCCCTATGCATAGATTCCCTCTAGGTAAACCATCTTCCTCACGCAGGTCCAAAAACAAGCATGTTAGGTTAATAATGACTCTCAACTGGAAGTGAGTGTCAGTGCATGTATGCATCTAAACCCTAAAATGTGCTGAAGACCTGTCAAGAGTGCAATTGCATTATTTTAAACCATAATAGATTTAAGAAAGTACAGAAAACAGATTATGTCGATACTAAAGTCAAAATAATTTAAGTAATAGTTTGGATTTCTATTACTTCTATTACTAAGCAGTTATTTACCAAAGTTGTTTAAAACAGCAGTAAAAGTTTGTTGAAAAGTTGACAAATCCCTGGAGCTGACAGACCAATAGGACTCCTGATTTCAGTGGATTTAATCAAGTAAATGTTATGAAACTCTGAATTTTTAAACAAACTATTTTTGATGATCCCCCACAAATGACAGCTTGTTGCAAAATGAAAGGGTTGACTCCACTTCTGGTGGATTTGAATTATTAGTTAATATTTGCTATCATAATGCTGTAGTCCAACATTATTAACATTTTATAAACAAACTATAATTGAAGTCTTCTGTTAGCCTTCCCACCAGTTGATGATTTCTTCATTTTTCTATAAATTGCACCCGAAATGGCATCAGTCTAATACAGATTAACTATTACTAATAACTTTACAGAACATCACTTCTGTCTCCCAGCTATGAATTTCAGCTCTAATTCTACTGATTTAAAGATAAAAGCAGGTAAATGTTGATAAAAAAAGACAGTGATCATCTATTGCTTTCAAACCTGCCACAGCTTGTCTGCCCAACATTTGACTAATTTAAATTCCCATCAATGTATTCTGAAGGGTGAATACTATGTACGTAAAGTGATGGATTTTAAATGCTGCTGGACAAAATTATCAACCTCATCCCCACCAATCATACTTCAGTGACAATGCCAAGTCTGGCCACCTTATTAGGCCTGTAGCAAACTAATTACATCTAATCACAATTACAGCGTGGTCCTCCCTCTTTCCCCAGCACACAAAGTCATTATTCTCTCAGCTCGCCTGTTGTTTGATTAGCATCCATGTATTCCTCTAACATACTCATAATAGCAACCCTCCGTCCTTCTTAGGCCACTCACGGATCAACAGTGATTATAATAAAAGTAGACAAGAAAGATAAAAACAATGGCTGGAAAGTGAGAAGGAGAGAGGAGGAGTTTGAACTTGGGGCTGATGTGATATCCCTCTAAAAGCAAGGAAATAATTGCTTTAGCAGACCCACAACTAGTGCCCTCATAATCTCATTAAAAAGTCTCATACTGGATGCTTAAAGGCCATTAAAAGTCTTTAGGACAATTATGAGAATTGGAAATGCTAGCTGTGGATTCAGACACATAAGTAGTCTCCTGTTTGTTGTAGTTTAGGTCTGTCTTTCTTTTTTTCTGCACATAATAGGGTTGTGCAGCAAAGAAAAAAGAATCAGTTGCTTCTCCTGAGCCTTGGCCGTGGAAGTAATACCATCACAATTGTGCTGCCAAACCCAGAGGGTACAATGCAGTATCCTATCGAAGCATCCAATGAACACGCACTGCACACAAAGATAATGGAGAAGTCCCTGGCCTTATTCTTTTACTGTTATCAGAGCTTGGTGCACTTACAGTGCTCTCTGTCTTTTTCTCTCCTTAGCTCACACTTCCTTCTTCTTTTTTCTGCCCTTTTTACCTTTGTCTGGCCACCCCCCATGTCGATCCCACCCACTGTTTTTCAACTGTGTGGTCTGGTGTCTGCTCCGACATAAGGGGTGTGAGATTTATTCATCAAAACTCCTGCCTATCTCTGCTCATTTTCTTCCTTGGTCTAAAAAGTCAGCCTTTCTCTTTTGTCATAGAAGTCATCACACAGCATGCTTAAGAAGTGTTCAGCGGCTATCGCAGTCAGACAATGGAAGGGTGTAAAATAGGGGAATGACTTTCCTTTTTTTTTTCTTTTTTTTTGGCTGTGTCTCCCTACAATTTTTACTATAGCTTAGTCTTGCCCTTCATGAAAAATTTCTGGGAGGCAGACTGAGAACAAATATTTCATAATGTTTGGTTTTAAATATCTGTTTAGTATAGAATTATCAGGTTCAGTTGTGAGCATGCTACCTTAGTATTTTACCTTAAAGTGGAAAAATGCATTCCAGGTTTAAAAACTCCCTGAATATTAGCTTTTAATTTAGCATCAACAAGAGGCTCCAGATTGACCAACATCCATCAGATCTTATGTTACCCCAGCACTGAAAAAAAACAATGATTTAGATATTTGTGTAAGTTTCTCCTATTTAATTGCCCTAATCTCATAAACAACTTCAGTGTTGGAATATTTGCCCATCTTACGTGGTGAGAATCTGAGGGCTTGTTATGAGATAAAGTTGCTGTCTTATCTGACCACTCCATTAACGAAAAAAAAACAAGTGGGTAAGGGCATAGTGGGTCGGGTGGGACAGCTCAGCTGAATCGTTGCTGCCTGGCAGTAGAGATAAGACAGGCCGTCCCACACCAAACCAAATCACCGCTTAACAGCAGTCACAGGCTCCGCTCGCAGGCACGATGAATGGGCTGCAACAAAGCCCGGGGGATAGCATTGTTTAACACCCCATGGTTCTGCAGAGGGGATCAATACATGATCAGACCTTGATTATATCCACACTTAATTAACCTCAGTATAGAGATAGACTGAGCCTGCCATTGGATGCAGAGCCAGAAAGATAAGCTCTTTAAAATTGGTGCATCTTTTTGCTCATATGTGGAGGATTCTGGCACAATAGCAAGCTTTGTCTGAGCATAAGTATGTGTGCTAAGTGTATAGAGCATTTGCCTATATGCACCTGGCAGCCCCCAAGGTTTTTCCATTAGTGTCTTACATTCCTAATTAAAAAAGGAAACTTGTAATCTGTGCTTCATAATTTTATTTGCACTTTGTAGCTGCACCGAGAACCTGCTATTTTGAATTAAAACTACTTTAACAAATGAAACCACCATTTGTATTCCCAAATTTACACTGACTAATGATGAAAGTATCAGAGAAAATGTCTTGAAATTCAATGTCTCCTTTCGGCTCTAAATTTATATGTCCTCACTGTCCTTTCATCAGCTGTAGGCTAACATTTCTCCAAAGCACCAATCTGCTCCTGACCTCTCCTCAGATGGGGTGATGCAGTGGCAGGAAATGGAGAGGTGACATAACTAACACCCCATGACTGGCAAATGGAGGTGACAGGAATTAACAAATCCCATGAATGTTCCATTCTAACAGCAATCAAGGATTATTCATCATTTTGTCTCATTGAAAATACCGAGAGGCACAGCTGTGTTTGGCTGCGTAAACATTTGCCCCCAACAAACGCACTATTTACCCATGTTGGATAGTGTAAGCAATAATCTGTGCTGAAAACTCTTGGGGAAACTATTTACCACACTTTACGGAGTGAAGAAAATTTAATAGGAGTTCTTTCAAACTGTGTGCTGTTGACTTTAACGAGAATTCTTCATATAATGTGAAATGACTTAATAGGAACACACTGTAAATGAATGAAGTCTGTGTTACTTCAAGGATATAGAAAGGCTTATATTTTATTAGATATGTGTCAAATGAAATGTTCCCTCTTGATTGTGTTTAGATTGAAAATCATAACCATTGTTCTTCTTTAAGCTTCATTTATGTAACATTAAATCCCTCTGTGACCAAACATTTGCAGGATGTGTTTCATCACGTTTTGCATTAATGGTAGCATTCACACTGTTAAAATAAAACATCAAATCAACAGCTGATAGATGATTTCATACTGATTTGTAAATATTTTTAAAAGCTACTTTAATGTTCAGTCGTTCCTTAGGGTTTCTTTCCTTTGCAGAAGCTATTTTGTTTGCACAGGCAATTCCTTAAGGCTCTGAGTCAATTTGCTACCCTATCAATTTGGACTTTATTTTATTTCAAAATACTTTACAAATAAGAGTTTTGAGGAATGATACAGATTGATATAACAAAATACCTAAAGTTTACTTATATTTCAGGCCACTTGTATGTGATTTCCAATAATGGCAGCTCTGATCCATTTTTGGGTCCAGTTGACTGAGAGATTACTCACTGTAGTAAAAAAAACTTATGTTTTAGTAAACTTATGTATATTATTTCAAAATGCCTTAAATCCCATGGTGTTAAGAGACAAATTAATTTTGACCCCACAAGTTTTCTACTCTGCCTGGTACTGACCATGTGGGCAGTTTTATGAGGTTTTTTTGTGTTGTTTTGGAAATTGACGGTCTGACGGCACCGTTCCTACTGTCCCAAAATGATATTTTCCGTGCTTCTCCATGCCAAGGCGACGGGATGCTTAAAAAACATCCCTACATTTTACAAAAAGACATTTGGAAGACCAAAACTTTAAAGGTGCAAAATGTCAAAGAGAGAAAATGGCCAGCACCAATAATTGCTCAAATATTATAATGATTTCTGAATCAGTGACTATACTTTTACCTTACAGTTTCATCTTATCTTATGCGAGGACCCATTATTTCTCAGACAGTGTTTATAAATAAATAAAATAGATGTATGTATTGTTTGTGGTCTAGGTCTAAAAGCAACTGAGTGAAATGCATAATTGCTGTGTTTAGCATTCAAACACCTTCTGTAACAGAGATGATAGTTAAGGAATCTTAATTATGCTGAAAGAACAGAATAAAAATGCACTAAATGAGTTTTTTTATGGCAGGCTCACTGGGCTTCATCCATGTTTATTTTTAACCAACAGAAAAATGGGCATTGTTTAGTAATGTTGCTCTCACATTAGCTAATGAAGTTAAATAAAACACTCTAGATTCTTGTGTAGCTTTCAGAGTGCAGAACAAATCTTTCTGAATCGTTGCTGAGGTGAAAGTGCTCCACTAAATCTCACTCACAGACCATTGTGTTTCAACTTGGCACAGTCAACTGCATCCAAACACCATGAGCTGCACACACAAGCCTTAAATCCTTTCCGTGTGGCTGATCCTCAGCAGTAATTCAAGCTGATGTGATTAAAAATGTCTTTTTATGCGTCATCTTACCTCCAAGACCTTTCATCTGATCAAACGTGCATCTGTTACAAGGTTAGCCTCCTCTGTTCATTTCTTTGCTGTTTTTTCCTCTCTGAGGCCATTCTCCGCAGACTCATTGTTAGCTACAGGATCCTTTATCGGCCAGAACTGAATTAATATAGTTGATGGGACAAACATTGTCAATCTGCCAGAAGAATAGAGCTGACTGAATTCAATCTCAGCAGACAATACCAGGGGAAAAGCACTCAGAGACAGTGCCACTTTGCTGAACGTTTTCTGTTTTTGAGAGGTTATTGGCCTTGACAAAAGGGTGATGCAGAGTTTTCCTTCATTAAAACCAACATGTCCCTCCAATGTTGGAGTGCAGATGGCCTTCTGCTCTTATATAATTTATTTGGGCTACGTTGTGAAAATATTTTTCTATCTGACATAACTAATCCAATTAAACTCAAAACTTTACCAGTTGTAGCTTTTGTCAAAGCCATTTTATTACAGGGTTAACTGTGTATGAACTGTATTGACATTGTCTTCTGACCAGATGTTCTGAGAGTAATCTGTTTTAATTGTAATATTGCAAACATCTTAATATTTATTGTCAGTTAGGCTGTTGTTAAATGGGGGGTACATTTGTTAAAGTTAATCTAACTATAAAAGATTTACATAATAATAAAATTAAATGATGATTCTTTGGTGTAGCTGCCAAAAAATCATTTAAAAGGATGCAGAAGGAAATACTAATTTTAAGGGAAGTTTTTGGTAATGGTTATGTTTAAATTTGTGCTTTTGGTTGTTTAATAACATAGCTTTATTAATTAAAATGAAACGGTTCAATGATAGTTCACTTATTTTTGATAAACTAAATCTAATTTGTTGGCTAAAATAAAATAAAAAGAGTTCAGTTTGTTCAAATTATGTTTCAGTAAATACTGTGTTTTAAATTTATAAATAAATATTAAATTAACTTTGTGCAGTCTTTAACTCCAGCTTTAAGTATGAACATCTAACCTTTGACCTTACAGATTGTAACCAATGAAATGTCTCTTTAAACTTTAAAGGCAACATTGATAACGAACGCCTGGCGCTTGCTAGACAGCGAATCCCATACCGACTCGGTCGAGTAGTTGACGAATGGCTACTCGACAAAGGTAAAATCACTGATTAAAACTTCAAATAAAATAAACTGATCTTAACCAAGTTGTAGCAACATTTTGTAAATAATAAACCTAAAAAAGTAAATGTTCAGTAAAACGTAAAAATTTAAATGTTTTGAACAGTTAAATTTAGTTGGTAGTGTTTTTACAATAATGTATTTACTTTAGAGATGTCAGCTCTTTTAATAAGTGTTTCTTTATGGTTAAAGGGACTGTAAATATGAATTTAAATTTATCCAAACTCTTAAAAAAAATGTCTATAAAGTACTGTAGTATTTTGCTGTAAATATAACTGATAGTTCTAAAAGATGTAGCTTAGCTATTCATAGGTGGTTAAGTGTTATTTGAAACACTTTTATTATATTTAGATGACAGGGTATCACTTAGTGCTGTTTGATATATTCAGATAAAATGCTAGCAATGATAAATAGTATGCAATATCAATTGGCATTAGAATTTTGAGTCCCTTTAACAGCTATTGTAAACATGTATAGTCATTGAGATAAAGAAACTGTAATATAAAATAAACTGAGTGCATGCTGTGTTTTCATAGTTCAATAACTAATTCATATTGTGAGCTAAAATATTATTAGCCCTCTCATTTTTATGATTTTTCTTTTTTTTTGGTGTTTATTCCTCTTGTTTGTATGCAAAGTTTATTTCATATTTTATCTTTTTTGTAATCTCAACAACTGTTTAATTTTTCCCCCTGTTTTGCTTTTGCTAAAAGGGTCAGAAGTAAAAGTGCAAGGTCTTACTGTTTTTTTTGTTTTTCTTTTTTGAGTCTAGATACATAAAAAGTCTACTCACTGTCTGTTCCACTCTGTTTGATTATTATTTCTTTTCGAATGTCAAATTTTAAGAGAACTTGTCAGATAATACAGCAATAGAAGACAACAAATATGCATTTCTATTTTTTTATTTATTTACATTTTCATTTAAAAAATATTAATTTTGCATTCTTAAAACAGTTCCTGTTTGGTGAATTTTTTTATTAAAATTTTTTTACAAGTATATTAATTGCATTCCTATAACATTTAAATATGTATTATTATTATTATTATTATTATTATTATTGGTAGAATTTCCTTTTAGCAAAGCTTTAATTTTTATTTCTTTTTCACATTCAGCTTTTACTTTACTCACCCTTTTTATTGTCATCTCATTATTATAACTACAATAAATTACCAGGGTTTGTCCAGATACCTTGTAATTTATTGGTCTCATTAGCCATTGGGCAAATAATCTGTCTTTCTGTCCTTTTATTTCCTGTTTTAGTGAAAGTGGTTGAGTCTACAGTTTAGCGTTCCTGTATGTATGTAACATTCTTTTTCTGCAGGGCGACAGCTTACAATCTTCAACAGCCAAACTACTATACAAATTGGAGGCTGGGAGCGAGATCGGAGTCGATCCTTTCAGGGCCAGCTCTCAGGTCTCTACTACAATGGCTTAAAGGTGTTCAACATGGCCGCCGAGGGCGATCCCAATATAAAGATCCAGGGCAGCGTTCGGCTGGTTGGGGAGTCTCCCTCCTCTATCACGCCTCAGTCGAGCACCACAGCCAACCGCTCGGAAACATCCACATCCATCATGGAAATCACCACCACCACCACCGCATCTACCAGGAGAGTTAAACAGACCACACCGCGAGAACCTCAGCAGGTAGGAATATATTCTTTTCTTCATTTCTACACACATCTCATAATATATTTCATTTTTTGTTTATACATGGATAAGCAAACACTAGATGAGCAATTTTGCATTACATGTCATTTCTTGAGCTAACATTTGTTTTAAAAAACGGTCATATTTAATAATGTATTCCACAGCTGGAGTACTATCTGCAGGTGCTCTTTCAAGCATTTCTCATGGTAGCAATCGGATATGGTTGGATAAGGTGTGTCTGCGTGAGTGATAATGATCATATAGGTTCTTCATCATTCTAATCAGTCCTCCAGGTGTGTGTTACCTCTTAAATGTCAAAATGTGCATCATATCCAATGACGTTGTTATCAGATAATAAATGTGTTATTTTAGCCAAGAAAAGAAGTTTTATTCTATTAAATCTTTCAGGGTAACACATGGACTAGTTTTACATCATAAATGTGTGTAGTAAGGAGGCCTGTAATGTAACCAATTTTGGTGAGCAATAAATTGTACCAGAAATGATTTTGATAAACATTAAAAGTGTTAGAGGCATCTGGGATTCTACCACACACAACATGGGCCCTGCACCATTTCAAGAAAGTGAAATGCAGGTGGAGTAACAGATAAAGGGCTATTATTATGTCCTAATTCCTAGGGAAATGTTACCAAAGTACAAACTGAACTGGCTGGAAAGGAACAGACATTAACTAAAATTGAGCTCATTCTTACTTATGTCCATTATTGTAGAAAAAATTGAGGGATGATGGGGAATGGAAGGGAGTGTTTGCTCATTTAGAGAATGAAAACAGAAAGGAAATGTAAGTATTGAAATGATCTTGGTATAATGATAGACTTGAATACTCTAATCAATAACAATTTTCCATGTTGCAGTCATGCATTCATCCCCTTCTTTTCATTCTCTGAACTTACACTCCCAACTGAAGGGTCAGTAAAAAATGAAGGCTAGCTTCTTGTACCTGTTTAAAAAGTGTACATGTCAGCAAGCATTTATGGGATCTACAGGGAAGTGTTACCAGTTTGACTTAAAATTTCAAAGATGGATTGAATTTAATGGAATAAAAAAGAAGAAATGAGCAGATTTAGCTATTTTTGTATGTGAATACAGTACTACACAGTTCCAGCAGAGGCATCCATATAAGATAAAAGGTCACAGTATTAAAGAGTTGCTGAACGATGTGGGTGGGTGATAAATGAGGCATGGAAAACTGTAGTCATTGGGAGACTTCAAGAACATGGGGATGTATTTAACACAACAGCCTGATGAGTAACTGCAGTAGGACACTATATTCTTCAGACACTCAAAGATACCAAAATTGGTGAATGAAGTCATTTAATTTAAAATAGGAAAACTTTCATTCACTGTTTTCTCGTTACATTTCCAATGTGAAAGTGAGTGTAAAAAAAGATTAGAGAATAGATCAAAATAACATAAAACAATTTTTTTAAAAATTCTGCTTCCATATAAAAGAATAAAGGATAAAATATAGAACCTAAAAAAATATTAGGTTAAAACTTAGTTTTTGCAAAATATATTGCATGTATTGCACAGATTTATTCTGCAGGATTCTCAGTCATCCAATACATTTTAAATCTGAAGAAAAAGTAAAGTGAAAATGTTCTTTAAGAAAAACAAAACACATACAATGAAACTCTAGATTATCAACATTTGAAAAATTCTGGAGAATGTCATAATTTTTAGTTCCACCTTAAACTCCTAAGTATTAAAATTAAGAGGCTTTTGTTGTTTTTTAATTAATTAAATTACTCCAGGTTTTACAGATAAACATAAACTAATGGCTAGACAATGATATCTATTTAGATTTTATGAAGAAAGTGGTTTGCTCACTAGCTCACTACTGCTCACTTGATTTGCTCACTTTGTAAATATTCTAGCACAGTAAGATCTTTAAGTGATGCATGCTCTGCAGATTTAGGGTGTGTCAGCTTGCATTGCTCCAGTTATCTCTCCAAGGGCAAAGTCACTGGATGGAATAATGATTTTGAAAGGTCTGGCATTCCTCACATGCCCTTTCTGAAAGTTCCTTGAATGCTTGTCTGGCCTGATATTCTTGAATCCTCTGGGCTTCGGTTTATGGGTAATGTTGTGTCATAGTCTTCTGAAGCCCCTGAGTGCAAAGTTATGCTTTATTAACAAGACGATTGTCATTTTAGAGCAGAGTAGTGTAATCATTAACCACGGGAAAAAAGAATAGCTTTACAAGAGATTTGAATTCAAATCCCAGTTGGAATGACTTAATCTTAGAAGATGACATTAACCAGTACAAAAACAGCGAATGACACAGACGCCTTGCCTCGATGGGAGCTCATATGCTGGGGCTCCTTGAATTAGTTTCTAAATTGGTTGTCTCTGCAGTGACTTTTTCTGCTGTGTCTGCTTACTGCTGAATGCAGAGCAGGTACAGTATTGTTTTTGCTGAACTGTCACGTCCTAATAGTGTATTTACATACAGCAGTGCTTAATCACATCCAATTAGACCATGCTTATGCATATATTTACTGACAATGAAACAGCTACTGTGTATATAAAATCACAACGACACGATATGAATTCCTTCTTCTGGATTTGCATCTCAAACTTATTTGTTAGGCACTCATTCAAAGCATGTCCAAAGGTGACCAATATGCTTTACCATTAAGCGACAAAATAAAATAAAGTACGATGAAGAAATGCATAAGGAATAAAAAAGGAACTAAAAACAAATCATAAGACATAGTATTTACTCAAATCTCATTTTCTAATGCAATCAAATGGAAAGGTATAAAGTTGAGAAGTGATTTACTTGACTTTGAGTCTACAAATTGTTAAGATTGTTCTATATTTTGGTGCAACTAACTTGATTTTGGTTTTATTTTATTCTGGATGTTGAACTTTAAGAGAAACTCCTCAACAATGTGATTGTTGAAGACATCCATTAAATAAAATGAGGTCATACCATCTCAAACTTTTCAGGTTATTATTAACATTTTGAATTCAATTAGCTTGTAGTCGAGGGAAAGATGACTCATCCAAACAAACCTGCAGTTATACTGGAGGTAGGAGCATCACCTAATATAAGACTGTGGGTTTCTGTTTTTTTTTTTTTTTTATGAGGACACATATGAGACCTTGTTGCACACTTTAACTAATAAAAGTACAAAATGGCACAAGTGAAAACATTACTACAAATTTGCAGGGGTGGAAAGTAAGTAGTGTTGCATTAATTAGGTACAGTTTGTCTCTACTCTGAACTTTAAGGTTTTTACAAAACATTCTACTTTTACTTGAGTTCATTTTGAGTAAACTCTCACATCTGAAATCATATCTCTTAGTTATAAGAGATATGATTTCATATATTATTATGTCTTAGTAATAAATAAGACATCAGAAAAAAACAGCATTGATTCCTTTGCTGCATTATTATTATTGTTTTGCATCAATTAGAAAACAGAGATGCAAGAAAAAAAACAGCAAATATAATTCAAGTTAACCTCTGAGAAAAAGAAAACCCATGGCTCTACCTAAGGAGTTAGTTTAGATTAGTTTAAGTATGAGAGAGGCAAAGTCTTTATCACTTATACTTACCTTCAGAGATGAAGTGGAGGATGCAGAAAAGGATGCTGAGATGGAGGAGATGATCAGCTGAAGATAATTCTAAAGACAGCAGCAGAACTTATAAAAAAGTAACTAAGTAACTTAAAGGAAAATTTTAATTTGGTACCTTTTACTTTAATTTGAGTAAAAATGTATACTGGTACCTTTTCTTGTATTTACGCGTTTATTAAAGTGACAGTACTTTTACTTGAGTATATTATTTTTGCACTCTTTCCATATCTGCATCACTTTTACATCATATTATTATTTAGTGCTATAGATGATGCAACACAGTCCATTGTCCCTTGCTGCATTGCACCAAAATGAGCCACATTGCATAAACCAAACGTGTATAATGATCTGATGTGGTTTTGTCAAACCTGCTTTCACCATGTAAAACAAAGTTGATTTTGACAATGAACCAGGCTACAATCAGCGATCCACCTGACGGGGCCACTTATCAACACATTTGTGAAAAGAACAGGAACCAATCCAGGCTTAATGTCTTTTTTTGAAGGCTTTTTGAGGCACTACTGGCCATTATTTGCATTTAGGACAGGAAATGGAAAGAGAGAGAAAGCGGAAAAACATGCATTGAAGGTCCGAGAGTCAGGAAACGAGCCCCAGACACCTGCACGGGTCACCTGCTGTACTGCTACGCCACACGCTGGCCTCAGGGTTACAGTCTTTCAGGGATTTCTGAATTCTTATGCTTCATATTGCATGTCATCAAGACCTGTCTTTTGAATAGTTTTAAATGCCTCAAAATGTTTGCAACTTTTTTCCTTCATTTGTCTGTAAGTTTAGTACAAAAAAGGTCAAAAACTGTTTCCCTATAGCATTATTATTGCACCTTTTTTCTAGTTAATTTGTTTAATTTAACAGAATGAGGATATTTGGGATATACCCCTTGTAAATACCAGTTAATCCCAGCTAATCCTTAATCAAATTCACCTGAGTGATGCCACCCTACTTTCTGTGGCACTAATGCCTCCAATGCCTCCAATGAGAAAAAGGGGGAAAAAAAAGAAAAGAAAGGAAAGATGAACAACGGCTATCTAGAAGAGCCACTGAGCCACTGCAGTTGACAGTGATGGATCCTCACATACATTGCTTGGTATTATCTACACCAGCCAGCAAACATACAGTATATAAATCTTACAAGAATTTCCAACTGTGAGGGTGCCATCCAACATTCACCAGTATCGTCTGCTGGAACAGCATCTACAGTTGGTAATGGCTTCAGTGTCTCGCAAACAGACAAGGGCAGTATACAGAAAGAAGAGTGCTACATTATATGCTGTGATAAAAAAAACAACTATGGCCATAATTTGACAGTGTATTGGTATGCAGAACACAAAGAACACACTTTTTTCTATCTACATTCCCTGTTTTAATATGATGGGTTGTCAACATGTACCAGCCACCAGACCCAGGCATAAGCAAAACGTTAAAAAACGGATAATATTCAATACATCATTAGGGATTGTACAAAAAAAGACTATACATACATATATTTTGATCAGCATACTAATAAATAAAAATAAATAAATCTTTATTTTTAAAAACAATATTTCATATTTTTTATTTTATTTAATGCATGCTCTATTCAAATATTTGAATGTTGCAGCAATGACCCAATAATTGCATGAAAATAAACATCATGCTATTCTATGTAAATACGTTCTCTGCACCTTTAAAGATTAGCTCAACTCAGTGTTGCTTGATTTACTCTGACATATTTTCTGAATGATATTTTGAACCACTCTGCAACGCTCATTGACACTGTTTGGATGGCATTGAACATTCGTTTCCTAATCATTGGGAGAAAATAAGTTGCATCAAATGTAGGATGCCTTGTTGTCATGTAGTACAACTTCCAATACACAAATCCCATCACACACACATTTACACAAAACAAGGTTGCAAGAGACATACCTTGTTTTACAGACTTAACAAAAGTAGGCCTTTCACATGTCCTCTTCATTTGATCGTCTGATTACGGCTCTTGGTTTTTACCTATCCAAACACAGTAAGTTAGGAAACAGAGTAATGGCCATATTTGCCTTTAGTTCAGTAGGAACAACATTTCCTCTACCCAATTACCATTAACTTTTGAATCTATAAATAGATAAACATATTCCCTTGAATGCAGTTCAACTAATACATATGAAATCTCTATGGCCAAACATTATGTGCAAATATTCTAATGTCCAGCAAAGAACATTATGTATCAGTGACACCTTCCAAGAAACGCCAATGTAAAATTTCAGGCTTTCATGTTTCTCATTAAACCTTTTAACGCTCTACCATTTGAGTTTTACAGCTTGATTCTGAGAAAAAAAACATCAAGAAGCGCATGACTGTATCCTGTTCCTAGGGAGAACAAATGACCACTATGGCACATCATTGCCACCAAATGGCCGATTGGCCCTCCTATTTCAGAATTAACCCTGAGTGAGGTGGATGTAATGGCTATTCATTGCAAGTAAGTGACATTCAAAACACATTTTGAAGGCCATTTCATTTGCAACCACAGCACATGGCTGACTTCACGCTGAACTGGTTCACAGAGGTTGTATTTGTTTGGTTCCTGAGACGATGAAGCAAAATCTGGCTCTGTTATTTATGTGAATAACAGAAGATTTGACATGCTGCACTTTTATACCTTTAGTGAACTGTTTAGATGCCTTTAAGGCTCACTCTCTGTGACTCTTACAAACATAGTATAATAGAGTTAGTGTCACAATAATCTTGGAGTGAAAAATCTTCAGCAACCTACGGTCCAATATCTACACAGTCTGGAGCCTTTTTCCCCCTCATAATCAGACTTGCAATGTGTACCTTTATTGGATTCATTGCTATCTTTAGGCATTATTCTGATAGTTTTGATACTTGCAACAATTGTTTTACAATCTCAGGCTATGCTTCTGCATCACACCCTGAAACTTACTCACAGAAATTTGGTGTAATGGTTTCTTTATTGCAAGTGCAATAGTACTCCTAGTTATACTTAGTGTTGAGCTTCAGAATGATTTAATTTGCATTTATAACATATAAATGTACAACATTTATATGGTATACATATAATATATGGTTATACAAATAATAACATACATATTTTATTTTCCAAAACGACGACAAGGAAAACATCTTTCTTCAGTTTTTTCACAGGTTTCAGCTTTTCTGTACTTCATTTGTAAAAGTTTAAAACCACACTAATATTCAGTGGGGAAAAAAACAAGCTTCTAGTGTTGCCAGCCCGTTACCTAACAGGCTGATCATTTTAAGGAGTGCAGCAAGGGATAATCAAGCTGTCATCTGGCTAACCAGTTACACAGTCAGACATTTTATTTCCACATATCGTGACTGTCTTCTTTAAGGTTATGTTGCTGTCGAAATATCAAGTTACTTAGCAACAAAGTGCTCACAATAGTACAGTAAATTTGCTTTTGATTGACAGTAGATATTTGTGGAAATTGCTTTGAAGTCGCCTTCCCTTTTAGCTCATGAAAGTAAAAACTGCAATCATGAAATATGAAGAGACTTTGTTGATTCTGTGTATTAGGTAAATTAAATGACCTGTTAATTTAAATCAGAATCAACAAATCAGAACAACTAAAACAGAGAATTGATTGTTCTCATCATGCTGGTGACATGATCATAACTTTATCAATAATTTCACTGGAGTATTTTATTATGTATGATGTCACCTTTGTGTGGTACTTGACAACCTGTTTATTGAAGAAAATATCATGTAGAATAATAAGACATGCCTTTAAAAAAGAGCCTTTTCTTTTAAGATAAACACAAGAAAAGGTTACTTCAGGCATAGTAACCTGTCACCAGTGATACACCAATAGATCTAGAGCCAACAGAAAGCATCAATGCGTCTTCACTTGGTGTACATTTTATGTCATAGACTCATTCAAAAGAGATTTGTGTACCTTTGTCCTGTGCACTGAATATTCATGACAAAAACTATATAGTGACAAAAATATTTTTATATATTTTTATATTAAAAGTTTCTCAGTTCAGTGTTACAAGCACATACACACTCAGCTTAATATTTCTGTTAAGAAACTTTATCAACAGTCACAAACTCAAGTCCCCTAGTCCTCTAGGGGACTTGAGTTTGTGATTCTTTACAGCTCAGTCAGCATGGAACATCACTTTTGGTAGACAGCCATTTTTTTAGGTCTTTACAAAGATGCCAAATTGGAGACTGGCATGCGGGTTTTTGGCGGGGCCACTGCAGGACATTTCTGGAAAGTTCCTAACGTTGCTGCTGTGTTATCTTTGAATGATGGCTCCAAATATTTTCTGTTTCTAAATTACAAACATCTAGGGAGACATTTAGAGTTGCCATGTTTTCATTTTTGTGCTTTGAGATTATAGATTTGTCGGGTGTAACAGTGTAACAAATTTACCTTAGCTGGATTCCAATTAATTTGCAAAAGCATTTAAGGAATGATCAAGACTAATCAAATGTTCTTGAGCTCAATTTTGAAGTATGTGATTACTTTTTTTTTTTTTACCTATTATACTGAATGTTTACATTTGTTACTAATTCATAAAAATGTCTGCAAACATGTCTTCACTTTGTACATTTTGAGCATTTTGTTCATGGAAGGTTTTGTTAATTAGTTCAAATCCTAGTTTTCAGAAATATTGCAACACTTTGCAGAGAATAATGCCAGATTACAGTCTCATGTTTCTATTAGGAAGTGAACAGTCTCATCGTTTGATGTTAAATGAATGTCAACCAATTTTACCCAGAAATTTCCAGAAAGTCTTTAGGCTTATTAACTAAAAGTCAGACATCTTTTACGAGATCCTTAGTTGCAAAATAACTAAGGATCTTAGTCCTTCTACGAACTTCTACTTTGATGAGAAAGCGAATAATCAGCAGAATTTCAGTCGTATTGGATGAGTACTATTTTATTTTAAGAAAAGTCCAACTTAGCCTCACACACTTGGAATCATACTGCAGTTTTTAGTGTGAGTGTAAGTGCCCTGGAAGCATGTGGGGTTTTCAATTATTCAGAAAAAGAAAACATCCTCAGGATAAAATTTCCCCTGCATTGCAGTTGTACAGAATTGACCATCGTATCTCTAGGAGACTGTATACTTTAGACAAAAGAATTAAAAGCAAAAGCAATTAAACACATACTTCACTGACATGCACATTGCTGCTTTTAAGGGTTGATGATATTTCATTTCATTCAGTTTATCATTGACAGCATTTATTGCGATTTACATCTTAGACTGTTCAGAACTATCACGTTGCCTCTGAAATTATTTGCAGCACTTTTTATGGTCCTTCAGACCAAGTCATGGCTTTGTGCCCACCTACAGCTGACAGATGGTAGAAAGGAGGTAACCCTTTTGCCCTGCAGTGGACCCAGGTCTGTGGCGTTGACTTGCAGCGACAGCCCATATCCATCATCTTAGGCTCACCGGGGGCTATTATGGAAACTGCCCTTCAACATTGTGCTTGCCATGTGTAGTCCATGAAACATATTGCTTTTAATACAACGTAGCAGCATTGAAGGCATGCATACTTAGTCTTATGCACAGTAGTCAGTGAGGAAACTGTATTTTCCCATTTTACAGTGTCCTTGGTCATGTGGACAAAAGTACACATCACCAAAAAAAGAGGGAAATTACTAGCATTACAGCATTTTTATGAACCACCGTATAATCTCTCAATAATTTTCAGCTTAGATTTGTGGAAACAGAACACAGTTCAACTATTAAACATGAGATCCAACACCTGCAAGATTCAGCGATCTGCCAGTTTAAACATTAGATTCATGAACAGAAACTCTGCGCCAACAGCTCATTGACTTGTGCAGGGCTTTCTCCATTTTTGAATATTTTTCAGGTGTTAATAAGCCACACATTGACTTATGCATTCCATGTTCCCTATGCTTCCACCAAGGTTTGAGCAAAACGTACTCCAGCATGGGCAAAATAGAAGTGTTGGGAAAAGAAATATGTGAACCTGCTGTCATTTTTGAGAAAAAACATGTAATTCCTGAATTTTAATTTCTAGAGAATATCCGTTAGCATATATTTATTTAGTTGCAAATAACACAAACGCTGTTCATACCAGGCTTCTCAATATGTTTATTACCAATGTCCACCTACACAGATCACGCTGCACATAGGGCACCAAAAAAATCAGGCTTGTGAAAAATAATTATGATTACAGTAATCATAGTGATGTAAGAAATAAAAATGTGTTAAGCATGTTAAGGATTTAAAAGTAATTTAAAACTTACATTTTTGATTGAGGAAAAGATTACTCTCCTCTGTGGCACTCTCCCCAGTCTACTTTTTTTGTCCTCCTGCTGTTACTTTGAGCAGTAGTGTTAAAAGTCTGTTAGTCTGAAATAATATATAACTTCATGTGAAGAAGTTCTGCAGACCTTGGGGATTTTTTGTTTTGTTGTTTTTGGCATTTGCTTTGGTGCATTTCTCATATCACTAATAACATTTGCTCAGCAGTGAGTGCATTTCTCAAAACAATAAGTAGAAACTGCAGAATGGATAACCTGCAAAAACGTGTCACCACAAAACATTTGTGCTTAGGTCATTCAAATGGCTGGTGTTGGCTCTGTTACAGCTGTGGGTTCTTGATTAGGATGATACTCTGTGTCCAGAGAGCAGCTCTCTCAATAGCAGGTATAATCATAAAAAGCTAAATTTATGGTAGAATGCTAGAATAATACAAGATACTATCAGGTTAAATGATGTTAGTTTGGTTTGCTATGTATTAGGTATTGTGTTGGACATGTTTAGTGAAAATTCTGCTATTATTTAAGTTTTTTTTTTTTGCATTTTAGAGGATGCGCACAGTTTAAGAAAAGAAAAATATACTTTTTAAAAATGTAAAGTAATGACTTCTTTAGGTGCTGGGTCTCTATTAATGCAGCAGTAGCTATCACATTTCTTGATGTCCAAGCAACAGGGGGTGACCTACTAACTAAGAAATCTGCAAATCCTTGGTCAGATATGTCCTTCCACATGCCTGCAGCGAGGGTTTCCATGGTAACCTACTGCTTTTCACCTAATGGATGGAGGTATTACCCACCACATCAATTCAGGTTCAGGTTTTAGGTCAGTTGTGCTGCAGCATCGGAATACGGGATCTGCAGCAGACTTATTGCTTTATCAGTGCATAGAAGGAACTACTAGCAAAATGGATTCAGGGAGGTCAGCTCTATGCTGAGTCCAGGAAATGGTATGCTGCCCAGAACTCCAACTCCAAGCACATGGCATTCATTGTTTCCTTAGTCAGTTCCCGGCATCTTCAGCAACTGGCAGTGCAACTTCTTGTCCATAAAATGCCCCAGATTAACTACCATGCATTACTGAAGGTTATCCCAATCTGTGTCATGTCACATTGAGCCAGAAATATACATGTATTTTGACTTGAAGTCATGAGTTCTTGCATTTCAAAAGCACCAGAGGGAATGTTTGTAGTACAAAAATAATCTTTCATTCAAAGTGAATGCAGAATCCTGCAGAATGCCAGGTTTGTGCTTTCTTTTATCTGGTTTTCTGTTTGGATTTTCTTTGTCTGCCTTTGTCTTGAATCAGTTCATCAGTCATTAGTTTATCACATTCACTCCCAGCCCTTGGTGAGTGACAAATCTTGACCTGAAGGACTGGAATCTGATTACAGAGACCCTCTTGCAGGCTGCAAGCAACCGGGTCTGCGGTTGTAGGGCAAAGCTGCTTTTCCTCTTCCCTCATGTCATGTTTTAGCAAACGCTACGCATGGGAATTAGGCCTGAGTACATTCATCTCAGCAATGATAGCATCTATATTAGGATGACAAATTTGTTCCTGTCACCGCATGAGGGTCTGGGACTGCACGTCAAGGCGCAGGTAAAGTCTGGAAGACAGTGATTTGTGGCCAAGCTGGATATCTCTTCTTCTGCTTCTCTTTTTCCTC
Organism: Phalloptychus januarius; assembly: GCA_902982915.1. Taxonomy (NCBI): domain Eukaryota; kingdom Metazoa; phylum Chordata; class Actinopteri; order Cyprinodontiformes; family Poeciliidae; genus Phalloptychus; species Phalloptychus januarius. Next base: position 12,183,117 of record CADWAE010000131.1, read on the forward strand.
AAAAGACAGGACATCATGCTCATAATTGTCATCTATTTTTAGATTTTTGATCAATTAAACAGGAAAATGAGTAACTGAGCAGTAATTTTTGACTGAAAATTACAAGTGTTTGTGTAGAAGAATTTTGATAAAAAATTACTGTGATTACCAGGCGTTTTTTGGTAATTGTTATGCCTCCTTCATTCACTCAATTACCCTTAGCGAATGATATTCCTCCTGGGTAGTTCTGTGCTCTCAGGCCAGATTACAAGCAAAGAGAGCCACAGACACGCACAGAGCTCCAGATTCGATTTCAGATAACAAAAATATCAGGGAATCCAAAGGGGAAAATGCTCCAATGGCGGCAGATTTCATTTATCCGAGATGTGTGAAAGCAAGGATAAGGAGGAGAGACAGAGTCGACCATGCAATACACTTTCTGTGGAGCAGCACAAGGAAGAAAGAGAAGAAACAAGAGAACTCAGGGGGAAGCGTAGGAGGGAGATGGAAGCAGATAGTGTTTTATGAACATCATAGTCAGATTTTATCGTTTAAAGCGTCAAGCTAACAGAAGGCAACCAGCCTTCTCTTGTGTAAGCTGCTAGAAGCTGTACACTCGATGGCAGCTGCTCAGCATGCACTCTTACTGTGAGGTGACTGCAAGCACATGTCCATATTGTATGAAAATGATATCTACATCCACGGCAATAAATAATAGCCACAAGGCCTAATTGAGAATCAAAATATCAGCTGTTTGTCATATGGCGCACAGGATGCCTTGAGTTGTCTAAATCAGGCTCCAGTCACACGTAGTTCGCTGTGAGTCAGTGATGGACGTGGTGACAGAGTGACGCAGACAGTGACTGAGAAATGGACTTGGTGTTTCCTCCTACACAGGCAGACAACTATACACGCCGGTTACTTTTGTGCACTAAGACATATCGTGTCTAGAATTTTTCATTAAGACCATGCAGATGACTGTTCCTGAAAAAGGAGCTGAAGTGAGTCCTGAGGGAGACTTAAGTAACAGCTACAAAGCAATTCCTTGAACCTGCCACATAAAAAGCTGCAGTCCTCACAAAACCACTGTTCTTCAGTCCCAGAGAGGAAATATATTAAAAGTACATAGTCATATATTTTGAATTGGTTATGCGTGTAGTTCGTGTCCACTCCCTCCTTTGTGGCGTTTCACCTTTATGTCTTATGTTTCTTTTTTTAATGCAGCCTTAAATCAACAGGTTTTTTTTTCTGAGTTAGTGAAGCAGGACCAGGCAATAGTGTCTGCATAGTACAAATCATACACAAAGTAACCCAAAATAGATGAACAAAGACAGACAATCCTCCATTAAAGACAGAAAACTACGAGAATATTGTTGAAATTTAAATGTGATGTGAAAATAAGGAAATATTAACATGAAATCTAAAATGGAGCTAATACCTGAAAGACATAATCTGATAAAGTAATCTTCGACAATAGATATTCCGTCCTAATTTAGAGAAGCTGAACGTTTCTGCACTCACTAAATGTTTCCTCCCTTTGTTCTGGTTCTGGGAAAACGGAGTGAACCTGCCTCTTATAACCTTGGGGCTCTAAATGCCTCATACAAAATAGGATTCATTTGTACCATTCAGTGTTTTGCAGACAACAAAATTTCAAATTGTGACTTTTCACAGGCAATTTCAGTAATGTATGTCAGTGTAGCAATTTGTGGCACGCTACACTGACATACATGGATGACTTTATGTGGTGGTGCTACACTGACATACATGGATGACTTTATGTGGTGGTGCTACACTGACATACATGGATGTCAGTGTAGCAAAATGGATCACATGTGCTGTGATCCATTTTCCTAATGTTGTTAATGGTTCTGTCAGCAGCAGTAGATTTAAAAAATATATTTTTACAGAAACTGTTAGTTGTTATGGTTCTATGAATTAATGTTTTAGAGAAGGGGTCAACTACACAAGACTTTTTTCTGCAAACTACTCATTTTCATTCAAAACATATGTTCATGTTAACAGGAAGAAAGAAAGGAAAGGAAAAAAGGAAGCAAGGATGAAATTTTTTAAACTATAAATTAATTAAAATAAACACAATTACATTACAATAAACTAATTTCTGAAACCTACCCTCTGCATTTGGTTGGATGAAATTTTGACATCATTCACTTATTTTGATGACATACTGATTCAGTGCAAAGGCTGTGACACACACGGTAAGTTAATGTATTCAGTTTGATAATTGACAAATGAAGCAAAATACCCTGAAATCTAAGAAATGAGTTGATCCTTCATGCTTTTTTGACACTTTCATTGTTTTCAAAGATAAAACTCCCTTACTATATGTTAAAATATTTTAACACACTGTCAAGACATTGTCAGATGTGTTTAAACTAACAAATAGCTCAAGTGTTCTTCATGCCAATATGCATAACTGTCATAAAAGAGATTCGCCAAGAAGACAGGAACCATTTTTTGTCATCATTGCTTACTGTTCATTTCGATTCCAAGAGGACTTTTTGTGGGTTTCCTAAAAGCAGTTTATGGCTACACTGGCATGCTGTGACTTTACGAGGTGTGCGAAGCTGCCTCCCAGCATCTTGTTAGACTGTCTGGGGTGCAGCGACTTAAGCCCTAAGGAAGATGTATAGTGCGACAGAAACATGTGGCCACCAGGGGAGGAGATGGAGAACCTCAGACCACTTGTTTTTTTTATATATATATTTAATTAAAGTCATACTCACGAGTCTAAGGTTGACTTCTGGCAACAGCTGGTTTGATTTTTACATAAAGCAAAACCTTTTCTCTCTAGAGAAACTGCCTCAGATAAGTGTGAAAGTGTGAACAGCTGGTAACCAGGGACAGTTTTTCTTACGGTATAACAAAGCAGATAAAATCACATACTAATTACTGAACACAAATAGCTTCTGAGAAATGTCAAAAATTTTAAAGGTGATTCATTTGGGCTTTGACATCAAACTACTATTAAAATATTGCCCATGTTTGGCTCAGGTGGAACTCAGGTGGATAATTAATCTCCAACACATTGCCTCTAATTATTAGAATAAAAAGTTTCTTAAAAACAGAAAAACATAGTTTTTTTTCCTTAATAGGTTTTGTTCAGACAGAAGTTCTTGATCTGTGAATATTAAGGATTTTTATGTGGTGGTATGATTTCTTGTGACAGTTTTGGACACTAAATTATGTCTGAAGTCCATTTGCAGAAATCAGATTCAATTCGGTAATTCAACTGAGAGAAAATATTAAATGAGTTCTTAGAATGCAAACCTGCTTATTTGCATTATAGTTCATTTTTGTCTTGGCGTTAAAGTAATAGTGACGGATCGATCAGAAAGAGTTTATGATCTGCTTTTAATATAAACAACGGATGTTCATGGTGGGAAGGCCAAAAGATATAGATTTTGATCAGCACTTTCATATCATCAGCATTGGTATAGCAATAAATCCATTTAATTGCAAACTCCCCATCTTCTCTTTATGTTTGTGCTTTAAATTGTGACTCCACTATAAATTTGTAGGTCAACGTTAAAATGGAATATTTTCTTCTTCATCTCCTTCAAAGAACAGCCTCTGTTTCTCCCCAGATGGTTATTTCCTACTCTTCAGCACTCGATTGTGAATAATTTTGACAATCTGTTGTGTCACCATGAAACCCTCCAACAGAATCTTTTCTTTTTCTCTCCAACTTAAACAGAGCGCCAGGAGAATATGGATGTTTTGAACATAAGTACCCCATTATACGGTGTTTGTTGCACAACTCTCTGTGATAGAGACAATGACATTTGATTGTCTTTCACCCTCGTCTGTTTCTGTGCAAGAGTATTATGCTGACAGCCTGTCAGGCCAGCAGTAGGAAGTGTGTGGGCGAAGGCCAGGCAATACACTGAGCTGAATTCACAGCCTGAGAGACCCACATGCCTTCATTATTCTGTTGGAATCTATTGAGCATCTGGGACTAAATTATTTATCGACATCGACCTAGTTCCAGGGTGCTAAGTTAGATACTTGGTTGTCATCAGGATTCTGATAAGAACTGCTCCTGTTGTGTGAAATCTGCCATGGGTAAATAAAGTGCATGTGTATGGATCATAAACTGGACCATTTCATTTTCTTGAATTAAGTTTTGAATGCAGAGCCTTTAGATATGTTATAGACTATAGCTTCTTTCCATGTCGAACCACGAACCCTCATCCACCACCTCCTCCTACCGCCATACCGCTCTTTAATAATGTGTTACTGCAAGGCTGAAACTTAGGGCAGATAACTCCTCCCAATTAGTCCACTGCAGCTCTGGTCAGATACGGACCCTCGCAGGCTGCTCTCAGTGTAAATAGGTGCCAACATGACAAATAATGGCACACAGTCTGGGCAGCGACTCATAGAGAATGTTGATTCCTCAGCTTTACAGACAAGTCAAGGTTGAGAACTTTACAGCGGTACAAATATATACTTTTTAAAAAAGTATACAGATATATACATATACATGATTTTTTTGTCTTTTCCCCAAGAACATTATGTAAGCAAAATATTTTGTTTCATTTTGTTTGCCTGACATTTTTACTTTTTGTTTGTCTAAATAGCAAACATTCATAGTGGAGATTTAACATTTAATAATATTGTTTTTTTTTCAAATGCTTAATAAATTGTAAGCATTAAAGTCAACTGGAAGAGAACTCTGATAACAATATGCACTTTTAAAAATTAAACCAATTCAAATTAAATCCAAATAACAGTCTTGATTATAGTTGACAATAGAAGTAAAAATTTCTAAAGAAATTGTCAAAATGATTATTGATCATTTTGATTTGTTTGTCTTTAGAAGGAAATGCCACAACTCAAATACCCCTTTCTTATTAATGTCTGACAATCACCTAGCCTCCGGGTACATTAATAAGCTACTCTGTTTTTGGACAAAAACATGGATGAAATCTACACTAAATAAGCTAAAGATTGTTGATTTTTTTGTGAAACAAACTGCAATATTGTCACTGACCAGTAGTGTGCACAAGAAGGAGAGCCTTAAACACATTGGCTTGCTTTGGAACAAAAAAAGAAGGCCTACTAGGGGGGGAAAAAAAGCCCAAAAGGCAAAAGAAAACAGCAAGCATCCTCAGTGGAATACATTACTGGGACAGCAGAGGCATGCTTCAGATAAACCTTTCAGATGCCTTCAGTGTCCTCCTGACTTTCAGCTCGTCTCCAAAGAGACATGTTGTGTGCCAGGGAGCATTCATCAAATTAGACCGGAGAGAAAACAATGCGAAAACCCACGACTCTCCATGGAGACACACCGACAGGTTATCACAGAGAAGGTGTCTCTTGCTCTCGAGCACCGGGGCAGCAGCACACAGCTTCCTCCCTGAAGAGCAGCCTTTCTTTCTCTATCCCTCCGCAGGCCAGCATTAAGGGAGGAAAACATGCATCCAGGGCAGATGTGTACAACTGAAGTGCATTATATTAAAGTCACCCAGTGTATATAGGAGCTATTAAGGAGTTGTGCTGGACACTGCAAGGCTGGTGAGTTTTACTAGATCAGTGTTTATAAAGTTGTAGATAAACTGGTGACTGCTGACTAAGCCTTAGCTAGCACATGCAGAGCACAGCTAAGCCTGGACATCTCATTATGGAGGACCATTATCAATTCTCACAGATCGAAAACCAGCATGACAGTACTACAGAAAGCACTGGGGAACCTTTGGCTGAGTCAGGTAGGAAATTCCTGGTCGGCATCTTCTTTGATGGTTCAATCACTGCATGAGCCAAGGCCAGTCGATACCTTTACCTTACTGCAACATTTAATCACATTGACTCTATTAAACTAAATAATCTGAAATTATGGTATACACACAACATTATGCTTGTGTGTACTTTCTGTGAAGAAAGCAGGAAGGCATTACTTTTTCTTCTACTTCTCTGACTGTCTCCCCAGGTTCCCTCTGAGGAGTGAGGTCTCTGCTGCTCTGCAGAGCTAGATAAATGAGCTGTGCTGTAGGTTCACCATGGCTTCAGCACTTTACAGCTAGATTAATGATGCTTTGCAAACCTTGAGTCTTTGCTTTTAGCATTTTCGAAGTGCCTTCATAAAATGAACTACGGGTATATCTTGTACATAAACGTATCTGTTGTGGCATATTTCTTGTGGGAATGATGCTATGAAATCAATCAACTGGACTCTTTTACCCAGTATTTCTGAAAATGGTAAACACTGAAGAAGAATTGAGATGGATGATATGGGCAGGTAATAAAGATAATAAAGATTGTCCAACTTTTCCTTTTCAATTATAGCCAGGGTTATAACTCACCAGAGGTATACTGATTTACTTATGTTACAAGCAGAAATATTAATAAAACGTGAGCATAAAGCAGCTTGGATTGCAACTAAGATTTGCTGAAGAGTAATGATGTTGCACTTAGAATAACAAACTCTTGCTTCAGTACAAAGTCAATGTAGCAATAGGAAGTGCGTAGCTCCAACTTCAAGTAGGACATATGGTGCTGTAACTAGTAACTGGGAGAAAGTCAAGATGAATGCTGCATGGAGGAAGAAGCTTGAATACCTAAAAAACCATCACCCAACCAAAGAATTTAAAAACTGTGCTGCTGAAGATTGACCCTTTGTGCAAAAAAAAAAAAAAATTCAAATTCTTGCAGCATTTAAACATAAATTGTCATTTTTAATCTGGTTTTGAACTGTAGTGTTACTCTCAGGTGCTCCTGCACTCTCATCTCCCACCAAACCACTGAGTCATCAAAACATCCTACTTTAAATTAGCAAGCTATGCAATTATTTTACAGTCCACCTACAGTTAAAGTGCTATACATTTACCAATAATAAAATATTTTTGAGTGCTCGCTATATCCTGATTCAGTTGATAAACTACACATCCATATTTTTTTAAACAAGACAATGTGGTTACATCATTCAAATATGCATATTCAGGTTTTTTTTAGAAAAATGTTTTATGATTACTTATTTATAGCCATAAATAACTGAAACACTGAAAGTAACTTACTTATGTTTTACACTTTCAAGATTTGGAATATTTCTTGGCCATAAATATGATGACATTTGGCCTTTAAGGAGCTGCATTATTTTTTGTTGTTTTTATCAAAACTGATGGTACATCAGAATGATTATAAGAATAACTATAATTGTTTATTTTATTTGAAAGACTATCTGAGATTGTTTTTGTGTCCCAACCCATCCTCCCTGTCAGTTTTCAATATGGTGGCTAAATTGCATGGTAAGCACATGGACCACATTGAATTGTCACGGGTGAAAAACAATCCACGACTCATTGGAGGAGGCCATGAATTGGTAATGCTATTGGATTTCAACCAGGTCATGGCCACATAAAATGTTGACTTACACAGTTTTCCAGGTTGGTCGATGGGGTTAGAAACATGAATTTATTGTGTTCATTCAGAGACACACATCTGCAACACACAAATTTAACTTAAATTAAATATAGCAAGTCTTCCCTAGTTTTTAACTGGGAACATGACATTATTTAAGGGTATATTATGAGGAAAAAAAGTTCCCATGTTTTGTCAATAAAGGCATAGAAAAAAAGTTCACCTTTGCTCCTCTCTTAGGTTTAAGAAGAAAATTTGCATCAAGGTGCTGCTAATTAGAGCACCTTATTATTGTGACTATCTCTATTAAAGGAAAACTCTTAGAAGTTTGCTGATCCAGAGAGTACAGGTGTTAATAGATTGCTGGTAAGAAAACCCATCAAGCAGGACCTTATAAAAGTCACTGTTACTAGCATTAAATCTGGGAAGGCGATTTTCCAAAAAAATTGAAGGCTACAGTTTTACAATGAGAAACAAATCTCACAAAAGAAAAACAATAAAACAAAACGACAGTCAAGAAAAGCCAGAAAACAAAAGAAAATAATGCATAAAGCTCCATCCAAAACAGTTGTAACCATCCTATATGGCAAAGTTCAAGAACGGACAATTAGAAAGAGACTGAACAAAAGTCTGTGGAAAGGAGAACAAGAGAACATTACTTCACTTGAATAAGAATATAGCAGCCTGACTTTTCCAAAAACGCATTAAAAAGAGAAACAGGACATGTAGAAATATGATGTCACCATGTTTGGTGAAATCCAAACCTGATATATAAGCACAAACATTTCGTATCAATTGTCAAGCATTGGGTTGTAAGTTAGATAATGATCCCCAAATACAGCGGCCAGTGTACAGCATGATGGCTGGAAAAGAAAGGCGGAAAAATCCCGGTTGTTGCAACAGCCCAGACAAAGTCTGGCTGCCAACCTGGTTATTAAATGTGATGGCAGTAGATTCAAACTGCTGTGAATAAATAAATTCCTCCACTGTCAAATGAATGACTTATCATACAAAAACCAATTGCTTCAAGTGACATTATCTTTGTTTAGTTTTCCAGATATGTTTATTTTAACTAGCTTGTTTCATTTTTTTATGTCTAGATACTCTTAATATTTTCTATTTTCATCCTATTTATTGTTTATGGTTTGTTTTTCTTTCATGTTTTATTTTTCCTTGTAAAAGAGAAATATCCATGTTTTAGATTTATAGCTAGAAAACTTATTAGGCCTCTTTCTGACCTGTAAGAGGGAATTAATACATAAGTATAAACACCTCCTCTTAGGTTATCCTATGGGGAGTTATCCTATATATCATACACCCACATCACAGTGTTTCCTCTTCTACACCTCTACAATAAATCTGAAGGATGTAGTTTAAGGTCTGTGAGAGGGAGAATGAGAGTGGTAAGGTGGGACAACCAGGGAGGCAGTATTGATTCCTTGATTCCCGTACCTCTGCCAGAGAGTGTAGTGTGTCGAGATCTCCTGCCAGGAAAAACAAATCACGAGGCAGAAGTGATGGATGTGGCACTCCAGGATCCGGTGGTTTCGCCATCTGGATGGCCGATGCTGTATATCAGCCTCATGCACAGCAAATTAAATTTACATTTGGACGGCTTCCCCAGGCCTCACGCTTTGCAGATGCAACTGAAACGGCCCTCCGCCACAGCACCCTTAATGGGCTTGATCTATCATTTCCAGGACTATTATGTAAAGATGATGTTGGCCCGTGTTCAGAAAGTCAGAATGATGTTACCGTCACAGCAAAATCAGATTAAGAGTAGCCAAATGGATGTTCGGCAAAATGACATCACCTTTCATTATCTTAAGATGAGTCAATGCTAATCCAACTAGCAGATGTTTTGATGCACATTTAAACATTAGTGACATAACAGCACAAATGCAATAAAAGCCAGCGTCCATCTTTATTTAGGGGCCTGATGCCCTCTTTACCAGTTTTTTTTTCTTTTTATTCACCACAAAATTACAAACATTGGGCACAGCTTTACTGCTGCAGCTCATTCTACTTAGCAGCACTTCATATCCAAAAGTCTAACCTGGCCTTGAGGAGGCTGCCATGCTTAAATGAAATGACCTTTAACGCAGAGCCGATCAAATGGCCTGAGGCAAGACTATAAAAAACATTGCAGTATAATGTTTTACAGTGTGCTTTTTTCTGGTCCGTTGTTTGCCCTTTCCCTTTCTCTAAGACGGCACATTCTATCATCATATAGTCTGAAATGGATTTGATAAAAGAGCATGTGCATTAAGAGAACATAGATTTCTTTTTTGTATGCTTATTTTGTAAAAGATAGAAGACAAAATTGATTTAAATCTCCGTTTCTCTGTCTTTTGTTTTCTGTCTTTTTAGGGATATTTTTTTTACATTCAATGCCCAATTGTCCTCTAAATGCCAAAGGCACATTTGATGGCTCCTTCCAATCCCTCGACATTGTAAATATCTTCAAAGCCACACAGGCTACTGAAACACAAATTGAGCATGTGGGTTGACAATTATGTTGTGAACCTGAGCCTTCACTGTTCCACAATAATCTGATCCCATTTCTGTAAAGAAGCTGTAGCCTGGAAAGCGGCGCAGCAGCTGCTACTGTGCCAAGGCAGCGTGTGGTCGTGTTGACAGATAAATCCAGCAGCCAAATAGTGTAGCTGTCTGGATTCACATGCCATCTGCCCGCACTCTCCTTAACCTAAGCCTCTAGAAATGCCACTTTTGGTCGTTTCAAGTGGGAATCATCTGACCTTGTTCGTACGGCTAAAGAATTTCATGCCCTCACCTCTGTGCCTATGTACCTCTCTCTCTTTTCAGACAACTGATGACTCGATGGTGGCTTCAGCGGAGTGTCCAAGTGATGATGAAGACATTGATCCCTGTGAGCCGAGCTCAGGTGGGTTAGGTTAGTCATCTCTTTTTTATTCTACTTCTCTTTGGGTGTGTCAGTGTGTCTTTGTGTGTCATGCATCACCAGAAGTATAGGTTATTACTCACCAACAGATACAGTCAAACTGTGCAGATTGGAGTTGTAAGTCTGTGAGAGGGACCTAGAGTTGTTTTTTTTCTGGTTACTGTTGACTTTTCTGTACCTATTTTAACTTGTTCTCAAACTGCAGAGTACATAAATGGTACACAGGAATTACTTATTTATTTTGTCTATAGTATTTATGGTGTTTAAATGAAATAAGCTTGACTTGAAAATAATCTCAAAAAGTCAGCTACAGCAACTATATTTGGCATTGTTTAAATAGACTGTACTTTCCTTTATGAGCAAAACTCTTTTTGTGTTTACTGAAAGCCTATAAAGGCCCTAGAAGGGTAAATGGATAGACTGCACACTAGAGTTAAACAGTAATCTAAATAGCTAAATTATTCAATATTTACCAATCTATGAAGCAAGTCGACCTGACAACTTTAGCTTCCCACAGCGGACACAGCTTCATAGGATGCTCATCAAAACCCTTGTATTATTTTGGTGGTTTACATCACTTCACGTTCATATCAGGGCATCACTGGACAAGAAACGCAGATTTTCTCAGGGACCAGCTAATCTGAATTCATGCTAAACAAAGATGGTGAGATATTTATTTGCTGAAATGTAGTTAATAAGTAGACCAAAGTTTTCATGAATCTATATCTGTTAATTGACTGTTTAATGAAAAATCATCTCATCACTCTGAATATTTTAGTCTTTGATCTATAGATGAACAAATGCAGTTCAGATTCCAGACAAATAGAATCTTTAAGATTTGTGCAGAAAATGCTTATTTAGCACCCTTAGCCTAAATATGGGCTAAGGGTGCTAATTGTAAACCATTACAATTAAACCATTGTAATGGTTCATTCTTGCCATTACAAATCATTCATATCTTGTGTGCCACTTCGTTACTGTTTCTGTTTTCCAGGTGGTTTTCATATCGCCATCACAGAATCAATTTAAAATTATGGGAATTTCTTTATTGTGTTTGTAATGGAGTGTTGTCTAGCCACCCGGCGAGAATTATTCATAAGTCGACTCTGTCAACATAATGTGGCAGCGCAAAAACTTCTCAAATAAAGATATAGAGTGTTAAGTTTGAACAACACGCTGACAGAGATCCACTGTTTGTCAAGACTGAGAAATATCGTAGTGTTTTAATAACCTGGACCTTGTGTCACAATATCTTGTCAAATCTATAGTGTTCATGTAATACTGCAAACAAAGGCTTCCTTTATGGCAGGATATTGAAGGGCTGCTTGTCATTTGCCTCGTGTTTAGAAATGTATTAATTTAAACATTAGGATTGGGGCTATCTTTTATGTTCGAAGCTTTCATGTTTGTCAGTCTTTAATTCACCCAGCGGCATTGCTAAACAAAAGTGTTGCATGAACAACAAAAACTACACAATGTTCTGTCTGGTTGCTGTCCCTACATGCAGATGTTGTTACTGTGTTTTAATTGTTCACCTACAGTATTTGTTTACAGCAGCTCAGGGCATTTGTTAATATGCATAGAGGGGCGTTCTCATGGAGACTGGAAAAAACAATTGTAATTATGAAACCGATGTGACTTCCAAATATTACATAGAAAATGGATAAACCCAGAGAGGACTGCATGATTTTTACAGATGTGCACAGTGTCCCCACTGTTGTTAATTAAATTCTACAGCGGGCAGTGCAAGTTTATCCTGTTGTTTCTCATATGCTGTTGTTCGCTGCGGCTGCACACAACTCCCCTTGGATATAATGATTGAGGTGCATGTCAGTTGTTTTGTTCTTATAACACGAACACACTTAGTCAGTCTAAAGATTTGTGTTTAAAGAGCCCAGATGAATAAAAAAAAAAGGTACTTATTGCTTCCCCAAAGGGTTTCAAAAATACAGCCTCACTCTGACAATTTGTGATTGTAAATCTGTTTGTTCCCCCCATTGCTTGCAAAACTTTTAATCTCTTTCTCTTGCCACACATGGAGGGCAATTAGGTCTAACCCGAGCATCTGTCTATGAAAACAGGGATTTTCAAATGCATTCAGAAGTGATGAGAAGCACTGAGAACAATTAAGTCCGAACTCAAGGCTCCCTGCTCCATTTAAATGTGTTATTGATCAGTCTGTGGTTGTAAAACCTCCACTAAATTAATGCCTGCCCCACAGCAAATGATATCTCCTTTCTAGTCTGAATGTCTTCCTACTCTTCTGGCTTTCCACTTGCAATATTAACTGTACTATTTTTCCTCCACTTCAGATTTTTCATTTTTGATTTATATAGAGAGCATTACAATAAGTATTCTGACGTGCATTTGTTACCTTAGGCAAATATTACACCTGGAAGAGTACAAGTTCACACAAGCAGCACGCATTATCATATTTTTTATTTTTTTATTTATTTATTTTGACAAGGGCATCTGCCAAAACATCCGTTGCAAACAATGTGAAGCTTTGGGACGCATCCTCCCCATGCTGTGCATTCCTCTCCTTTTGTGATCGCTGAGGGGGATTTGACACCAGAGCTGTGGGCTCCCAGGATGGCAGCTGTCTAACACTGTATCCTGATTAATATCTACATTCAGAGAGGTTCACATGCTCTGCCAAGCACTCATCTCATCTCACTCAGGCTTGCTGCTTACAAAATCTAGAGATATCGCTGCTGAAAAAAGTATAACTTACTCATATTACTGTTTTAAGCAGCTTACTTTAATAATACCAAGGATGTAAGGTTTTTCATGCTCTATACCCTGAGAGCTTTTTCTAGCTACAAACTCTAAGCGGCAGCCAGAATTGAAGACACTTTGTGCCCATGCCAACCTCTGCACTCATCTATGGCTACAGTATGATAATGTTAATGCATAAGTGAACCCAGGAGGTGAGCTCTGAAACAGGCTATTATGTGAGCCGTACATGGCAAGGTCAGCTGTAGATCACTCTATCTCAGAGGAAGAGGATTCCTGTCCCCCAGTGGTCCCTCCCAGCCACTCAAAGCCATGAATTGGGTAAGCTTGCTTATTGCCATGCTTTATTATCCTTACTTCCGGAAACCATGGAGGAGCACAGCTTATCACTTGGCAGGACTCAGATTAGATCACGCTGCACCAAATTGAATCCTCCCCCCTGGTTTGGGAACCCACAGAGGAATACAGAGGGCCATGATGCAGCAACACATCTGATTTGTAAGAGGAGGAGGATTCAGGAGTGCTCAGATTCTCGGCAGCCCGTCTCTGACAGCTGAATATCAGTGCAACCGTGATTACAATGACATGTTATACTGCTATCTGTGATGCTGGTTGGGAAAAAATTGTAAACCACAGTGCTGAAGGTTTGTGCTCCAATAAGATTTCCCCTCAAATTCTTAGAAAAATAACCAAAAAATATGTAGACAATCTGCACAATGACTTTACCTCCAAGGTGTTCTTATATAATCGCTGCATAAATTCTGGCATTTAGGTTAAACAACTTTTGCAGTTTTCTCCAAGTAGGAATAGCTCATTTGAAGGCCAATGTGAAGTACGGGCCAATCAGCTGGAGAAAATATAGATACAGACTTGGTTGTGTGAAAATAGCCCAGCGAACAGTCTGGCAAGATCACAGCTGGCGCTGATTTTCCAGCCCTAACCTCAGTTTTCATGGTGAAAGTTAATGGAAGGGGTTGCTGCTGAGCTGCATGGGGTCAGATGGAACGGATGTCTCTTACCTACCTGCCTCATTTCATTGGCATCAAGCCTGCCACTGTTAGGGGAGGCGAGGAGGTGCAGCTGCTGTATGTGATCCACATCCAAGGTTACATGTTGCACTCTGCAAATGTCTTTGTTCCACATTATGTTTTGATATTTTTTCTCATTTACTCAGCTCCATCAAGTCTCTGCAGATGTACATGATTTTTTGTCAACATTTGTACAAAGCTTTAGAAAACTACTAATTTATATTACATTATAAAATATTAAACAGCAATTTAACATAACAAGTTGTTTGCTATACTAAATACTTCTCTTTTTCTCCTGTTTACGTCTGTTTCATAACAAACTGCAAAAGCAGACAGTAAATGAGTAATAAAGCACCTCAAAAGCTAAAACACACCCCAGAGAACTGCCTGAAGAACTGCTGGGAAGCTAAATTTGATGAAATTTGATATATTTAGATGTTAATGTCAATAAACATGTGTATGTGTTTCCAAAATTTCAACTCGTCATTTTTATTATATTTAACAATTAAAATAAAGTTTTTAAAACCTTTCAGAAATGGTTGATCCCATTAGGCACAAGTATCTCAGTGGCCCCCTATATGTATTTTTGGTTGGTATATAATGTCAATAAACTTTCTTATTGAACAATGGTCAAAGTAAAGTCATGCCACCGTGGGCTTCTATCTTCTGGGAGAAAAGGATTGAACAGTATGTTAGCTGAATTTAAATTATTATTCATACTTAAAGGTGGTAATGGCCTCATGAGACTGCTTGTAGAATATATGGAGAAACACACCTAATGGCATAGAAAACTCTTGATGAAGAAAGTGTTTAGCCAACACCCTCACAAGAGAGATATGTGATGTTTTTCATTCATTTGATAATTTATGCTCAAAATTTGTAATTGATTGATGCAACTTTTTCTCTTTTTCTGTCTTTAAATCTTGATATGCTAAATGCAAAAATGAACTTAAAAATACCTCACTGAAAAGAAACTAGAAGGTCATTTTCAACTAAAGCGTTTTCCTCTTCAAATTTACCATTGATTTCTCCGTTAGAGTGCATAAAATAAAACGAAACCACCTTGAGCGTGCCAGTTTGATTTTGTTTAGCCTTCTACCATCATTAATTAAGCTCAAAAATGAATTGTGATTTATTTAGAAGCAATAAGCTCCCTGACAAACACACCCAGCTGCCTCAGATACAATTTGAGTTTCACTCTTCTGCATTTCTGCATGAATAAAAAATAAAAATTCTTTCAGCCCCTTACTCTTAGCTGCAGCAGCTCTTCACTGTGAATTGCCTAAAGGCGGGTTAAGGTTAATCATCTCTCGTTTCCTACTCTCTCTGTGCTCTCTCATCATATTCTATCCTCGAGCATTCCGCTGTGACATTAGCAGCTACTAATGTGTTTGACATTTGTTTTAATAGATTTAATTTATGGGTGTGGAAACAATACATAGAGTAAACCAATAAATCAAACAGCAAATGAATACTCTCCTTAACCCCAGTGGCAATGAATGGAATGCACCCAGCCAGGAGAAGAAGAAATAGGGTAAATTATTGTTTTAAAAGTAGCTGTAAGATTAATGAAACATTAAGAGCACTGCGGTGGTTTAAGAGGTCACTGCCCACATTTAATAGGTTACTCAATCATACACAGCTGGAACTCTATATGTTATTTTGTTCTTTGCAGAAAAAAATAGACTGTTCTCTCGACTGCCACTAGCAGGGGTGATTTTAGCCCAAAAAAAAGAATGCTTATTCAGTAATATCACAACTCCCAACCTTTATTCTCATGCAAACAGATATTTCTGGGGGGCCGGGTTTCAGTATTTTCCCAATTTATCTTGACATTCCCAAGGAATTTTGCCATTTTGTTTGTTTTCCCTGCACTTTTTCACTAAGGATTAGGCCATTCCTCTCTTATTTTTACATTCCATTTTAAATGAAGTGTGTTCTGGGAGAAAACAGGATTTCACACTTACTGTCAGTCTTTCTCCTCACTGATCCCCCACCCATATTTCTATTTTCAATTATTCTTGTTTTCCTACTGCACATCTTTCTGGTGTGGTGACATTGATGCTAACACAATGTGTCTGTGCATAAGCTTAAGTAGGGCATGAAAGACTTTGCAGAGAAAAGAAAGAAAAAGCAGAATCACAGGTCATTTGCAGCAATATTATGAGAAAATAAAAGCTCAGAAGTAATGTGGAGATATCAAATAAGTGGAATCATTTCTAAAGATAAAATAGCAATGTCAAGTCTTTTAATCTGTAAAAACAAATATCCCTTCACATCTTGTCAAATCTGTGCAGTGACAAAAACTTTAATCCTCTTGTGTTCTGGCAGAAAAAAAATATTTTTTTATTGCTGTTATGTCACAATTATGAAATATCTAACTTCAGATTATCTACATAGATCACAAATACAGATTGCAGGAACGTGTGAGCTGACACTTTAGGAATCTAATCAAGAGATAAATTCCAGACTTGAGGCGTTCAGGCCAAGTGAGCTCAGTCCTCTACTTTCATCTTGGCTCCTTTAGTTGAATCCCTCTGGGGAAAACGGTTTAAACAGCACCATACCTTTTACCGGGCTAAATCAAAGACCTTTTAATAATTCTCCCTCCATTTCATGCTCACCCAGCTCACAGCTCATCATCCACCATCAGCATAAGCAGAGCCACTTCAGAGACACACATGTAAGCTATCACCAGGCACACTGCCAGCGTGTCTCAAGAACATGATGGCTTGCATCACTTCTTGAGGACACAAAGATAATTAAAGAGGGAGGAGGGGGATTTAATAAATGCTTTGGCTCTGCTGCTGTTGATACAGTGACCGGTCCCCAGACTGATCCCCGGTTCTGTGACAGCTTTGACAGCTAATGATATAACTGGATATCTGAAATGTGATAGTGTAACACTAATTTGGTTGACAGATTAACAGCAAAATATCACAAAGCAAATCAACTAAGTCTTGGTTTCTATGGAATCAGACCACTATACTTTAAAAACCATTTAAAGTATAGTGCTTTTCAAAAGTATTCAGACAATAAACTTTTCCAGAATTTGTCACAACCACAAACCTAACTGTATTGTCGGGTTGATTGGTTTCTTAAAAGATTGAACTATGTTAAGTCATACTCATTATTTTCAAAACTAGAAAATTTATATCTGAAAAATATGCCTATAGTGTGTCAAACAGTCTAGCAAAATCAATGAACAGGAAAATTCTCTACAAGTTACAGAATAATCCATGATTACTTGAATTTGGGAATACAGACCCACGAACAGGGAGAGCTCCACTGTATTTCCAAACTTAAAACTGTATGTTCACTTACAGCATTGGTACAGTCTTCAGCTAATAGGTGGTTCTACAAAATACTGACTCAAAGAGACTGAACAAAACATTTTAAAAGTATGCACTCTGTCTCATTCATTTTATAATTAGGTGCTTTTTTTATATAAGCCATTCGCAGAGCACACTCCTAAAACTCATTTGATTGTTTGGCTGTAGCTTGATAAAATGGCCATGAGTGCATGGCACTGTGGCACTGCTAAAACCCATAAATAAACTAAGTGTTGCCCAGGTGATCAATTTATTAAAAGGGATACTTCTCTCTTAAAAAAACACAAACTAGTGGCAATGCTTAATAAAAGGCCAAGCCGAGCCAGTTTATTCTATATATCCTCAATTGTGATAGTCATTTCATTACCTCCAAATAAGCCTCCCACACGCCTGAAATAAACCAAACCCCACCACCAATCCCCCACCCACCCCACTCTGTGTCTTCCTTCATCCGTGACCCCTATCAACCTGCTCACCCTGTGACAAATTACCAAACAAATGAACCCTCACGCTGGAGACAAATGAGGAAAAATAGTCTTTGAAGAGAACCATTTATTCAAATCCCACTTGACAGGAGGGTATCTCTGATCCTATTTCTTTCCTTGAGTGCATGTGGCAAAAAAGAAGTCAAGCAAAGAGAACTGAAATCCACAACAGGCTTTTAAATGACATGTTCCCTGATATCTTCGCCAAACGGGCTCATGTATCTAGGCTGAAGAACCCTGAGAGAATTAGGAGAAAAGATGGTTTCTAAAAAAAACAAATTGCTGTGGCAGACGGACACTTGAAGCCCAAGCAATCTCTGCATTTACGTGTTTTGATTGTTTGGTTTTATGGCTGCCATTGTTCTTATCCTGCTGTTGCTTTTGTTTATCGCCTCCATTTCTGCATCTCTTCTTGAGAAATACAGGCAAATGATTTGTGGCGAAATGCCTGAAACATTAACTGTTGTCCTTGTAAGTAAACCAGCAAGGACTTTATGATGGCCCTGAATGTGATACTGTAATTTAAATCTCACTCTGGGATGAGATGAAGAGGACAAAGTTATTTTGGCAGCTTTAACACAAGTGCAATCCTTCAAAAGTTAACCCTCCTGAGTTTACCTCCATCGCATCACAAGCGCACCCCTGCTATGCTGCCAAGAAACCAGGCGCCACTTTAAGGTCATTTTCCCCATGTCTAATTTTACCCTTGGGTACGCTTGAGTAGAGCGTATGAGAGCAGCCATCATTTTAAACACTTGTTTCAGGCGCTATTTCTTTCTCAGTTTATGTGCCTCCGTTCTGAGGTGATGGAGTGCTAATGAACAGACAGGCAGATGCAATTTGCCTGAGGTCCTTATGTGGCTTTCTTGAAGGCCTGATGTCGAACACATTACTGTGCCTCAGCTCAATGTGAGGGAGATTGGGGCTCACGGGTAACAAATGGCCTGAATCATGAGGTTCATCAGGTGATCTAGTGGACTATGGCAGATTCAATCAAGCGGTGGTTTGAAATATTCTACCGAGACTAAGTCAGAGCTAATGAGCTGCTATGAATGCATATCGTTATAGGCTAAACTTGAAGGTTATCTACTAAATTCAGTGTTGTGTATGGTCACTGTTGACTAGTCTTTAAGATCTATGTATATTTTTAGTTTGCCTTTAATGAAAGAAAGGAAGAACCGTGGTCAGCTAATTGAGGGCTTAACGTCTTAGTATGAATGCAGTCTGGGGGGAGCCAATCAACAGATCCAGGCAGAAGGAAATAACAAAGCCCGGAGCTGGAGGTGTCAGATCACACAAGAAGAACAGCGCACTGTGGGACTTTTGTCACATGGCTCACCCCTTGATATTGCAGATTGTTGCTGCCTGCCTCCTCAACTCTTCTAGCCCAGTTAGCTCACAGGAGGAGCCAGCCGAGGTCTTAGATAAAACCCCCGGAGTTTCAGGCAGAGGTTCCTCCCTTCCATCAATTTGTTATCTACTCTCTGAACTCTTTTGACTCTAAAACGACAGACAGCAAATATGAAAATAGCTTGATGTTTAATGCCTGAACAACGGCTTGCTGGGGACGTGCCTAGTCAACCAGTGGCTTTTGCCCACAAGGCGAGGGCATTCTTCACACCTGTCTGCAAGGATAAGTGGGCTTGTCACAGGCAAAGCTAATCTGTTGCAACGCTCAGTCACACTCAATCCCCTGGTGGAACGCTGCGCTTGTCCTTGAATGTTTGCTGGCACTGGAAGCATACTTGGGCCGCTGATCGGTCTAAACGTGGTGGAAAACATGTCAATGAGGAGCAGCGGCCTCTTGTCTCTTTACAGACAGCTTGGAGGACTTTTGCCCTTTACAGTTAGCACTTTTAATGCTTCTAGCTCCGGAAGGAACAAACTCACCCTAACACAGGGATATATGCTGTCTGCGGAGGTAATTAGCTTGTGAATAACACAGTTCACCGCAGTGCCTGTCTAAACATTAAAACGTCACTCAAGCAGAGACATAAATTGAGTCTGTATTTTACCTGATAAAACCTACAACACAGAGACAGCACAAAACAACAAAAGGAGCTATCAAATGCACTGAGTCAGTCTTCTTATGTGTAATCACCACCCTATTCACCGGTGAAAATTATACTTTCAACGTAATCACACATTTTAACATCATATTGTATAAACTTTGCATTTATGGTTTTCAGAAATGTTTCCTGTGGTAATTTGTAATAAGTAGGTGGAAAAACATATTTTTGTTCAATCATGAAGTAAGGACTGGAGTAGATGAAACAAAGTGCTTACACAAACATCAATACCAGCAAAATGTTGTTGTCTATGTCTCTTTTTGATGTAGTTAAGTTGCTTTGGACTGAAGACTGAGTCCTTGGTGGAGACGGGAGATACTTGTTGGAAAATACTACTCTGAATAGATCAAAGGAGTTGAAGAGTGACTTGTGAAAAAGAGGAAAGCTACAGACATTTTTAGAGAAATGGTTTCATTTTAAACCTGAAGAATGGAATTATTTTTATAGCACACCATTAACTGAGAAAAAAAAAGAGATAAAAGAAGAACAAATTGAGGCGTAGTAGAGGGGGAAAAAACAGTGAATACCAATAAATACAATTAATAGTTTTTATTTTATCCAAACACAATAAAATCAATGTCATTAGCTTCTGTCTTTGAAACCTACAATTTATGCTTCCCAGCTGAATGGGACAGAGTTTGATTATATGAAGAAACTCTAAAATGATTTTATTAGAGGTAAAGGGCAATTAGAATATGAGTCAGTCTGATCCAAAGCACTGCAGCTGTCTAAGGGTCAAGTTAAAGTATTTGTGAGTACTGAAGCACATGCAAACCTGAATTTGCATGCTTTTCCGATTTTGATACTAGAAGCAGAACCACTCCTAAAACAGATAATGTCTCTCTGCACTAATGTAATTTGCTGAAGATTAAATTAGATGTTATGCATGTATTTAGGAAAAATGTCATCTTTTCCAATCACAATTTGTACAGTTTGTGATTATATAAATCACAAACTGTACAAATTGCTGGGTATTCTGAAAGGCTAAAACTTTCAGAATACCTGTGTTTCAGAATATCTGCTACTCGTTTTCCACAAAAACTTATGCTCAAAGCTTCCAGCTTAAAAATGATCAAAATAAATTACATTATTTTTGTCTTTGAATAACCTAATCATTCTGATGCATAACTATATTTTCTTACATTCTCCAGCATTACCTGTTAAGTTGGAAATGTTAATATTTTACTCTAACAGTTTTGGTGAATTTTCATTCACCAAAACTTGGACTTGTTTGCTGGCAATAGTAAGACATGTGTTTCTGTCACTTTGATTACTACAGCATCTCTTGTATTCGTGCTGAAGAGGGAACAATTGTGATCTGATGCAAAAATAAGTTCAAATTGCTTCCATCTGCTGAACTTGCTGGGTGTGTTTGTGTCAGCTTTTGTCTAGTGACAACTGAATCCAGTGCAACAGTTACAAAAAATGAAGAAGATTACACTGCTTTGTGAATTCCCATCTAAGTTTTGAGGAGTTTGAGATATTTGGATTTAACAAAACAAAAAACCTCGAGTCCTCTATGTGCTTTCTGTGTTTGATTCTGACTCTGGAGACAAACTTCACAGTGGAGCAGAACCTCCTGCAGGACTATAAACCAGCAGAAACATTTTCCAATGATTTAAGAAGTGGGTGTTTTTATGGTTTAGAAGATTCCACCAACTTGATGCGCAACCAACAAAAAGGCCTGTTTAAGATTTCAGAGACTAATCTTTAGATTGTTGAGAGACAAGATCCACCAGTCAGATTCAATTCAATGCACAATTCAAAGACAAAAAGAAATATCCACAAGAGGAAAATACGGATTTAATTTGAAAGTTTTTTCACAGCGTCTGTTTGTAAAAGTCGTGTTTTATTCAAAGTACGAGGAAGAAAATCAAAGACGATGCTCTTAAATTCTGAGAGTTTTACAGAACTGATGACTAACACAAAAATCCAACCGACAGTCATGACAGAGAGACTGGGTGATATTAGGCAGCTCATGTGTTTCCAGAATACGTTTGATTGAATGGCATTGTTTTGGAAACAGAAGTGGGAGCAGTCTTTGGCTCAATCTGCTTAGTCAGCTGAAGAATTGTTTCTTTGTGAGAGATTTATTTTCAGCGACTGTGTGATACTGTCATGCTGCTTGAGTATGTAAGGAAAGCTGAAAATGTTGTCTGTTCATTCATGAATGTGCTCTAAAACACGTAATGACCCACATTCTTTTAGCTGTGCTTTTCAGTGATTCCCAAACACAGAAGTTTACCTGTCGGTTTTGTCTACAAATTTAGCAGATTTCTTCTACATGCTCCATTTCCCACTTCTTTACTCTTCCAGTTTTTTTTTTGCCATCCAGTTTGCTCCTCTTGGGTCACCAGGAGTAGGTCTTTGAGTTGTATTAAAAATTTAATCTGTTGTTGAGGAAGCCTTCAGTTACTGAGCTTTACTCTGTGGTACAAGCTGCCTTCTGGCCTCTAATATCTACATTCAGTGAATTACAACTGTATTACTCGCCAAGGCTTTGAGTTAATTACTCTCTGTCTATGTGTGGGTAGGCATAACTTGCATTGTTTACTGTGTTTTTGCAATGTGTTTACGAGTTACGTTGTAATACTGTTGTAGTGGTTTATTAAAATTTTACATTTCAGTTATTGTCATATTTGTGATGAGCTTATTTTAATAAGTTTAATTAAGGATTTGAGGAGCATGACATTTTTTGCAAGAGGCATCATAGTATGCCAAGCATGACCTCCTATCTTGTAATATCTAGACACAATTCATGTGCTTAATGCAACTTTTTTAATTTCAATTTACTGCTTAAAATCTTAATTTGATAGCAATGATAAGAATTTGAAGTAGATGCATTTTAGAGCCTGTTTGATAACTGTATATATTTGTTTTGCCTGCAGCCAGTCCCACAGGATCTGGACCGAAGGGTTACCCAGGCACATCAGAGGTCTTCCGGGAGTCCAGCAGCACAACGGGGATGGTGGTTGGCATTGTTGCAGCAGCTGCCCTGTGTATACTCATCCTCCTTTATGCTATGTACAAGTACCGTAACAGAGATGAGGGATCGTACCACGTGGATGAGAGTCGCAACTACATCAGCAACTCAGCACAATCCAATGGCACAGTAGTCAAAGAGAAACCCATCAACAACCCGAAAACCTCCAGCAAGAACAAGAAGAACAAGGACAAAGAGTACTACGTGTGACTGAGGAGCTTATGGTCTTTTCTAGACCGATATCTGTCTCAAAGATAGATCAGGACATAAACATGTGTACAGGATAATAACAAAGATGAACAATATTTAGTCATTTTTTCTTACAAGCTAATGCCCTACAAAATAAACTGAAAATAAAAATATACATTTCTTTACTCTAAAGAACCCCAAACAAAAAGGACATACTGTCCAGAGAGACACTCAAAGGAAAAAGACTGGCTAATATCTAAAGTGAACCAAACAATAATAACCCATGTGTGACTTGTTCTGGGGCCAGAATAATGTCACCCATCCATCATGTTTCTGGGAACAGAAGAGTACAGACGCACTTTGCAGACGGAGATTCAGCATTACAAACTGTGCATTTACATTGCCTGTGTTTGTGTGGTTGACTTTGTTTTTTTTTTCTAGAGAAAATGGCACACTGCATCAATAAATCCATACCATAAATATGCCAAACATTGACTCCAGAAGGGAAGGAAAGAGGCAAAGAAATCTCATGGTGGATAATTCCAGGCCAAAGCACTCACCGAAGAGGCAGTGAAGTCTGGCCAAGACTTATTTGTTTCACTGAGCTGTTGCAGTGTAAAAATTAGAACAGATGGCTGTTTCTCATGAAATGGTCTGATTTACAAGGACAGTTCTTTGAGAGAGAAAGTGGACACCTTCATTTTTCACGCGGTGTGATCTTAAAGGGACGGCGTTTCTCCTGATCTGACAAAAGGTTACCACCTGGGAGCCATGCACGCAAATTATCTTATTACAGTACATATGTTTATAAACAATACAACCACATCTATATGTGCTTTCTGGACTGTGAAAAAGTGGTGTTTTATAGCCTGTTGTAAAGATGATGCAAAATATAACTGCTCCTCAACCATTTTGGAATAAAATCTATTAAAAAAGACAATAAAAAATAAAGATACATATGTGTTAATAGGTGTTGCTAGACATAGAAGATTTTATGAAGACATGTTTTTCTCTCAGTTGAATGATAATTTGAAATCTCCTTGTTTTTACATGTGTTCCTATATAGTTTTTATACAAATGCCAACCTGAGATAGATAATCCTGGACCAGTAATAGCCTATCCATTCCCAAAAACCACACAAGACACCAACAATGGAGTCTCGTGTGAATCTCTTTCAAGAAATCACTGCCTTTCTCCTCTGTCCTGATTTAGATAGGTGAAAATGAAGAACAAGAATATGAGTGGTGATGATATGAGGCTTGATGATGACAAAGATTAGGAGAAATTAATTTGTGTGCGTGTTTTTTTCCCCAAAATGGTACTAAAACAGTGGACGATGTGTGCTTGGGCTGACCCTAAATCCTGAGGAGAATAGGTCAAATAAGCCTCCATTTCAACTGTTCTGTGTTTGTTCTGTCATTCTGTCTGTCAAATCTGCTTTCCAGACCTGTACTTGGAATGAGTATGAGGAAAAATGACCATGAACTATAAATGATGATTATGAATTCTCTTTGTTTGCTGCTTTTTTGTTTAATCCCAACTCTTTTATTTCCAATGCATTTCTTGTACTTTCAAGTTTATGAGGTTTCCTCATTAAACCTAGCTTTGGAAAAGCAAATTAATAAAACATTACCTAAGTGAACTTAAGCTAGTCTGATGACAAACTCTGTAATATGATTGCAGGTTTTTGTGATTAGATTTCCTCCAATCTAGTTACTTTTACTTCAAATCTGATCATGATATCTGAATTTAAATATCCGTTCAGGCCAACATTTTCTGATCCTCAGCGCCTTTCGAATTGTTCACAATCAAGGTGTTCTGAAAAAGAACAGGAATAAACCACACAATCACTGCAAGTTTTATTCACCGTATATGCATCCTTCATCTGTACTTTTTGAATTGCAAAACGAGCATCAGGAAGATGCCCTTTTCATGCCTATAATGGCATTCTTGTCAGATTGCTCAGCTGCTAAATTGACTGTAGAATTGGGAGAAATTATGTTTTGTTTGTATTATTTGCATTTACTGTTGCCTCTTGGGGAGATCAGCATTGTAAATGAGGACTAGTTCTCAATCGTCTCACCTGGTTAAATAAATCCGAGCACCGACTGCTGAGAGAAATTTGGGGAGATGTTGGTTTTGTACTTTGTCTGCGTCTACGGTCTGAGACTTCACTGAAGTTAAAAATGGAGCCAAAACATTCTGAAAAGTGATAAAATTACTTGCAAACAAGCATTTTTGCCAAATACAGTTTTAACTATTTCAGTAAATGAAGTCAAAACATGTGACAACAATATATTTAAAATATATTTTGTTGCAGATTGCAACAGCAGACTATTGTTAGAGTTTCTAAAGGCTGTTGTAGCTCTAGTGGGGTTGATTAATTTTTTGGTGGCCTGGAAGAAAGACAGAGAGAGAAGGGGAAGACATGCAGCAAATGGACCGAGATGGGAATCAAACCAGACCAGCTGTTTAGTCTCCACAGATGGTGCACCTTCTCTACCACTGAGCCATGTTACATCCCTGAGCCAGCTAGATATTGAGAGCTAAAAATAATAAAAATAAGCAATGTTCCCTATTTCAGTTAGCCTTCCTGTCATTCCTAAAACTCTGTGGAAATGTACACTTCTACATTTCCTCTATTACTTTTCTTTATTTTTTTGCACAAAATACAATCAACAAGTTTCTCTTATTTTCTCATTTTGCTCACCAACATTTTTCCAAAGAAGATGATGTTGAGTCCTCCCTCTGCAGGCAACAGATTTTCCACTGACAGTAGTTTCTCTGTCCATATGTTTAAACATTTGGCTGTGAGCCCTAACTTCAGGGTAAATTCAACCAACATACAACCTACAGCTGCACAGTAAAACTGTGCCAGGATCAATATACTGTGGCTGATAGCGGATGCCAGAATTACATCAGTACTTCATCCAGTACCAATACAGGATCGGATCGAGGACATCTGCTTTTGTGATTTAATAACCTCGTGTAAACACCCTTAAGTCTTGTGATAACCAGGTTTTGATTTTTTTGTCTATTTGTTCTTCTTCCATCCCAAATCCATGGGACCTCCATTACCCTTAAATCAATTGGATGACTGCAGCCGCGGGAGGCGTACTAGTAATTTCTAATGTTGCTTCGAGCCACTAGACTCTGGCAGAGATGCTCAGCAGGCTGCATTTGGTAAGCTCACCTCTGTGTACCTTCACACCCACAGATTTGTCTTTCATTTTCTAACTTGTAGCCTTCAATCTTAACTCAAATGACACCACTTGACATTTATCAGCTAGACAGGCAGGTATGAAACTTTTCACCGTTTTTGCGTGGCACATTTTAAACTTGGAGTGTTAATCTCTGAGCCGTGTAAACAGACTCTGAAGTGTAAAACGGGACAGACTGAGGTTCTTTGAGCCAGTTCATCTGTCAGATTTTGGCTCCTAATGTGACACATATCGACTGCATCCAATTATATGTCAACAACACAGAAAAACGTAAAGGGAAAAATTTACACTAGAGAAACAAATCTAGTACTGTAGTTTAATCAAAGACATTTTATCTACATATTTCTTCTTTGAACATTTTTTGTCTAGTCAGGCAGGTTAAAATCTAACAAAACATTATGTAGGAACCTGGTAGGATATTTCAATGTGATGTACAGATAACAAGCAAGTAATGGAACAGGTTAAAACATTTTTTTCAAAGCTGGCAATACACCAGCAAAAGTTGCAACTTAGAAAATTAAAATCATATTATACAGCTCACCAGAATAACTGAGTTGCAATGTCATGCTGATAAATAATGATTGCAAAGGGAAAGAGCTTTTTTTTTTTGTTTAAAATGCAACAGAAAAAAAAATGCATCACTTAGTTTCCAAAACTTGTGGTAAAGGAATGAAACAATTCAACACAATTGAGTCAGCAGCATGTTTCCTTTCAGTGAAACATGCTGCTGATGTTAAACCCAAAATGTTCCTCAGCGTGTTAAATGAGATGATCACCAAATTTTTAAGGTCAGATGGAGATAATCTCAATCAATACAGAGAGCCGTTTTGATAGGGAACAGCTATGGAATAATTTTATTTCTGGAAATTGCAAAATCATAGATTCAATTTCCTTTGCAGCTAAGCATGTGAATAAAGCCAAATATAACATTTCAAACAGTATAGAGTAAGTTATAGGATCCATCAAGCACTCTTCTGAAGAAATTTAAATAAAGGTGAAAATAGAATCACTATCGATCACTCTGTTAAGGCTTAAAAGCTATTTCTAAGGCTTTGTGTCTCCAGTAAACCTCAGTGGGAGCCATTATCCACAAATAGAGAAAACATGAAACAGAGGTGAACCTTCCCAGGAGCAATCATTCCACCAAAATTACTCAAAGAAAGCATTGAGGACATACCCAGGAGGTCATAAAAGAAGCCAGACCAACATCTAAAACACCGTGGGATGTACTTGTCACAGTTAAGGTCAGAGTTCAGGATTCAACACAAAAAAAAAGAGAGATAGACTGAGCCAAAAAATAGTCCTCAGAGTAGTCCAAAATCAAAACAACTGCTGACCGAAAAACAGGTGAAACACACGTGGAACGTTTTGGAAGACATGTTTCCCATTACACCTGAAGGAAAATGTCCAGTTGGTGGCCTTACACTCATGCTACTTTTGGTTGCATGTAACTATAAAATATAAAAACA
This sequence comes from Phalloptychus januarius, assembly GCA_902982915.1. Lineage (NCBI taxonomy): Eukaryota > Metazoa > Chordata > Actinopteri > Cyprinodontiformes > Poeciliidae > Phalloptychus > Phalloptychus januarius. The sequence goes on from CADWAE010000131.1 coordinate 12,210,911, forward strand.
ATATCACACACAAAGTTTAAAAGACCGATACAAAACGGAGTGAAGACACAGCACCCAGAGCCAACGATAGCTAACAGATTAATCTAAAGTGATTCCAGTCAGTGCTTAGATTTGGAGTTGCTTGGTCAAAATTCAAACATAAATTTAAACGAGATGCTGTGCATGACTATATACAGTTTATCCATACCAGAAAAACCTTCAATATGACTGAATGTAACAAAATCTACAAAAATGAAAATGGAAAATTCTACAACAGCAATGTAAAATACTCATTGCCAGACATTGCAAACGATGCCAGGTGTTACTGCCAAAGGTAGCACAACACTGAGCCAGTTTTAAGGCTCTTTTAATTTTTTTTAAAAGACAGCTTTGTTTGGAGATCTGATTTAATCCATCCATCAACTATACCTAGTTATTCTTGCAGGATTAAGTCATAATTTAAAACCAAAATGTTGCATTTATAATATTTTTTTGATGACATGAAACATTTAAGTGTTACATAAAAAGCAAAAAACCTGTGAGGGGTCTAATAGTTTTCACTGGACTGCTTCTTCTTTGACAATAACATGAAAGCAGGAAGGATAAAACCCTGTTTTGTGTTACAAAACACTCACACACTGCTGTCCTGTTCTCGAGTAACTCAAAATATCTTCAAGGAAATCTAACTACAATCTATAAGTCAGAATGTTTCTAGGCCAAATGGATCATGCCTAATGTAATGCATCTCCTGCCCTGAGGATGTTGGTAGAGAACATTTCTTGACATCAGCTGGAAGAAATCCCAAACTGTTTAGTTGCATAAACTGATGCATCTTTTATTCAAAGGGCAATATGAATTGAGAATGTTTAAATTCAGGGTAGTGTGTGCAACATAGGTAAAAGAAGGTTTGTTTACATTTAGTGTTTCTCAGCAAAGTTGTGTGTATCTCGAAGGCCTGACATTCGGGCTGAACATGTTTTGTAACTGATAAATATTCACACAGCCTTGTTTTTGAAACCTGCATTGTTTGTATTGTCTTGAGGCTCCCCGTTTCTTCTCTTTCATCAATACCGCTGGCAAAAAAAAAAGAAAAAAAGAAGCTTTGTTTTAGGCCAGAAATGCGTTCTTTATATTATTTGAGGAAGCGCTTATCACAACATGCGCTGTGTAGCAACACTGGCGGTCAAATGTCCACAAGCTGTCAGGCTTGGAAGGAAAGATTATGGACCCAAATAATTTTTACTGTTTGGTTGCCACAAAAAAAGCCTTAGTGGTGTAATTTCAGTTCTGTTTTGCACATATTTCTTTCAATGGTTCGATTTTATTTTTGTCTTATCCCTGCATCCAACAGCTTACTCATATATTTTTCACACAAGAGCTTCCTTGGGGACACACTGTGATTGCTGTTAACAAGACTAGGTAATAATGAAATACCAACCGCAAGCTCACACCTTTATTTCAGCAAACATCTTTTATGCAACAGACAAAAAAACAGCTCATTGGCTGGAGATGTATTTTTGGCAACAAGCTTATCCTCTCCCCTCATCCTCCCTCCGCAGCTTTTCTCACTTTCACACACAATTTCTTTGTCCCTGTCCTCTGAATTCATCCTGCACCATTTTCCTGTCTTACTCCGGCTCTGTCCTTCCATCTCAGCTGGATGTACCAGACGTCCCTTTAATTCGACACACTAATGTAATTTTCTTTCCCTATAATCATTCATTTTTCCGTTTTCATGCCCTCTCCCCGAACTTGAGACAAGCCTGGTGGATTGTATTTCACAGCAGTCCACCAGGTTTCAATTTATTTTAGTATTTGTTTAGAAGCCCCATGCTGGTTTGATGCGAATCAGTGTTGCTTTATTGAAGGAATCTTGGCTGACCAGGTTAAAGGGAATGTAATTATGTCACATTATGAATTTATGTAGGTTAATGTTCATAATCAAATAGAAATTAATCTCAGGTCAAACTGAAAATGTGGTCAGATTTATAAGATCACAAAGGAGAATTTATCTTACAGGGGTACAATGTAGAAATAATGAACTTATCCTGAAAGATAAGTGGATCCAACTACACACCAGTTTAACGACTTTGCCCAACAACGTCGTCTTCATGGATATACAGCTCTGGAAAGAAATTAAGACACCACTGAACTGAACCCACTGAACCAATATTTGGTGGTTATCCCACCAAATATTAATTTCTGAACCTTTCTGAGTTAAAACATTAGTATTATTGTTTCTAAATGAATATGAACTTGTTTTCTTTGCATTAATTGAGGTCTGAAAGCGCCGCATTTATTTTGACCATTTCTGATTTTTTACAAATAAATACAAAATAAAAACAAAATTTTTGCTTGTAATTTCAGAGCCATGTTGCTAGTAGTTCATAGAATAAAAAAACAATGTTCAGTTTACTCAAACACCTACAAAGAGTAAAATTTAAATGGTCTCTTAATTTTTTTAAGAGCTGTATATAATTCTTAGTTTAAGACCAAGCGATTTTTTGGTTTGAAAATGGCCTGAAATCATTTGTTTAATTGCTAAAATTCTCAATATCAATTAATAACAATTAGTTTGAACTTAATTGAAAAATACATAAACTATACTATAAATTTAAAAAAACAACATTTCAGGTGCACTATGCATTTTTCTAAAAGATAAAACTAATATTTAAGGAGAAATAAAAATAGCTAAATAAAATAAAAAAATTCCCAGCAAGTTGAATAGTATTATGAAACAAAGGAAAGTGAAGTAGCCCACATTTAAACTGGCTATTAAAAAGCATGAAATATTATTTATGTCCTGTTTTTTTTTATTTTGAGAGTGCTTTATGGATTATGATAGATATCACCAAACAAGGATCTCAATCCAGTTTTTTCCTGCCTTTATTTGGCCTGCAGTGATTTTAAACTTAATCCTCCTTTTTAGAAAGCAGTTGTCTCATTCTCTTTGTTGATGTTTGAAGTGCTGAATACAATGTGCAATTATATTACTCCTCAGAACATTGCTCTTTTATTCTATTAACTACTGACATTAAGCACCATTTTACAATAAATTGTCATGTAGTTTTCTGACCCATCTGCAGAATCAATCTAAGGGACACAGGGAAATTAAAGTTTATTTCCAATATGTACAGTGTGTGAAATGTGCAATTTAGGAGTTTGTCTTTCTGGTTCTGCAGGAAGTGGCATCTGGAAGAGGAGAGCACGGTTAAACAGGAGTCTTAACAAGGATTTGAATAATCTCAGAGGAGGCAGAAAATTGGCAGCTTGCAGCTTTGAGTTAAGGAGTAAGTTTGGTCCTGGTGTGAGGATGGAGAGATGCAAGTTCCAGGATATATCAGAGGATGGAGTGGGCAGAGAGGAAGCTGGAGGTACAGGGGACAACTGCTGAAAAACCAGAGGTCTTAACACTGGAGGTTTGCAGATAGGAGGTCGGAACAAGGAAACTGGATTCGAACTGAGAGCACGAGACCTGACGGTAAGTTGAAATCTAGACAGGTTGAGAGAAGATAATTTCCCCACAGGGTTTACACCAGAGTAACAGGGTGCCTAGATCTACCCAACAAGGTTAATCATCCTGCAACCAGAGGTTGTCATGCAGCTGCTTAAATCCACAGGACCTAATGAGGTAACTGACGCCAGGTGTGCCTGCTGTTCCTAATGGAACGCCTCCCTATAGAGATCTTCAGGAAAAGGTAGAAATACCAACACACACAAATCAGGGCACAAACTTTATTTTAAATCATATTCCAACACAACACAATTAGATACACCAGTTTAAATTCAATTGCATACATTTCAATTAAATCCTGGTCATAATATGATGTGCAATGAGGACAAGGTTCTCAAGTTCACATCATAATGCCAAGAGAGTGTTGACAACATATCCAGTGGGTCACAAAAGAACCCAGAACAAAATATACAGCACTTCAGACTCACTTGCTTCAGTTAAGGTCATCGTTCAAGATTCAAAAACTAAGAAAAATACTGGGTAAAAACTGCAGTCTGCCAGGGTGGGGCTTCTTCAGGACCTTAAAAAGTTTTTATAATTACTAAAACCACAACATTTTTTCTACCAGAAAATCCTGAAAGTCAGAGTACCACAACACTCAGAATAAGTTTGTGACTTCAAGCTAAAGCACACTTGGGCTATGCACCAGTAGAACAATAATCCTAATCAAATCAGCAAGCTCATTTGTAAAACTCTCAAAGGAATTTAAATAAAGATTTTGGTCTGGATTTAATTCCAACTTAGGCTAAAAAAAAATACATTATGGTGACTGAATTAAAATAATTCAGCCAAGATCTTTCCAGTAATTATAAAAACTGATCCTCAAGTACTGCAAATGATTGATGGGTTCCTTTTATGTTGCAGGTGCATCGGCCTAACGTAATTTTAAAAGTTAGAAAACTGGTTAAGTCTTGTGAATAAATGTTTCACGCTGTCTCAGGACCACCCCTCCTCTGTCAACGCTGAGCCTCTGGTGGAGAGGTTACAGGGTTGGCGCTTCAGGCCAAACCCAGCAGTTGAGAGCCAAACCTCAGAAGAAAAGAGTCAACATTGCAAGGGCACCAAACACATTCAGGATGCATAGGTGCCATTTATCATGGCTGACAACTGCACCTCTCAGTGCCATTTGAGTTTATTACCGGTACATTTCTCGCCACATAATGATGTTTTCCTTAGCACTTGTCCTCTGAGACTGACTTCAATGAAAAACTGCAGCCAAACTATAAAGGTGACATTTTTTCTCTCCTTTCTTTCTTTCAAAGAAGGGAGAGAAAGAAAAGAATTTGAGGCCATGAAGACAAAGCGTACAAGTCATGATGCATATACTTATCCTGCATGTCTATTGGCTTTTCTTTACAGCAAATACAGTTTTTCTTAGTCAGACAGTTTCTAATCACAGACTCAAAGGAAGGTTCTTAGTACAAGCAACAGTCTCTTTGCCGGTGAAACACAGGAGATCATTATCTTTGTTGTGGTGCTGATGATGGTGGTGATGAAGTTGAGGGACAGCTGATTGATTTGTGCCAGCGGCTGCGATCTTTGTTCTCAGAATTAAATATGTTCGTTCAAATAAAATTTATTTTCTGCTTCTGGGATTCATCATAATGCTGAAATCAATATTTAATATCCTTGGATCAATGACACGAGAGGTTTTATTTTGCATTGGTCCTCTCCATATTTTAGAGTAAACATGCACATCAGCAAGCAATTAAGAACTGATATTACGAGAACATTGAATATGTGTCACTTGAGGGTTTGTCTTTTTCCCTGTTTAATTTTCTTGACGTCTAAAGCTTTGCTTTCCCTGGGCTCAGAACAGGCAGTGGTGATGAAAAGACTGAGAAACTCAGTGATAATAATGCTGAGCATCTCCTGCAGACTCAGTGTACCGACTAGATCAGTTCATTATTTCTTCATCGGAGCGTTTGCAACGAGTTTTTCAACAGAAACTTGACATTGCCGACCTACTAAGGTTTTTAATTTTACACCTACATAAAAATTGATCATGGAATTGAAGAAAGAACTCTATACAGTTATGACTGACACCCCTGGCAAATTGAGATCTAAGATTTTATCCACTCAATCAAGAAGTTTGTTTTTGACAAGAAATGAGACAGATGCCTGTCAAAAATAATGACTACATTTTCTGTTTTTATTTATATCTTTTTTGTTTTTTAATTCATGTCAAAAACTATTCTTTCCATTCTCATCAATCAGTGCAAAAATCTTTCTTGGTTTTACAACCCAGAGATGTGATACAATAATACTCAAAAACCACAGTTTTTAAACATCACATTACTTTTGCTCACTAATAGACTAACTATAAGTATAGAAATACAAAGTAAAACACTTTAGTCCAACAAAACAATGTCTAACAAAATCTGAGTCCTTTCTGTGATTGTTCTACAGTTGAGCACAATAGACAAAAACTATGTATGTATGACTGAGCTGAAAAATATGTGTTGCAAGGTCTTGCAATAGTGAGTTTATTGTGAAAGAGACCAGTCTGAAACAAAATCAACTTTCTTCTGATCTGTCAGATTTTAATTTAATATTTATTTAGCTGTTAATGTCACAATGACTTCAGGATATGTTGGTAAAAGGTGCAAATGATATGACAGCAAAATAATTAGACAGCATGTCTAGCAAGATGTGGCTATTTTAAATCACTACGCTATCTACCACTGTTAGACAACATGAAACCATTCAGACAGTTCATTATTAAAACACTGTGAAGCTCCACGCCAAAGACAATATGTTCACTGTACAGATGGAGCCATGTCCACCAACAGAGGCCCCAACTGCAATAGTTAAATCAAGAAGTGTCTTATCAAGGTAACGAGAGCATGTATCTTTATTTGGTTTTTAAGGAATTTATTCTGAGAATTTAAATATATTAATGTTGCATAATGACAACGAAAACTTGTGTGCAACCCACTAGTTAGTCAGAGCCATTTCTGTTGTAGATTCTTTATCGTTTCTGTCTTTGAAAGTAGTACACTCTTTTCAAAAAATATATATCATTATAATCTTAAGATCAAACGACGTTGAAAAGTTATGATTTGCTACTTCAAAAGACAAACCAGTTGGCTGAAAGGTCATTGAAACATATGACCTTTTTTCATATGTGGTAATATGTCCAAGGATTTTTATTTTTATTTTTTTTGCTTGATTTCAGCTTTATTTCAATCATAGATTAATAATAGGACTTAATGCCATATATTGTGTCTTGTTGCTTAGCATTTAAATGGAAAAAAATAAACAGACAAGCAGAAAAATACAGTGTGGAGTGTAACTGGAGTGCAACTGGATGATCAGGTTCTGCCCGCAAGTTCAAATGAAATCTAAGACCTTGTTTCCTGTGTTTGTTTGCTTTTCTAGTGACAAGGTCATAATTTATAATTCATCTTGCAAAAGAGAAGGAAGAATATTCTTACGACTGCTGCATGCATAGCTGACACTGCCACTACTTACTAAAATGCAATAGGAGTATTTGCTCCTCTTTACCCAGTCTCTTAAAAAATCATTTCTGGGCATCTATGCTGTGAACATAGTACTGAGTCACCATTACTACTGCAAGATCTGCCAAGCTGACAAAAGCATCTTTATCTCACTTTAGTCATCTATGCTGCAGTCAGTTACACAATGTAGGCAGCCACAGATTATGTATTCATTTGTCTGCAACATGAGAGATAAAATAGAGATATAGTATAAAAGAAAGGGCAAACAAAAACATTTATTTGATTTGTTTAAAGAAAACCAGATTGTATATCACTTTTAAATGAATTATTTGAGAGTAAATGCAACTTGGAATAAAATTATTTTTTCAGCAGTGCTTATGTACTTAAAAGCAAGTAGGTATGCTAATTTTGTGTACATTTAAACAAGTCAGTAACCTTTGTTAGCCAAGTTTCTAGTGAAACTGGTGCATTTCCTTTCACCAAGTCAGACATTTCCTGGCAAGTATTGCCAAAAGCTTATACACTTCTGACCTACATGTGAAACTTTACAGGCCTTTCAAGCAGTCCAAAAAACAAGTACATGGCCTGAGGGTGTACATGGAACTGGTTCAATATAGTCTGGGTTTTGTTGGATAAGTTGGCTCAATAAAATCTAGGCCATTTTTATGCATCATTTGATGGTTCTTCCTCTCAGGCTACACCAGTGACCCAGACCTTTCATCCAAGGTGGTAGACTGTGGATAGAAATAAGACACAAACACTGGCAGATACACCAAGGGCTTCAGTGTGGCTGCTGAAATTAAACTTAATGCTTTGGTGTTTGCACCTTTGGTGTTTGCAGCAAGATGCTGCATATTTTTTAAGCCTGTGGTGGAGAGCAGAATCTCTCTTGCCATCATCTGTTGGGTTAGGAGTTAAGAAGTCTCAACAACCTGATAAATAAGTCTGGTTCTATTCTATGGATGACTGTGGAGTCACTAAAAATGATGGTGCAAAGAAGGATTCTTCATAAACATCAAGAAAATTGTGGCAACACTGAGCATCCTCCTTCTCATGAAGCTGAATGTCAACAATGGAGTGTGTTCAGTCAAAGGCTTCATCAACCCTGCTGTATCAACCCTGCTGTATCCTGTAGGGTTGATACATTCCCCTACAGGAAATCCACACCCTACCCTTACCAAGAGCAGATATAGCCTGCAGAAATTTTTAAATGTTTGTAATCATATGTTCCATTCACAATCCTGGATGTGCCGACTACAGGAAAAAGGGGAAAAGCTGTGTCTTAAACAAGGGCAAATGAGCTGTTGTCATTCAGTGGTCTAATGCAAGTCTTAAAGTTTATCGTGACATTGACAAGGTATTTCATGTGAAAGCTGATTTGTATGTTACCTATTTTTTAAAGCTGAACAATAAATTATCTTCCTCCTTTCTTCCTTACAGTAGCTGCTTACAGAGATCTCCATAGGCAAAATGGTACCTTAGCTCAAGGACACATTCGTCATGTTCCCATTACCCTTTGTGAACGTCACATGTAGGTTTTTCTTCATAAAAACATTGTTCTACACAGTTCAGTGAAAAAAACTATAAAGATTAAAATGCGAAAACGTTGACATTAATTTAAGAATGACTGTCTTCATGCTTTTATAGAAAATATTTTGTAACCAGATATATTATTAGGTAACACTTTATCTGACGGGCTGTGAACAAGACTGTCATGACACCATTATAAACATGACAACACTACTCATTAACATAAGTAAGTCTTTATGAAAATTTATGACTGTTGTCAAAGTGTAATTCGGTATATCATAACACCTTTAATACAAAGTTAACATTATTCAAAATGTCAACCAAGAAATCATGATCTGACATGAATTTGTTATAAAAGTATTACTGATTAAACTTTAAAAATGATGTAGCTTTATGTTATTAAAGCTAAAGTTTAATCAGTAATACCAGAGGTTCAGGCTCCATGTTCCTGTGTTGATGAAGGTTATACTGTATTTTTAGGCTTTCATTCTGGAAGTTTAAATGTTACACATGGACAACCTGTTGTGGTCTCTCAATCTCTTGTGTACACACTTTGTTGGGTTAATTACCATATTAACTGATGAGAAATAATTGTTGCCCATAAAGGCAGGAAGGCTTCTTTGATTAAAATATTAGCAAGGATTTTTATCACAGGATGTAGCAGCTTTTCAGACCATTTTACAATTTCAATAAATCAACCCAGCCTATGTGTACATTTATAAGAAAATTTAAAATGATTATTTTTAGATTTCAGATTTAGTAACTCTGTAGTTGACAAGAATAAAATGATGGGTATTAAAATAATTATATCTTGTGTATAAAAGGACCACCAATGGTGTCTTAGGAAACAGCATTTTTGAAAGCAGTTTTATCCATTTCACTGATCTAAATTTGTTATGACATGTGATAACCAGAGTTGTGTTAATCCAGTGTTTACCTAACTGAAGTTCAGTGTTTTATGTTAAATTAGGTTGAATATAAATCAGACTGAGAAGTTTTAGACAACTTATAAAATGGTTGTTAATCTGCCATGACAACAATGATTATTTTGTCTGACAATGAAGAGTTATCGGTAAGTTAGCATCTGCTTTACGGTTCCTGGAGTCTATACCTCCAGCAACATCTGATGACAGGCAAACGTTGGTTTGGTGGATTACCCCTCACTAATAAGGCTCAAGTTCAATTTCACTGCAAATCCAGAAGGGACATTGCTGTCGGAGCTACTAGTTTGACTTCGTTTCGCATGATACTGATGCTGTTTGCTTTGAATAGCTGCCAACACAGGGTGTCATCTGAATTGCATCATGCCAGTCGTAACAGTTGGCATGATGGAGAAACGTTTCTGTTCATGGGGAAGGATGCCTCAGAAAGTCCCCTCTCCATCTGGTAACATCACGTGAGAGCAATGAGCTCTCTTACAACCTTACATTGTTACTTTTGCACTCATAAATTTTTAAGATGTTCCACTGATCCTGACCTGCCGATGAGTGACAATAAATTCTCCCCGTGTGTAGCACTAACTTGTTTATATCTAACAGGCTGTCAGCGCTGCTGCAAGACATAACAGCTGTGCTTTAGAGTGTCGCAGGGCTGAGGTATGTGTTTCACATCACAGTTTAACAAGACACAAACTCCGGCTAAAAAGATAAGATCGAGAGATAAAGAGTGAAAACAAAATAAAAATGGTAAGTGCTGCGCTTGCATTTTTCTGTTGCTGTGTTTTTCATGTTTTCTTAGATAAGTGACAGGATCTGGACAACTCTGACAACAGTTTGACAGTTCACTAGAGAAACGTATTAATGAAGGATTGGCAACGTAAATCACAATAGCCTTGTCACATTCATATCTTAGTGAAATCCACACAATATCAAAGAATGCTGCATCTGCAAAGAGGACACAGTGGCACTCGCTTATTGCTCCTCATCATAGTTGTGCATAAGTGAGCAATTAAAAAGCCATCATCTGACTCCCAACTAATTACCCACACTGTAATCTAACCTTGTTGTTGATATTAAATAAACTACATGTTCATAAAACAGACCTAGAGTGTATTCCGGATGCCAGAGACTGAATCAGAAGAGTCTGTGCACAGTATTACAACTGTGCAATTTTGTGACACAAAGTACTGCTTGAACAATAGTAGATGAAATTGATACAATTAGCATTAATTAAATTGATTATTTTACCTGTATAGCACACAAACAACTGTATGGGGTTTAAATGACAGAAAAGCTGTTGGTTAATGCTGAGTTGGTCATATCATACAGTAATAATCAGAATGACTCAATAAAAAAACTCAAATAGTTTTTCCCATCAAAATTAGATTAGATATTTACAGCAATTTTAAAAACACTGTAAATGTGTTATCTTTACCTAAATAAAGATAAAAGCAAGACATATTTCTAGAAAAAAGAGGGAGTAAAACCAAATTTAATTTAACTCCTGGTCCAATGTTGTAAACTGGAGTATAGTCATGTTTTTTCTTGAGTTTCATATTCTACCATCAAACCACCTGGTTATTTTAAAGAAAACCAATGAGGTTTGAAGTACGTAGTGGAAAATCATAACTTAAAATTAAATGTGTAAAGTATTTCTGCTCAGTGCAACTCTTTAAAATAAAATATAAATATAAGCTTTTCTGAAGAATATCAAGGCCTTGCTTTTATTTCAGGTAGTTACTCTGATCATAAATGCTATAGCAGTTCTGTTTTCAGCACACATTATACTCAGGAAGATAACTACTAGTTCCTGTGAATGTAATCATGAACTTCAACATAACTATGTTCTGAATAAAAAGGGATCCTGCTCAGATTAATCCTCAGGACACCAAATCTATATTTACAGAAAATCTAAGAATGCCAAGTCATCTCTAGCTTCCTAGATTGCATGAAACACATGAAAAGAGGATTGTTATACAGACAACTTTTGTTTTTATCTCTGACATTTTTTCTTCTCTCTTTTAGGAGGACATTATACCTTTTTTATCATGTCATTTAAAAGCTACAATGCTCTTATCGTGGACAGTGCTTATTGAGCAGCCCAGCTTAGTGCTGCTGGGCAGCAGTATTTCCACTGAATAATGAAGCAGAATGTGTACCCAGAGTTCTAATTAAAACCCCCGGTCATTAATCTATCTAAATGATACAATGCCTTGCAGTATAATTTTGTCCCAAATGGACCATTTTAGTCTGCTACAGCAGCCTTTGCTGACCAGAAATAGTGTGTCAAACAGCCATGAGACAAGACAGCAACTTGTAACCCCGACAAGCTTATAGTGTACATACACTAACACATTTAACAAGCTAAGAAACACAAATGACGAGATTTTCTACATTTAAAGTTAATAGTCATGTAAGACCGTCAAATTCATCCTTTACTTTTTTCTTCCATGACATCTTCGCAGGGTTATGGAGGACAGGTTATGGCTTCACGAAGACAGCAGTGCTTGCCGTGGCATGGATGAAGGTCAGAAACAGCCCAGTCCCAAAGAAATATGTCATATGACAACACCTCAGTATATCATGCTGCCATGACGTGCTAGAACTACCAGCAGCAGCAAAATCAACAAGGCTCTACTGTGTCTTGGTTTTTTGTTTTAAACAAGCTGGTAGAAAGTAAGGTGGATGAGATCACCACTTCAATAAAAATGATTTTTAATGCATTTGTCTGATGAGTCCACCACATTTTAGAACTATTGTTCTCTTATAGATAAAGCAAGCACACCTAAAAGTGATACATTTTTAAAGAGGTTTTGGTATCTGTAACTGCTAGTTCATTTCACTAAATGTGCTAGATGTAAATAAATACAAGTGGCCGATGTCGGTTTTCAAAGCACAGTTGAGATTGTTTACAATTTCACTTTAATTTAGACAGCATAGCCTTTGAAAAATTTGTTCAAAGCAATTGATTGAACGCTTGTCAACCATCATTTTTATTTTGCATTGTTAATTAATGAGACTCTCATAAAAATGCCATATAATATTTTGTTGACCTGGGAATTTACTGTCAACCTGATCGGGGTATACTTCGTTTCCTGCTCAATGACCATAGAAAATAGGCACAACACAAGTGCATAGATGATGGACAGATGAATGGGAGGATGTGTTGATATTTTATGTAATATTTTGTCGATTTTCCCTGGTTCTTTTCATGAATCTATTCTTTTTTGAGATTTGAAAAGAAGAAGCAAATAAATTTCTCTACGGTTGTCCCTATCTGATGATCTGCCTGTCAGAAACTCATAAATCCATTTTTTTTCCCCCATGCGGTGAACACCCCATATCTAACTGCTGAAAAGTTCTGTATTCAACACACTACATCATGGATGCTGCTAATAAGGAAAGTCTATATGTAAGACTGGGCTATAGTCTCAATATGTTGTTTAAAAACAAATTCAGACAGCCTTATTAGTGGAAGGAAACCTCATCTAAATCTTCCCGTTAAAACTCCCTTTTTTTGCTCTTTTTAGATTGCATTCCCTCCTTTCCAGTTAGTACAGAGATGTAAATTGTTTTGTAGCACTAAGTATGGTAACTACACGTTCTCATGCTTAACCAGTTGCCACAGAGCATGTTTTTGTAAAAGTAAAATTGTTTCTGTAAACAGAAGGTATGATGTACTTCTTTTGGGCAGTCACCTAGTTGTTCCTTAGTATAATAAAATGAAGATATCTTTATTGGTGTCACATTTCCCCCAGAAGGTTTATGAAGTATTGCTGGATAAGCAAAATTCTTGATTGTCATGAGGTCAACATTGTACATAAATGGCTTTAATGACAACACAATCTTGGTTTCATGTTGTTCCCCCTTCAATTTTATTGATAATAAGGGCAAAGAAATAATTTACAGCAATAATAACTAGTGAACATTATGCATGCTAAATAATGCAACCAAACAATGGTATATACAGTGACAGCAGTAAGTCATTAAGTATCTATTTACAATGAACTGTGCAGCTCCAATGTATTTTTTTCTTTTTGCTAGAACAAGTTTTATCACTGTAATGAAGGACCTCATCTCATATGCAGTATCTACACTCAGATAAATTAGCAAACAATTTAGCTGTTATTTCTATGTGCACAGTAACAGGAACAAGTGTGCCAAATTTAAAATAGTATAATGAGATGCAAAAACTGTAATGTTATAATAACCTGACTGAGACAGCATTGGCTTTTATAGAAAATTAGGTAGGAAACAATTCCAGCAGGCTGATATGCCGTCACAGAAGCCTAATTATTGTCCTCAAGAGACTCCACGTGTCTGTTGTCTCAGCAACTAAGCAGCAAGAAATATAGTTTTTTTCCCCTTTATTAGTGGAAGTAAACTTAATACTGGTTTAAGTTTTCTAACTATGAACTCGAAGCATCTGAGTTGATTTTGCTGGTGTTATTTTTAGCACCAAGCTCGATATTTAGTGTTTTAGCTTATGTGCTATAACTTTACGTCATTAAAATGTTCTTATAAGGTGAGCTGAATGTCTTGAGATATTGCCCAGAAATGCAGTTGCTCATTGCTGAACACAACAGAGAGATCAGGTTGGAGATAAAATGGTAGAGAAGTTCAAAGCAGGGTTAGGTTATTAAAAAATGAAGCAAGCTTTGAATATGTCAGTAAGCACTATTTAATCTATAATCTTAAAAAATGAAAGACATAGAATGTAACTGTAACCCACCAAGACACAGATGTCGATCTAAACTGATAGGTTCAGCAAGGAAAACATTAATCAAAGAAGCAGCCTAGAGGCTATATTAACTTTGTAGATGCTGCAAAGATTCATAGTTTAGCCGTGACAAGTTGTTAGCAAGCTGTTAAAAATTATGAACTCTACAAATCTGGAAGATTGTGGAAGCAACAATAAATTCAATGTTGGAACAAAACTGAATAAAAAACTGAGTCATTTAGATTTTCTCAAAGGACACAGAAAACATGACGTTCTCTGGTCATTTGCAACCAAAACGGAACTTTTGGCTTACATGCAAATACTACGTGAAGGAAATTTAGCATGGCGGTTTCAGCATTACACCATGGGGATGCATTTCCTCAGCAGACACCAAGCCTGGTCAGAGTTGATTGCAAGATGGATGGAGGTAGATACAGGGCCATCTGTGAGGAAAAGCTGTCAGAAAATTGCAGAAGGCTTAACACCAGGGCAAGGTTAAGTTTCCAGGAGAAAAGCAAACCTAAACACACAACCAGAGCTACAATAAGATGGATATAATCACAACAAAATCATCTGTTAGCAGTCAAACTCCATCCTTGAATGCAATTAAGAAAAAATCAAATGTCCCTTCCAATTTTCAAATATGCTCTTTGTGAAGTTGCAATATGACGGAATACGAAACCATTAGAATAGAATAGAATAATAAAATAACAATAAATGTTATTTATAATGCCCTTTATATATTTGAACAGGTCAGAAGGCACTATTTAATGAATTACAAATGTAACTTTTTGCACTAATGTTTTATTGTCCCTCTGCTGAAACATGAAGATTCACACCAAGGAAAAATATAGTAACAGAAAGTAAAACTAAAAACTGCACAGTAAGGGCAAATTGACGACATAAAAAATAATGGGCCGTAATAAAAGAAAAGCCCACTCGAATTCAAAGAAATGTGCCACTGAGTAGGATAAGTGAAAATATGCAACATGTCAATGTATATCTGTGCATTAAACACACAGACTGCAAGACATGAAAATAAACAGGTATGCACAGCTTGAGGGCAAACGATAGCTATGCAGCAGTTTAAAGACATTATATTCAAGTAAGTCGAGTTTAAATTACCCTAAACATGTGTTGTGCTTAATGTATCTCCAAGTGGAAAACTGTTTCAATACAAACATGAAATCAGCTTATTTAAATATTTGTGTAACAGCGCACTGGGTTAATTTAGATAGATAAAAGGTGAACAGCAAGCAAGGGAACACACAGGAAATGGCACAAATTAAAGTAGAGAGACACAATGCTAATGGAATACAGTAATTACATGGATTAAAAATAAAAATCATGGAGAAAAAGCACTGTGTGTCAGAAGAGGCCTTCAGCGGCCTGAGGCCAACAGAGCCTCAATAAGAAAGGTGCAGGGTCATGTTAGCCGACTTGAATCATTTGTATACAAAAAACTTCAAAACAAAATGAACCAATAAGAAAAAAACATCATGTGATTCAAATTTTAGCTTAGGCATTCGTAGAATTCAAGCAATACATTGAAAAAGATGAAAACACTACAAACAATATTATCTTATTCCATTTCATCCAAATGCAAAATCTGCTGTTTGTTTCTATAATGTTTGTGTTTATCATCAATGTTTTATTAGCATGAATATTCTCAACATCTTATGTAAAATAAAACAATGCTGAAAATGAAAAGAAACAAACATTTATGGCATAAATAAAAAGACAAAAATACTGCTGTAGATGAGATTAGAAAAGCAAATGAATGATTAAGATTTTAAAAATTCAAATATTCTGAATCAATATGACACAAAATCTGTGGAAATGTTACATTTTAGGGAAAAAAACACACTGAGCTGGAGAATATAGTCTACATGTACAAAAAACAGAACATTAGCATTAAAGCCACTAGTTTCTGAAGAAATGGTTGAAATTGCCTGTGTTTTTTTTGCCTCAATAAGACTTATTTCTAACTACGTTTCTCAGCTCTTTGGAGGCAAATGAATGCACTGTTAAAATATATCTGGATGATCATTGTTATTTTCAATGATTCTCTGGGAAATATTAACATCCATTCATGAGAAAAAAGGTTTAGCATGTGTGAATTATACAAGGCTTTCAGGCATTTCCAGTGGATCGCCTAAAGAACTCACCTGGTGCGCAATTTATATTAAATTCTACTGTACAAATAACAAATAATGTGTTGAATTACCCATGAAGAATATGCAATCATTCAAATGTCACTTTATTATAAGCAATGCTCATGATGATGCGTCCTAATAAATCACTTGCACCCAGAGGAGGCCACAAAGCTAGGATGTTGCTTAGGGGTTAGATAGAAGCTCATCATTTATTTCCCAGGATGTGGGGTAAGGAGTGTTAGACCACAGAGTTGGTCCTGCTAAAATGCCCCTCACTACAGGGGGCAGATGTTTACTGACAGCCCCACAGAGGCTGCGAACAATCATCTGCTCCCACACATTCCTTGAGGGGCCTTGCTATTACATTAATGCATGGGGTTTCATCTCATTATTCATAGCTGTTTGACTCCAGAGGGAAACTGTTGGGAGGAAGTTACTAGGGCAGGGAATGGATACTGGGTCAGCTTTACCATTCCAGGTGGCATTAAGCCAAAGAAAACTAGCCCCATAGAGACTTGCTGTTCTGTGAAACAGAAAGTTTGTTTAAATATAGCCCTAAATTAAGAGTTACAATGCAAATAATATTTTTAACCTTTAAGGATTATTATTATATAAATTATTTGAAGTGGGATTATCCTCTCATCTTAGGGTAAGGGCGTCTTAATAGCAGAGCAACAATTGTGATCCATATCTGCATATTTTTATTTAGAAGAGATAAATTTGAACTAGTGAAAAAAAAACTACTTCTAGAAAAGTCAACATGAGTAATTAGTTCAAAGTCTGCTCACTTGTTATATTAAATTCTTTAGCAAGATATTAAGCTATTGTGATATGCTTGGGATAAAATCCACTATTACTTGGTTTGATATAGAGATGAACAGTTGCTAGATGATGTTTCTAAAGCCGTTGTGACCATGTTTCATGGTTTTTGAAAGCAAAGCACTGTACACAGTTTTTGAGTGTTCATAAATGTTCAGCTAATTATGTTGGAAGTAGGTGAGATTGTTGTGAGAGATGTTTATATATGTTGTGGGATTATCCCTGCTAAAATAAATTCTAAATACAATAAAAATTTGTAGAAAGGCATGCTGGACAACTTTTCGCCTAAGCTTGCCTGCTTTATATTAAAAGAACAGGCAGACATGTCAGAGTATGATGGGGGTATGATGATTGTTATTGAGTTTGAAATTCTGTGTAAGCCATGTACACTAACTTTGCATACAGATGTGTCCTCAATTTTTCTAAAATCAGACAAGTCTAATGCTGAGCCAACCATTTGAGACCTTGGCACCGGGTCACTCCAAGCCTTGAGCATCGTCTCAAGCGTCAGCCTTTTCAGGAGACATACATATGCAGTAGTCCCTGTTCACTCTTCTCATGTTTTTTGTTTTTTTTTTAACTTGAAGGCATTATTTCTCTACTCAGTTGTCAGATGGTTTGCTTTTTACCTAGAATAGAATGGAAATATCATTTATTATTCTACAGTGGGGAAATTCAGTTGTCACAACAGGAAGTTAAAGTTAGTGGGGGCATGCATAGTCATGCAAAGGTAGAAGAATAAAAAGAATAAATAAATACAGTCATAATAAATGCGCAACATAATAAAAAGAAAATACTGTGCATTAGATAAATAGAAATATACTCAGATTTAAAAGTAATTGAAGTGAGGACTTGGATTCAAAGAAGAAAAATGTGCAAGATTTGTATGGATAGAAATGAGCATAAAAACAACAAATGGTTTAGAAGTGACACCAACAATAACTTTTCCTTAGTTTAAAAACTGTTCCAATCATCAGATACTATTTAATTCAATTTGAAATTAAAAAGTGAGAAGAAAGAAAACACTCCATGTAAACTTCACAACAATCACAGCAAAACTCAGTCGTATCAACTTGTCAAAGAGACTCTGGTTTACATTAAATACATCACAAATAGATGGAAGTACTTTGTCTCAGGGACAAATAACTAAGTTATTAAAAACTTATTTGTCTTTTTGCAAAAGCAATAGAAAACAGACAGACAATCGGCTCCACTCCAATATTCCTTGAGGCTTGATATGAAGATGCAAGATGGATCGCATGGAGTCTTATTGGAGCTGGAAAGTGGTACAGATACAGCTGATGGAAACCAGGCATTGTACTAAGAGATAATATATATCTTGTTTGTGCCGAATTTAAAATGCTAAAGGATATTGCTTCCGTACTTACAGTACAGAAGTACTGCATTTGTTTGCTCATTTTATTGATGCCCTCTAAAATACATTTGGAAAATAAGATCCCATCAAGTGGACAACATCCATAATTATATCACTCTAGTGGAAAAAAGAAAATGCACATAAAAATAAGCATTATTTTATCTGGCTTTTGCCAAGAGTCAGAAACAGCCTGTCTTTGTTCAAGTTTTGAATTGATTCTTCTTAGTAAGAAATTATTTATGCCAGTGAAGGTCCCTTTTAACACAATAGAAGATGTACTTTTTCACACCTTGGAGTCTCTGTCTTAATTTGAGCAATGCAAAATACATAAAAAGATTTTAATCTATGCTTACATGAGATCCCTGAATGAAAACTGATGGTATTTTCAGATGCTGACTGAAAAATTCCATCTTTAGACGGCGCTACGTCTGTTTAGACGAAGCCACCAATCTTTCAACTAAAGTAATAGAACAAACTGGAGAAAGTATTGTATATGTTACCATTTCTCTCTGTCCGATTGTTGTATTTCACATAACATGTTGGACACAATCCATGTGAAATAAAAACAAGAATATATTATTAATGTTAATTCATGCAAATAACTTCTTAACTTCTCCATATGGACGTCATCTTTCAGCTATTTTTCTGCTATTTTTCTGCATTATGGGCTTATTTTTTTTCTATTTCTTTGTATTTGTGGACTCCCTGGGTTGTTAATAACTTATGGTGTGAACAGCATGTCAGCAGGTCCATTAGAGACTTCTTTACTAAGAAAAACATTAATGTGATTAACACTTATTTTACCCGCTTTACTTCATGGCCGTACTACTCATATGAGACCAGAGAATGAATAAGATGTCTTCTTAATTTGAAGCAAACTTATTACTGATCATTATTATTCTAAATACTGTGAGCTTATGCAAAGTTAGAACAGCCTAGTAGTTTCAAGCGCATTAAATTGTGCTAGTGAATGACGATAAGGCAGTGAAAATGGATCTTTTTTTTTCCTGTTGTTCGAAATTTATAAAAAGAAATGTGCAGCAGCATTGCAGTTAATAAGTATCAAACCCCTCCTGAATGACACAGAGGACACAGAGTTGCTGAATGACTGAGAGTTAAATCCCCTTGTGTGTTCTGAAAGCGCGCCAGCACTGCAACATCAAAGTTGATACTATGCAAAGTAAGCGTGCAGCATTAAAAAAAAGACCAGATGGAGAGACTTAGCTTGTGTATGACATTTATACTATCTAACCACAGCGTCCAAGTTACATGAGATATGTGATTGGTGTGAAGACATCAAAGGCAACTCTGTCAGATTCTAAGATGTTTTGATGACGGATGCAGCTTTCAAGATCAATTTTTTGAGGATTTTATTATCAATTTAAACCTCTTTATATTTTATTTGAGGAGGTCACACTTGGTCAGCCTCCTGATCAGTTATTACATGCATAAATGTGGGTGTGATGTAGTCACTGATGTTACTCACAGCCTGCACAAAAACTGATCCTTAAGCACTGTGTACATAGATAGGGCTGGATTTCTCCTTTGTGGAAGAGTTTAAAATATTCATCACTTATACACATCACTTGTGAGTCTGCCAGGGGGAAGGCATATAAAGAGCATAGCATGCACTGGCATTCCTAAAATATAGTATAAAAATAAAAAAGTATCTACACATCTTGAATTGAGATATATTTATATATATATATATATAAAATGTCAGCAAAGCAGCAGTAAACATTAGAAAATGGATTCCAATTTAACAATATGCTATCCAGTTACACTTTTATACAAGGCATGATTTAATCAAAATCTAATTATTTTTAATACATTTTCAGTGCAAATGTTTGTTTTTATCTTAAGGTTACACAGATTATAATCCCTCTCATAATATTGCTTTTGATACTTCACATATTAATAAAATGTGTCTTCTCTTCAAAAGCAATGAATTCCCTCCCGTATATATAAAAAGGAACATCTAATGCATACTGCAGTGATAACTCAGTCAGAAAGTACAATTCTCAAAAAGGATTAATTAGTTGGCAGTTTAATTTGATATGATGATGAAGCACAAGGGACATAACATTTTAGGATATGAAAAGCCATGTTCTGATACACCGGTAATGTTGTTTAATGTAATTTCTGAATAATTCATTTTAATCTGTCTCTGTTTTTAACTTCTTTATAAAATATATTTAGGCTTAGTAAAATAAAACCTCTTTGATGGCATAAAAATCCAAATTTGGGCTAATGGTTTAGGACTGAATAAAATGCATTTCTCTGCAAAGGTACTCTATACTTTCATCTGTCTTTTACATGCCTGTTTTGTCTCTTAACAGCTTAAGTGCTTCATCTTTTGTCCTCTGGATTTGCAGGAGCTTTCAAAGGCCCTTTCAACACAGGTGTGCTTTTTAAGGTGCTTAAGCAATTAAAGACATCAGAGTACAGCATATATTTGTCTTAAAAATAGACCCCACTTAATATATATAATTGGCCATGAGCAAGGTTGGCTTCTTTAATATGCAGTGGTAATAATAATATGTTCCCAGAAGGAAACAACAGTCTGAGGATTAACAGAAAGCCTCCAGCGTTATGTTCACATGGGACCAAATTTATGTACATGTAGAAAGTCAGAATTTAAGGAATTTCCTATTGATTGTATATATTATCATGGGTCGAGCTCCTGACTTGAGTCTGGTAGACGTGGACACAGAAATCCTAGCACAAACTTGCGGTATAGACAACCATATATTTACATCCACAGACTTAAAAGATGTACAACCTTTTTTTCTCATTATCTGACATCACAGCTGACAAACCTTTTCCTGTTTTAGGTCAAGTTACTGAATTACTACAGTTTCCTGAATGCCAGAGATTTTAGTTATTTAGAATTGCTTCGTAAACTGCATGGCAGTAAATGTTTGGAGTATCTTTTCCACAAGCACACAACACATACCTTTTCAGCTCTATCCACAAAATCAGAGTGATGGAGAGTTGTAATGGCCACTCCAAAACAGTGAGGTTTTTACTTAGGCTGAAACCTCATGTAGATGAATATAAAACATTTACATTTACTTGTACCAATTTCAAGCCAATTGAAGCTCAAAAAGCAGGAGTCAGCATACAGTTTTTTCATACCTAGATTTATATAAACATGGATGAATCAATAATACAGCCTTTTCTACTCAAAAATTCAGCAAAAAGCATCCGTAGGTACTCACTGAGGGATGATTGTATGCTGGCTTGGAACACTGCAGGCATATAGTAGACAGGTTATATGTTCAGGTTAGCCTATTCAAATCTATTGAAATCAGTGTTTCTAGAAAGAAAAAGAGTTGATGCTATCTGAAGACTAAAGTACCAGTGATGTTTCAGTTTCTGAGACAGAGATATTGCTGTGAAGGAATGCGCATGAGTACGCTGTGGTTCAATCAACTTATGTGAAGTGAAAGGAATACAAACACATTGTCAGTAGACAACAAGAGATTAATTTAAATTCAAGGCCAGTCAGCCTGAGCAGAGCTGTCTACTCTTTATATTCTAAAGTTCGAGAAAACAAATATGAGCAAAATATAAGTTGAGCATGGCAGATGTGCTTTCAGAAGGTTATCAATGGAAAAAAAAAAAAAGAAAGTGTTCAAGGATTTGTCCCACTTATCGAGTTCCTATATCAGCTTGTCTTTGTAAGGTCACAGTGCTGGTGAGACTGGTTCCAATCTCCATTGGTCAGTCGACACTATAGGCAGGTTGCTAGTAATCACAGAGGAACACAAGGATGCATAGTTGAGACAACTATAAAAGAACCTGGACAGATTTACAATCTGCTCATAAAATACATTAGAAAGCTTGCAAAATGTATATTTATGAAATATGAAGTTTAATACATTTTTAATAGAAATTTTAAATTAAATCAATGTATTGTTCATACCTACTCGCCACCAATGGCCAGCTGTCGGAAGGTCAGGCACACCATGGCTCCTGTACAATACAGAAAGAGCGCATAACCAAATAAAAAATACCCTATTAAAATATTTTTTTAAAAACAGATGTACTTGCACAAACCAATAGAGTAGAGAATTTAAAAATGTGAATTGACTCCTAAAGGTTTTACACTGGTTGTCATGGTTTGAGGCACTCCTCTGACCCACATGTGTAGAAACTCTCAGGAGACAAGGGTAGAAGCTTAATAGGTTTATTGAAATGAATGTTGCTGGGGAATCCTGAGGAAGATGGCGAGAAATGAGTGGGAGGAATAACAGAAATGAATGTTGCTGCAGAAACCTTGTGGAAGGTCTTACTGAACTTAGATGATTAGTTTGGAGCATGAAAGAAGGGAACGGAGTATGGGGGTTGTTAGAGCATTGGAGGGCAGGTTTGGTTGGAGTATCAGTGGAAGTCAGGAGCCCTGCAAATGCTGGTCATGGAGAATGAAATCTGAGAGGTTTTTGCATGCAAGACAGGTGAGAGAGAGCAATCTAGGAAGTAACTTAAGAGGGTACCTTGGAAGCAGGAACGATGAACAGAGTTGATACAAGGATGGAAAGACCACTAGTAATAATCACACTATGTAGAGGGCTAGAGGTATCACCACAGCTGACAATCAGAAACTAAATGACCAGCAGCCAGGTGCTCTTAAGCATCTGCTGATGGGCTGATAAGTAGCAGGTGTGCAGGATCACAGTGCTCAGCCCCACCCTCTGGTGTAGCTCCAGAGAAGACAACACACTCACAAGCACAACATATACATACCCACATAGTGGTATAACTTACAAACATCAGAACTAGTAAAACACTGTAGACGGCTGGCACAAAATCATTTAACTACCTGCAAAAATACAAGAAAGACATGCATTCAGGCACTGGGATGGTATCTGTTGATATTGGGCATTAGTTGGATAGTGGACAAGACGGACATTTTTGTTTTGTTTTGTAAGAGAAGCAGCAGAAGGGGGCATCTTCTTTTAATAAAAAAAATGTGTGTAGGCGCTATTGTCCATCCCCACTCCAAGTGACTTTCATAACACTTCTAGCACTGCTTTTATTTTTAGATCATTTGAAATTAACATACAGTATTTGCCATGAGGACCAGCATTTTAAGTACCTAAATATGCCTTTGATGTCCTCAGTTCATATACAATAATTTTCAAGCACGCTATTAAAAAGGACTTCTTCCATCTGCTTGTTTTTTTGTGTTTATGGAATAGAAATATTGCAGTTAGCAATCAGGTCACATCTTTTTTTCTGCTCAGCCAGTTAGGCAAAAGAAATGTGATCCAATAACTGAAAATACGATTTAATGAACCTTTTCTTTGCTCAGTGTAGTACACTGGGATGTAGATTACTGTAATGAAAAAGAAGACAGAAGACAGTTTTAGAGAATGTCGCCAAAACGCAGATGATGCCCTGAAAGCTGTTAAAGTGAGTTTAATTCATCATTGTCTATTACAGCATGGACAAGCTTTCATGATCAAGGCAATGACCCGTTTTCCAAACAACCACTCAGCATGTGGTTTGAGCACACTGTGGGAGTGAAAATGTATTGGGCTTGATTTATTGCGCACTGTGAAAATTTCTGCAATGAGTTCTGAAGTAATAACAGGCAATCTACAGTCTGATCTGTCTCTGCTTAGCGTGAGTTTTGCTCACTTTTTAACATTAATTTAACATAAGAGTACCGTCAATAAAAAAAAATCCTGGACCCACATGAGTAATACATTTTTTATTCAGACTGACACCTATTTAACAAGAAATGTTTGCCGATTTAAGGGAGGGGAATAAGGACATTACATGGGTATTCTGGCTAAAGAACAAGTCTAATCAGGGTGAAATCACTCACATTTGTCTTGGTTTTATCTCTTATTTTAAATGTGGGCTGTATTCTGTAGTGATGTGAATTTTTTAGGTGAGTCTCTAGTCTCTTAGATATGTGGCATTTAAAGTAATTGTAGACATTTCTTTATCAAACTTAAAAGACACTTAAATCTTCTTTCTTACGCATTTTGAATCGCTCTTTGAAGTTTAGAAAGTCACCTTTACCCCATCTAGACGTCTAAATAAAGACGTAATATAGCACTATGTAAGTCTGATGTGATTTCATAAATGCATTGAGTGGATGCCAAAACATTGGCTGTTTTCTATTTGTATTGGCAAAGCGATTGTAACTTAGTTCCTAGTGAGTTAGTACCCACAGCTGTTGGTCTCCCCAGAGGTCTCATCACAGTGGCAAGAAAAGCTGCAAATGGAGGCAGACCAATCAGAAGTCTGAATCACCTCAACTGACTCCAGAGGGGAAGGAGAAGCAGCTGTACAATGAACATCTCATCAAACCAACCATGTTTTGTGCGGGTGGGAATTTTAACAACTTATCTCTTAGCTGTACTGCAAGTCAAACTTCCAACTATATCTTGCTAGTAGTGATTATCATTAGCAGTCAAAATATTAAGGTACTAGAAGCCGACAGACTGACCTACCACATTTATTCTGGTTTAGAACAATGTGTCTGCTGAAGGTCATGGATTGAATGCAATAAAGTTCCCAGAACCATATATTATCCTCTCCATGATTAAACCCTCAAATGCCATCCATGAACACCACAAACAGGATTGCAGAAGATACACAGCATTGGTGGAGTCCAACCTGTACTTGGAAGCGAAACTGGACTTCCAAGTACAGGTTGGACAAAATCCTTTCCAAATAGATTTGATGAAGATTGCATTTATTCTTCCCCCAAAACGCTTTGATAGAAAAATGTCCAAAAC
The DNA here is from genome assembly GCA_902982915.1 of Phalloptychus januarius. NCBI lineage: Eukaryota > Metazoa > Chordata > Actinopteri > Cyprinodontiformes > Poeciliidae > Phalloptychus > Phalloptychus januarius. The sequence continues at coordinate 12,236,161 of CADWAE010000131.1, forward strand.
CCAAAACAAACCCAATCAAGCGAGCATAAAGCGGCCTACGTGTCTCAAACTGGTTCATACCTCTTACAGCTAAAGTAAGCATTGTAGTGCCAGACAACACACTGATGTGTAAATTGCGTAAAAACCACAGGTGGTGCCGCCCTTGAATGAGCCTGCTCCTTCTATTTTCTGAGCACGCTACATTGCTAAGCAACACAAAGATTGCTGAACTCCTTTTTGGAAGAGCTGGTTGTAGCCCATCACTGACTAATGACACTGTGCTGCTGTACTGAACTATTTGAGCACCATGCTGGCAGTTATTAGGTCTGAAATGTTCTGCACAGTTTGCCCTAGATACTCTTACTTCCCAGTGTTGTTCACAATTCATGAATGAACTATTACTATTCTGTTTGTCATTTGTCCCATCATATTGCCATAATTATTAACATTTTATGGGTACAGGATAAAAACAACCACACAAGGACCATTAAAGAAGATTGTAAAGAAGATCAAATTTTATGCCAAATAGAGCCAGTTGAGCCAATAGTGTAGCCTATTTTATACCTGCAATTAATGTTTAGTAGGTGGAACCTATTTAACAAGTTATTTGAATTGAGGAAATTCTGGCAAAAAAAGAATTACATACATATATGTTCCTCCATTTAGTTTGGATTACTAAAAATAAAACGAGAAGATCTTTGATCTCTCTGCACTAAACAAAACAAGAACATGTTCTTTTGGCGCTTTATATAATGCATTAAAACTTAGAATACAAAATCGACAATGCATTTAGCATCCACAGACATTAAAAATAAGAAATGTAATTTTATTTTGGCTTTAATTTAATCTAAGAAGAATTAGATTTTTATATGCTGGAATTAACATTTATATACATCTCCCATAGATATTTGGATAAATGTTTCTTAACAAACTGATTAAAATACAGTATTAATGATGGCAAAAAGATGGCTACACTTTTTGTAGCCATCTGGCTAAACGCAGACCACTCTTCATATCAGAAATAGTAATAGAGCTATTATTATTATGGACCTGGCACAGGTCCAGCTTTTAATCAAAGTTCAACTTTTTTAAAAAGTTGAGGTCAAGGCTTTTTTTTTCTAGAGCCAGCTACTTATTACCGGGTTAATAGAAAGCCTGAATTGTCTCAAACTTTCAAGCACGCGTAGCTATTGCTTGGTTTGATACTTTTGGTTGCTTTGATTTGCAAGCTGTAATGCACACTGTTTTGGTAGTGCAGATGATCTGAGTGATGATTTTATTTGTTCTCATCCTATTTAAAATTCACCCACAAATTGTTAGCACCTACATCATGTGCATGTGTTAAAAAGCTGCTAAGTGTTAGGATTCTTTTTTCCATTCATTCTGTTATAAGTTTTCTATGTTTTCTATGAAAGTGTTTAAAGTGATCCGGGATATGAAAATAACCATAGAGGTCTACAGAAATGTCCCTACCTATGCACTTCTTTTAAAACTTCTCATAAATGGTTGAAATAATACATCACAAAACGGTTACCAATAACGTCCAAGTGAGGCGATGTTTGCCTGTGTAAAATTTTAATATCTTTATAACAGTGTGCACTTACGCATCTGTAGGGATTAGAAATAAGGTTAATTCAAAGGAGACTCCCATCAGTGTCAGAATTGCTTCTTGTAGTACTGCACAGAGGTTATTTCCACTCATGCAGCTATTGTATGCTCCATTTGCATGTTTCACCTGAAGTCTCCTCAAAATTGCTGGAAAATTACCTTAATGCCTCCCAACCTGCAAGGAAAGGGTAAGCTGTGATAGCTGCTGACAGCCTGGTAACATCAAGTAAACAAATTTAAGGTCTTTACAGTATAACAGATGTGTCATTTCTATATGACAGACCAGAGTCAGAATACGTATGTTTATGTTCTCTGACTCATTCTGATTGGTTTAAGCTAATTCACATAATACAACTTAGCCTAGTCCTTGAGGGCTTCTATGTCAGGAAGCCGGGATTCATCCAAAGCTTATTACCTTATTAGGAGAAATTAAAATAGCTTTCAAGAGTCACAAGATTACAGAGAAGATTTATTAAGGTTTTCGGCATGTTGCCACTTTTGGCCTAATTTTGGATCTGTCTATAAATAACTATCATCATCTGCAGTGTTAAATTATTTGGTGAATTTTGGAAACAGCAATCTGTTACAAATGCCTATATATTCATAGGAGTCTCCTTTCTAGAGCTCAGACACTTTTGGAGCAAACTGGTACTTATACTGATTTACTGTGCTTTGTTAAGATGCAAAATAACTTACTGCGAAAAGTATGTCTTCATTTTATTGCATAAATTTCATGTCAACTGCTTCACAAAACTTGCACAGGTGCTTGGAGATATGAATTTTATTGCAGTTGTCTCAGAGTGCCGACCAAAGGTTAGCAAAAAGGACACTATGATATACTGCATGCTGTGATTCAGCTCCTTTTGTAAACAGGCTTCCATTTAAGCACATTTTTTCAGATTATGGATAAATAGCTATGGGCTTAACCCTCTTCAGTAATAAGTGCAGACTCATAGAGAACTGTAAAAAAATCTGTCAGAAGACATTCTATGAAATTCACATGAGTCCTGTTTATTAAATACACAAAAGAATATTGACCTCTGCATTCTGAGATGACCAGCGTTTATACTGCAAAAGTACAAAGTTTAACAGATCCAGTAATTATTCCAAACATTAAGGATCCTGCCTAAATTCTACTACAAAACTGATAGCTAGAAAGAGAGTTGGCCATAAACCTAAGGAAAAAAAGACTGCTGGAATGGTAGATCAATTATTTTCCATTATAGTCAAATTGCCAGAATTAAAAAGAAAATGGAAAAAAAAAACTTTAGCAAGTTTGACAATATGTGAAAAGTTCAACGGCTATAACCCTTTTAGCAAAGCCCAGTAGAAGTACTAGTAATAGTACTAGTATGGCAAGTCCTATTGAGTTAAAAGGATGTAGGACTGTTCCAGTGGCAGCTTTCTGAAAACTACGCTAAGCATTGATAAAGATTGTGCTTACATTTACTCTAATTTTCTGTAGAAATTTAGAGAGAATGGGTAACTTACATTTTTACCCTAAATTGTTAGTGTATGAAAGGGCCTAAAATGTACATACATCTGAAAGCACAAGAACACAAAATAATCCAGTAACCATCTCATGTCTGAGAGATGGTTTTGTAGGCCACAGGTGTTTTCCCAGCTGCATTTATAAGGGAAATTATACAGGGTTCAAACCTAAACACAGTGAACAGACAAAGTGGTTGTAGCAAAACCACTAGTTTAAAAAATGTTATGTATGAATAAGAACATAACTTTCATACACCAATAATTGGTCTTACAAAACCTTGAAATATTAAGTTACACTGTATCCACCAACTGGCATTGTCAATAAAAACATATTTGTATGTATTTATTTCTATACATATACATAAAGCTCGAAATGAGTGTGAAACTCATTTGGAGCTTCACACTTGCTCCAAATGAGTCTTTGTAAATAGTAGATTTTAAACTGCAGTTGGCAAATCCCTGATCACCGTCTCCATGACTTTGTCTCCATTTTATTTCAAGTCTTTGGGACTGCACTGTCCTCATACAACCACATTGTTACAGATTTTGTTCAGTAACCTTGAGTCCTACCCTGAGGCAGAACTCATAAGGTCTTTGCTGCACTAGTAGTCACAATCTGAGCGTAGTTAATTTTTTTCCCCCTTCTACCATCTATTCCGTTTTGTCTTCTGGTCTGGAAATAAGCTTTCGTGTGGCTGCAAGGACAGCATTCCTTTCACCACTCATATTATTGTCCTTTTCCCCCCCTTTTTCTTGCTTTTATCTGAATTAATTCAAATAAGTAATATGTTACAGGAATGCATCACACAGATCTGTGCTAACATTTTGACAAGAGTGTGGATAGGAAAGCAGCTTTTGTGTTTATTTTATAAATTGATGATCATTTGTTTCTGTTAATTTGTTAAATTCTAATTGTATGATCCAGAAATGCTTTGCATATTTGAAATTTACTTTTTTTTCCCCCACTACAATAGTATGTTTTTCCTGTGATGGAATTATTATAACCCACAAAATTGTCTCACATTTTAAGAGACTAAGAATTTTACTTCAGAAAGCTGGGTTTAAATCTTTAAATCAAAAGGCTTTAATTTACCATTTCATTATAACGAAGCTTTTCCACGAGGTTCTAAACACATAACACCACAGAAGATTTATTCCCCTGCAGCACAATGTATGCTGACTCAATGTTTATTTGTACATGCAACCAACCATTAAATTTGTCTGGTTTATGGAATCCTGTTGACCTTTGACCCACAAGGAGCCGCAAGTCAGCATCTTTGCTCATACAGGAAAACAACAATTCTTGCAAGGTCAGCCTTTCTCTTGCTATCGATCAATCTCTAGATCACTGCAAGTAATCTCCAAAATGTAAAGCCATAGATGGCTGAATTTAATCTTTTAAAGCCAGATGAAGTAAAGCATTCCCTCCATTCAAGAACTTTATGAGTTGGAACCAATTCGCTGGATGGTGATGCTGTAAACAAGGTGGAAAGCTCACAGATCTTCCAGGGCCTTTGTGGATCAAAACAGCTTCAGACAGAGGGACTCTCCTGGGTAGCTCTATCCTGGATTCCTAACATTCCAGATTTTTTAAACACAGGTGTTACAATCTACAGGAAGCCGTGTTATACGAGGACAGTGTGACTGCTTCCTAAAAAGCTGTCATGTTGAAAATTCATGAACCATTCAAGTATTTTAGTTAATCTATAATATTTGAATAATAGAAATGTCTTCACTGACGCACTAACCCTAACCCTAACCTTCATAGAGTAGCATAGTGTCTTTATTGAAATGTAATGTCATTAAATTGTTTTAACAGGTCAAAAAAAAAAAGAATCTGCAGCAGCCTGGCGTAGCTGTGGATCAAATTTCCTGTGGTAAAGTATTCAATGCTTAGTAATCTGAGGTATTTTTTTACATAAAGCACATCTTTGTAGTCCTTTTAAATTTCAGTCGTGTGACAGGGTAAAAAAACCCCCAAAAAACTGCCATTGTTGATTTCAGGTAATAATTGTTAGAAAAGAAGCTTGTTGTGAATAAAATATTAATACTCTGGTATTTGATATGGGGTAAAAATTCAAATGTGAATTGTTGGTAAAAATTGGTTACGGTTAGAATGTTCTATGCGATCCAGTCAGAAAAACAATAAGGATTTTGTAGCTACACAAGGTTAAGCAACACTGTCTATTCAGCAACATCCACTAAATCTGATTTTAAGGTTGAGATGTACATCTCTAAACAAACTATTCAGTAACATAAGTATCCAAAATAAAAGACCAATAAAAATGAAGCATGCTTTAAACTTTTTGGAAATTTCTCAGGTGCTTTCCCAAGCAGTTTGAGGAATTTAAGGCAAGGCAGGTAAAACCCTCACACAAGATAATCTGTCCCAAAACATCAGTATTGACTGACTGATACTGGTGGTTTTAGACTGGATTTCTTTTCAGCCTTTTCAGAATCTTGGGGATACATAGCTCTAAAACTTTTGTAATCCTTGCTCAAAATTACTAGAAATAATAGCATTTACTTGAAATGGAAATGTCCTCAATACCATTTTTGGTTTTTACATACATAAATTTAACAACTTACAGAATGCAGTTGATGCAAATAAAGAGAGAGCTGTTTTCATCTGTACTAGTGTGAAAAGTATTTTTTTATAGAACAAACTTGAACAAAAAAAGAAAAAAACATTTTATAGATGTTAACCAGAAAAGTTGTGTACGATTTTTTTTCACACAAAGATGACCCATGCAGACACTGGCTGATGCATCGATGCGACTGTCTCTGGGTGTTGTTTATACAAAGTGGCATTCATGAGTCAAATTAATATTGGCACTCAGTGTTCATCACTTATAATGAGCAATATAATTAACCAATTACATCCATAATGGTCTGTGCTGACTTCCAATTTATGCAGATATGTATTCCTCTTCAGGCCTTATCACTTTTGGATGGGAAGTTATCAGATGATATTAAAATTAAACAACAAATTGAAATTTAGAAGAAAATAAATCTGTTCGTTTTAAATAAAAAAAAATACACTAAAAATACTGTAAAAACATGTCATGATGTTCAGATATTACAACAATCTGTAAATATAAAAAGCTGAGTGTTATGCAAATATCAGTAAATAATCTAATTTGAAAACATTCTGCTTAATCTGGCATTCATCACATTGCGTGTCTGCTCCATGTCTCATCGAGAAGATATGTAAACATCCATCCTTTTCCAAAAGGGAAAACAAGGATTGCTCCACAGCTGATGGTTATCACTTCTGGAAAATAAATTTTTTATTTGTTTTGCTTGAGGTAATAATCTGCAGATAGCGCAATAACTTAAGTTCTTCTGTCTGTAATTTTCTTTTCAAATAATTCACATCGACTGTACACGAAAATATAACAAGAAATAGTTAAAATTGGTCAAACTGAGGAGTTATTTTTTCATACACTTGACTTTTTGTGTGCCAGTATAAGCAGCATGATCTCACTATTTAGTCGTTATTTCTCTCAAGTTTAATGCAACTCAAATAGTTTTCTCAATGGTGCTTTCTCAACAGAGCTATTACAGTAGGATAAAAACAGATGGAAAATTCAGAAGTACTCACAACTTGCAATGCCTTATGAAGTAAGTATTGCTGCTATTTATACGGGTTGAATTTTTTCACATTTTGTCAAATAAGACTGTAAACCAGAATGCATTGTACCAGGACTTTATAAAACATAACACCACAACGCAGTGCATTATTAATGAGTAGATGGAAAACTATACATTGATTTAATTTCTTCCCACATGAAACTTGAAAATGTGGTGTGTATTTATATTCAGCAATGGTCACTACTTTGTGGAACCATCTTTTGCTGCAGACACAACTACAAAGTCTTTTGGGCTATGTTTCCTGTGCATTGCTTTACAAAATATTTCAACCTCATACAGATTATTTCAGAGTAGATTATTTAAATGTGGTCCTATTTTAGTGACCTTCTTGCTGAAAGAGAAATCCCCAAAACATGATGATGTCTCCACTAAATGTACCATAAGGGTCATCAGGGTGAGGTGTGGAGTTTTCAGCCAAAAGCTGAATTTTAGTCTCACCTAACCAGACAACCTTCTTCAATATGGTAGCTTTGTCTGGAACTGAAGAACTGCAAATAAGACAGTTAATATTTTTTTCAAATAATGGATTTTTTTTGTCGCTCTTTTATAAAGGCCATTTTTGAGTACATTAGTCATAGACGTCCCAATGATGCATTCACTCCCTGATTCATGAATCTCTGCATAGGGGATGGCCATATGAAATTAAAATATAAAAAATTATTTTGACATTTTGCATTTATTTGTCATAACAATAAAAGTGATGATAAAGTATTTATAGCTTATTTTCAGCCTTTTATAGTCAACTGTGATGGCCAGTCACTGCAGTCAAAGCACTAAAAACACAACATATTACTCTTAAAAACATACCCTTTTTGAAATTGGCTCTTCATGACACCTGTGACAATGCATGATGATTAAACACTAACCTGTGCACAGTAGCTACAGTTAATAATGAATTTTTAAATTACTAAAATTTATTGATGCGCTCATGGAACCAACAGTGGAAAAATGAAGAAAAATCTGACAGTCAGTCAAAAATGTACATATTTTTTTCTCATGTCAGTGGAATTAATTAATGTCTGCAAAAAACATTTATTTAAAAACTCAGCTCTACATCAAAATACAAGAGTAGCCGTGTGCAGAACAAAGCTAGAATGCATAACAATACTTATAACCACAAATTATTGAAGCATAACACTTCCTTGTATGCATATAGAATTGAGAAACTTTTTTCAAAAGACTCAAGAATAAGCTGTTGTTGCAAGTCGAGCTGCCTTCCAAACAGGGAGAACTGACCAAACAGTAAGAGGCAGTGTCAAGTCCACGGAGATTTGAAAGGGTATATGCTGGAACCAGTTAGGCTATGTGCAGGTTTTCCTTGAATCCCTGACTGACTCCAAAGAACATACTTCACAGAGTGTTGAATGTGAGGGTGTTACTTGATACTACTGTCAGACATCTCTTTATCTTGGTGGTATGTTGGACAGTTTTGTGATTCAGATAGGTCTACAAAGAGAATCAATAAGCAGAAATATGCTAACAATGCTCTTTTGCTCTCAGATGCTGGTAGTTTTGATGGCTCCAGTTGCATTTTATTTCTGAGTTCAACATTTGACAATGGGATTAGAAACTTAAAGGGCATATATCATTATAAGAGAAATGCAGAAAGCTAAAACGTTTCCCTCCAAAGTAGATAAGCAATTTTAAAACACTTTTTGAGAACAAAAATAGCGGTGCCTGGGCAACTGTGGCTCACTAGAAAAGAAGCCATCTTGCAATCAGAAGGTTGTAGGTTAGATTCCAGCTTTTTACTGTCACATGTCAATGTGCAAGACCCCAAGTTGTCTACTAATCCATCTTTCAGTTTATAAATGTATGTGCATTTGTGAGTGTGGATGGGTTCTTCCTCCTCCTTTCTGGATAAACTGCAATAATAATATTCGCTTTGTCAGTTTAAACTGGACTTAATCACTCTTTTATTCTTAGGTTGACATTGTTACCTTGTTCAACATTCCAGTTTTTATATCCTTTGTCTTTGAGAACTTCCAGCTGTGTTGGGCTCACCTTCAGCCTATACAGTTGTAATCATGATAATTGCTATTTGAGCAAATTAGTACATTTAGGTGACATCTGGTCAAGGCAAGGAGTGTAAAATAGTTTGCTGGACAGACATGTAAAAATAAAGTGGAAGGTCAGTATCTAATTAAGTGCATCCTAGCAGCTTTAATTATTTTGTGTTTGTTAGGAGGGTTTACACAATATCTTTGACACTTGAACTAGGAAAATAAACAAAACTGTTTCTTATTTTGCACTCAGCTTGCATAAACCAATTAAAAATTTGCCCCAGAGTGAAAGCATCTAAAAAAAAAAAAAAAATCAAATCTAAGCTAACACAAGATAAGACTCCTCTTTGAATGAATTAGTACATTAATGTGTGGTTTCATTTATTATGACCAGCACAGAATAATGAGACTCAACAGATACCCAGAAGATTTTGCCTTTATTTCACACAAAGTATGTATTTGTTGGCTGTAAATGGTTCCTTGGACCATTAGGAGAGTTTTCATTTATAGTGCCTAGGGGTTTTCACAAGACCCAGATACGCTTAATGATGTACCCACACAGCACTCATGCTGTGGGTTTTAGAGCCAACAAGAAAATTGGTATTTTAGTTATTACTCATGTCCTCCTTCACTCCCATCTTTCTGGCCATTGAACAGAGAGAAAGACCACTGCAAGCACAAAATGGAGCATGGCTTTTGACAAGAAAGGAGGACGATCAGCTTCAGCATGGGGAGGGGTGAACTGGTGGGGACCACATTTAATCTGCTGAATTTAGGTTAGTGTACTATGAAGATTTGCAAAAAATCTATTTGGAAAAGCTGCCTTGGGCTGGATAGTGACAAACAATTGAGGCAAGGATAAAGGAAGAGGGAAACTGCCCCCCGCCACTACTACCTCCTTCTGTATTACACATACAGCCTCTCCCAGCTGTGAATCAAAGATTGGTTGAAAGTCAAAAAAAAAAGATGAGCAATCCGGTCCATGGTTCTGATTTGAAATATATTTGGTTTCTCTGAAGAACCTGAGTTGAGAATTATTTTGGCGGGAGTTGTTTTTTGTTTTGTTTACTCTCAGTCTGTACATTTTTGGATTCTCTCACAGTGGAAATGAAAGGTGTGCTTGAATAGAAAGGCTGCTGCCTTTCTACCACTACACTCCCACATACTGACCTGATTTTTTTAAACCACACAGTGACATGAAGTTTTTATGCTTTACACCTACATATAGGTTATATATTTCTATATCAGATCTGTTTTCTTTTTTTGTATAAAATCTCGATTGACCATCAGTTGACTTTTCACTTAACTTTTGAGCATTCAATGATGATAACACTGACTAAGGGACTCAGTAAAGAGAAATGGTTGGGCCTAAAAGTCCTTTTAGATATTACTGTATAGTGCACATGTACTATCTCAAAATTTGTCAGAGGCCTTTTTAAAATACCATCCTATAGTGTTGTAACACACCATAACAACAGAAGCTGAGCTTAGATCCTTAAAATGCACTGCACTGTATGTTAAAAAATGCTAATCTTATTTCAAATCTATTGCAAAATCTGAAGAGAATTTTGTGAAACATTAAGTAATGTACCGTACTTTATACGTTGCATATGAAGTTCTGGTCTGAATCCCACATTGTAGCCTTTATAGAACAATGACCATTTATAATTCAGTTGATGGCATTTCTGTTTTAACCTCTTCAAGGAAGCTGGTAAAAAACATGAAAAACAAGCAACCGTGCTTATGTATCATGGCTATAAACTACAATATACACATGTCATATTTTATGCAGCATTTTTTTACTTCAATATCTTTCTGGAAAGCTGTGTGTTTGCCCAGGTTTTGTTAAATACTTGATGTGTAACTTTTTTCACTGCTCCTGTGTTTTATAAAGTGTCTATTTTTCATCGTTCTTCATTTTTCATGAGTACATGTGCTGTAACATAATTATTCTTTTTCTTGTAGTGTTTTGGCCACTATTTGTTTGCATCTCAGGGGGGCTGTGCAAAATCCAGAGTGCCAAATCTTGCACTGTAGATGTGCAGAGTCTGAATAAGGTTTTTATTTTTACTGGGGTTTACAATCCCACTGCTTGTGTTTGTAATTAACATGTAAAATATTAACTAGATGACTAATCTAATGAGTGATTTCACTGACCATACAGGCTAGAATTGTATTTTTATAGAACAGATACCAGCATTAAACCCAGTCTGCTACTAAATCCAGCAGTTGCAGTTGCTAAGTTACAGCTCCAGTGCTCATCAATGTTGGGCAGGATTTAGCAAACTCTCCAGTGGGAAAACTATGTTTGTAATTATTTTGTTACTAAAATGGTTAGAGTACAATATTTCATAATGTTTAGGGGGCTGCTAATTTGTAGTGTACACATTTATTTGAGATGCAGAAAAAAACTATTTTGTGTGTTAATACTCACAACAAGAAAACCAAAAGTTGAGTTAGAAAACACCACATTACCATACTGATGAATTCGTATTCAGTGAACAAGCACTAGAATAAATTTGAAATGTAAGGAAATTTGCAAGTAACCGAATGCTCCTCTGTCTTATCATAAGGTCAAAGGTAAAATTAGGATGCAAATAATTGTTCTACCAGATCAGAGGGCAGTAAATAGCTCAAGCATCTGTTGCCTATTTCCATCTCTAAATTAGAAAAGTTTTGTTTGGAGACACTGAGTACCAGAAAATTCGAACTTCTGGAATACTCCTTAGTCTTTGTTTCTGTTATTACTATGCTATGTAATTTCCCCTGATTGATGGCTTAGAAGTGTATCATTGACTGGTGATTGGAGGACTGACAATTGTAGGCTGACTTGACCACAGCAGGTCTGACAGCTGAGGGAAGCAAATCAAATACTCTCAAACAGCAAAGTGAAAGTAGTCAAATAAATCAGCAGACAGATTTAGAATATATTCATGATGGCCGGGTTTTTTTCTGCCTTCACACGTGTTTACAGTATACAGGGTCAGAGTGTCCCTTTGCTGATTGTGTGAAGCACTCGGTAATTTTTTTTTGAGAGTAATGCATGTGAGCTATAAATTGACTTAGATCAGAAAGACAATGATTCATGTTCTTAAGTCTTCATTACGTGTCACTATAATGAGACATCTCCAAGATAAAGCAGTTATCCAATAAATATATTTGATTAATAAGAATTGAATTAATGAGGGGAAGGAGGCCATGTGATTTAATGGTGAAAACAATGATGTTGTAAATAAGATCTGAATATATTTATGTTTATTTGGGGCTTTGTTGCGGTCACTTGTTTAAATTGTGACAATTCCAAGGGAAAATAGTATTATATCTTGTAAATAGATCAAGCTCAGTCGGATTGGACAATGACAGTCTGTGATTCACATGTTTAGGTCTTCGATTTAAATCTGGACTGGGCCACCATTACTAATAAAGATGCTTGGATGTAAATAGTGCCATTGTAGCCCTGGCTGTATGTTAAGGGTCGTTCTCCTGATGGAAAGAATCCTTGCTCCAGTCTCAAATCTTTTGCAACTTCTCACAGGTTTTTATCCAGGTTTGCCCAGTTTTAAACTATCCAAATTCATTCATGGTTAAAATAGCAGCACTACTGGTATTGGGCTATTTTGAAAACAAAAATATTTACCTGTTAACCTGTCATACTCTCCCTTTGTGTGTCTCAGTGTCAAAGCAGCAGTACATTGTCCTAAATCTGATACATGAGAGGCAGAGGTGGCAAATCCTTGTGGGCCTTCATTCATATTTTCTTTTAAAAAAATAATTCATTTTTTAATTTAACATTTTAACCAAATCTTTCAATAAATAGTTTGCAGGTTTGTTGCTCTAATAAATATTTTTATTTCTCTTAACTCTTGAACTGAAAGCTTTGCTCTCTTCAGTGTTATTAAAATACAAGCAGAATCAGTTTTTGTTTAGTCACTTATTCCCCAACTCATTTGCATATAAATCCCAGTTCCCCTTCTCGCTGTCACTCTAGTTACCTGGCCAGTACCACTGCTCTTGCTGCCTTCGGAGGCCCGTTCTTCTTTCACCTGATGAAATAATCCTAGTCCGTCTCTGCATTTGATAGACCACATGGTGTGCCCATCAAATTTAAGTGGCCTGTCTGCATTGATTCTCAGCAGAGCTCGGTGGGAGATGCTGAAGTTCAGAGTCATCAACACCACAGCTGTAAAGTGTTAAAGATGGTGTTGGGTCAATTTGCCCTTCACTATTTCAGACCCTGACATGCTATTATTTTTACCTCTTCCCACTTATATTTCATACCAGTGTACTTAGAACCCCTTTGTATGAGTTTAATTGTGTGTATTTAGTGAATTAGTTTTGTGAATTATGGAGATTAATAATAACATCTTAAAATATAAATGATTTATTCAGTATACTTGTACAATGTTTTCTAGAACCATTTGGACCACTGGGTAAATACAATCAAAACAAATGTGAGAGTCTAGTGACACCAGGAGAAATGGCTCATGGGCTATTACCAAAGGTTAAACAGAAATCCTACAGCTGCTACAATGTGACATTACTCCATGTTTGTTTATATCCTGTGAAGAAGAAAGTTGGACTCATGTCTTCTTTGGAGGTTTTTGTGTCTTTTCCTTCAGCAGTTCTTGGTGCAGCGCCACCACAGGCGAGGTGAACAGGTTTTTAATTAGTTTTGATCATTTGAGACAATGCAGTGTGAAAACGAACTGCACCAGTAATTGTAACAATGGTGCAATTTCAGCCCCCATTCAAGCTGTGTCTACCAGACTATCAGGTGGGAAATCACCCTAAAATACTCCAAGCCTCCTACTACCCTAGTAGGTTATTTACTGGAATCATGAAACAATTTCTATCCAGTCAGTGTCTGGTCTGGGCTGCAGGAGAGCTGGTGCCATTTCCATGACTCATTTTCATAATTATTATAAATTATATTGTAATAAGTAGAGAGCTGGGTCTCTACAGGTTTTTTTAAAATATGGCATGCTCCGTATCTAAATGAGTTGGATATGAAAAGACCAAAACTAAAAATGTATGAAGTGAAGGAGTGAAGTTGCCACCCCCAGTTTTAAGATAAATGGATTTTAAGGGAACATAAGAAGTAGAAATTGAGTCATCATCTCAATTGGCAAAAGATTTGTTTAAAAATTTCCCAAGTGGATTTTTTGAGAACTCAGTTTTCTTTCATGATTCAGCTTTGTCTCTCCCACCCCATCTTATTTTGCACCAACAACAGTCTTCCCCCACTGTGTTGATAACAGCTCCCAGAAATTACCCCTCAGAAAACACACCGTCCTTGATCCAAGATTGTAGCACCCTCTCTGTTCAAAGACGTTGCAACCTTTCTGGGAGTTCTGGTTAGCAAGAAAAAAAGAAATGTGATTACAGGGTTATTCACTGATTCATTGATACAGCTTAGTCAGTCCAACCTTGGGTTTGCCTCAGTGTTAAGGTGGAAGCTCCAGTAGAAAGATGGCATTTTCTGTTTTTTTGTTCCATAGAACAAGAGAAAGCATGCCTCCCTCTGGTTAATAAGCACTGTGGAACAAGGCTGTGTTTGTAACACAGTCTATAACCAGAGGAAGAAGCTGAAGTAACTTCATCACATGCTCCAACATTTATCTGGTTTTCTGGGAGGATTAAATTTACTATATCAAAACTGACATGGAGGAGTGACGTATGCCAAGAAAATTTAGATTATGAAGATCAAGTAGGTGTAATTTGGAGTCTGCAGAAGTTGTTTGGATATTTTAAAGTGTGATCATTCATGCTGTTTTTGCTCATTATTGATATGATTTATTTGTGCATATATGCATTTTTCATAGTCTTCCTCCTCCCTTCAATCAGCCAAAACTCTTTAATGCTTATGAACAACGAGGTTTTTTTGTCCTTGTATATAAAAAGACTATTTTTTAAAGAGCAGAAGCTGGAGTTTTACCTAAATTACCTGTTAAAATTTCCATTGAATCCTCTAGAGCAGTGGTTCCCAAAGTGTGGGACGCTCCCCCTAGGGTGGGCGCTGTGCCAATGCAGGGGGGGCGATGAATGAGAAAAAAAACACTCTCAGGGAGCTGTTCATGTTTTAACCCCATTTCGCACAGAGGCTTTTTTAAAACGTATTGATAGAAAAGTTGAATATTGTTACAAATAAAAAAAAAAGAAATATGTTTGAAATAACACTGACAACAAAGAAAATTCTTCTTCTTTGGGGGCTGGGGGATTTTATTGTAATCCATAGAGGGGCCCAGAAGAAAATATTTAGGAACCACTGCTTTAGGACCTTGCCAAGCAGAATCACATGTTCCTTAGGTTAAAAAAAAGACATTGAAATAGGCTTTTTTTTTTCAAACACAAAATTAAAAACCTGACCTGTTTCAAAAATAGCAGGCGAGTGATCTTCAATTGAGATAGATTTCTCGCTGTTAAGATATTCTGTTTATGTTTTCTCACATGTGTTATTAAGACTGAAGTATCATACAGATATGGGGCTGTGAGAGCTTCCCAGCATTCTAACCTGACAAGTGTTAAAGACACCGTACACATGGGAGACAGGCAAATGTTCTCAACCCTGACAGATAGGAACTGTGCTGATATGTTTTTGAAGATCACTACAGCGAGAGTCATTCAGGGACACAGACTTTGTTTTTTTTTTAGTTTATCTAATAATAAAAACCTCTTAAGAAATAAGAAGCCAATGTTGATTTATCTAGCTTATATGCTTTGTCTTCTAGTTCTTGTATTAAATTAGAAGAAAAACATTTAAATCCTACAAAAAGTCATTCTCATATTTAACTCCCCTGTATCAGACAGAAAACTGACTTGATTACTTATATTTCCTTTTTTACAAATGGAAAAACTGTGCATTTGTATTCAACCCTTCAACTCTAACACCCTTGAATTAAATCCATTGCAACAAGTTGCTCTGATAAACATTCATTTTTCTATTATAATTTTTTTTGTACTATTTTTAGGCAAAACTATAACAACCCCAATGACATCCAACAGTATAATCAAATAAATCCTCATTAAAAAGGACTCAGAAGTTTGTTAGAGAGCCTTAGTGAACAAAAGCAGGAAGAAGACAAAGGACAAAGCAACACAGCATAAATGTGTGCAGATATTCAACATGAGTATCCCAACCTTTAAATATCTCATGGAGCACTGTTTAAGTCATCATCTGAAAATTTAAAGAGCAAGCCACAACTGCAAACCTACCGCCATAAGGTCATTATATAAACTGACAAGTCGGGACATGCGAGTCCTAATCTACGAATCAGCCAAGTCACATTTAAAGGATGGCAAAAATCGTGTACTGGATAGAGCGGCCTTGTAAAAAGTTGCTCTGCTTACATGAGACCACAATTAATTTGTTGGGGCCTGCATGTAGAACACTGTGAATCACTCTGAACACATCCCTTCCATGTAAAACTCGATGAGGACACAGATGGAGCTGAATACAGAGAAGCACTGGAAGAGACAAAGACTGTGGTTCAGCCCACAGCAAGACAGTGAGTCTAAACATACAGCCATGGATACAGTGGAATGGTTTAGATTAAAGCATATTATCTGTAGCAATAGACCTTCTGTAAATCTACTTAGACTGGACCATTTGTAAATCCAATTTTGAGAATCTATAGCAGGGCTTTCCACTGCGCCCTTGACATTGCTGTTTACTGGTGCTATAAAATTTGTCTGAATTTGAGCTATTTTGCAAAACAGAGTGGGCAAAAATCTCTATCTGTAGATCTGCAGAGAAACAAACCTCAAAAAGACCTAAAACTGGAACTGATGAACCAGTAGGA
The DNA here is from genome assembly GCA_902982915.1 of Phalloptychus januarius. Classification (NCBI taxonomy): domain Eukaryota; kingdom Metazoa; phylum Chordata; class Actinopteri; order Cyprinodontiformes; family Poeciliidae; genus Phalloptychus; species Phalloptychus januarius. The sequence continues at coordinate 12,252,695 of CADWAE010000131.1, forward strand.
TCCACAAAGTATTACTTAATGGTCTGAATACAAATGCACATCACACTTCAGTTTTTTATTTGCAAAAAAATTTTAAAACCGTAAATCATTTCATGCATATATTGTGTCAAGATAGTATACATATTAGTTCCAAATGCCCTACCCTCATCCTTGTTAAAACTGATGCTGGTCTTTTATAGCTCTCTAGGGGTACAAACATAAAAACTAAGGACACTACAAAGTGACTATGCATAAACAACACATATTCATAAAATCCTGTCTCCACCAAAGACAGGGTTTCTTTTTTGTGATTATACTTCATTACAATCACAGAGGCACTTCTGTCAAGGCAAGATGTTAGCAATGAGGATATAACAGCAGCCCCACAAGGAAAAAAGGCCCTTTTAGCTTAACAATTAATGAACAAATCACATATCGGTAGGATCTCTCTTTCCGCAATCAACCATTTAGAATCATTTGAAAATCTCAGCCAAAATGAGTTTCTTTAAATAAAACAGTAGTGTACATCCCAATAAATTATTAGGTTGATGTTCTTCTGTTTGATCTAGGGATCCGAGCTATATCAGTCCGCCACTGACGAGGACAAAACATCCCAGGCGCATACCTCAGGAGTCTAGTAAGCCTCACCAAAATGACCTCTCTTGATATAAGATAATGCTTTAAATTAGCTGGCTTTCAAGATGAAACTTTTATTAAGAGGCATTTCCAAGCTATGAAAGATTAAATGACTAAAACCATGTAAAAATATCATTAGATCAAAGGAAGTGCTGTAGTTTGATGAAAGCTAAAACTGTCAGCTGTGGATGAGCCAACAGAGAGGGAAGATAGTGAAACTATTGCCAAAAAAAAACTCAAGCAGAAACATATTTCTCAAAGGAGTAGGGTGAGATATCAGTAGTCGGTGGATGAAGTTTCAAGTATTTGTGTCAAAAAGAAAGAAACAGTGGAAAAATAATGTTCTGAATTAGACTGAAAGCACCTGGTGCTCACACTCACTACCGTCAAATGGACACAGCTAAATGTAAATGTGGGAAAAAAAAAGAAAAAGGACTGTTTTCACTTTTTAAAACTGAATTTTAAATCATACCAAAAATTTTACTATTTTGTGCCTCATAATTGTTACCATTTCCCATCAACACCCAAAGCTACGAGAAGCTGCAGTGATAAAGTAGCAAGCAGCCTTTTGGTGAATAATCCAGCACAGGGCCGGAGCTTAATGTCAGACCCATCTACTTCTATAATGACTTAGTACCAAAATCATGTTATAATAATAATCTTATACGTTACAGTATGTCTACAGCAGTGCATTGTTCTGTAAAAGCCTTATAATTTAGTGCATTGTCCTAAAATATTTAGTTCAGTTAAAAAAAGGGTTGCTTCACAATGAAGACTTATTTCAGCATCAGGGCCCGTCATTAATATTCTTTAAAATATATTATTTTCATCAATATCAAATTGTATATTTTGTTCAAATGTGCTCAGTGATACCAAAATCTTAAAAATGAAATAGAACAGATAAAAATATTAAATATCAAATAACATTTTTAACAAAAATTGCTGCACCTTCTCACAACACTATCATCTCTTTCTCCTTTGCAAAGAAAATGTTCCATTACAACTTCACAAATATGAGAATATGAGCTGAAGGGCAAATCTCCAACACTGTCCTGTACATCAGAATTTCCTTTTCTGCAGTATCAAATAGCAAGCAAATTAGTTTTCAGATATCTGATCCTGATGATTATCGATTTAAGAAATTATTGCATTTTTCTCTTCAAGTTTGTAACTTTATAATGATACCATTATCTTATTTCCTATGCATAAGAGTAGCTTCAAAAAATACGGCTAACCCTAAAACATCAATATACGTCTGAGTAGTGCAGTGGTCTCTGTTTATTACAGTATCATTGTCTAAAGACATGATTGATTCTTTCTCAGCTTCAGCCTCTGCTTCTGACACCAAATCACATTTTAAAAAAGGTCATAATTCTCAGCAGAAATCTCCTGTTTTTATAAAGTCCTCTGATCAATTCAGGTTGTAATGAACTGAATCATCTAGCATCTCGGGGCACTTTTTCATTAAAAGCACAACATACTTCATTATATTAAGTTCAATAATATTCATTCGATGAGTAATCCTACCTCCACTTTTATGGGCTCATGACTGGCGCTGGGTGCTATATTTTTCTTTGACTGAGGGGCTACAAGAAAATGTTTCCTAATAAAGGGGCGTCAGGTCATAAAAATATTACATTATATGCCACAATGCCAAACACAAAATGGGCTTGAACAGAGGTTTGCAAACAAAGTACATCCTCTTGCCTTATCCATTTCATCCTCTTCCATTATGACTAACCACAATCTTGTTTTTGAGAAAAGTTGACAGTTTTTGCACATTTAGCTGTATCTGTTTCCAGAGCTTTCCTCTTATTAATTATAGCCTTCTCAGCGCCACCATTGCTCTTTCTAGTTTCCATTTTTTTTAACCACTGCTGAGCAACACAGACGTGTTACATCGAGATGCTTCTTTGAAAACAAAAACAAAACCCAAAAAAAGATCTGTCAGCAGAGGTGGATGTAGTTCAGGGACAGTGATTACCACCACTCCATGACCAACCCAAGAAAAAAGGGTGGCCCAAAGATCACACTGGCCCACTGGGAAATGTCCTGGTCCTCCTAATTAGCCTGATCCAACAGCAGTTTGCAGGAGTCTGTACAACATCCCTAACTACAGGAACCCATCCCCAGACAATTTGATAACCCCTCCATCTGGCTGACAACCTCAACATCTTCTGCAGGTTCCAAAACAGCCATCCACATGTCCCACCCACACAAAAGGTCTAACTGCATCCCCCACCAACAACTCTGCAACCCCCTCTCCTCTCTCCTCTGATTCCCTGCCTGCACTGAAAATCTCTTAGGAAGATTTGAATAGGCTCTTTCAGCATCAGAAGATCGGGAGATCTCTAAGACCTGATTGTGTGTCTCCCTTCTGCCTGAGAGTCTGCACTGACCAACTGGCCCCAAACACCCCCCGGTTGGTGCTACATGGTGCTATTTGCAAAACCATCAGCCACACAGAGAATGTCTTCCCCCAAGCTGTTTCTCTGACGAACAAAATGAGCATCTTATCCAGCCATCCGGGGATGAAAAAGATGTTCATTGCTTATGTGAATATTAATGTTGTTGAGTTTCTCTGGTGAGAATCACTTTGGGGATTTTAAAAGTTGATTAAACAGAATTATTTTTACTCTACACCACATTGTCACACAATTTCTGTAACATAATACCATGTCTTCTAAAACTTTTTCATAGACATTAGAAATTAATGCTGCTTGCTCTATTATTACACCAAGGGTCCACAACTCTCCAATATTTTTATTACAATAAAAACAAACTTTGGAATGAAATAAAATGACAATCCTATACATCCTCATCAATGCCGAGTGAATCATTAGCAGGCTTGTCATCACTACAGGGTAAAGCAACACTTCTCAGATCCATACAAATTACATTTTCAGTACTGGTCGTAAACAAAATTATTATTCTACTCTATCATAACATTTTGATGTATGCTGAATAGACAAGGAGACAAAAAATGAATGGAGCTCATTCAGAGGGGAACACAGTGTATTCAATAAAATCTTACCGTGTCATTGCTGAACAATTTCTTTTTTTTTTTTACCTTTGATAATAATGAAAGAAAATGAAACAAGATTTGAGCAAACAAATATTGTGACAGACCATAAGCAATCCTCCTGAGATGTTGCGCTGCACAAAATAAAATCTGCAAAATGATGCAAACCTATGGAAGGTAGAACCCAAGAAACCTACCCAATGCTCCAAACACCCAGACAGAAAGCTCTGATGTACACACTGTGTTCAGATCCAACAAATGAAATATTAGTCCAAGTCAAAATTAAGGAGGAATAAATAAAGAACTAAGCAATGTTTCAATCAATTAAACAAAGCTGTTTCTTGTGACCCAATAGATAATAGATGTGAAAGCAGTCGTATGTGTCTCCAAATCCTCTGTTCCAAAATTGCAAGCTTAATTACATTATAGAGAAACAGAGCTAACTGCATAGACTTGATATATACAGAAAGAAACGTCAGCAGTCGGTTGCAGCAGATGGCAGGTAACACTGAGCTTGGATCTGCTTGAGATTGTTTTCTGTTAAAAATGAGTCTTTTCTTTCCATTGTCCCCAAATGCTTGCTTAGGAGGACGGATTACTTCCAAATCAGTGATTTAATTCAGTTGACTTCCTTACACAATATGTAGCCTCTTTTATACCTGAAATACATTCTTTGTCTTTTTGGAAGGTTTAGCATTGACTTTGACTAAGTTGTTTTAAGTCCTTCATTCTTTTGTCTATTTCACCATAATTAGTTGTAGTTTCTCAGTTTCTTTGTATTGAGAAAAAAAAATATCAGTCCCTTTGTTATCAAACTTTCGCGCTCAGATATGTGATGACTCAGCTGTTTCTTGCTAAACCCTCTGCTTGTACCCAAAACTACATTTAGAATCGCATGACAAATGACCATGCTCTGTTCGCTTTCCTGGAGACTCCGCTGTCTGCTCAACACAATGTAAACTTTCTGTCTCAGTCTAGTATGACATCTCATCTTTCCCTTTCTCCTTCCTCTGCCGTATAATGGCTTCAGCTTTCCATTGTCCTGTCGACTGTGTTTTGCTGTCTATCTGTCTAAGTGACAACTTCTTCCCTTAGACACTGTCATTGGCAATTATGGCAGGAGATAAACTCTGCAGACACAGCTGGAGCTAGCCTCCAACACACCGTACCAAGGTCACGCCTGAAGGACGGGCAATAGAAATGGGCCACTTGAGGACCGTAAAGTTAAGAGCTCTCATAACACTATTTTTCCCATTAAAGCTTTTAATTTTGCTGAACACCACTCCTCATAATGTAGCCTTTGATAAACATCCCTTTTATTGTCAAATTTCTGTCTAATCTGTCCTTTAGTGTCTATAATACCAATGTTGAAAGAGTTTTATGTATGTTCAGGAGAGAAGCTGTAATCAGTTTCATGCCAGGGTCTGTGATTAAGGACATTTGGCTCAGGACTGTGTCAAAGACTTTGCTTTACAATGCTGGGTCCTCCGTCAGAGAGCTCTAACTCTGCCTACAGCTGACAGATAAAGTGAGCTGGTAGTAAATAATGAGAAGCACTTGAAGACCTTGGAGGTGGCCCCTGAACTAATTTAACATCCTTTTTAAATGAAATTGTAATCCATAGCAGCTTTTTTCTGCTTTGCAAAAACATCATGCTCTGTGCCTGATTTACTTTAGGGCAAGGGTTCAACATGAAGGTTGTTGGTCAGTGCTGTGACTTGTCCAGTTCATACAGCAGAAGCAAAACAAGAAATAAGACCCTGTTGTCCATCTTTGATTTATTGGAAGAACTTACCATATTAAATATTTATGGGATGCAGCTTCTTTTTTTTTTCCAATAACTACAAAAACGTCTCTGTCATCAATCTTTGTCTTTTACCAACCACATGCTCACTTTCACTTTGCAGCAATGAGGAACGTGGACATATAGATTTCCATCTGAAATCAGTGGAAGAGAAGTAGAAATCAATAACAAGATTTGTTTCAGGCAGCTTGAGAATATAGCTTGACTGGCACCAGCCAGACTTTCCACAAGCAAGAAACAAACTTAAAACTCAACAAATAATCAGATTCTTTCTGTTGGGCTCACAACATGTGGATATTTCTCAAGACTTACATCTAACCCAATCTGTCCTTTCAGATTCAAATTCCAATCCAGTTATAGTGCCTCATGTATTATTGTAACCTAAAAGTGAAAAGATACATGGGTTTCAAAAATTTATTGACACTAAATACAAATAATTAATAAGAAAAATAATTTGAATTTTCTTTCGACTTTAAAGTTATTACAGTTTACAGAAAAGAATCTTAAAAGTAGCTTGTACAGCTACTTGATTTTGGTATAACAGATAAAATCCTGAAAAAATGCATTGAAAATGTGGCCCAGGATGCGATTTGAACCCAGAACCTTCTTGCTGCAAAGCTATACTGTCTGTAATTGTACCACTATCCAGCCAAGTTCAAGCCAGTTTATCCAAAATCCAAGATTGCATTAATGATCACAGAACTATCTGATGTTCAGTTGGATTCTTCACATCTTTATTTCATAAACCTGAGACAAATTATTTTCATGCCTTGCCACAAAGCAGTCCACCAGTTTTCTATACACAACCTATTGTCAATCTCTGATCTTACAAAGTAAAACATGCAAAATTATGCTAAATATATAAGAAAATTCTTGAAACAATGTTTTTAGGTATTAGAAACAAACAGCTGATATCTGTTAGCTCTTTGTCACGATGTTAAATGGTAAATGGATTGAAATGATAGAGTAGTTTTTCAGTCATCCCAACCACTCAAAAGGCTTTTACATATAGACCTAAAGAATATGGGAAAAAGGAGGAAATTTAAATCAAACCCACAACTTCACTATTACAAAGACTACTATTTTCTGAACAGCATTCCTACAAGTGCTACATTTTAAGATTCATTAGATTTCAGGATTGGAATTTATAAATGTTAATAGTTTTTAACATCTGCATTAAAATGTTTGCATGTACAGGAGTTAGGTTTTATTACATTCATGTCCACAAATTACTTAATGAAATGATGTTGGAGTTAAAATTTGATTCAGACATTTTAGAACTGTTTGTTGCATATGTACTCACTTAAATACATTTCACTTCACATTTTATAATTCTTACACTTCTCAAATTAGGTACAGATCACATACTGTGATCTGCAATACATTGCTTGTATTTAAAAAAATACAAGCAATGGTGGAAAAAATAGTTACCTCCATGTGTGATGTGGAAATTCAGCGATAAATAATGTTATTGATGTATGAATAAATGAAAAAGTACTCACATGTTCAGTAATCCAGATATAGAAAGTTGAATGGAAAATCTTGTCTGGAAATTCAAACATATTTCCAATCAGTTTTCTTTTTCTCCCCAATGATTACCAGATTGTGCATAATTCCTGTCTGGACCATGAGAGCCAGCGTCCTCCCCTAGCTGTCTGCCTCTGATATTGTTAGAATTGTCCCAAATCTAAACATACACAATGCAAAATTTAAGTTAATTAAGCAACAATATTACATAACAGTGGACTGGTCTGTACAGAAATATTACACAGTGAAATTAGGGTTATAATTATTCAGGTATCAAAGCAACAGCTGCCTCAAATTTATCCACAGGTGCAATGATAAGCTGCAGGAGGATTTGTGGTGAATTGCCTTAAGTCATATGTTTAATAAGCTTAAATGTAGTTCATACCAGTGGGCTACTTCCTAAAATTATCTTAATGCTGTCCCATTTCTGCCTCCTCCAGTTGTAAAATAGAAAAAATATGCCATAAGGGCTTTTACATGACTTCACCTTGTAATAACAATGGAAGAACAGATGGTGTCGTTTGTATTCAGTTTATCTCTCAGGTAAAATGAGGACAAATGACTATATGACATTTTAAGACAACACACTGAAATAATATGAATCAGAAAAATGCTTCTTGGAAATTTTGACAAATACAAAGTGAAACATTTTTGTTAAAGTTTAATGTTTGTTATACCTTTAACAGCAAAAAAGCTAAAAAAATAAAACTAAAAAAAAACTCAGAAGTAACCCAATACTTTCAAACTTGTGGAAAAACCTTACATCCTTTATTTGTAGCTGCTGGAAGAACCTGAATTTGCTGTCAGAAACCTCGCTGGCCTTGGATAACTTATGATGCAACGGACGCTGGCATGTAACAGAGCTGTGTGGTGTTATTATGCATAACAGACAGGTCAAAGTCATGTGAGAGAAGCAGAAAATGCACTGCTGAGCTCTCAGATGTCCCATGGGGGCACAACAAGAGGACAGTTAATGTTAGTACCCCAAGCCACCTGCCGCGAGCGACGCAACAAGCACAGCACCAAATCCCTGCTCTAATGAAGTTTGACATACCTATGATGACAGCTGCCATGACAGCAATGAACAGGGATACAGTGGAAGGAGAGGAGAACGCAAATTCCCTTTAAGGTAGCACACCTGTGCACCGCAGCCAAGGTGAGAGGGAGAGTGTGATGGAAATGCTGGTGATTTCCAAGCCGACAGGTGATACATCATTCAGCAGAGGGTCCGCAGAGGCACATTCTCAGCAGAATAATGACAGGTGTGATGACAGTCGCACATCTGAATAATCGTGTGGCATTAATGTATGAATGTTGAGTGGACCTTGACCTGATGTAGTTCATATTGTGTAGATTGAGGTCAAAATCGTCCCCTAGACAACAGACTGGTAGAGATCTGAGCACCTGTGTGTGCATTCTTGCACTCATGCGTGTGGAGGTGTAGATAATTTGAACAAGGGATTCTGTTTTTACAGGTTTTCAGTTGCGCTGTTAAATTGACAGTAATTAATTGTCAGAATCTGCTTGGTTCATCTCCACTCTCATGTCACTGGTAAATGAGAACCTCGGTTTCTGTCGTGGAACTTTCCAATAGGTGTGACACATTTGACTTCAGATCTGACTTTGTTGTCATTTTTCTGATGTAACATTTGACTTTGTAATTATGAGCAGCTCTGCATAATTATAGCTGATATGAAAAGTTCATTAAAAATTGTTCTGGTTTTCCATTTGTTTGGGGATTGTTTAAGTTTTAGACAGAACATAAGTGCTCTACTGACTCCTTTATTTACTGTGGCATTTTATATATATTACCAAAAAGTTATGGGACTCCAGGAAAAAAGGAATAGTTAGTTGGACTATTGCACATTGGAAGTACATACTGTTTTGTTATAAAAAAAAAATCAAAATTAATAAATTTGAGAAAATTAATCGTTTTTAATGGGTTTTTTATTTTATCCCTTTAAACAGTCACACTCTTAAAGGTGGAAGTGGGGCAACTGCATCTAATTAATTTCCAAAAATAAATATGAATCTGGACTAATTCACCTTGGTTCTGTCTCACTCAACTCACACAGTACAGCAGCTACTGAGCCCCAAATTATGCTTTCCTTTTATTGTCTGATTTCCAAATATAAAAGAAGCTTTTCAGATGAATGGAAATAATTTTAGATCTAAATTTTCCAAGAGTATGAATAGCTTTGGGCTTAACCACAAAAAAGTTAAAATAATAATTATTTTTGTGCTGTTTTCATATGTATTTGCTTGATGAAAACACGCCAAAACAAGAAAAAGGATGCACTTTACCAAGAAAACAGACCCATATAATCACGATGGATGAAAGTCATCGATTAATGAGTAAATCTAAAGTTAATCTTATCAATTTAAGAATTAATTGATAAATGGCCATTTTCTTAAAAAACAGATTTTTTCTTGTTTCAGAGGGTTGGTCATCTTTCCATAACATAAAGTTAGCATTAATTTATGTTAACTTTTATTGGAAATCACGACCCATCAGCTGTGGCGGGCCAGTAAAGTGGCTGGCGAGAGGCTAAATTGAACCATCTGATTGAACTGAGTGTCATTAAGCAGGTTGAAATATTAGCTGGTAATTTTCTTCACTGACTGAAAAGAGTGATGAGACAAAAAATTAAAACATAGAACCAGTTCATCTTAAATTGTATTCAATATGAACCCACTGGGTCCACTGACGATGTTAATTTTTTTACAGATTAAGCAAGAATTAAATCTAAAATGCAGAACCAATATGTTGTCAAGCTATTGGAAATGTTAGCTCCATCTCCTCATGTTGCTTCAATAGCACTCTGCCATAAAGGGGAGAAACAGTGCTTCTAGTAAGTTTTTGAAATGTGAAAACAGTCAGTACACAACATGGTACAAAACTTTGAATAATATTAAGCTTACCAGGTTCAAAGAGAAATATATATGAAGATGTTTTTATTGACTGTAATATAACTCTTATTGGTGCTGAAACAAAATCAGCAGCCTGCATCAACGACAATGGTATACACTCCTGCTTTTAGTGGTGTGTGAAATTGGTCAGGAAAGTGAAACACTGTTGATTTGTTGTCTATTTGTCTTTTTTGAATTAAACCTCCATTGCTGTCCTTAGTAAAAGACTACTCCTTGTCTTGAACACGTAGGCATGTGTGCAAAGCCGACAATTGCAAGAAAGGATAGTCTGTCTAGTAAATCCCGAGTTTTCTGTGTTACAAACACAGACTAAACCAAACCTAGACTTCCACAGCTTACCTGCAAGTCCTAAATGCTTCTGTTGCCCACTAGAATATTAACGTGGGGAGCTGTGGCTATCCAAGCTGCAGATAAAAGCATGTTAATGATCAAATAAATAACAATAATTGTCCTCTAATCAGGAGGACATTTTGTCTAAAAGTGCGGAAATTATCTGGTGTTCAATTATGGTCTCTATCCGTTTGGTATCTTAATCAGAGGCCTTAACTTAATTGTTATCTTTTGTATCTAAAGAACTTAATTCATTCCACATCAATCCAGTTTTATTTACAAGGCACTTAAATCTACCATAGAACACCAAAGTGTTGTGCGGAAGAATAAAAGACAGATATCTAAAAGGTATAACAACACACACAAAGAGCACAATAAAAACAAAATGCCGAAGATAGAATAAAAAAAGAAAATAGTGGGGAGATTCAGGTGCACCAGCAGCAAGTCAGAGGTAAATGAACTCATGCTTGTTTAAACAAAGTAGAAAATATAAAAACACAAAACTAAGAATAAAAGACAACAAAAAAATATAACATCAAACAAAGAAATGTTCAACTTAGTGGAATGAGTAAAAAATATAAGAACGAAAAATGACAACCAACTATTTACAAATGAGACTGCAAATTTATATCAACAGGGATGTGAATACTTGCAGAGTTTGTTGGGAGCAGTGATGGTCAGACATTTTTGATCAATTTAGGGCCTAGAATTATTTTTGGATGGTGTTGCATTTAAAATGTAGACTCTAATATGAGGACTTAATAATATCTCAGCTGTTGAAAACATGGTGAAACCTTTCCCTCTAAATCCTCATAATTAGAGCCACTGGGCCCAACAGATTTTAAACAGCCATATTTTATTGGTATTTGTACCAAACAAGGTTTTTCCATGTATAGCAAATTCTCTCTTGCATCTGCTGCATAAGAAAATTATACAATAGTCCCCAAACATCAATCACCTTCTGCAGCAAATGCAAATTCTTAATTGGAATGAATTTGAAATTGTCATGTTCCACTGCATCCGGTTTTTGTAGAATAGACAAAGCTAAATAGGTTCTTAGAATACACAACCACATAGTGGGAAGTCGGTTCTGAGAATCACTTTGTTTGTATTAAACAGATGTTTGAATTAAAAGCTATGCTTTCCCAGTATAGATTGAATTCTGGAGACAGAACTCCACACACACAAGACAAGTGAGGCCTTGAACTCTGGTACTTTACTGTGACTGTTATACTATCATTTGTTCTAACATTTAGTTAACACATAAGGGTCATGACTCACCTTAATAACTCCTCAAAAACATCATTTAAAACTACTCAAAATACTTCAGCACATTCTATTTTTGGATAGAAATGCCACCCATTACGTAATTGTCCATTAGTAATAAAAAAATCAGTGGTAGTTAAATTACAGCTCGGAGAATGTCAGTACTGGTATATTCATATTACTCATATTTCAAATTTAAACTCTAATTACCCTCCATTGCTCACATAAAGTAATTTTCTTCTTCCTCTCTAATGCATGCTTAAAGTTCATGACAGTGCTTGTTTCATCCCTCTCAGAGCATTTGATTTAAAATCACTGCTGCAGGCTTCTGTGTTCCCGTAGAGCTGACTGCTGTTGTACTGTGGTCTGTTCATTTGACAGGGGAATGACTTCAGAGTATCATCTTGGAGCGCAGTTTTATGCAGAATGAGCCATCAAGCACAGCAAGAGTATGATAATGGCAAGAAAGGCTGAATAAAGCCCAATGTAAGGCATACATCTTTAAAAACTCTCCAGAGACATATTTATGTTTGATGGAAGCGACATCCATATATATGTTTTTACAGCCTGCTAAAAGCACCTCTGTATTAATGTCATTCTGTGATAAAGCATATGTAATGTTCATTGTCTTTGCATTGAACAAGAAACAAGTGTATCCCACTGTGAGTCATCGGTTCTCTTTTTGCCCTTTTTCTAAGTGAGACAGACTCCAGCTATGACACATAAAATATCCCATAATATGCACATAAACACAAGTTAAAAATTGGAAGTTAAGAGGACAGTAATCAGGGATGTGATCAAACAAGAAGCCAACAAGTCAGTCGACACCAAGTGAACATGTTTTGCTAGATATAATTGTCTTAAGGAAATGTTTGTTTATTTTAAATAGGCTTTTTCTATACAGCAGTGACAGTGAAGACAGCTGAAGCTAGATTTATATTTGATGCGTTGACCTGGGCGTGCGGGGGAGCACACCAATTACGCTGTCCACACAGCTGCCAATGGGCCTCCCACGCTATTATTTCCAAATTATAACGCCACCAAATTTTTGTGACTTGACATTTTCCAACACATGAACACAGTGGGAAGCTGGTCAACTGCAATAGCACCCCTACCACCAGGCTTAGCAGGTTTTCTGAGGGAAACCCTGCATTTGGGAACATCACTAGCTGCTTTCCTGTCGAAGCTAGCAACTTACGCCATGTACTAAAGGAGATGGTGGCTTCAGGGTAATATGCAGTGTCAGTTTGCTTTAACATGTAACATTTAGGTCAGAATGTTCATGGTGTCCTCTGAGCAGAGCACCTGTCTACACATGCTTGCTGTATAGTCTAACGTCCATGCTCTTAGCAACTATTCTTATCAGTCCCCTCCATGTCCAGAATTGCAGATTTGGTGTCCTGGTTCTTGCTTTTTGTATTGATTAGTTAGCAGTTGTGCCATACTTTCTTAAGACAATGGATTTAACATTGTTTAATGAGATGTTTAAAGGTTGGCGTATTGATGCTCTAGCCCAGACACGCCTGCTGTGCTCCTTGGTTTTCATTATGTTTATTCACTGATATTCCCTAACTAACCTCTTAAGCTGTAACAGAAAACCTGTGATAATATTTTGATTTTAACTCTACAGAAAGTGGACTTGTAATGTTATGGTCTGATGAGTTTGTTCTGGTATGACTACAGGACAACATCCTGTGAGTCTTTTCTACTCACAATGTTGCTAAAATGGCAAGAAATTGTTTAGTATGCTGTCTGCTTTATTTAAATTGGATCTAGGCGTTTATGTAGTGAAACAACAAAGTAAAAAAAAAGTTTCTTTCATGTTAAATAATTGGTACAATTACTATGTTTATTAGCAGATAAAGGCTGAATAATTATCCATTTCAGTAAACGCTCTAATTCATTTATCTCAATTAACAGAACGCTCATAAAAAGTGTGCCAAGTGCCTTATTTTTTCTTTTGTGATAAGTGATCTACAATTCTGGTATATTCATTTATGACTCCAGCAGGCACAGATGATCAATTGCTTCTCTCTTAACGTCTGTCTGTTGATTTGTATTCTACCACAGAAATATTAAAAACTAAAACCATTCCTCCCTATTTTAACACCGTTTTCAATCCTGCTTCAGAAATTGCTTCATGCATAATACATCAAGTTTTAGTTATGTATTCATTACAACTGTTAGAATAGTTACAAATGCATGCAGACTTCAGCCTCCAGTTGCTTTTTCTGTGCCATCGCACCGTGGCAAGGACCGACTAGAACATCATTTCTTTCTCTCATGGTAGCTGTTGATTTATCTACTTCAATTTAGACTTCAAGCAATCTTTCAGATGAATGATGCATAGTGTTTTTCTTGCTGGAAAGGGAGTAATAAACATGGTAATAACACTGAATATCCAAGCCCTAAATGAGATAAAAGCTGCAGCGTTATAGTCAGCAGGAAACACAGAGACTCATGACTAGTTACTTGGCTCTTGAGCCAACAAAGCTGGTTTTGAAGTTGGCTGTTTCCATTTGGGAGAAGAAATATTTTATTATGAGTATATATATACATGTAATGTGTACAATATAGTTTTAATATATAGTTATTTCTTCTCAGTTACTGTCAATATCATCTATTAAATATTTTGGATAAGCTGAGGTTTGCATTTAGGACCTTTGGCCATGCCAGCAAATACATTGTTTATGACAAATATACAAATGAATTATGATTCTAAAAGAAACAAAAAAACTAGACTGGAGAAAGACACTCAAATTTTGTGAAATCTGATTTTACTTGCTGAGTCAACTCCCCTAGGTTTAGAAGTCAATCTTTGTAGATTTCAGAGCCAAGATGCTCTAATTTATCTTTACCCTCAGAAAGTTACTCCTAATCCATTTAGTTATTGCTTTTAGATACTTTGTGACTGAGTGTAAAGTGACAACATTGTCTGTTTAAACATATAAGCACAGCTGGGTGTCATCAGCATAAATGTGGAAATACCAAAGGTAGCATGTGAAAATAACTGTGTAGATAGTATATAGTATACCATATATTATTTCTGTCTGCCTTATATTAATAATAAAGTCTGGTTCTGCCTTTCAATTCCAGACATTAACAATCAAAGCAAAGAGAGATTAAATGTAGAAACATTTAAATGTTAATCTGCAAACAAGTTATGCTTGGACTTTAACAAAGCATCTTCTCAAAGCACCTGTGTTCAAATTAATCGCAACATTCACCAGATTCCTCTCTGGGTGCTGAGCAGGTGAAGAAGAATTTATGCAGCAGAAGATGTTAAATAAAATAAAGCCCATCTTTTAACACAAAACATTAATTCTAGAATTGATCTAATCTGAAACAACTAAGTGACAAATAATGCATCAATCTACATTAAATCTATCAGTGGCTCCAGCAATCTGGTAGTGCTCTTTTTTTAGATGCTGACATCAGCCTGCCTTGTATTTGATTACAAGTCACTTTAGTCTTTATTGCCTCTTTTAAGACAATAAATTTGGTGTGCAAAAATAGAAAAAACAGTTAGACTTTCTTAGGTTTCAGGTCTGTCCAGACCCTTATAAAATGTGACATATCTAAGCGTCTGTTAGCTCATACTTTGAGCTATGCTTGACTATGTCCTACTTTCCACAACAGCTGCATAACAACAGTTTGGGAAATGTATTTTCAATTAAAAGGAAAAATCTGGGGTGCTGTGGTGGCGCAGGGATTTAGCACACCCACATACAGAGGCCTTAGTCCTCGACGCGGCCGTCCCAGGTTCGATTCCCGGCCTGGCGACCTTTGCCGCATGTCTTCCCCCTCTCTCGTTTCCCTCTTTCCTGTCCATTAACTGTTAAATAAAGGCCACTAGAGCCAATAAAACCTTTAAAAAAAAGGAAAAATCTACTTGTGGAAAAAAAGATCTGCTGTTCTTGCTTTGAACCACATTTTTAAAAATCAAACCAATAGTCCAGCCTCTCCTGGGGTGCTACCACTCTGCTGTGCACAGCAAATGTTAGTTTTATTGTTGGAGTGATGCTGACCAAGGGTTACTTGTTTTGAGGCTAATGATACTTACCAACAAAGAAGAGTGACTGTTAGAAGTTCAAAAATGGGCTTGATGAAAACTAAAATTTGCAATGAAAAATAAAAGGCCGAATTAATGAAACTATAAAGGTCAAGTTCAGTATCATTTCACAGAAGGAACTCTACAGACACCAGCTCTGAATAGGTTAATAGCAACAGACCTGCATTATTGTTGTTTTTGTTAATTTGTTGTATTAACAACTATTAAAATATGTAATAGTGAGATTTGAGTATTTTATATGGACTTTCCAAGAGTCTTTAAGATCTTGAACCTGCAAGTTAAAGGATGTTTTAGCATAAAGCTGGGTTGTGTATTCGCCTCTCACAACATTATTTGTGGGTGGCAAAGTTCAGTGTGATCCAAATTTGTGAAATCAAGAAGAAAAGTTCATGGAGGGGACATATGAACTGCTACTCAGAAAAAGAGCAGAGATTATTGATTTTTTGCTGATATGGATTTAGACCTGTGAGATTATGAGTCATCAAGGAGAAAAACTTAACTGTTCTTAAACTACAGTTTTTCCTGTTTGCCGCTTATGGTTCTTAATACGTTCATGACTGTAATGTTCTTTTTATATAGAAATACATATACATATATACCTTAATAATGCACATCTTACTTTTCCCTCAGTTATTATCAAGGTTAAAATAATAATTATTGAGATTGGAAAGTTCAAGTATGTCAATTTAAATATGTAAGAATGGCAAAATCAATTCATTAATCAGACTGAAATGTTGACTTGAATAATCTTGAATGTATCGTTTCTATGGAATAGAATAGAAGCACAGACATGCACAAGGTTGGAAAATTTCCCTGAAATAGAAAAACACAGAAGATGATGTACTTCTGTCCATGATTAACATAAAATCAAAAGGAGTCTGTTCGTTCTGTATCTTCTGAGTGCCCAGAACAGACCCGTGCCAGGGTCTAATAAATCTAATATCCATCTCATTTGCTTTTGCTGCTCCTCTTTGAATATCTGTTTGGCCCTCCGAGAGAGGGAGTCGGCCGATGTGATCCTTGCCTATTATGGTCGATGGAAGGGCAAAAACGTTTCACATGATGCCATGAGTTACATAAAAAAACATTTCTGTTATAAATATGCAAAATCTTTTCAATCAATGCAGTAAAAGATCATATAAGCAGCTGATATTACACATCAAGATGTATACAGGAGCTAGCAAATGCAATAAATCATACAACAAAATACCTTAATTTTTATCCAGTTAGTTTCAGTGCCTAAAATATCTTTTTAGTCACAGCATAATCTTTTTTAAACTCAGACATGCCAATTTGCCACAGTTTGAAAGATCCATATGTCAAATTTGTATACACATTAGCATTTCCTTCAGTTTTGATACAACCACCTGTCCATTTCTTATTCCAGAATCACATTTTAAATGAGTTAACAAGTTGCACAGATGAATTAAAATAGATCTTAAGGTTGTTCAGCTTGTTAAATGTGTTGGATCACGGTGTTCTTCTGCAGCAGCTCCACCTTTCTTTTGTGTTCTAATTATCCATGTACCTACCCTGCAAAAAGCTTTAGTCTCTCCAACCTCCCCAAACCGCGAAGAACCTCATCGTGCATTCACTATTTCAAATTAGTAAGGGTTTTGTGTTTTCCCTTCACACAAGGCTAAAGGTGATGTCAACTAAAAAAGGTGCTAAAGATGATGTAATGTAATTTGTACACAAGCATACCAGTATCACTATGTGTTGTCAACTCACAAACAAAATTTGTGTTTTCTCCTTTAGAGCTGCTGTAATTAGAAAACATTTATCCAAGTCCATCTTTCTGCGTGTGGTTTTTATCATTTTTACAGCCAGGGAGATTTTTTTTTTTTATTTGGACAATTTTCTTATTCACCTCACCACAATAGCAAGCTGTTATTGCAGCAAAATGTTGCTGCTACAAGCAATTACAGCTAAAGGGCTCCGCAAGGTGGGATTAGTGAACTATTTTTAGAAAGCATCACCCCTGCTACAATATGAGATTTAATGCACAGGAGGTGAGATTTTTCATCCCGCCCCATTGCAATGAAGCATTGTCTGCTGTTTATTGTTTGCTGCCATGATAATGTATTCATGAGCAAACACATTTAAACTGCTCCTAAGATATCCATACAGTGCCATATTAAATTTTGTCACATTGCGAAGGCTGTAAGTATTTCATTATTGAACCACACAGATTTGTTAAATAAATCTATGCAGGTGTTTATTTTGTGCTTACTGTAGATATAGTTGGTGTAGGTTTGACATTTCTGGGGTTTGTGGAGAGAATTAAATATATTCTGTCTTACTTTAAAGGCTTTATTATGGAACTCTATGATAATAAAGGGAGATATTTTGTGTGTTTTCAAGTGCAGCACAGCCCACTTTGTTCACGTCAGCATCCCTGCCAGTAAAGAGACTTTTGTTATTACTGTGTAGTATAGATTTTGTATTCATTATGCAGCTCTTCAGAGAGTTAGGGCTACATGTTCATAATATACTTGAGGTGAAAGTACAGGCACAATGAATTTCAGCCATTGGGTCACTGAAACGTGCCAACGCTTTACACTATTATAAAAAAATCTCTGAATAAAATGGTCGATTTGTCACTTGATTTTATGTTCATTCTGACAAATTTACTTTCATGAAAAAGAATAATGTGTTATTACACACTCTGGCTGACCTATTCTGGTCAATTTTACAGTTTTTTTTTTTTTTTTTTTAATCAAAAATGCCGGAAAATCTAGACATCGTCTCTCTTTTTGCTCATAAGCTGCAGTGAAACTCTACATTTTTGCATTCAGACAGATGTTGAAATTTCATTTGCATAGCATTAACTGGGCTGACACCAATAAAATAAATAACATCGGTGTCATCATCTTTGATCAGATATTCAAAGCATAACATATGCTATGCAAAAATGTGGTTTGGTAACATTTTATTTTAGAACCAATAATGAACTGCATAATCCAATCTGATGTATAGGTTTTGCATCTGTCAAGTTGCAACTAACAAGTTGCATCTGTCTGGTAGTTCATCCGCTGTGTCATTTTTCACCTTCAACTTCCTCTATTTTTTTATTCTATCAACACAAGAAATTTAATAGAAAAGTAAGAATTATTTACTTGGTAGTTTTTTTTTTCTGTTTTTCTTGTATTCCAACTTGTCGGCAGAAAAGTTTGTGGCTCTTTTTCATTGTTGGCTAAAATGAAATAGGGCTCGGGAACTTAATTATATATGTTTTTGCATAAAGGGTTACATTGAAAATTTCTACTATTTCTTTAACTTTGACAGTTATAAGTATATAAAAGTCTCTTCCAGCTTGTATTTAGAATATTACATTAAAGTATTCAGTTTTGTAAAATAAACCACACATACAGTTATATATCAATTTAAAGCTCTAAAAAACAATCGAGTTCCTTGTTTACTGGATACACTGACGCTTTGATTAAAATATAAATTTTCCACAACACCGAGCATCAAATATTTGAAAGTACAACCTCTTTGATTTGAAACTTGATTAGGTTTTTCCTTATTAGTTTTATGCTGGGAATAGCTCCTCGTCTTCACCAGGTACCGATGTGTGAGCGGTCAAGGACTCTGACATTGTTTTGAGATTAATGAGTTGGTCTGCACATTCATACACGTGCTGCTATACATCATGAATATGAACATGCATAATATTTCAGCAGCTGCATTATCAAGAAATGAAATTCTGTCTTGAATGGCTGCTTTATATTCATTTTCACCCCAAGTAAAAAAAATATCTTGTGTCATTAATAATTCCTTTGTAGCACTTTGTTTGTGGATCTTTCATCTCAATGTCTAATTACCATAAAGGATACTTTTTGCTATATTGTCTCATATACTGCATGCAGAGCTCTACAGTACCATAAAAAAGTAGTAACCCTGTTCAGATTTCTTCTGTTTTTGCTTTTTTGCATATTTTCAAACAATAAAATTTTAATACAAAAAATAAATGTAACCAGAGTTAAACAATGATCATTTCATACACTGTTATGTAAATAAGTAGTTGCTCTTTGATAACTGTTTGTGCCACCCTTAGTGGCAGCAGCTGCCTTCATTAATTTCTAATAATGATTTTTAATTCACTGTGTAGGATATTTCCACCCACTTTGCCTTGCAGAATTGTTTTCATTCAACCATATTAGATAATTCTCAAATTTGAAGTGCCTCTTTAATCTTGTCCCACGGCATTTCAATCAGATTTTAGTCCAGGCTTTAATTAGGTCACTCAAAAAGCTTATTTTTTATTTTAGCCATTCAAATGGTAAATTGTCTGTACTTATTGCGCTTCATCTAGTCCAGAGGTCCCCAAAGTGTTACCTGACCACCAGTGTCTTGTCCAAGGACACAACGACAGAGAAAACTGACATGACTGGAATGCTGCCCCCCGTGGCCCTGCCAGGAATTTTAAGGTCCATGACAAAAAACAATATCTAACTGGGCCCCTTCTCCCAAATTAGATTTTTTTACTGCATACAACAGTAAAACAAGCTGACCAAACATGCTGGAGCTCCACTTAGGTTGCTCGGTGAGTAGCTGGGCTTAGCTGGGTTTGCTAGGTAACGGCACAGTCCCTTTTGCTTGTGACTCAACATCCGAGAGGTTTTAACGGCTGGGCGGGTTTTTAAGTACTGGGGTTGGTTAAGAAGTAGAAACCCAACTGAAAGTATAAAATGTGCAAAATGTTAATTTTGCATAATAGATCTCTTTTAAAGGCTTGCGGCTGTCTTGTTTCCTTTGTTCCAATACTGGTACTAGCACAATATTTACTGTTAGTAAATTATACATGCAACAGTCTGCATACAGTATGCAATTCACCAATATGAAGCAGGATTAAAAGCAAATGTAAAAAGTCTCTTGATTTTAGGAACAGAAGAAAAATAAAAAAACAAAGACTCTTAAATCTACATATAACATGTATAAATTCACAATCAAATTAAAGTCAAATATATTAATAATCAACTCAAAGTACTGAAAACAGCAGATTCTTGAGCGAGACAACTTCTGGAAACCCAAACTTTTCCCTCAATTTGACAACTTACTCAGTTTGACTTGCCAAGAGTCCTGTGCTGAGCCTTTTTGCTTGCTCAAGGCTTGATCAGGCTTGATCAAGTTCTCAATGAACAGTTGCTTTCCAGCCAACTGAAATTCATTTAACAACATGGCAAGACTGCAAAGTCTGTCTTGAGCCTCAAATAGTCTCAGGAATGTGCAAAATATGCAAACTTTTTCAAAATGCTTTGTACCTGCATTTTGTTTATTGCAATCAGGAGCCCACGAGGGGACAAGTTAAGAGGGAAAGTGGCAGGTTATGTCATATTCAGCTGTCTTGTATCATTTTCAAACTCAAGTCTAAGATCTTCTTAACGAGTGGTTGGCACTCAGAAGGGACTCGATCCTCTCTAATCTGCCCCGAAAAATGAAAAACAAATTTTAATATTGTATTATGGAGCTCACCATTGTTTGCTCATATAGCTGAAACTTATATATCTTTTCATTTTTTGAGTGGAATAAAAAACAAACAGAGGGATGGCACGTCTAGTTAAAAGCAGATGTATCTTTCATTGAGTTGAAATTGTCCCAAATTTAATTAAAAGCAACAAGCGAGCATGAAAGTATTATTTCCATTAGATATTCTGACATAGGGCCAAAGACAAATATAGTAGATGTGACAAATGTCTAACATTATTTTAATCAATGTAGTTTTACATTAATGAGATTCTTCTGATGGTTACATTCACATTCATTGTTAATTCAATCCCCTGAAATATTATAGAAATAGCTGACCAAAATGGGTGTTCAATAAATTGCACTGATCTCAATAAACAAATCCACATTCTGACATATTTATCCATCAAACATAATAAGAGTTAAGAGCCGAAATATAATTTATGAATATGCTTTTTAATACCCCATATAGGCTTCACAAAAGGTGGTATTCTCAAATCATTGTTTACCTTCTGGATTGTCAAGAGAGCCGTTTCCTGCTCCTCTCCATGTGATTGATCAAGAAACGTCTTTGACAGTTTGATGGAAGCTTGAGTGATGAGCATCCCTGTCTGTATCCCACCTGTCAGACTGGAATGAATTGTCCATCCCATCAAAGATCACCTTTGATCTTGCTGCAGAAGATAATGGAAAGCCATGGGCACAGGGCCCAGGTGAAAAAGCTCCATATAATCTTTCTGTAGGGGCAAAAAAAGGATTCCAGTCAATCTTGTTCAATAGAACTGTGCACTCTTCCAAATCATTTCACATGTGGGGTTTAGTTGAGATGGCTTCTCATGAGGTTCTCCCTTGATATGTTTATAATTTGACATTTTGACAGAGAGGATGCAGTCTGATGACTCATGCTATAATCAAACCCCAGGTAAACAAGTATTTCTGCTGATGTGCCAAGTTTAAATCAATGGGGAGCATGACCTGTTCAACCTTTAACTGCTGATTTATAATTGTACTAACAACAAGACTTAGAGGTGGAAACTGCCATAGGATCTTGTGGTGTTAAAGTTACCATGAGCATTTAGAAGAGACCAAAAATAGATATGATCGTTCATTACAAAACATTATTTTGTACTCAGTGCTGATAAATAATCAGGCTGAGTTTAAATGCTTTTGTTTTACCACATATGTTGCTTTGAATGTTTTCATATTTAATAGTGTTTTATTCTAATTTTATGACAGCCAATTATATAAAATGACATGATTTAAGTAAGAGGAAGACAAAATTAAAAGCAAAAGCTTGTACATAAAAAGTGTGGTATAAACTTGAATTGAATTGATAGCCTTAAATAAAACTGAAGTCACCAGGTTGGTCAATCTGTAGAGAAAGTCATTGTTTAAATAAATTGTTCTATTCTGCAGCTATGATGAAGTCAAGGTGGATGTACAAAAATGTCCATTAGACTAAATAAACATATCTAAAACTTATAGATCTTTTCTCTTTTCACAATCTCTTTTTACAATTAAGGCAAAAAAAATTATAATAAAGCATTTTGAAGTTTCCGATTGACAACACATGATTAAAGGGACATGAATAGTTTTGTCCACAAACTGCACAGAGACTGGAGAGCCAACAAGCAAACATGAAGGTTGTTTATATGTTCTGAAATCTGGTTGATAACTTGACAACATTTCACATCCAGAATTCTCCAGGTCATAATCCATATACTGCTATTTCTACAGTTTGGGTTCATCATGCAAGGATTTATTTCAGTGCAATAGTTGACGCCAATAAACAAAGTGCAATGCCAGTTAAATTTCAATCACTAATATCGGTCTTGAAAAGTTCCCACACTTTAACATTTGACTTCTGATCCATTTCCAAGCAGTTATTTTAAGCCATTACACAGTTTGGGTAAACCCTACTTTAAACTATAAAATAATTTTCCCTTTAAAACCAGAAGCAAAATGTGAAACTGAAAACATCAACTGGTAAGAAAGATACTTTTTTAGTATTATTATCTTTCACTAAAATATTTGGTATGGAAAAGTTTTAAGTTTGCTCTCAGCTGTTTCCTATCTACAACTCAAGCACTTTTATGCTTTCACTCTGTCAAAGTTGGTAAAAGATTTATGAATACGTTTTTGTAACCTTATTTTATCAGGACATACTCAGTTGCTTTCGTAGAAGTTGTCATGCATGATTGATTTATGATCATTAATGTATGATTTTTGATTCATCCGCTAGTTTCTTACAAGCCACATTTGGCCCTCAGCAACCCAGAATGAATGAGAGTGGCAGCCTACAACCTGCCACAGATCCATCAGATATGTCTGCACCAAAAACACATCTGACATATTACACTGAAGTGATCCTTAAATGTTGGTTGACTGGCAAAACATGCAATTTGCTGCTGATGTACTAGTAAGGGCTTGACCAACTTTGACATGCTATCAGATCCTTTAAACACTATCTTTTCAGTGCTGAAGAATCACAACAGCTAAAAACGAACAACAATAATACCTTTACATAGATTATGTTTGACATTTAAAACTGAAAATCACAGTGTAAGTAATGAAAATAATTTAAAAGCTTTGTTGCAGCATATGCTAGTTGTAAGATGCCTGATAAAGGACAGATCTTCCTAACTATGGACATTTTTGTAACTCTCAAGGACTTCTTTCAATATTTTCATAATTTCAGATTTAATTAAGTATTTTTCTTTTATTCTAATCAAGATAAGAGACTTAATGTTTTTAGGAAAAAAAAACAGTTGATAGCCAGACCTAGTAGTATTTACTAAATGGATTTTAGACATGTTGGTAATATATTTTCAATCTAACATTGTGCACATGGTAAATCTTCAAGCTGAAGACTTAACATGTGTTAGTTCCAGCACATAATCAGTTGCAGAACTTATATAAAGTTATTTCTGGTGCTTCATAGCTTACTTTGTTCTTTTAATAGCATTGACATTGTAATCAATGTCTGTATGTTCAGTGCCCTGCCTATAGATGTTTTTGCATTTCTTATAATGTATGTTTTCATGTTTGCTTTAAGAGACACTGGGTGTGAGAACTACTTAATATTATCATTACATATTACATCAACATATGATTAAACAAAAGTAATTTTATGTCATGTTTGATTCACAATATATGACCATTTCAGAGTTATGCATGACTCCAATATCCCACAGCGCAATACCTTCAAAAGTTTTGAACAAATATGCATTTGAGTGACTGTTTCTTAATATATTTTACATTGTGCTTTGACTCTAGAGAAAACATCTTTTTACTGGTCTTTATTTTCAATCAATGTTTTCTTTAGTAGCATTTTTTTCACCTAAATTCTTTAAAAGGTTGTATTATGCACTTTCCAGACACACTGTGCAATTTTCAATTAAGTAACCATGTTGCATTCAGTTGCTATAAAAATGCTGTAGCATCTCCTATGGGCTTAAGAGACGAAATCCAATGACCCCGCAAGCTTTTTATCCTGAGTGAGTTAATGGCGGGGTCACACTTTCTCCGCTTCCCTGCTGTCTGACCATGAAATCTGCTATGCTCCTCCTGAGCGCGGGAGGGTTACGAAGCTCCTGCTCTTTCCGACAGTCTGCCTTTAGCACATCGTCACAACAATGCTCATCCATTAAGCTGTTTACAATCGTTCTTAAGATTGTTAAACTGGAATGTAGTTTGCATGATAAGCTCAGCAGATACACTTCTATTTTGGTGCTGCCTCTAGTCTGGAGGAGCTGAGTGGGGGAGTTTTGGAGGGGTGCTCCAGTGAGGCTGAAGCTTGGCCGAAGAAATAGATATTTGATTTCCATTTGGGAATATCAAATATCTATCAGGGGAGACTTAAGGATTCTTCGAACATGCATGAAATATTGAAAGTAACACTCCAGTATTTTTTTGATGATGTAACAACATAACATGACAAAGTTCAAAAAGGTCTATTTTATGTAATACCCTTCCTTCCACTCTCCTTTAAGATTCCTGCTCACATTTACTGGCACCCATGTGCTGCATTATTGTACAGGATTTATGGTGTGTTAAAGTAACATTTTGAGATGTTTTTTTTGCACAAGTCTTAAGTTTCATAAATTTTTAACTATTATTTTATGACTCAGATTCTGAAACTCGAGTCACCGTCTCCATTGTGTATAATCTCATCTTCTAAATGAACCATTACTCTCCTAACTGAAGCACATTTAATGTTAGACACACTGTTAATACAACCTCAACTTAATTAATTTAAACCCTTTCTAAATTGCCAATTACTTAGTAAAACTCTACATTTTGATTAATAAGATTTGAAATCTTGTCATACACAGATCACACAGTCTGATCAATAGAAATGAAGAAAGGTGGGGCTCACAGTTTTGCCCAAGGATAGTTTACATGCGAAGCAGTGAGCTGGAATCAAACTGTCAACCTTCCCATTGACAGATGACTGCACCTCTCCTGAGCCAGAGCTGCCCCAAACAAAACTGCTTTTTTTATGATTTTCATCCACCATCTGTATGGGAGGGTTCTGGTTTTACTTTTCCTTTCTGGAAAACATCTTTGTTGTCCAAAATCTGCAGTCATTGCAGTCTTCACATTTTTCTTAATAATACCTTTTGAGCGCCTGCTACACTGTATTTTCTCCTCATTATCAGCAAATTATAGTTTTTTTTCTTTGTTCTGGATGAAATTGTGAACATAATGTAAATCAAAAAACAGCCTGCGGCTCTTGCTCACTAGAGCCTGTCACTCACATATAATTGGCTCAACAAAAGGGAAGACACAAATTATGAATTACTTCAGTAAAGGTAAAACATGTAATGCCCATATGTTTCCATAGCAAATGTATGTTAAGATAAAATGAAAAGGAGCCAATGCTACTTTTCGCCACTATGTTCTGAAAACTCAAGCATAATTGAAAATGATACATCAGGGTCAAACACAAAAGTAAAAGTTTCAAATTACAAAAATTCATGCAAAGCTACTATTTTATGGAACCCCTAGTGAAAATGTTTAAACATTTAAAACCTGCCTTTGTCATGAGTACAGCACTTTTCCCAAAATGTTTTACAGGCTTGAAGGATAGCGATTAACATTCCTCTTTGCTCAACTCTCCTATAGTTTCCGCTACAGGTTTTCTGCCGTATTAAGGCCTCAGGCGGTCCTTAAAGCAGGTTTATATTGTGTGTGATGAAACATCTGTTGATTTGATTATATGGTTTTTGTTGTTAGCCTGCCGAGAGATCTGTTGACCCCATTCTCAGAATTCTGACAGAGACCACAACATTTCTATTTAATAATCCCAAGAGTTGGCAATACTGTGTACTCCGAAAAGATTCTCTTGGGAAGATAAACAAGCTCAGAATCCACTGAACTTAACAATGAAAATAAGGGACTTATTCACATATTCTTTCACACCAGACCCCGTTGAGTGTTTGTTGCAGAAAAAGTAAATGCTAAATTGCAGTCACTGTTTTTTATCATGCATAAAAAACAGGTATGAATGAACTGTGAAAAATTCATGTGTACAATAGACTGAAGGTTAACTTTCCTTAATGATGTTTGTTATAGTACTTTTTTTTTTTTACATTTTATAAATGTATCTAATTCCAGTCCTCAATGAGTGCCCCTAACAGATCAAATAATTATTAGTCTAACTAATATGGCAGCAACTTTCAGTTTCAACCGGTGCTAGCCTGGTAAAGAAAAACAGCCCTTTGTTTAATGTTTTGCTTTGTATAGAGGATCTGGACTGGCTGTTTAGAAATGATTGCTTTCCTGAGAAATGGACTCTGTTAGAAGTTAAAAATTTTACCCAGCGGGTTCTAACATTTGGCCGTGACGTATGTGATGCTCTGGTTCGACACTATGAAGCTTACTGGAATTTGCCTGCACTGTAAAGTAGAAGAGAGAAGTCTAGAGTTGAATGAGGTGGCTGTTCATGTTAATTCAATATTTGGAAGTGTGGCCAACACGGACTAAACTGCTTCGTTCACTTCCTCCACTGCAGACTGCAATTCTAAAGCTGAGCAGAAAATTGACATTACCGTTCATAACACCTTCTGTTCACCGATTGCAACATTTTTCTAAATATTCAATGTGTTTTTATGCTGCAACAAGAAAAGAGAAAACTGTTTTGATACATTTTCCCATCTACACAATGTTGTGCAACTGTTTGTAAATCTGCTCAAGACAAACACACATAGAGTTTTTAATGAATGAATTCCTGCCAACTGTAAAGTGCTTTTGCAGAAGCAAAACTCCCTATGTAGAGTGATATGTCATCAAGAGTGACAAAGATTTAATTCATTTTATGATAAACAGGAGGTGTAAAGCTATATGACAACACAAGACAAACAACAGGTTTAAAATCACCAGTGTGTCAGGATTTGTGCAAAAGAGAATTATGCCCTACCGGTGCCTCATCAGCCAACCTCACAGCCGTAGCACATGTAAATC
Organism: Phalloptychus januarius; assembly: GCA_902982915.1. Taxonomy (NCBI): domain Eukaryota; kingdom Metazoa; phylum Chordata; class Actinopteri; order Cyprinodontiformes; family Poeciliidae; genus Phalloptychus; species Phalloptychus januarius. The sequence goes on from CADWAE010000131.1 coordinate 12,280,196, forward strand.
CTACGAGTGAGGCTGCGTCTGTCACAGCTGTCTAGGCTCTATTCTTTAGAGACTTTATTCAGTGCAGGAATGAAAAAGACACCTTATATGACTGCTTTCTGCTCTGCTAAATATACTGAAGCATCTAAAACTTTTTAGTCTCTCAAAGTAACTTGTCCATCAGCAATATACTTCAAATAAAAGCAGTTAGTCTTTTTTTTTCTTTAAACCATCACTGGGATTCTCTAACATTCAAACGCCGCCCTGCTTTATGGTGCACCCAGAAGCATATATTTTCCTAAACCACATCAAGGAAGCACATTCTAACAGCAGATTTTTTTTTGCTCCAGGTCTATTTTTAAGAGTAGCGTTTCCATGGTAACTTGAGGTGCAGGTATTGCTTGTTGGAAGTGTTTTTTGAGGTCTAGTCATGGAGTTAGAAATGAACAAAAAAAATAATAATGAAACAACCACCTCACCTCAAGTCTTTTTAGCAACATTGTCAGTGGGAACATGAGAGAACTGTTTGAACTGGGTGATTTGTAGTAGATAGGTGATAAAGAAAAGTGTCAGTGCTGAAGTTCCTTGATGGATGAAAGCATAGACTTGGCAGAACGAGTGAGTTGTGAGTTTGTCTCATTTACACTGTTTATTTTTCGAGTATTTTTGAGAGCCGGCTCAAACGATGGCAACAATGTGCAAAAACGTCTCAGTGATCGTAATTAGAACGGCAACGCAAGCCAGGAACTGAGATGTGTTGAAGCTTGATAGGTATGATGCTTGAGGAGGAAAAAGAGCTGTTGAAGAAACAACTACACGAGTACAAAGGTAGGATTAGTTTTCTTTAAATCTACAAAATAAAAGGTAATTCACTTTTTTTGACTGCTGTGATTTTGGAGTCAAATGGTAAAATAAAGGAAAAAAATATTTTTATATAATAATATATATTTAATATAATATAAATAATATAGATATTTCATGATAAAAAAAGTTATTCATACTAACATGTATTTAATGTTGGTGTAATTGCTTCTTGTTAATTCAATATTTATCTGTGGCCAAGTCATCCTGCAACTAGCCACATCCAGATGTGAATACTGCTAGATCTATAAAACCACTAATATTGAACCCATTATTGAGAGGATAATGATTAACACCTGTAGCTCGTTGTCTCCTCTCTGTTCCCCGGGTCGAGGATTTTCCCCGTGCGTAAGGGCATTTCACAACATTCACGGTTCTACTTCAAACATATCCAGAGTTTATTCAGACAAACAAATGCATCAAATCACACCAATGACATACCAGAATCAACAGAAACTCAAAACCACAAGACAGACATCAATCACCTGAAAGAAACAGAAAAATGCACAAATACAGAGACCAATACGGAGACGCAGCGCGTCTCCAGAGAACGCCGGTGCCGCCGCACCCAACGATCTGATTAATTCTTTCAGGTCCGAAACTTTTAAAAGGAAGGTGTGTTTCTTCTCTAATTTATGCAGTCTGGGAGGTCCCTGCTCTCTAATTAGACTAAGTTTTGAATTTCAAAGGGAAGTTGCTCCAAACGAGTCCTGAGAGAAGCAACATTCCACACTTTTGTGTGAGATCCTCTCTCTCTTCAGGTGTCCACATAACAAAAGCCCCAATCCTTATATGGGTTCAGGAAACAGCCATCTCCACGCAGACCCCCTCCTTCTGTCCCAGCACAGATGCTGCTGCATTCCAAGCACAGCAGGAGGCTGATGGCTCAGAGCTGTCCTTATACCTAGAATATCAAAACGGGCTGATTTGGATCTAAGAACTGGTACAATTATCTTCTACTGATCAGATTATGTTGATTAAGCCATGACTCTAAATCTAATTTAAAATTGAGTCCTATTCAAGTCAATGTTGATCTGTCAAATATTTAAACATGTGCTTAAAGTTAAAACTAGCATAATTGAATTATCATTTCCAACACCATCTGACATAATGCAGTAGATTAAAAAACAACTCAAAACACAACCCATCATGCTCTAATTAATAAAAATTCAAAATGTCAAATGAATCCATCAATGCAGAAAGAGATGTTCTTCTCAGTTCATCGGGGATTAGCAGTGCAAAATAAATAAAGACAAATGTCTGATTGTGTTTTATATAGTCTAAAGTTCACACTTTTTGTTAAAACATCTAACCTCAGTACAGATAACTCACATGCCACCCAGTATTTGTGTAAAGACATAACCCAGCAGTTGCCTGAGTGCAGCCAGCCATGTCCTTAAAAATGATCATGGCTGAAATACACAAGTTTTAAAAAACAGAAAGAAACACGCTGCGGGAACTAGAACCCGATGGCTACATGAACCAGCTACATGAGCTACTGATACTGAAATAAGATTCAGTTATTTTTAAGAAATCTTTTCCAGTGGTGTCAAAACATTTATCAAATTTGTCTCTGATAATGTTTGGAGCAAGATATGCATAGAAATTAATAACTTTCAAGGGCTAAACTGCAAAATGGGAAAAAACATTCTACACAATTTTTTTTTTTTAAGATTTAGGCAACTGCTCATTATGGTATTCAACCTTAAGACATCTTTCTTTATTCAGAGCTTCACATGGATTTTCTGCTAAGGCAACAATCGACAGGTTGCAACTCATGTTTTCTTTACTCATTTTTCCTGTATCTTTCTTGCTTCTCTGTCTTACAATGTGTGGTGGATCCTGTGTCTTTTTATAACTGCAAGGTGCAACAGAAGAAATTTACAGCCCACAGATTAATTTGATAGCTTAATACAAAACCACTTCCTTGCTGTCCTGTCACATAGACGAACTGATATAAATGTTGCAATTAAATCCTTGACATTTCTCTGTTCAGCTTTCCTTCGTATTACAAATGTAGTTGCCACAAAGCTTAAGGTGAACTTTTCTAATTGCATACGTTGCTGCAGGGCCTTGATGATGGAACATCCTCCTCACAGTAATACAAGAAACACATCTCTATTAGCACATCTTTTTATCGGCTGACAATGAGCAGAAAACAAAACCAGGTGTCTTTTTAGTTGTACAATGCTATTAACCATGCAATTTTATTCACTAAATGATGCCTTTTATCATTAAAGCAAATCTTAAACTTTTAGATTTTAAACAAAAACAAGATTTTACAATAATTATCTAACTGCTCTGGTCTGATCTTCACATTTACTGCCCTCAAGAGGCATATTGAAGAGGATGTAACAAAGCAAGACTAACATGAAAAAATTTAATGTTACTTAGTCATATTTGATATATCAGTTAAACATTTTGCCATGTGAATGAGACTAAAAAAATATCAAATTAATAAGCATTGTTCTTAAGTATCACCATTTGGTAAATTAAGCATCATTTTTCAATTTAGTTACATTTGTTATTGACACATGTATGAATGAAGAGAAATTTATCAACTTAATTTGTCAAGTCAGAGATAGCCCAGAGGGCCAACACACACTGGCATATCAAGCCTGTGTATGTTGGGCTCGATGTGCCCAACATACCCGTCTTTTCACAGATGGATGATATCATGCCATAATTCTGCTGGCTTCTTTGAGCCATGACCTTCAACATGGGCTGGATTAATCAAAATGTGAATCAACCAAGATGAGTGCAAGTTCCCCTGACTCTTTTCAAGCAGAAATATGCAGATTCCTAACTTTGGGTTTGAACTCAAGACGGCCATGTATCTTTTTGTGTAAATGGCTTGGCTCCCTTCAGAAAACTTAAAGGGCCAATACAGTTATTTGTGTAAAATGGAACCCAACATAGATGAAACAAAAACAATTAACTTTAAAAAAAAAACCATGATGTTGCTGTTATGATCTGTACATGTTTGGTCTTTTAGTCATATTTCTATTTTGATCATATCTTTGTTAATTTCCTCTTATCTTTTTTTTCCACTTAAAAGTATCTTTATTTCAATACATCTCTGCACTTGAGTTCTTCATTCATAACTAAATATGACAATTCCAGGACCTAAGCCTGAAAAAATTGAAACTTTTTCAGGCTTATTTAAAAGGAAGATGCTAAAGACCTTCGCATAGCTGTTGCAAAGATTTTTATTGCTGGTAGGACTCATTACTGAACAAAAAGTGTAAAAGAACAGAAGCTTTTACCTCAATCTGAAGTTATGTTTTTTTGATTCTGACTGTTTTTAAAAAAAAGCATCTGATAGCTAAGTGCTCAGGGTCTTTATTGTAATCTACTGTCATTTCTACATGTCAGTGTCCTGAAAAAGCATTATCTTTCACTGTTATTTTTCATAATGACTGAACCATTTGGTTTTGCTAATCTGGCATTTTGATATTCCCTCTGCTATTAGTCAGTCAGTTTTAAGGTATAGATATGTATGCTATATTGGTCTCATCATAATCTTTTCCTCCCTTCTGTTTTGTTCATTTCCCTGCTGTTCACAAGCCTCCCCACCAAACACTTAAAGGAATTAATCAAAAGAACTGGGTCTTCCCATTCCCCCCTAATAAGCAGTGAATGAATGCATGGCTGCCTCGATCACAAATTGCAATGAGACCATAGACTCCATTACCACGCGTTTCTTAATTCATGAAGAGAGTTTCTTTTTGGTCTATCCTCTCAACAGCTCATGCTTCCGCCCTCTTTCCTTATTCTCCTTGATATCTTTTAAACCCTTGTATTTTCAGTCCTTGTACTCCACTGTCACACTTGAGCTAAAAGAACATTGTTTCATTTGGGAGTGCTTCCAGTTCAAACTGTGTCCCATTTTATAATTCAACAGCATTCATGGTACAAGTTATTTCTGGACATAGAGGCATAGCACAGGAGCCAACGTAACACTTTAAGAGCCTCCGACCTGCTAATGGATTCAGCTTAATGGCATGAGGAGGGACACCAACATTATTTCAAAACAGTTGGCCATTAAGGTTTTTGCTCTTTTTGTTTTATCATACATTTTTTCCTTTAAACAATATTCGACATTCTAGTGTATTTTTTTTTATCTCTACAAAGCTTCAGCCTGTCCTAGTGTTGTATGTCATTGTCACATTTGTGCTAAGAATATTAACCTTTATATGAATTTTTGTTTCTCAAACTTTTTCAGGCTGAGGACCCGTTACAGTCACAGTTTCAGATCCGAGTATAGCTGAATAATGTGTCTGATTTAAAAGCGGGGTCAAGTGTTTGAATCCACACTCGTTCTTTACCCTCACAGATTACTCTCATTTAAAAAAAAGTTTGTGAGCATCAATAATTTCTATGACCAAAAGCTGCAGGCAAAGCTTGTTAATTTTCTTTGGCCTGTTGTGCCGCCTGCTCTCAGCACAATAATATTCCCTACCTACAGCCTGTAGCCATTGCGCCTGAGCCTTCCTGCTGTCACTGACACAGACTGAGAGCCCAAGTGATATTTGCAGAGCTCATTTGCACTCTGTGTGGCACATGAAATTACCATTGACTGCAATCTTGCAAGCTCTCAATGGCCTCACATCGACAGTGCTTGTTAAAACTGCACCATGACTAAGTCCTTGGATAGGGACACATGCCTCAGGGGTCTCTGAGATGGGTAACAAGCGCATTAGGTATGGCAGCTATGTAGTGTGCATTGTTTACACCCACACACACAGCACACATGCACATTCACATGCAACCACGCAGGCCTAAATATGAAATTTTGTAGGAAAAATGAAAAGGAAGCTTTGAGTCAAATTATCCTGTTAAGCAAAACACTTAACAGAGGCTGCAGCCCCCAAGTTAAGGATTGTGCTCAGCACAAGTGCCAACATAAAAATCAGGTAGCACAGATAATGATTGTAAAGGGGTTTGAAGCTAGCAATTAGCTGTCAACCAGTGGAATGAGAGCTGTTTGTCTCCTTTGATAGTCTATAACAAAAGAAAATCCTCCTCATACAGTTTTCCCTATCCACTTCTATTCTCTGGCACTCCTCTGCATTCTGGTGCATTGCCAGAAAATCTGATTTTTCACATGGGCAACTTTTCTTCTTCTGAGAGATTATTTCAATAAGGAATAAACAGACTTCCCCCGCAAGGCACGATCACAGGCCAAATGATCCACTCAGAGAATGTGGCTTTAAAAATGAATAATGCATATCTTCACAGTTAAATAGAATACAACTCACAAAAAAGAAAGCTTGTCTTGCTGCCAATCTTAAATTTGTTAAGGCATTGAGACACTTAATAAAACATGACATAAGTAGCAACTTAACGTACAAAAACGGATTTTCAAAGATTAGTCCTTCAGGTCTTGTGTTTGTGGTCTGTTGTGCTTACATGCAGCCATGCTCCAAGTTGAAAATCATTAAATGTAGTGAGATTAAATGTCAATCTTGTCCAGAGCTACAATAACACTGCATCTTTTTTTTTTTTGAGTATCCTTGTTTTTAAATTGTTTATAATACACTTTTATACATCTAAAGCGATATCAGTCCTGTCCCAAGAACAGATAATACATAACCAAAAATATTTGTCGAAATAAAGCCTCACAGATGACTTTAATAGACTCACATAAGCTGCAAAACAGCCAAAAATAAAATGGAAAATTATTCCTAATTCGTGACTCTTGCATCCTGGTGTTTTTAATTAGTGCCGGCGCTCGAAGATATTGTACTTGTGACTCGAGTCCTCCCAGCTGGATTTTTATTCATCAACATCTGCCCTGACTCTGGCATTAATTAAATAAACTCTTCAATTATCAACAAGCCTGTTATAGCATCATACAATCGCACCTCAGGTGATGGTTTGATTTTTTTTTTTATTCAAAAGGACTAGTACTCGTTCCTCTCAGGGTCAGAGGATAATTTAAAGTTGCATTTTCTTCTAAATTGAAGCTATGCAACAGTGACTGTCAACAGTATTTTTTCTCTTTTGTGAAAGTTTTTTATGCTTTGGAAAAACTGACACATTGCCTTTTAAAGCAAAGCCTTGGGTAATGAAAGGCAAACATTTTGGGCACTTGCTCAGTGAGACTGTACAGCTGGCAACGTGTTTCCATTAATCCCCATCACAAGTGTTGTCAGGTGAGGATAAACTGGCACAATGAGAGCACAAAAGGTAACAGGAAGAAGAATGCAGGAAGGGAATCTATTGTTATACCTGTCACAATAACGAATTTTGCTAATCGATTCATTGTCTCAAAATTTATTTCAATAAACGATAATATTATCCATTTGAAGACCTTTTTACACTGATTTAATGGAAATTACGTAATAATGCAAGTGATAACCTGCCAAAAATATATACACATTATTTTCAAAAGAACACTTAACACTGGAACTGGTAAACAAAACAAACAAAACCAAAAATAAAATGAACTCTCAGTCTACATTAACAAAAAATGCACTTGAATAAAAACTAAACATAAAACTAAAGTGGAAATAACATTCTAATGACAATGTTAGAATGTTAAACATTCTAACATTGTTGCTTGCGATTTTATAGCCGATCATCCTGTTGTGTGTCGTGTGTTATGAATGATCGGGTCCAATTGGTACCTTGTGGCCACCGATCTTTCCCCGACAGGGAGCGAGAGATCGCAGCTTGTTGAAAGTGACAGGAAACACGGAGGATAATCCCAAACAGCTGACGGCACCCAGAGTGCAGCTGACTTTGGAGATGATATGTGAACACAACATTAATGTTTCTCAACATTTCAAGCAAAGAATATCCACAGAAATGACCAGGACAGGAGCTGGAGCCAAATTGCTACCGCAGCTGATAAACCCGGTAACTTTTCAGCTGTTCATTGTGAATGTGACATATATAGGTTATAATGACATTCATTCAGTCAGGACTTTACGCTGACACCAGCCACATGCATTGCAGGTAGATTGTAGTAAAACGGTGATTAATGCCTAGTTTTAAAATGAGTTAACTGGACTTTTAGCCATTATTTGGTGCCCATTGTTGGCACCACATGCCTCAATCGGCTAGTGTGTGGTCTCTCAAGTTTTGAAAATGGGCCGAGAATCAGCCGACATTTCTAAGATCGTGTAGTGTGAGCTGGGCATTGCGCTAAAGAAATGAGAAAGGGAGGGGCAGTGGAGAGCACTGGAGTTGGGCCTTTTTTTCATCCAGTGTCATCAAGAGAAAGAGAAAAAGGCAAGAAGGAACAATAAAGCCGACAAATTAAATGAGGTCGATAATTTTCATTTGTCATGCGATTAATTGATTTATTGTTTATCGCGACAGGCCTATCTACTGTTACAAGTAATGACAATGATGTAAAACTGAAGTTTAAATTCCTAAGCAATATTTACTCAACAGAAATATGGGTAAATAGAGATTTTTCTGACAATAAATGGTTATAATACATTTTTAATTTACAGATATTATTTTGTCACCTTGAGATGCACTATTGTCAGAGCGGTGAGAGCTGCAGAAGGCCTAAAACACACAACACCCAAGAGCAGTAAAAGACAGGTGGACTTGGCTCCACAAGGTCGCGATAGCTCCAGGCAGGTGGACGCAAGGCAGCACCCCACGGTAACCAAGCAAAAGAGGTACAGAGTGAAACATAGGGCAACCCTGACCCAGCCACACCACCATGTCCTTGTGGCGCAGGGTCCCCACCGTCCACCGACAGCAAGACTGCCCAGCCCCAAGCAAAGGGGACACCATCAGAGCCCCCAACACGCCAGACATGCACCAGCCAAACGCATCAGCTGTAACTCAGAAAAAACAACGTAGGAGGGCACATTATCACCCCACCCAGTGAGCTAGCCCTTAGGAGGTAAAGAGAGATGAACACCCACCAGAGCCCTGCGGCCAGCCCAAAACATCTCCGGTAGCCATAGGCCAGCCAACGAGTCGACCACTCCGGGCATGGCTCAAGCACCCACACAAACAGCGCCCCAACAAGCAGAGCAGATGGAGGGTGCTGGTGCGTATTTCCTAGAAAGGTCTCAAGACACATACAGACCCAAAAATGTACTTTAGAGTGGTCAATAACCTAAAACACTTTTTAAAGTGAGTTAACCTGGACTACTGCCTACTGTCACCTCCTGTACTGATATTTCTGATACATCTTTTTTCTTTGCTATTTACTCATCTTTGTCTTGCACATATGATGAAATCTTGTATTTTCTCCTCAAATAGTGTTAGAAAGATTTTTTTTGAAGAGTGAGTTTGAAATGGGGGGTTGATTGTATATTAAGTGATCAAGAGCTTGATGCTTCACGAAATGAGGAAGCTGCTGCTGTTTCTTGGTTCCGGAGTTGCACATCTGGTAGCCCTCCAAGTGCCCTGAGGGTGTTGCAAAGAGGAGTTCCACTCCCTGAATCCCTCAGATGGAGTGAGGGGCGATTGAGGACTCTGAAGATGGGAAGGAGAAAGAGCTGGCTGTCTGGGTCTGATTACTGTTGAACAGCTGCTCGGTCCAAATCATCCTTCATTAAATGCTCTTAAGGAAACCATTTGTCACAAATCCACAACTTCTCACAAAAGATTTTCTCCAAAATAAGAATAATATATTGCAACGCCCAAAATGCTTCCATGATAGCAAATTTTATTTTGAAAGCACATGTGAATTACCTCCCAAATGGAAGATGACAGGAACACCAACATCTGCCTTTTCTTATTTGAAATGATAAATTTGGCCATTTTGGTGTTTTTCAACATTAGAGACGAGATGCTTTGTGGATATTTTTAAGATCAGAGAAAATGTACAAACCAACAGAGCCAAGCTCAGGTCATATTGTGTACGCTGGATGTATATAAGGAATGGTTTGCAATAGGGTTTCATTGTGGAGGGAAAGAAGATGATGCCTCATTTGGATGCAGTTAATTAGAAAGGCTGATTGATTTGATTGCACTAGTGAGGCGGGACAGCGAAGTGCACTGGTCTGTGAAGGAGTCCATGCTCAGGTCGATATTTATGCCTTCCAGGGAAGCTTTAATAACAACCTGTAAGGCTCTGTGAAAAGCTCCTGGCTGCTATTCTCTGCTTGTCATCAAACGCTCAGTCAAAACATTAAAACATGAATTCTTTACAGATTTGCTTTTACAATAACTACATAAATAATATTTGGAAGAAAGCAGGAGTGTGTGTCTAGGACCATAGATATTCTGATGATAAATACATTTTTAAAAATGAATTAATTTAGTGAAATATTTTGTATCTGTAGCGCCTCCTAGAGGCCTTATTATTAATGGCGTGGCTAATCCTCAATATAGGTGTTTAGCCCTCCCACTACAAAGTGTATATGTAGAAAAAGAAAAAGTCTAATTTAAATACTTTGCCTTCCTTTGCTGTGTAGGTTTACCTTCATTCACGTAGTTACCTATTTCAGTTGCTCGTAGCAGTCAGAGTTTAGTTTAAAGATAAAGTCAATGCGTCTTGAACTCAGAAAAATAGCCACAAACTTCAATTACCTTATGGATTATTCAAAAACAAAAACTCTTAAGCAGTTTCGTTTCAGCTTATAACTTAAATCAAAGTGTACGCTTAGCCATTCTAAAACAAAAGGGAAGTTAAACCCGGAATTCATTGCATGTCTGAGTGCAATTTACGTCCTCTTACCTGATGAATGTCCCTTGTAACAATTACCCCAAACCCTTGATTGCGACCAAAAAGAATTAATCCTTAGAGCAACCACTCCGGTTCCGTCGGAACATCTCCATCCGTCTCCGCTCTTTGCAATGGCTAGCCACAACGCTAGCCACAGCTAGTGCTACCGCACCGATAGCATTAGCTAGCTGAGCTAGCAGCCAAACTAGCTCCTTCTCTGGCCAGTTGATCACTCACGTAGCTCCACAATTCCGTCAAGTTCACATCAAAGTCTTTTCATATACTTCCACCTCACAAAGACAGACGAGGTTCATCCTTACGGGTTTCGTTCCACATGCGGTTGTTGGTGTAACACCGGCAACTCAATACGCTCCTCCTGTCGCCATAGCTCTCCCCCACTTCCGGTTTTTCGCCCTTCTTCTTCTTCCACCGGGATAAGCTTTAAAAAAAACTAAGCACTTCTACAATAACCATTTCCGCCATGAAAGAAAAAATAAAAGACCAACAGAAAGTCATAATTTCGACTTTCAAAGTCATAATTTCGACGTTATTATGAGATTCAAAATGTTGCGTTTTCTTGTTCAGTACTCATGTTAATAAACCAACTTCTTTTCGTCAGATAGCTGTGATTTCTTATTGCTAACGGTCAGCTTCTCAACTTATTCTCTTCTATACAACTGTGCTGCTTAACACACAAGAACTCACTCACATTGCCCCCAGTGGACAACGGCAGTACAACATGCACATAAACATAATGTGACAGGATACAGAACACGGATATGTACCTTTCAAAGTAAATTAGGAACACATAACACAAAATAGAATTTCATCATTGGTTAAACCACATCTGAAATACTCCTCAATTTGTTTATAATCCATTAAAAGGAGAAAAATCTGTGTTTTACTGGTTAGACCGATCAGATGGAATGCTCTTTAAATCTCCTACAAGACAGCATATCTACTGAAAAATGACAAAATTGGCTGTTTTGGAAAGTCGAAATTATGAATTTGTGTTAGAATATATTCTCATCTTAACTTGTCTTTGAGTTATTTTGTGTTATGACTTATGACTTTGAATCTCATAATTATGACTTGAAAGTCGAAATTATGACTTTGTATCTCATAATATTGGTCTTTTATTATTTTTTTCATGGTGGAAATGGGCTTCCATAAATAACAGACATGAAAGTCCTAAACTAATGCATTTAACTAAATAAGCTTTTATTAAACAGTTTAAAACATTTTAAAGACTTATTTACTCTTCAAATGAGATTCCCTTTTTAACCTATCTATATTAACTTTAATTGATTGTTAACTTTGAATTATGCCAATTGAACTCAAGCACAAAGTGGTTACATTATAGCTGATGTTGAAGAGTCTCATCACATTTATTATATTTTAAAAACATTAAATTGAAAAATTTAAACTGCAAAAAAATATGATGAGCTAAGTTGAAAATATTATAAAAGTATGAATATTTACAAAAAAAACGCTTAACTGATAGTTCACAATTTCAGACCAAAGTTTCATTTCATGTTATTTATAGCAACAGAGAGCCTATGACAACCCCTATTCATGCATCCCACAATACAAACTGATTCCCCCATTTGCTGATTTTGGTGATCCAACTAAATTGTATTACTATGTGTAAAAATATTAGCTTTATGCTTTATGACAGGCTATACTGCATAGCTTTCACATAAAATTAAATCACTTTAGGATTTAATAATCCTAAGTATAGGTAACAATGAGTAGTATTTCACTCATCCATTCATAGTCTATACCTGCCTGTCCTTGGAGGGTCACGAGGGGGCTGGTGCCAATCTCCAGCTGTCATTTGTTGAGAGGCGCAGTACACCCTGGACAGATCACTTGTCTATTAAAGGGCAACACAAAGACACACAGGACAAACACCAACACATGCACACATACATGAACTCACCCATACCTAAGGGCAATTTAGAGTGACAAAATAATGTAACAGACATTTTAGGAGAGAAATAAGAGGGAAACTAAGTAGAAAGAAGGCCCTGAGATCCAGGACCTTTTTGTTGAAAGACAACAGTGTAGCCATGGCATACATGCCAGCAGGTTAATAATTTCCATCGATCATATTTAACCCAAAAGCCAAATGAAACAGGACAGTTTTATATATATATGTCTAATACTCATAACTTGGTTTTAGAAAGTGGATTACGAGGAATCAACAAAGGCTTTTATTGTTTTCTTTATGTGGGGGCAAGAAGAAATGAAAGTGCTCTGAGGCAGTGACGCTGAGTGTCTTCTAGGGACTCATCACCTTTTAAGACGAAACAGAAGAATAATAGGGGGAAAAAGAGGTATGCCACTTGTACATGTAGCTGACATTTCGTAGGTGAATATATTCACACAACATTAAATATTCATGTGCACCTTGATAGACAGAGACAGATATGGATATGTGCTAGATTTTTCTCTCTCACACACAACAAACAATAAAAGTCAATCATTTTCCTTGACATCCAAATTAAAACCAAGCGTTCCTTGGAGGATTGTATAACTCAAGTGGTGCGTGCTTATGACAGCTTCATCACAGTGGTATGAAATGCAGACCACACCAGAGGGACACTGTTGTTTACCCCCAAACCATTACCATCTATTGTGGCTTATAAATCATTCCTCGTATTCTCTTAGCCTATTCTTTATATTATTATTCCTTGTCTGATGTTTGTGCTTTATTAACGCTTGCACCCTTCATGCTCGACTGAGCTGGGTGAGGCCCGGACTTCTGGTATCATCGTGGTACTTTGTGAAGCGGAACTGATTTTGCTCTGTTGCTTTTAGGGATTTGCTATTTGGCATTGTCCAAAAATGTTGACTGAAAAGGCCTCACGTGCAAGTACAGTACAGAATGTTTTCTTTATATCCAAGTACAGATGCCAAAAGCTAAATTGGATTATGTGTTGTATTTTGCTTTAAAGTATTTAATTGAAGCTCATTTTTCTGCTTGTTCCTTTATGTTTATGTTCTAAACATCCATAAGTGAATTCAGATCTTTACACCAATTGCTTAAAAAAACACATATTTTTTTCAATTAGGTTTCCATCCGTCCGTCCATCCATCCGTCCATCCATCCATCCATCCATCCATCCATCCATCCATCCATCCATCCATCCATCCATCCATCCATCCATCCATCCATCCATCCAGGAACAGCACTCAATAAAACATTCTTGCTAGCTACATGTACATCTTAATATATCTAAACTTCAATCTTTTACTTTCTGACTTTAATCTGACATAAATTATTTTGGTTCTCTTTGCCTCACATAAAATAATAAAGGTTTAGTTTGACTTAAGTTTTGTTTTTTTATGCATCATGCATAAACATCTGTTTATAATTTCAGTATATTAATATGTTTAAATAATCTGGGCTACATTGCTGCAATTTATTTTTTGCAGCAAGCTTTAATTTAATGTTATTAAAGGGAAACAGATTTTTTTAATCTCCTTTAGAGGATGATAGAAAGATTCTGAAAATCTGATGCAACTGCTTTTGCTTTTTCTGCCTTAAGCAAACATCTGGTCCAGGGTTGAATGAGGCCTTAAGGAAAGCTTTGTTTTTTTTATGTTCCAACATCTTTTCAGATTTATACAAGAATTGGGCAAGTCAGGAAGGAGGGGGCAACGTATGATTTTTTTGACAAACAACCAATAGAGAAAAAGTTGTTACTTCTTGATGTGTCCACATTTACAGCATGCATGTATGAAGTGTACCTTGAAGGTTAAACACAACAAGTAGAAATTATTAAATCAGAAATAAAATAGAATTCTAGTTATGTAGTTTTAAAATAATACAGAAATGTTCTTTCCAAGTTAATGTTAATGTTCCAAGTTAACTCTTGTGGGTCCCTGTTGGGCTGGGAGTCCTAAAAAAACTCTATACGTCTGCTTCTGGCTAACACAATTGAATTAATTCAAATACAATACAGTTTAAGATGCATATTTAAGTTGTTTTACTAAATTTGTTCAACAAAATTAATAGCTTATCCATATTACTAACCATTACATTACATCATTGTGGTAATAGGAGTAGCAGTGGCAAACTGGGTCTGTCACAACTGGGCCTTCTCTATTGAACAACCCAAGACTCATAAAGCTGTTTCTAAACTAATAAATCACAATTAAATTCTACTTCAGTAGACAATGAACACCCGTTTTGTTTATTTAAACACGTGAAAAGCAAACATACTGTAGAGCAAACAAAAACACAAGTCATACTGTGGAATCAATATGAAGAAAAAAATGATGATGAGCCTTCAATATTGATGCTACAGATTAATGTGTATGTAAACACATTGCTGTTCGACACAGCGTTAACTAAACAGCTGAGAGTCTCAAAACCCTTCCAGACTTCTTGTGCAGGGATTTCTTACAGCAACAGAAGCTCCTGATCCAACTGAGAACCAGGTTTTGAGCTGAGTTTATCCTTTCCAATTGCGGACCAAAAAAGGCTATTAATGGGACTTACTGCATTCAACAAAACTTTTTAAATAATTCATGTTTTTATTATTCATAGTATTGAAAAGGGAAAATGTATTTCTTTGCTTTTTTTAGAGTCCCTGAACATATCTTACAAATGCCAACTCTGTGTACTGGGAAAACTGTCACTGTGCCAAAGAAAATAATTACTAATCAAAATAACTGGTTGATCAAGACATCTTAGAGTTTATTTTGTAATTTAGATTTTAGGTATACAGATAAGGAAGCAATACTTTTTGAGTGGACAAACTCTTTTCACAGCAGAATTGAAGTTTGAATAAGTTATTATGCTGGTAATTAAAAATGCAAATGCATAGTGAGCTTGAAAGTGTTTTTTATGCTGCAGAAAATAATTATTTGATTTAAATATATTTATTTTAAACATTGTGGCATGAATCTGCTTTCAATTTTTTAGATCCACTTAGAGCCTTTTCTGAATAATTTAAAGTTAAGCACTGATATGTAATGATTCTGTTTTTGTACAAAAAGGTAAACTGCTTCAAAATTGTTTGCATACGCCACTGTGGATGTGTTAGAAACTGTCTCTTCTCAGAGTGAAATCATTCCTACAGATTCCCTCACAGCATAAGAGGACCAGTGGAGTTTGTTTCTCCTAATATGTAAAGTCAAGACAAGATTTATTTATAGAGCACTTTAGAACAACCCAAGTGGACCAAAGTCCTGAACAAATCAACTAGTCGCACAAAATATTGAACAAAATACAGAACAAAAAGGGACGGAAAGTAACACAATAGATCACAATAAAAATAAAAAAGATACATTGTGGGAGTTTTGTTCAAAAGGTAATGAGAAATATTGAGGTTTTTTAAAAATGTGAAACCCAAAGGTCGAGGTTGAGCTAATATGCGTTGCCAGGCTGTTCCAGAGTCTAGGAGCAGCCGCTCCAAGTCTTCAGCTTAGTTTGAGGGACTTTGAGCAGCAGCTGGTTCCCCAATCTGAACATGTCAGAATCACTTACTTTGGTACTCCATTGGACCATCTTCACAACCCAACAGCTGCTTCCTATTATTTCCTATTCCACCATTCAGTTCTCACCTGAAAACATCGTTAATAACAAAATGACTCTTCTGCTCTTCTTCTGGGCATCAATTTCACCTAAATGCCTGTGGGTCATCATAGTCAAGTATGGGAATCCAATCCAATCACTCTTAACGTTCATTACTCTTAGCTACCCTTGGATACAAAACACCTCCCCAGAGCCACAAACTGCTAACATTCAAGTAAGAAATAATCCATTCATATGTCGCTCATCTCAGCTTCACCTGAGCACCACAAAACCGCCTTTGTTTTCCTTCAGATCATTGACTGAACATACAAACCACACAGTTTCAGTTGCTAAATATCCAGACACTTGCATTAAGCAGCGCTATTGTTCAGTTTAACAGCCTGGGCCATGCACAGTTCTTGCATCAGAATCAATAGCTAAACATCCCAAAATGGGGTTGTTTTATCCAAGGCCAAACATGACAAATTTTTTATCTCTAGTTTGTGATTTATTAATTCTAACCTCTTACATTTGCTGTCAAAAAACCAATCCTAAATGTTTTTATATTTCCCAGCTTTGGAGCTATTAGAGATTTAGAATTACTTTTAAGATTGAGTGAGATATTTAATTTCCTTCAAGACATGCATGTTAACTAGCTGCTTATTTTTCCTCCATGCCTGACCATAGATGTTGATCTGAGTAGAAAATGAGGGGGTCCTTACAGCCTTAGGGCAAACTCTGTTCAGCAGATGGCAAAAGCCATTTTAAATCCCAGCGGAGGCCAAACGACTCCAAACCACCTTTTGTTTCTTAACACACTAACACACACACTTCTGTGCCGACGTGATAAAAATCAATCTTACAGTGACACAAGCCCCCTCAGCAACCAGGGGGCCTGAATTTATTGGTCTAAATTAAAACCGGGCGGGAACAGCTCTCACAGGAAGCCGTAAGTGGTACAGTTTACAAAGCAGACATACCATACCTATGCTGGCAAAATAAAAGTTCTAAATAGAGTCCAGTGGCACATGTGGTCATTTAATATTTAACTCACACTTTTTTGAACATAGGTTTTGCACTTTAACTTATTGGTTGACATGAAGTACAAGAACTTATAAGCAAATACATAAGCTAGCTAAGAGACAAAGATAAACAAAACTCAATAATCTACAAATGTAACATCTACAGTTTAGTTTTTAAGCTGAGGACTGAATATTCAAATTGAATTGATTAAAACCTCAAGGTTTTCTCAGTTGCTTAAAAAGGTTTCAGTGTCTACTTGATCTAAGAAGGGGAAATAAACGAACAAAAATAGATTATCCATCCATCGTCTATACCGGCTTGTCCTTGCAGGGTCGCAGGACTGGTGCTCGTCTGCAGCAGGACTGGTGCTCGTCTGCAGCAGGACTGGTGCTCGTCTGCAGCAGGACTGGACGGTCTGCAGCAGGACTGGACGGTCTGCAGCAGGACTGGTGCTCATCTCCAGCAGTTCTTGGGCAACAGTTGGTGTTCAACCTGGACAGGTTACACCAGCACGTAGTTAGGCACAATGAAGAATGGTTCAGGACAGGTAGAAAGAACAATTGCGGATTTTACTGCGATTCAGAACCAGGTATGTTTTTCCATTACTTTTCCAAAAGTAGGTTGTTTCCACACTAATACCTCTTTTGCAGCTGCAGGGTTTCGACCAACTGTCTCTCAGTTTGGCTGATGGAAAAATGTCACTTTAAAAGTTGTTTAAATTCTTGAGTCTTGTTGAATCTGAAACAAGAAAAACAAAGAAAAAACTGATGCTTAACACATATTACATTTTCCTGGAGTAAGAGATTGAATCTTGCACAGAGCATAGCAAATGTTGGTTGCAAAAACATAATTAAGAGAGGTCCATCAGTCCCATCTAAATCAGTTTTCTGATTTTTGTTTTTTCTTTGTAAGTCTCAGAACTTTGGGAGCCTTTATTTTTTTGAGCAGTGTATATACAGCAGTATACTTCCAAGGGAGAGGTCGACATGAGGAACAGCTCCATGGGGTAACATGACAGCCAGGTGGCACTACAGAGAAATACAAACTGGTCCAACAACATCAACAATGCATAACTCTGGCCATCTCATCACTGGGCTGTTTGACAAGACAATTTGTCCACCTCATCTAACTATTCCACTTAATAAAAGCCAGGTTATTTTTCTAAGTTTTACATGTTAATAATCTTTGACTTATTTCAAAACCTGCATAATCTCTAAATTATACCAACCAATGAGGTTATATCCTTCACCAATGTGGATTTCAACTACTACTAAAAGATTTTCAAGGAAACTGGAGAAAATCAGTTATTTTAAATAAGACACTGACGCAATGTTAAAGCTGTAATCTGAAAATAACAGTTTTCTTTGCAACTACAGAGTAAAACTGTGAACAACAACCAGTAAACTAAAAATCTAACACCTTTTTTAGGGAATGGGACACAAGCAGGGGAATAAAAACAAACCATAGCACACAATTGCATTTCGTTGCACAAATTTCAACCTAAAGAGCAAAAACACTATTTCACAAAACCAGTGATAGAAAATCTCTTTTCAGATATTCAGTGTCCCATGAAGAATGCTGATATTCTACAAAATGTCATAAATTTTATTTGTGATTAATTCCTTCCTCATATTCTACCTTTTTGCCAACATTTTTCTTCCTCAGTATCAGCTTTTCTCCATCTCCTTCACACATTTCCTTATCTTCACAGTCCCACTTCACCTGACTCCCATTCCTTTTGTTAATTACACATTTTGGTGTCTTTTTTAAGCTCATGGCAAGGACTAACTATCATAATGCGCAGAGATTGTACATGCATATGGCTGGGTAAAATAACACTTGCAATCTATTCATAAAAATGTGATAAACAAGCTCTAGAATATCAAGTTTCCTATTTATTTCTTAGGTATTATATTGACATTTACACAATTAGTTTCTATATTGCATGTTTTCATGAAGCATCAGTGTCCTTGATGAACACAAACAACTGCAAAAAACTTTTAATGAAAGGACTTAGCAGGATGCAATTCTGTGCCTCCTTAAAACTCTACCATTTGTTTACTTTTATCAATATGCCTAATGAGCTGGAAAATAACCTGCATTCAGATGGTAGCAGTTGGTGTCCAGCTCTTCCATTGTGGTGTGGTGCAAAGTGTTTCACAATTGCTCATTTCAAAGGGGGAGCTGCAATCAGACCAAAACTAACCTTCCTATTATGGCTTCAAGCTGTCATCTCCATCAAAGGAGCTTCAGAAACTATTTGCCATCTTTCAGAAAAGCATGTAGTTAGGCCAAAGCTTGTGTAGAGGTACCTGGATCAAAGATTTACTGAGGTCCACATAAAACATTTAGTTGTTTTTCAAGGGCCAGAAAAGGTCAACATTTCTATCTTTGTGCTGTTCAGGCAGAAGAAAAAGTGCAATGGAAAAATTGCCATCTAATGTTATATGAATCAAGTGGAGCCGTGTTTTAGAATGAGACGCCAGGCTCTTCTCTGCAAAATGATCACTGTTTAAAGTCAATACACAAAGACAGAAATATGATGCCATCTTAAAGACATCTCAACCAATAGTGAAGTGAAACAGATAGCAAAGACAATGGCTTTATCTAGAAAAGCATTGACTGGTATGCTGCAGGTTAGCAAAGCCTGAAAACAGGCAACATTTTACAGCACTAATGACGTCAAGATTAACAGATCTCTATTGTCAGAAATTGACTTCTTGCTTCTAGTGTGAGGTTAGATATTTAGAGTGAACTTTAGAGCTGAATCCTTGGAGCAGTAAGAGCTTTCATGTCTTGTTCAAAAGCATAATAAATGCACCTTGAATTAGAAGGTGTGTTTGGCCTTGTACATAGTGTAAGGACCACTTTCCTAACTCATACTATATTGCTATGCTTACGACTGCTCCTTATGGGACCTCATAAAAAAGTGCTTTTTTGGGTTATGGGTTAGGCTAAAGTGTGAATTCTGGTTAGGTTAGATTTAGGGTCGGGTTTAGGCTATGGAATGAATGGAAGTTATTGTATAGTCCTTGTAACAATAGAAAGACATAATATGTGTGTGCTAGTGTGTGAGAAAAAGATTCTCTAATTTCACATTGCTCAAGTAGCTGTGAGCCCTGTCACCTCATCTTTTTATCGTTTAAGAAGTGTCAAAGACCTTTTGATCTAAATAGAATCTGCAGTTAATATTTTTTAGTCAGAAACAGCTCACACACCTCCCATGAACTGTGGTACCGAGAGTGTATTTCTATGTCCCGGTTGAGTAAAGTGCAGACATTAGATCTCATTGTTGTTTACTATCTTGTTTCTGGCCTTGTCTAACGCAGCAGTAAATAGTGGGAAGGTTGTAAACACCAATCATTTCTCTCTTTCTGCATTACTGGCTTTGTGTGTGATGATTTTGTGGCTAACATCCCTTTGAACTTCTCCACGTCAGAGCTGATACTGTTAAGTTATTTTTATATGGTTAAACTAGACCTAATTAACCAAATTAGGTTGGTAATTATAGAAAGTAGGGTTAACTGATTATCATGTATGCTAATACAACTTTTTCCTCATACTTTATTCAATAATTCATATGAAAAATGAGTAAGTCAATAAAAAGATAAGTAAGCTTCTGTCTGTATGCCCTGAGCAGATTGGACTACAATGCAGTAGCATACCTCCATCAGCGTGTGGGTGTGTGTGAGTGTGTGTGTGAACACCTGAATGTAGTGTAAAGAGCTTTTCTAGGGTTCTAGGATTTCCTTTCATCTGTGTAATATTACCAAATTTAGAAATATTCTGTCCAGGAATTATGCTAAAAATCTAATCTGTGCATTTGTTACTTCAAGTCTGGACTCCTGTAATTCTTTACAATCAGCAAGTTCACAAAATGTAGTGGAAAGCCGAAACGCTGCAGCAAGTATTCTGATGAAAATGAAAAAGAAAACTCAAATCCGGAATACAATTTTAAATTCTCCTTCTCACATATAAAACCCTTAGTAAATCAAACTCCAACAGGTAAGGGGGAAATGTGAACTGAAGTGAAACATTTGGTCATTTAAAAATGGGGCTCTGTCAGGAATAGTGAGGCTTGTTTTTGTCTTTTCTTCCCAGCAAATTGTAACTTATTGGTTACATGTAATAATGAGTAATAACATTCCAATAATGACCCAATATTTGGTTAAAAGTACTAACATTATTTACTCACACCACAAGACTAAGATTTGGCTTATTCATAGAAAGCAGTTTTTTGTGTACTGATAATTTGGAGTGCTGAAAGATAAAACTATATTTGAGAAAAACAGAAATATTCTACCTCTCAAATTCCTTTTTGACGATATAGATAGCCTAAATTAATAATTTAAGCAAAGAATTGCTTTAACATCGGTCTCTTCTAAATGATCTATTAAAATGTGTCACTTCGCTAATTTAATTAAAGTATTTTCATATGACTATATTGCTATACCCTCCTCACATTAAAAGTGAGAGCACATTAAACAGCAGATGTCCTTTAAGTGCCTATAAGTTTCAATAGTCTCCTTACACATGTGTGTAATGATTATAACTTTGCCAATAAAGATTTAAATCCCTTCGAGGCTCATTAGGTAAATAATTTGAAACCTTTTTTATATCATATTCTTCTTTGATTGTAGTTTAGCAGCTTGATTGGTGAATATTAGAAGAAATGATCCAGGGAAATGCTACAGAAACACTGTGGTCTGGTCTGCTGCAAGGCTTTGCCTCTCTGTTGGACCAGCAGCAAAGTGAGAGAAAAACCCCTTCTGGAGTGCAGAAGAGGGTTTAGACTTTAGAGACTCCTGTCCCACTCATAGAATGAGTGGCACTTCCCTTGATGTCTAAAACAAGCATTAGAATAAAATATGTCTCAGCACATTTTGGTAAGACAATCACTGTCCCTCTCCCAGTCTCGATTTCCTGGTTTTCCTTTTAAGGAAACATCGACAGATTCTCAGATCACTCCACATTGATATTTCAAAGCAGGGAGACAAATCAAGGCATTGGAATAAATGTGATAGTATGAATCTATCCACTGCCAGCTGCTTCTCGGGCCTGATCCTAGTCCATCAGGGCATGAAATATTCATCCACAATTCCAACATGTCTGTCTCGAATACTGTACAACAGGGATCCTGCTGAATCCTGGAACACAGTGGCCGCAGCACATGTCAGTGGAAGATTGGGGAAACACTTTCTGTTTATTTTTGATGCAGGATAGTCAAAGAAACGTGTAAGAAGGGAGCCAGAACTCATTTCTGCAGCATCTTGTTTCCAGGTAGCTATCGCTGTCACATTGTGTGTGCAGTCAAAATGTTTTTGTTGAGCACAGAGCTCAGAACTCATTCCTATTCCTCTTCACAGACGTGGTTCTGTTATCGCAGATAGACACTTCTTTAGTCCACATTAACAAGCAGCTTAAGAGTTATCATTAATGTCAGGGAGGTATTAAGGAATCCTAATGAAATTTCACGTTGTTCTTCAAGCGATAATATTCCTCTGACCTCACTCTTTTCACAACAGCAAGGTTTAACTGCTTAATGTCAGCTAAATAAGCTGGTGGCATCAAGCTCCGTTACAAAAAAAATAAATATATATCTTTTTTCTTCTTGCTCTCATGGATTTCGGCTCCTTTCATAATAATAGAAAATAATGACAACCCCCCATCCTCTCCCCAGCCTCTTTCAGACTGCGGTGGGCAGCAAGTTAATGACACTGGGCCGTGTTGCGGTTGGCTGCGTCCCCGCACATAATTATAGTCTGATTGTCACAAAAATCGGCTGCACTCGCCACCACGGCTGCTGTTTAAATCCTTCCCCCTCCTCCCCCTGCAGATGAACGAAAAGTCACATTATCTCTGCTGTGCCGGGGCTTCCGCTGTAACTGCCCTGAAATGAGTAATTAAAATTTAACTTCATAATGATAGGTGCAGCCTGGAAATTAATTGCCTTGTCTGAAATACAAATTCTGTTTTTACATGAGATTGCCTGCAAGACAGAACCTGGGTGGTTCTTCCATGTACTGATAGTGGTTTCATAATGATAATAATATGTTTTTAACTGAGCAGTTATATAAACGAGAGAGCAGGAGAGGAGGGAACTCTGTTAACACGGCCGTTAACTTTATAATATGTGAAAAACAGGCAGTGTAAAATCCGTTTAGTTTGGCCATATACCATATTTATCGCTAAGCAATGGTTTTCAAACTACAAAAAAAGATAATAAAAGCAATATATAAGAACTATCTGCGAGGTACAAACTGTCAGCTATGGCAGACATATTTAATTTTGCTATCGAGACTAGTGAGGGTCTTTTTTTATATTATTTTGACTGCCGGGAACCTTAGAGCTAATTTTTCCAAATTGGTATTTTGAAATGTTTTACTTTATAATGTACTGAAAATGAACAGATTCTTTTCTTTTTGTGACAAAGCATAAACAGAAACGTTGAAATTCTGCTGTAGTTCAAATGGAAAATGTTCTGACAATAACGGAAGGGGTAGTTTTTATATGATGATTTAGCCACATTGTCTGAATAGAATGACAGGGAAGTAGGAAATAATATTCCTAACATTCTCTGCACTTCTTCTACCAGAGCCATAAAATGAGGAATTGCAATGGGCCATATGTCCACTGCGCTTCACATTGGCACAGCATGCGTCTGTGGAGGTGCTTTACATGAGTGTGTAGAGGGGTGAAAAACAATAATTAAGAAAATAGGCACCCACCATAAATTTTTGTTTTGTGTCTTTAAAACAATTCCACGCCTTCCACGTGTCTATGCAATTCCACGCACAACCGCTAGAGGCGCGGTTGTGCGTGTTCCACAACCGCGTTGGTGGTGCCACCACCATGCGTTGGTGGCATGGAGAAGATTGAGCACACAAGAAGAATAAATCTTCTAGTTGACGGTTAAAGAAGCTCAACGTGTGTGTCTCATCTTTTTCCATGCCACAGCATCACACGTTGAGTGAAGACCATCTTCTACATTACCCTCAGCCATCCCAGGTTGCAGGGTAACGGGTGCACTGAGAAACCACTTGGAACAGCTGCTCCTGTACTTCAGGAACAGAGCAAACCGATCTGCTTCTCTCAAAGCCACTGCAGAAGTTCTTGCCGTACATGAGCTGAAAGTGAAGGTAAATAAGTTTTGTGGATTCATCCTCAAATATATTGTCATATGTAGATACTTTACAGACGTTTATATTCCCATTTTGAAACCAGCTGCCATTGAGCAAGTAAAATACACATAATAGCTCTGCCGACATAAAGCAGTAAAAACCTCCTAAGAAATAAATCTGGTGTACTGAGTGCCTTGGCGGGGAGGTAAAATACTGCAAATGTCCGTCTGTTG
Organism: Phalloptychus januarius; assembly: GCA_902982915.1. Taxonomy (NCBI): domain Eukaryota; kingdom Metazoa; phylum Chordata; class Actinopteri; order Cyprinodontiformes; family Poeciliidae; genus Phalloptychus; species Phalloptychus januarius. Next base: position 12,304,586 of record CADWAE010000131.1, read on the forward strand.
AAGGACTATATTTATTCTTTGCCACCTATTGAAAGGAATAGGTGGCAAGACTCCATTTACTGCAGTCTGATGTGCTTTCTCCCCTGATCTGTCTAAACTCTTCAAAAAAGGGGATGGCATCTTCCTGGCAATCAAAGGGCAGCTACAGTATGTTTTACTGTCATGTTCATTTAGCAAAAACATTCGGTATGAGAATAAACTTTTTACCTGCATCACTATGAATATTTCACAAAGTCTTTTTAATAGGCGGCATAAAAGCTTCTGGTAGATATGTTGTCTAAATTGTACTCAAAATGTGACACGTTTGGGTTTCTGATCCTGCTGTCATCCAGTACTCTGATGGTTCTGATCATCAGTGTCATCAATGTGAGAGACATCTCTCAACCATCAGCAAGGTTTTACTTTTTGTAGTTGGATTTTCTGCCTTAAGCTACTGCAATTTTAGGTTAACAGAAGTCACATTTAAAGCCCTATATGCAATATTTATATGGGTCAAGAGAAACATCTGCAAGAGGCAGCAAGGAGACCATCTTGCAGGTTGCACGTGGATCTCGGTAAATGGGACAGATGGTTCTGACTTACCATGACAAGTGTATCTAGGAGTGTCTTTCCTACTGCTGAAATATTTAGGTTTAAAGTCATTTTTGATTTTACCAACAAGATTTTTCTGACTGGAAGGAATATTCATGCTTTGGAGTGATCCAGACAGAGTCTTTATTTGACTCTGATCTGTGGACTGAACTAAAGATTATGACGACGGTAAAGAGGCCTTTCAGCTTAATAAATGATCAACATACCAGTGGAAACATGGAAATACATGTTCAGCAGTTATAAGAAGTGATTCCCTGCTGTAATGCAAGTGCAGAATGAATAATAATAAATCACTCCTCCTGAAATTAACAGATTATTGAAGTGAAATAATGCACCAAATGCACCATTCATATTTCTGAGTATTCATTTGTTTCTTGATAGGGCGTTAAAATGCGACATTAAACTTCCCATGTGGAAAACCTTTAAAAGTAAATTTCATCCACCTTAAACAATATTTAAACATTATATTCCACCTCAAAATGCAGGATTTTTTGGTCGTGTTTCATGCATCATCACAGATGCAACCCAAAGACAGGGAACACATACAATCTTAGATATCATTTTCATACTTTGCATCTTGGTACAGTATTAGGTTTTCTTTCTGGGCTAGGCGTACAACAGATGTGAACTAAGGAACTCTCTGTACTCTTTAGAAATCATGTATGGCATTATTAAGATAATCTTCCTTCAGCACCCAAAGTAAATACATTTTTTAAAGTTTTTGCTACATGTATAAATATAAATATAGCGGTAATCGATGGGAATTGGAAGCTCCCTAAATCAAATTATGTTTTAGGCCCCATGCAGCCTTGGATCGGCTCGGGGAAAAGAGAAAGAAATGATAATGTGTATTTTGTGCCTTTGGGAAAACAAAAAACCCTTTCAGAGCAAACTTCCTCTATCAACACCAACAGCTGTACCAGCTCTGTCTATCTTCTGAAAGAGCCACAAAGTCTAACTGTATCAGCAGTGGCAAACCGGTTTCCTGGAAGTGAGGATTTCTGCAGTGTTCGCCACCACCCACAACATCAGACAGCCTTCCAAACCAGGCAGACTGAGGTTCAAAGTAGATAGCTTATCACATCCTGGGTCAGGATGACTCCAGCTCAGCCGTAACAAAGAGAATCCATCATACAAGACAAAGGATGGAGGGAGGAAAGCTCACATTGCTGAAAACATGGAGGAAGAAAGAAAAGTCTTTCTCTAAATAAACACTTTGTGGAGGAAAACCCCCCAATTAACTTTGATTTGAATCTTTTTCAGCTGCTGGTTTCCAGGGTGCTTTCTCCCTTTTTTTTCTTTTTTCTTGGTCTGAGAATGAGTTTCCCCCATGAAGCTACCATTGCACAACTCTGGGACAGCTTGTGAAGAGATACATCAAGGACTTGGCAAACTACAAAATGGGGACACACACAACCTCTGTTGTCCTGCTTCTCCCTGCAGCAGACCTCTCCGGGGATTTACCTCCAAGTTCAGGTAGTTGGTTGTCATGGTAACAGCCGAGAGTGAGGGCTATTTGCATTGTTTCTGCTTTCATCTCTAAAACTGTGTCATTACCCATACAGTACAGGTACTCGAGTTTATTTGCCTTCTCCAGCCTCGCCTGATTGTCAGTCTATTTACGTGTCCGCCTGCTTGTCTCTCCCTCTCTTTCTGTCTTTCTGTCTCTCTCTCTGCTAGAGTCTGCCTGCTTTCCTTCTCAAGCATCATCCTCTTCTGTGGCTGGTCAATCTGCAGTATTCCTCCATTAAAGATTTATTTACCGCATCTGCTTCTTTTCCAGCTCAACAGCTGGGGTACAGCATGTATTTGCAGTCTCTTTGTTCTGCATCTAATATCCAAATGTCCACCAGACAAAGACAGTGAAGGAAAGTCTCTGCTATTACGTAGCAGGCTTAAAAATCTGAACAATATCAGATGCATCACACACAAAAAAATGTATATAACATGTAAACTGTGCAAGTGTCTGATGACGAATTTGTGATGTGATGGGTTTGAGGGACAGACATTTTTTTTTAGAAACACTTCTGACATCTGCTGGTCACGATGGGAACAACAGGATATGCATTCACAAGATAATCCAAGGTTGGTGCTAGTACCAGTACATTTAAATCACTCTCATTATTGTAATGTAGAGAATATATGAACCCTAATTTATCACAATAAAGCATGTAAATATTGAAATGTAAGTTATTTATTTTATTTTCTGTAAAAGTAAATAATAAATCTAATAATGTGGTCATGTGTCTATATAACTTATATCTGTATAAAATTGAATGAATGACACAATATACACTGATTGCATGATCAGTAATAGTTATAAATAACTGCATCGCATATAAGTAATTACTTAAGGGAGTCTAATTATCAATGTGCACTTCTAAAAACACATCTGCTAAAAATAAACCATCTGGAGCAAACATCTCTGGCAAGACTTAATGTGCTTTATTACAGATAACAAGACAGAAGCACTCTGGGAGACTCATATTGTAATGGATCCACAATCTGTACATATTTGGAGATGAAAGAGAAGAGTCACAGAAGACTCAGAGAAGTCCCCAGAGCTGTCACAGTTTCATTCAGTCTGGGTGTAAGCCAGTGTATCATAAAAGAAAAAAAAGAGCAGCTATGTATTGACTTCACGCATCGAATTCCAAGTGCTCAGTGGTTTTGTCTCCAGTGATTTCTGCCTCTCCACAGCATGGCTCTTTTCATGCATTAGAAAACAGTTGTCAGAGGAAAGACATTTCTAATCTGTAAATGAAAAGGAAAAACTCCAATCCATCTGTTTCAAATTAAGGAGTTTAAATACAAACATTTAAGTGTTGGTGAAGTAATTTAAACTTATGATTAACAAGGAAATTTTAAGGCTTAATGTTAAAACAACAGAATGTTTGCAAAGTTCCCACACACTCCAAATACTACAATATAAGGATTTGTTAAATAAAGATGGAGCCAAAATAAAAAGTTTGAGGAAAATCAAGTGCTTTTTAAGAGAGGTCATTTTTATTTATCTCTATGTTAATTCCAAGCTCCTGTCTGCATTGTGATTAATATTTCTCATAGTATTACTTGCCAAGAATAGCCTATTATAAAGCTACACAGTGAATAAAACACATCTAGTATCCACTGTAAACTGGGTCCTGTCTAGTTTATGCAAATCCAAAGATAACTTATTGACCAAAGATCATTTTCATGTTTTCCTGCTAAAAATGATCAACCTCATTCCTACAAAACATACTTTTCATAGCTAAATAGTGCACAGTTACTTGAACCTTTCAAACATTTGTTTATGTCTTTATTGTCTGTATATTATTTTTGTATCCTTTGTCTTTTATGAAATGCTTTTATGCCTATGCTTTGTAATATTCTTTCTGTCTTCCCTTTGATGTTCTGCAAAGCATTTGGATTGCTTTGTGTATGACTGGTGCTACAGTAAAATAAATTGTTTTGCCCGGAGACTAAATTTTTACCCAGTCTTGCAAAATATAACTGAGGATCAATCAGATTGGATAGAGATCATCTGTGAACATCAATTTTTAATTCTAGTAAGATTTCCCCAACATTCGTAAGTATTTTGTCATTCCTTACATGTTGTCTTCCAGAATTGCCCTTAATTTTGCTTCTTTATCTTCCATCAATTCTGATAAGATTCCCTATCCCTTGCTGAAGAAAAGCATCTCCACAGCATAGTGCTGCCACCACCATGTTTCACAGCTGGGATGGTGTCCTGATATATAGTGTTAGCGTTCTGTCACATATGGTGTTTTGCAGGTTGGCAAAACAAAAAAAAAGTAAAAATGAGTGTGAATATCTTTGCATGGCAATGTAAAGTAAATTGCTAATTGCTGCTAATAAAGTTCCAATCATGTTTCTTCCTCAATAAGTTTGTTGTTCTATAAATCTATCAGTAAAATGTGCACTTTAGATAACAAAACAGAAACATAAGTTCGTTCTTCCAGAGAACTTTATGTTCTCTTTCAGTCAGCAATTTCTGCCACAGAGGTAGTAAAGCCATAAAAACTCCTGGGAAACTGAATCACAACTTGGACACTGCTGACAGGTTGTAAAAATATGATGGACAGTGAAGAAACATGTGCTGGCTCTGAGAGCTTAATCCGTCTTATTGATGACAGGTCAGTGTCTCTGAGGAAACCTACGATCAATGAAACTTGACCCTCTTAAATATCAGCAGTGCTGACACCCCTCTTGTCTCTATGCTTCGCCCCAATCAGGATTGATAGCAGCAATTTTGCACTCCATAGACAAGTGACTGCTGTTAGTTCCTCATGTTTAATACTGATGATGCGGCACATTGTCCCGCACAAGCTGTCAGTTTCCTGTTATGCTTGATTATACAGTGATCGCGGTGATCACTCAACCATCACCACAAAAGAAAGTCGGGTGATGACATATTGTACTGGCATGTTTTCAGGCATTCAGAGTGCTGCTGTGACATTTCACATTGTTTTATACCAACATTTCCATATGTTTTCCTTCCGTCCATAAATTTAGAGGAAAATAAAATTAGATAGCTTTCCAGCATGGTTTATCGGGCAGAAAAATATGTCTATTATTTATGTTACGTCACATTACAACTAGGGCTGCCACTAACGATTATCTTAGCGATCAATTATGTAAAATAAATTAATAATTAAATTCCCTTTCAAAATGATAAATAAACATTTTATTACCTACAGTGCAAAAACATAATATCTTTGGATAATCGTTGATCATTTGTAGCAAAGAATGCATCTGCAGTTAAAAACTACTAACATCAACATGTAAAAAGCTCAGTCCTTTTTGTTGACTTTTTAAATTTTTATTAACCAATTAATAACTTCAAGGGGTGATTAAAATAAGGTTTGTTTAACAGAATTCAAAGCAAGAGAAGATCAAACTAAGCCACTTGAGGAGGTTTGGGTAAAACTAATACAGACAAATAAGTTTTTTTCTTAATTGCAAAATCTAGATTTCTTGGTAAAAATTTAGGCCTGACTGTGTTGTTCTTTCAGCAAATGGCCTCTTATACTCCAATTAGTGATTAACTGATTACTAAATTAGGCAGCAATTATTTCATGATTGGTTTATCACGATTAATCCGATTAACTGTTTTATCCCTAATGAACCTCATTCTGTTTTATTTGTATAAAAGGTAGAAGAGCAACATAACGGTTGCTTGACTGAGAAGTGGAAGGATGTTGAATCAAATACAGGACATTCTGTTCAGATTATAGATAAGCAGCATTAAACAAGCAGTAGCCCAGCTGTTACCACTGATGACTTTCAGGAAAAGGTCTGGGATTTAAATCTCAAAGTAAATCCTACAGTTGTAGTTCTAACATTTATTTAGAAAAATAACACCCATAGAACTGCTCAGAGGAACAATGACAACTCTTAGGGCTTTTGGATGAACACAAAGCACCTCAGCGTGAATACCTGTAAACATCACTGAATATTTCAGCAACTGATCTTTTTTAATTGAAGGCAGAGGCAGCAGGCTGCTCCCTTTGCACACCTCAATAAGGTGTGAAGACAAAAACGGCAGATTTTAGCATAACCAAAAGAAGCACAGCAAAAACAACACATTTGTTGTAAAGACAAGAAGTTGCAGCAGTTTTTTGTATTACAGATTTTTAAATGCCATCCTTCAAATTACATGTAAATGTTAAGATCTGGTTTGTTAATTTATCCAAACCGACAAAAGCCACTGTTTATTGTCTGAGGTGTCTTGTAGCTGTACTCGTTCCAGTAAATAGCATGCAGAAGCTGAGTCTTCTCGCCAGGCCTCCTAACAAAGTCATTGACCTTTTCTATGACACTGACTATATTTCAGGGTGCAGAATGTTCAAAACTGCTAAAGCTGTGAACCCAGAGATGTAGGTTTTGTGCCATGATTAATCCTCCCTTCCTCCAATCTCTGACAAGCACAAGGGCCACTCTACCTGTTTGATGCACTTCTCCCCAAATTGAATCCTCTCCTCATCTTTCTTGTTTGTTATTTATTCGCACTTGGTACCACCACTCCTCACAGGGCAGCCATCCTCTTTATTTTCACCAATAAAGCTTTCTGGTGTGACTTGACTTTGGCAGCGGCTCCCAAAATGGCTTTGTCGGTTTTGAGGTCAACGCAGGTATTCATCCGAGCTGTTCCCCCGCTGAGAAGGTAATGATCAAAGTTTGTGTGCCACAGAGTTAGAATAATTTACAGAAACCCAAAATGTCCCCGGCCATCACTCAGCAGGGGGCTTCGCTTATTTTGGTTCAGACCAATTATATGACCCGATGAAAAGAATACAATTGTCGTTCGGTGCCAGTGGTTTCCCAAATAAATAAGTGCTTAATGACCCTCTCACTCCCCCTTTTCAGCTTAATTAGGAGGGAGCAAATTTACTGAATGGATTACTGTAAAGCAGCAGACTTTGAATCTGAAACAGGAGACTGCCAGCCCTTCATTCACTAAGTATATTGCCTTGTGCAGCTGCTTGATTGCTGCCCAAGCCACTTAACTCGAGCTGACCACCAGCAGGTCTGGCTGTGGGGCTGCAGCCATTTGAACGTCCTGCAGCCACAAATCTGAGTTACAGACAACACAGCCATGAAGGCAAACATCCTGGATGTTCTTATAAATGACATATACATTTCTAGACAAATGTGTATGTGCTCATGAACTACAATGAAACACATTTCCTAGTATCATTTTACTTAGCCGGTGACTGAGTCAATGCTTCACAGAATCATATTTCACAGAACTCACAGCACTTTTCAGGTATGTGACTAAAAGCTTCACACATCGAGAGACTAAAGATTTTCCTTCATTATCCAAGATTAGGCAAAGTGGACAGAGAACTAATGTGAACTTACATTTTAATACTTGAGACTTTAGTCTGGCCTGTAACTGAACCCTTCAAAGTAAATAAAGAAGTACAACGTATCCATATAACATGCTTTTTACATGTGAAAAACAAAGTTTCTCACATAAACTAAAAAATATGAAGAATAGTGACGTTTACAGAGTGGAAACTCTGTCAATTGTTTCTTTTGCCTCAATTTAAGCTTATTTAATGAAAAGTGTTTCATTGGCTGCTGAAATCAGGTTCTGAGAATAGAAAAACACAAAAACATACAGCATTTGTGCATGTGGACGGCATGTAGTGTTAGTATTTTGCCAGTTTGGTTTAATCTGACCAGAGTATCTTCCTCCACTTGGTGCCCACGTCTATTCATCCAGAATTACCAAATTTCTGCTTTCAGGTGAATTCATAGTCTACCACTCCTGAATCAACTGACTGAATTCCCCCATCCGTTCCTTCGTTGTTCATCTCTTCAAAGGTCTGGTAGCTACTCATTTGATTCGTGCTGGAGATGAGATGCATCCAGAAGTTGCAGAGTAGCAACAAGAGCTTTCTTTTGAAAGCATCCAGATCTGAAGAGTGCACAATTAAAAGTTGTCATTTTTATATATTATTATTCCACCTGAGTCTTGAAACTCCGCAGCTTCTCCAGAAGCCATTGTCCTGAAACGTCAACACTTTTGGATGTTCCTCTATGCGCTAACCCAATTTTAAATGTCTCCTCTACTCTTTCACACAGGTTTTTATCACAATTGTTTTCCTCTCTACCAGTGCAAATCCTCTAGATTTTATATTTAACATTTCAGAAGATTAAAAAGATAAACAGAATAACCAGAAGACTGACACTGCTGCATTAGAGAATTGCTTTGGTACCAGCTCACCAAACTGACTTAATTTTTGTTCACCTATGCAGAATGCAGTGAGGCTCATGCTGTGCCTGGCTTGATATCATACTGTTATTCACTCAAGTTGCTATGCCAAATCATTCTCTCTTTTTTGTATTTGGTCTATTTAGAGGAAAAAAATGGTTCTTTCTCTTTATTTTTAGACCATTGCTTTAAAAAAGGCCCAAAAGAATTACAAAGAAAAAGGTCAGGCAGAAATACACACATAATGATTAATGAGCCCACTCAGACTGTTTGTGTCCCTTCATATAAGTTTTAAGGCATTCAAACAAAATTGTTTTTTAATCATCACTGATTGCAAATTGATACAAATTATCTCATCAAACACATTTAGTGCAAATTGAAGAGTCTGTGCAATTAACATAAACAATATTTAGAAGTTACGTTTCTCTTTATGCACAGATTGTTTGACAAAGGTTCTCTCATCATTGGATTGGGTAAATGTATTCCACCAGAACTTTCTGCAAAATAATTAACCTTTACTGAACATTCATGGTTGGAAAATTTTCCCACATTTTGTGAAACAATATAATTACATATGAAACAAATGTGTGCAAACATTTGACAAGTGGACGCTGTAGTTCATTGGAGTTGTAGTTTGAGTGGTTGAATCACCAGGTTATGAAATTTATTCCAATTTTCCCACCCAAAAATTTAACTGTCTCAGAAAAATGCATTAAGTTGTTTGTTGCTGAAACCAGAGAAGGACCGTAAGAGTTCAGTCTGACAACAACTTGAAATGGGCATGACTCGTTTTCACATGGGAAACAAAAGTTATTCTAGCTATTTCAAATGTCTGACATGTGTTTCATACTTTTTACCATTAATATTTTTTCAAAACAGGCTCCCTATGTGCAAAAATTTCTTACATGTTTAACATATTTCATGAGATTTTATAAGCATAGCATGTGATTAAATGTCTCTAATGACTTACTTTTTGGATGAAGCATGCTCTGCTCAGACTTGTGACTTATTAATTTTCCTATTATCATAAGTACTATAGCATATAAGGGACTCATTTGATTGACATTGATTTCTTTTAAATTATGCATTTTTAAGAAGTTTATTTGCTTGGTAGCAGGAGCTAAAGCTGTTTTATATATTGATATTTATACCACAAGTTGTCCTCTAGAAACACCAATATGGTGTCTATACCCAGAGAGGCACAGCATCTCTTTTAGAAAGGTAATTGTGATTTTGTATTAGAGAAAATTTGTTTTTAATTGATATTCAACCAAACTAAACAGAAAATAAATAGTTCAAATCAAAATATTGTAATTGCTGTGAGTAATGAGTCTGAAGTGAAATATATCCTGGGAAAGACTTCTTTACAGAATTAAAACTAAGAAGATACAGATGTGGACAGACCAAATGTCACTCGTGTGGGAAATAAAAAACCCACAATTTCTAAAATATAATTATCTATGCCACACATCTTAAGTAAGTTTCTGGCTGAATCCAGTAGATCTGGCTTTAAATTGTTCATCAACTACTCTTCTTGGGTCGACTAAATATTTCAGCATCCATTTGACTAACAAATTAAGATCTTCGCTTTGCATCAAATGGATATTGTTAATATCGCCAACCCATTCAGGTCTAGCTTTTACCAAAAGTTTCCCTAAATCGAATCAATACAAGCAAAAAGTGAGTTTGTTCTATAACCTGCGGGGAGTCCCGTCTCGGGGAACAGTCATAGTTTATTTCCTTCTCATATGGCCAACATATTTAAATATCTACCAGGATTTTCCATTAAAAATAACTAATCAGTGTTTTCCAGATTCAAGAGCTTTGGTCTACAGAGCTGCTATGTTGCAGAAAAACACTTGTCCTCCAATGAACATTGACCAACACAGCCTTTCATTGGATAGAAGTCAGACTGTCCAGGAGAAAAGACATGAGTTAAGATGTGCTTATCTTTACAAAAATGAAAAGGGATGGGCCACCTTCCAAGCCTCCCACTCTCATACTCATGTACACACACAAGCACACACACACTGCCAATTCCACTACTTCTGCTGCAGTCCAGCTGGCACTGTGAAAAGGATGCTTTGATGTTGGAAGAGACCAAAAAAAAAACCTGCTGCAATTGCATGATGGGAAGAAACTGTAAGTGCTTCTGTCAGTACTAGAACTATTTTAGCTACTGTGCTGGAGGCAGCATGGAGACAGCTGGAACAGGAAGATTTAAATGACGACAGAATCTCTTAAGAACAGGTTGCTTGTTTGGAGTACCTTTCATCAGAGGGAAAACTGGACACTCCATTTCTGACTGAGAACTTAGTTTGAGGTGAAAATGAAATACTAATTGTGTTTTTATGGAAGAATTTCCATCTGAGAGTGAATTAGCTCCACACCAGTCATTTATCAATATTTTATAGATACAATAATGATCTCTGTGGCGAAACAATACCAGTTATCCAACTAAATTTACTCGCTCTTAATTCAGAATCTGTCTGATTAGAATGCCAATATTGAGGTGTTATGGCACCGTTTTAGACGGATTCTCTAATCAAAGCTCCCCTTGGCCAGATTGAGCCATTACAATAAAATGTGACCGGACTGTGGAAAGAAGGGGGGATTCGTTTCACCAGACGTTGCTATAAAATAACCAAACATTACATCAACTATTTCCTGCTTTTTATTAGTACCACTGAACTCCACACACACACTCACAGATCAAACAAGCAAAAGAAAAAAAGGACATCTGTAGGACTCCAGACTTTGTCATTAGAGTCCGGCTAGCCTCCTCTGAGACTGCAACCAGGTCTGTGTCCCATTTTCACATCGCTGATTATTCCTCAGCACCAGATCAGAATGAAACAGTGATCAAAGACCAAGTGGATTTACTCCACTGAAATACCCAGCCTCTCACATGAAAGAGGTGTGTGCTCTGACACCTGTTGATCAAACTACAGAACTGCAGTTCTGTAGGATAACAGTCTGAGGAGGACTGTTATTGATTCAGTAAGTCTCATATGTAAGTGAACTTGATAATATACATATATCTGAAAAGATGGAAACATGAAAGGGTATTGGACTGATTGGGAGCTAAACATCGGCTTGGAAAGGGTTAATTCTCCTAATGCCATATCTGTGTGATGCATTTCAGATGTCCAAGGACCCATGAATTCCTGCCCTGATAAGCTGTCAGGAGCATCGCCCTTTCCACAAATTGTGCATGTGTGCATCTGTGTGCTGAGGAACTGCGAGCTTGAATGGACAGCCTCAAGGTTAAATGCTTTTATAAACAAGACTGCATAAATTCTGCCTAATAATTCATAATAACGACCCGCAGTTTGCTGGTTGCTTGTTTATCTCATGTTCATTAACATGCCCGGCTCGTGGTGCTTATGCTGTAAAACTTCTCCGAAGTGGGAGAAAGGGAGAATCATTAGAGGGCATATGGAAATGATTAGACGCTGCACAGCTGGATCCATCTACAACTCTTCAGATAGAAACCTCAGAAAAACAGTGAGGACTGAGATTTGCAAAGAGAAATGTTCTGCTAATCGGTTATGAAATGTATGTGTGTGAGTTTGAGACTGAGCATGCCACTTCCTTTGCTGAGCTATTTTGACCTCTCTTGGCTCTCATCCTGTCTCCTTGGCCTGTCACTTCCTTGATCATGATCTCAGATTCCCACAGAGGCCTTGAGTGTCAGGCCTTGAGTTTTCATGTTTCCCAGCCCAAAACACTAAATAAGGTTATTTCAGTACATTTAAACATCAGTTTCTGTTATTCCCCTTGCAGCTTTCACTAATCATTGTTTTATCCCTTGCAGATTATTATTTATTCTCCGTTGTTGTCGTAATGTTTTGCTATTTGGTGTCAATTATGTTTTGAAATGCTCTTTGGGGGCAAATAAAGTTTTTTTTTTTATTGAATTGAATTAAATATACTAAATATAAAGATGCTTCACCTTTTTTCTCAGACAGTGACATTAAATAAAAAAAAGGTTTTTTGTTTTAAAGTCGATTGGGATTAGTAAACCTATTTCTATTTGCTGAAAGCTAGAATTAGACAATTCATTCAACTCAATAAGATTGCCATGTCTTTAAATAATTTCAGAGTCAAGATGTGGATGTTTTGTCTTTCTAGGCTTAATTCACAACATTTTTAATGGAGTTAAATGGATGCAATCCTGTGACTGTACTTAAAGCAAAACTTCACTTTGGTAATCCTAACTGATATTAAATAGAAAACATTTGGTTTGATATCATATAAGCCAGTGTCCATTTTTTGGACAATATTTTATTTTACCAAGAGTTCTGCTGGACGGTCAGTTTGTTTCTAACAACACTCAACTAAAGTCTTGCTTAAACAAAAAAGATTTTCTGCAGATTTATATTCTTTGCTCTTTGCTTTAAAATGAAAACATACAATTCTGCTTCCCTACATAAACCACAGTCTGAGCAAAGCCTATGAAATAGTTAATGCAGCAGTCAGGAAAATGTAGCACCCAGTACAGTCTCTCTTTTGTTACAAACCTGTGAAAAAAAAACTTTAATTTTCCAGCTGAGTATGTAAACAGCCTTAATTTTTTCTACATTCCCAGCAATGAAACAAGTCTTTAAAACTCAATAAAAAAATCACAGACTATAAACAACAGCTAAAACACCAGAAATAAGGAGAGTTTCAACAGGAGCTCTTACATCCACAATCTGATCCAAGGTATTAGATCACCATTTCCCAAACATCTTTTTTATTTCATTTCAACTGGAAAATTCAAGGTAACCATTACCAAATAATAGCTTATCCTTCATAATATCCATAAATGTGACAAAGCAAAATGGATTGAAGGACGTGTCGGACAATAACGGCTGCTGCTGAAATGAATACTTTTACTCTGTTGTGAATTATAATCACTCGTCTTCTGGAACAGTGGATAGATATGTAACAAGGGTCATGAAATGTTAATTTAAAGCTCAATGTTCTAGTGTGCAGATAAATTATTTACTTTTTAAATAAATTAATATTAGAAGAGAAACTTTGTATGTGTTCATAATTGCTGCTATAAAGTTGTTGTTGGTCTTCACAGGCACTAAACCTTTAGATTTATCTTTCCAGAGCTCATTTTACCATAGAGCTGGTTCTTTGCCTAAATGCTTATTGGCAAACTGCAATGTGAGTCTAATGCTTCTTTAGAACAGCTGAAAAGCATTTTTGATATGCTGCCATGGCAGTCAAGTCAAAATGGGCATTTCCCTCAAAATTGTTTTTGAAATTACTTGCAGGTGCTGAATATTTGATTCATTTAAAACTTGAGTGTAGAAACCATCAAGCTTGTTTATTTCTCACAGATATTTAGGAGTAGTATTTTGCAACATGTTGGATTTAATTACAATGCTCTGTGAGAACATGACAAAAGATGAGCACATTTAAAGAAAAGGGGGAAAATGCAACAACCTGGTCAGATTTGATCACCTGAAGCGGTGTCTGTGGACTGTGTGAGGAATCCCAACTGAGATCCAATCAATTTGTCACCAGCGGGTGTATTGAGTAGTTGGGGAGATTAATGCAGACACTTGGCTCATTAGAAATGTCACAGGCTTACACTTTACACTTCATCCAAACTGTTGACCAATTGATCAAATGAAGGCACGTGCATCTCATTCTCTTAGGATCCTGAAAGTAAAAAAAACTCTAATTTATTATCCAAAATTAACATTTTGCACACTTTTGTACCTCCATTTGTGTCTCTACTGTTTCCATTTTATGGAAATAAGTAAAAGTTTTTTAGTGCCTGGAAAACAAGCCATTTTAAAAACTTCCCAATGATTAAGTCACAATGGGAGAGCAAGCCCCATTACCTAGCAACCCCAGCCAAGCCCAACCCCTCACCAAGCAATCTAACTCGCATATTTGGTCAGCTGGTTTTATTGCTGTATGTGCTGTTCAATGGCTGCTGGAAAAGAGAAATTATTTGTTGTTGACTTCTCATCCAGAAACCATTGGTTGCTTTCTTGTTGTTCTACTTCTTCTGCTTCTGGATCTGATTCAAGGTCAAAGATGTGCAGCGGTATAACTGTACATCTGCTTGCAGCCATTTTCAAGTGCGAGTGTAAATGTTGAATTGGGGGTCGTAGCCAGCAGCAACTTATTTGGATTTAAAGTGACAAGACTCTCCAAAACTGCTCATTTGGATAGAAGCTCAAAATAAGCAAAACCAAGCAGATTAAAATCTCACTATGTGAGAATGATTTTGTGCAAAAAAATGTAATGGACATGTTTTGTGTAGCCCATCCAACCCCAACTTGCTTAAGGAAGCATAAAAGGTCCATTTTAATGACTTCTGAATGAAAACGTTTGCAACGCTAGCATCAGGAATGCCAGCTGCTTATATACAAGACATTGCAAAAATGATCCTTGCATTTAATTGGCATTTTAAGTGTCAACATTTTGTGGTAGACAAAACAAAGACCAGGTACTGCATAATGGAGAAGAACAAAAAAAAGCATGTTTTTCTTCAATTACCTTTACTTTGATACCCATACATCAAATAAAATGCAACCCATTGCCTTCAGATGTTGGTAGATGTTGTTTTTCATCCAGTCTGACTTGGCTTGGGAAAAATAATGGAAAATATTCCAGTCAAAGCTAGGAGATCATTCAAAAGACTTACATCTGTAATTTCAGTAAAACGCATTTCTACAAACTGTTAACAGTGTTAGCTGATTTATGTATAAACAAATTTCCAGTAGCATACATTTGTGGTTGCAATGTGGTAAAAAAATATTAAGAGTTCTTGCATTTGCATTTTCTTCTACCTTCATTGAATTTTGTTCTGAATGAGTCAAGGAAAAATTATTATTCCTGTTTCAGACACAGCAATATCTGGAAATCATATTAAAAATGTTTAACAGTTTATCCAATCGCTGTAGTAATACTGTAGTAATGATTTTATTTCAGTAAAAAAAAAAAAGAAAAGAAAAGATATTTGTGTGGTAAGAAGGCACAGCAGCATGATCGTATCAGCAGGGTGACACTGAGAGGAACGAGGCAAGGAGAAGCTGCGTCGTGGCCCTGGATGTTTTATGCCCAGCTAAGAAAACTCTTGTTAGTTTTTGGTTCTGTTGAGTCTGACAGAGCTGGAAATAAGCTATTTTTCATTGCAAAGCTGCAACAGGAGTCAGGAATAGGACAAAAAGGGACTCTCAGAAGAACACACCCGGTGCTCCTGCTGCCAATTACACACCGCTGTGTGCTTTCTGTTGAACCTTCTCCCTGAAATGTCAGTTTTTGTGTGGAAACAGCAAGTAAACAGTATTTGACACTGATGGCTCCTTCTAATGACTGCAGCTTTGCTCTAACTCTGTCCCTGTGTTTCAGTGATTGTGCTATTTCTGTGTTGTGTACTTTGCTTCTGGTCTATTTTTGAAATTGTCTCGTCTAGTTTAATGCAGGCTGGTGCTGCTGAACTGTCTGGCATCACTTTTGTGTTATGTTGTGTTCTCGCTCGCTGCTTTTGTGCTCTGATAACCAGCAGGAAGCTGACAGGTCAACAGCCTTCCACCCAGAGGTAAGAAGAGCCTGTTCACTTAAAATGAAGCCTCCAACAATAGTAACAAAGCAGGTGAAGGGGAAAGCATGGTTCGCAATCACACCTATTTCATGTCATGTCACATGCATGCAGCTCTGAATTAGTCCATTTCATTTTTAACTTAACAAATGTGTTGTGGATGTCACCATGTTTGACCTTTGGCTCCTCACAACCAACTTCATGGTGTTTTTTTTTTTAAACATCCTGTCTGCCTAAAAGAGAAATACTAAAATATAACCCAGTATTTGTTTCAGTCTATAGACCATTCCAAAGTTTTTCCACATTTTGTCAGATCACATTAGCACAATAAAAAACAGCTTAAAATTGCTAAGGGAAAGTAAAATAGTTTTTTTACAAGTTAAAATGTAACAGGTGTTTAGAGTATTTTTTATCCAATCGCCGTTAGGTTGATTCCCATAGATGTCAGTCAGTCAAACACTGTAAATTATTTTAAAGTGGAAATAAGTTGCATCAATAAGCTGCTAGTTAAGTTCACAGTCAGCAAATTGAATTACAAAATTCATAGATACAATTTTTAGGTTTGAAATTTGATCAGGCTGTAAGATCTATGTTATAAACGATCGTTGTCATATTGCATTTGCAGAAACATGACCGAGTGAGCGCTCATGGCATCAAACTATCTTTGATATCCATTTCTCAGTGTACCTTCTCAACAAGAATTTATGCAGTTAGGAAAACGCAAAGGGCTTGTGGACACTTTGTTGTACCTTGGAAAACGTTTGTCTTTGTACGTATTGTTTTTCTTTGTTGTATTTCAGTTACAAAATTTTTTGAGTGTAGCATTAAGATGAATGTATTAACCAACAATGTATTTTTCTCTTTTGTTTTATTTCAGTTACAAAAATCCATGTATAAAACATTCTCGCCTTACTTTTTTCTGTTAAGAAAAGTAAGGCATTTCATTTCAATAAAGTAATTTTGAATTTAAATTTTATTTTGAGTCCTTTAATTAGTTGTTCACTGGCTATAGTCAAGTGGTGTGTGGAAAACACAGTGGTGCAAGGTAAATAAACATACAGGTACTGCAAAGACAGCATTATTCATAGAAGCAGCCAAGAGCTCAGAAGGGAGACTGTATTGACAGTTCAATTCCACACACCTGTCCTTGATGGAAGAGTTACAAGAAGTAAGTCCTGGTAAAAAAAAAAAAAAAAAAAGAAAAAACATAAAAAGTCTTGTATCTTGTTTGCCACAAGCAATATTCAATAAACACGTGTAAGAACATGCTCTGGTCAGATCAGACCACATGCTTTGTGCAGTGGAAATGAACTGTGCATTAAATATGATCAGGATGGATGAAAATACAGGGCAATCCTAGTAGAGGTTGCAAAAGTCTTCAAACTAATTGAACTTATAACCTCCTGTGGCGCAGAGATGAACACTACTGTAGATGCAAATCACCTCAACATATGACAGCATTACAGTGACAAGACAATAATAGCACAGCAAACAACATATGGAAATAAGAAGACAACTAAACTGTTTTATTTAACACCCTTATCAAGCACAGAAAACTGAAAATGTGCTCTCACTCAGATTTGAAAATCATGTCTGGAGGCTGATCCAAGAGAAGGTTTAATACAGTAGCTGGAACAGCAGAGGCCTTCTGCATTGTGCCATGTCACAGCTTTGGCTGGATATAGATGAATTTTCTAAAAACTGGATGTATGCATGGCGATTACACCTTCAAGGTTTTAAAAGTCCTTTCTTCTTCTAACAGGCAAGCAGGGGGACAGATAAAGTGTGTGTCTCTGTCGAGACGGGGCCTCAAAAGATAACTTTTATCTGTCCACAGTAGGGGTCAGTTTCTCATCAGAGAGATCTCTGGCGCAACGGATTCTGGGGAATGCTGTTCCTTTAGTTCGTTTGAGTAGGGTGGAGTCCAACAAAGTTTATTCAATATATGTTAGAAAGGTCCATTCAAAGTCCAGAGCTAAATTCAATTAAGAATTTGTGTCAGGATTTAAATATTGTTTGTTCACAGATGTTTCCATCTTAGTCAGTGATGGCCAACTGAAGTCCATCAAAACATGCTGTTCTGCATAAATAAGATAGAACTTTTTTTTTCAAAGGTTTTACTGGCTATAGTGGCCTTTATTTAACAGTGAATGGACAGGAAAGAGGGGGAAGACATGCGGCAAAGGTCACCAGGCCGGGAATTGAACCTGGGACAGCCATGTTGAGGACTAAGGCCTCCGTATGTGGGTTGTGCCCTGTGCCACCACAGCACCCCAAGATAGAACTTTTAAAACATGCAGGACATGGACTCTTAAGGACTGGCCTTAGACAACACCCATATCATCAGATTGAGCTGAACTTATCTTGTAAAACAAAATATGACAAAAATTTTGTTTTCTAAATGTAGAAAAGTATTAGATGCATCCTCAATAGATTTGTCTCCACAACTGGAAGGTGGTTCTGCAAATTAGTGATTCAGGGGAGCTGAAAAGAATTGAAAGCAATATGCATGTGGGTTTTTTATTCAGGATAATCTAAAAAAAAACAACAACATTGTTTTGAATATGACAATTTGTTTTATTAGCCTGATTTCACAGTTTTTTTTAATTTATCATACTACTATTGTGCAATGTTAGTTTATTTTTTCATCTTAGAGAATGTGTATCAATGTGTGGCTTTAGTAACTTAAATATTAGCTCATCATGACCATCATTAGTTTAATACTAAGAATTAGGTTTGGTTGAGTAATTGGCAGTTTTTCCATACATTTTTGCCTTTTGTGGTGTGCAAAATCTAATGTTCTTAAATATTTGTCGAAGTTAAACTTTCGGCGTTGGTCTTGGTCTCCATCCCTGTTTCACAGTCATGCACTGCTTTGAGTTGGGCTGAGACAAATGGCAAATAAAATACGCTAAGCTTTGTGATGACAACGATGCACAAGTTCAAGAGTTATGAATACTTATACAAGACACAGCATCTTCCAAAGTGCGAACGTGATCCAAGATTCTTTATGACGCTGCAAAGTGTAGTCGTGACCTCGGTCCTCTGGAGATGAATTGTTGTTTGTCTTCTTACAGATGAGGACACCATCTGAGCCTGTGGAGCTTTGGCCGGCCGAAGACATCAGATGTGTACAACGTGTTCCTGACCAGTTCTGCCAAAAACAAGCTAGCAAAGTTACTCAAAGATTTATGAAAAAAGTAATTTGATAACCATGAAGAGACAGAAAAAGCTCCAACATGAGGTAAATTATGGGGAATAGAGACATCAACCTCCTCTGCTCTGTCTTGGAAAAGGGAGTTCAAACACTTGAGAACAGCTTTCCCAACAGATTTGTCACCTTAAAAAAAGATTATTAAAGCATCACCCTGAAAGAACCTATTTAATAACATTTCATTTTACAGTTATTTAATCTGCGTTAGATTCCAAAGGATATTTTGGTTAGGAGCTGCACTAATAGGTAAAAATGTGTCAAAATGTCAAAAATAATTCTACTTTCATAAATCCAATATTAGGAGCTCCAAAAGGCAGCATCAGTATGGCATCTGAAACAGAGCATCTGTTACAATAAGCATAACATTTCTATTTCTGTTGTCTCCCAAGTATGCGTGGCATCGAGAGGTGATGTAGCTTTGATTTTCTGAATTGAATCGTCTTGCTTTTCTCCCTTCCTGCTGTGCATGACCTTCTTGGTGCGAAGTGAAGCACAGCATGGCGGTTAGCAGGAAGATGTGGGCAGATTGAAGTCCACATGCATAAATTAGCCTCCCTCTGTCACGGCTTCTTTTCTCTACAGGGTTAAACACACTGGAGCCTCTCGGAGAGTGTGGTCTGCCATAAATCTTGCAGGGAAAATACGAGAGTCTTGCTAAACAGTACTGGGCAGTAACCTCTTCAAAGAATTGGAAGTTTGCGTGTGTGTGGGTGTGTGTGTAGGATGGGCACTGCTGCAGTGAGATGAAGTCGGCGATGTTGCTGCTTTGGTGACACGGGTCAATGTGGCATGATGGGGCAGGACAAGACAGCGTAAAATGGGTTCAGGGTTGCTGACAGCACAGCAGATTGAACTAACTGCGCTGGTGACACAAAGCTCTGCATTTGGCAAACCAGCACATGTGGCGCTTTGGCTTGGGTTGTCCTTAGCAATGTAAGATGTTGTAAAAGTAAATTAATAAAAGCGGGGCTTGATTTATTTATTGCTCAAAAACAGGATTCAAATTGCTTTTCCAGGAACCAGGAACCCAACACACTATATTAGCTGTCTCTTTCCAGAGTTCACTGGGAGTGATGTCAAAAGCTTTATCTACACTTTGGCTCATAAATCCAAATTTTAATAGGTTTGGCTTCAGAAATGTAGTGAGATCATTGCAGTTGGCTGAATGCTAATCTGATTAATCAGTTTTAAAAGAATTTTTTATGTATGTCTGGATTTATTTAATATCCATTTAGGATCAATAAAATATTTTTGATTTGATTGGATCGTTGTACGGTTTGGACACTCATTTGTTTGCCAGTTATAATTTATTTGATCAAAACTGTAACAATACGATGAAAGAAAATGACATAGGATTTTCAAGAACAGCCTAGGAACCTCCAAATTTATTTTAACCAAGAAGTTTCTGGAACACAAGCATCACTATCCGCAGCAGAATAAAATGTACATCTGAGACTTAGAGTAACAGCGTATAGTTGGGTAAGACACAGACTGAGCTGTTTGGCTTAAAAATTGAAAAAAAACTTATGTTGGGAGACGCCAACTTGAGACTTTCAAAATCAATAGCATTGTGCACAGCTGCCAAGCAAGGTAGAGGATGGCATTTGCCATTTTTAACAGAACCTGAAGGTGCTGATTTTTGACAATTTCCTCCATATCTAAAAGTGGCATTTAAGGTTAATTGATTCAAATGGAAATTTGAGATAGGAATTATTAATGGATTTAGAATAAAGTTAGATAACAATAAGTTTCTGCAAGAAACCATACCTCAAGCCCACAGAAAATGCATGAATTATGCTTAATAGTTGGTGTTTTCCAGAAAGCCAACCGATTTAAATATTTCTGATCAGAAGAGAGGACAGACATCCAGCCAGTATTAAGCCCTTTCTACAAAGGTGAAAATGCCTGAATATGATAAAAACAGGTCAAATAAACAGCTTAAAGCTGAAAGATAATGAGAACTGTATTTTTATGATGGGTGTAGAGACAAATTAACAATAACTGACTGATACTAACCATAATAGTGGGCACTCAAAGCTGTAAAGAGCATAAAGTCACATTCCTCCCACAGTTACACCAAAGTGACTTCATCCAATTTCCTACAATCAGCTTTCATGCTCACCACCCACCAAAACGTCACGCAGGTTCTGCTCTGCGGTAAAAAAAAAAAAACAGGCTGGGCCTTTCACTCAGATCAGACTTTCACAGGGTGAGCAACCTCACAATTACAACAGTCCCTGAAGGCAACATCTGATCCCAGCGCTCAGGGAGAAATAAAAACAAACTGGGTAGAAGAGAGAGACTATTTAGCCTTGTACCTCTGGCCTGGTAAGATAAATCCGCCCTGAGGGTTGTTTTATCATCAACTTCAAAAAGACTGCGCAGGGGTTTTGTTCTTTTTTTTGTTTGTTTGTTTGTTCTTTTTTTTTTAATGTGTGCGTTAATATTCTTTTTCTAATTGCCATCCCGTAGTGAGCGCTGGCCCGGTGTCACACATGGCTCCCCGGGCGGTCTGGCTCCTGGTCGCGCTGTCCGCCGTCCTGAAGCTGCGCTCCTGCTGGGCTTATACCTGTCCGGCCATCTGCCGCTGCAGCGCCGACACGTTTCAGTGCAGCAGAGACACTCAGCTGGCCTCCAGGACAGCAGCAACATCTGCGCTGCGACTGTAAGTAACCCAGCTGTCTCTGGCTTTCAACAGGTACAAGTCACAGAGAGGAGTCTTTCCTTTCAGCTTATGCCATCCTATAAACTTTTTACTCTCTGCTGCTCAGTTCCTCTTCAATTTCACTTTTTTTTTTAGTCACTGTAAAGTTCCTCTTAGTACCGTTTTATATGATAAATGTATAGTAATCCGGAGACAACTTAAAGAGACATTTTTGTTGCCTATTTTCCATTTTATTTTTTTTATATGTTGCAGTATAGCTGTGGATTTAACTGCTTTCCTCATGAATCTTACAGAAGGCTCACCCAGCTGCCCTTGAAACAAGTTCCCACTCATGCCTTCAAGGAGCTGATCAACATTACCATAATGTAAGTGGCTTTCTCCTTTACATATAAAAGGAAATTTAAAGTGGTGGATTTATATTAAATTCAATTAGGGGGTTTAGAGACTCGTTTTCTTTTAAACATAACGGTATGCATAAGAAAATAAAACGTTTTAATCAGTGTAATTATTCATTTCGCGCAGTAATGCTAGTAAATACATGTTGCCAGACTTACACAGTGATTTTAACTGAAAATGTATTTAACATTCAGAGTAATAGTGAATGAAATTTATTTAAATAAAAAGCCTACTATTGTGAAAATACTTCAATACTGGACCTTTTCTGTGGGACGTCAGTTTTTAACGTCTTTCTGGCAATGCAAGGCATTATGAGAGCAATTATTTATTTTACAAAACAATATGCTTCTAATTCTTTAAATTCACTCTGTTTTCCTGCTTATTGATGACAAACTCAGTTTTTTGCACTCTAATGTTCAGCAATTTTCATATTTGTGAATACTCACTAACTTTGGTGATCTCAAGAAAATATTTAATTGCGATACTAATGCTAAACCTTGCAATGTTAATATAAGTTGGAATAAACATTTTCTTGCCCTGTTTTGTTATCATTATCAATAATTAACACCGGTTTTAGTATCTTGGATACTAAACGTATTCATCAGATGTAAACATCTAACTGGACAGATTTGGTATCTGGTGCAGTTCAGTATACTTAAGTTTTATTCAAATATAGTTATCAGCAAATTATGAGGAGATTGGCATTTTCAGAAAATGTTTACGAAGTAAAATGACCAAAATGCTTTCCAAGTGTTGAGGAAATAAGAAACAGTCTGTTTTTATCTAAAGGATAAAGAGACACAAAATGCTGATCAGATGTTTGAATACATCCATGAATCTCTCAGGATTTTAAGCTCCTAATAATTTATTTGATATTTTTAATTTCCAGTATGAACTGATGGTAGAACACGTTACTTCAATGAGCTCTCAGAAAAAAAGAAAGTGCAAAACTTTGAATTTGTTGCGACTTTCGGTAATCAGTACAAGGTCAATATTATAGATCCAGGCTCCAGTATATTCATACTCGCCCACTTCTACTTCATTATTGGTCAACCACACACTTTTTGTAGCCATCAACAAGCTTCTGGACTGGATATCTGAAGACTGTTTCGTCACATTCGATAGATTTTTTTCTCAGTTCTCAAGTACATATCAAGGTATGAAGCACAGTCCATAAACATTTGAGAATTTTAAAGTAGGTTTTCTTCTTTAATTTATCCCGAAACCAGTTCTAACTGTAGATGACTGTTAGAACATCCAACCAGCCGTCTGAACCGAACCAACAAAGCTCATATTGATCATGAAGTTATTGAAACACCAGTCTGTGTCATCAAGGAGGCAGTGTTCAAGTTCGATTGTTGAAAACCCAGCAGAGCTTTATAGTTTGCCTCAATTTGTCTGTTTCATTTTCTTTTTTTCAAGGCTGGTCAAATGGCCTTGAAAAAAATAGTCTCCTCTATGATTAACACGCCGTCTCTGACCTTGTTCAAAAACAAACTCAAGACTATTTAAAAAGGTTTGACTTTTAGCATTTTTATATTTACTTTCTTTTAACATGGCTGTATTTTTTTTAGCTTTAACTTTGCACTATTTTCTTTTTAATGCGTTTTGCTTTTGTTTTTACTTTGCAAAACCAATCAAGCCATTGTTGGAAGGTATTACATATAAAGTTTGACATGATTTGATTTACAACACCCTGATGTGAGGGGTCCTAAACACAAGAGAAGCCCCACACAGCTGCAAAGTTGAATATTTTCTGCAGAAGAACATTCACGGTCAGATGAGCTAATGATGTAGATATCTGACCCAATTATCAAAGATCTTGTCATTGCAGAAGCCAGTGGTTATGGTGTATCTCACAAAATAGATGGAATAATTAAACCAGCTCTAAATTTATCTCTGCCTCCCAACCACAATAAATAGTTGGCTGAAACTTGGGCAAAGTGACATATTTTAATAGAAAAATGACCTGAAACTCATCAAATCTGGTTTTTCGAATAGACAAAACAAGCTGAGATTAATCAGTTAGAATGGCCTTACCTCCACACTGTTAAACATTTGTTGACTATCCTTAAAAATCATCTTAAATGGATTCCAAACTTTGAATTTGATTCTTGTTTGAAGAAATTGTGACCATGTGTTGGTTACATTAGATAGATCATGCAATGTTGTGTGATCCATCTGACTTATTCCTGAAACAAGAATACAACAGATGGGTCATTATTCGTCAGCCTGACAGGAACATAATTATCCTGGTCATGATGAGTGGATGTAAATTTAAAAAAGCACTCGGGTTCAAATTAGGAACATCTGTTATGGATCATGTGTTCCAAGGATCTGAATCAGATTTAAAGTTAGAACAGAAAATTTAAAACTGTTTCAGTTGTAATAAACTCAAAATACATTCAGTGTTTTGAGTCATTCTTCTCCCTGGACTCTCATCACATTGTATATTTCCTTTTGATTCTGAAACACATAATTCACATCATTGTGGGATAATGAAATATGAGTTAAACGTTGCTTCAACTCCTCTTCTTGTCAACATTTTATTAGCAAGCACGTTTCTTCAAAAGCAGCTGCTTGCTGTTGTTAAATCTTACTGAAATTGATCTGATTTGCAGACGTATCAGTGTTAGACCACTGGCCATTAATCGTTGACAGAAACTGACCTAATGCAAGACTTTTATGGCTATATTAGAGAAGATTAGGACCACCAACTGACTCCTGAACAGTGTATCATTCATGTACTACCGCCCGACTGTCAAGTTCAAACATCTCAACTCTCTTACACATAGAGCAGCCCAGAGAAGAAAAAAAAAACCTCCCTTTATATGGAAGGGGTGACTTTAATGGAGCCCGTGGGTTGTAAAATCCCCTGGAGCTCAGCGGTGGATGTCTCAGCAGCATAATTATCCTCAGTACAGCAGCAAATCCGCCAAGAAATGACTTAAAAGAACAAACCCAAGTGTTATGTTATCACTTTGTCATATTAATCACACAGAAGTGCTGCAGGGGAGCGCGATCAAATCAGGTTGCACTAGTGAGAAAACCCTGAAATGTAGTGAAAATAAGGAAATTGTGCACAGAGAGAGGGGGAAAGTTGGAAACTGGTGGTTACTTATGCAAAATGCCCACCTGAACTCAACTCTGAGAGGAGACACCTGGGCTCTAATCGTCCACGTTTCCCTTTTTTTGTCTCAAAATTTTTTGCATGTGACCATTTCATACTGAGCTGAGCATGTTTGACTTTGCTCTGTTCCTCAGGGACATGTCTTATCAGTCTCAGATACTTACTGTACTTTAGTCTGATCTGCTAAATGGAGCCCAAATTTAGTCTGTTTTAATATAAAAGAGTTCCTAAGTGTCCAAGTAGGTTTAAACCTAAATTAAATGGCAGTTTTACAGCTGCAATCCTTCATTTCCTCCTCGCCATTAAGTCTGTAATGGTAGAATGACATGACTGCTTTTGTGCTTTTGTCACCGGTGATGCATGCTTGAAATCACAGCAGCACTTCATTTAGGCGATCATGTGAGGAAGCTTTTTATGACCTCTAAGCAGTAATTATGACACTATATGTGAAGCAATTAAGAGAACGAGGATCCGCGGTACAGATGGAGTACTTTAATTGTTTCCCGGTTGAAGATGGAAGGACGTCGACGTCAGACGTGCAAAAGGTATCGGCTGATTACGGCTGAGCGACAGTCGAAAATGATGATTGCAGGCAGAAGATGGAGAACGTTTTACGAAGTCAGCCGTCAGACAACAAAGTAATCAAGGACGAATACAAAAAAAAAAAAAAAAGGTCTTGGTAACTTTGTCTCCGTATCTTTGTGTAGTCCTACTTTTCCAACATCTTCACCTACTCTTGTTGACCCAAAAGCATCAGTGATGTATGTTTGGAGCTTTTCCACACATGAGTTCCTGGCATGTGAGCACTAGTGGCCTAGAAAACCTGAATTTGTGATGGGATTTT
Organism: Phalloptychus januarius; assembly: GCA_902982915.1. Classification (NCBI taxonomy): domain Eukaryota; kingdom Metazoa; phylum Chordata; class Actinopteri; order Cyprinodontiformes; family Poeciliidae; genus Phalloptychus; species Phalloptychus januarius. Next base: position 12,330,704 of record CADWAE010000131.1, read on the forward strand.
GTTTTTGGGAATTTCCCTGATGGTTTACAATGGTGTATCAATCATCCCCGTCCTATTTTTACTCTGAATGCATTAAAAGTTAAAGTATTCTAATCAAACCCAACATAGAAGAAAAAAAAAGATGAAGCATGACGCTTTATTTACCAGCTTTATGTGAGATAATTCAAGTGCATGTTCTTAACTAATGACTGAATCTTTTGTTGTTTTGTTTTGCAGAGAGGTCTCCCAGAGTGACTGCATCACACATATTCAGAAGCATGCCTTTTTGTCCCTCCACAGTCTGGCGCAGATGTAGGCGAAGCGACATTTTTACCTTCTACCAAACCCACTTCTTCCATATCAATTTCAAACATGATTGAAGAAATATTCATTTGCATGTCATTTAAGTTTCATTGAATTATTCCATCAGTTACAAAACAGAGTGTTTAATCATTGAGTTTCAGCGCAGCTGATACATAAATATTTTGTGCGAAGGTGAATGCTTTTGCATGTCAGACATTGCAATTACTGATTTGTTTCCCAATTATTGTTTTTGCAGCTCAGTGCAGAATATCAACAGTCTGAGGGTCATTGAAAGGGGAGCCTTCACGGATCTCCCCAGGCTGGAATATTTGTAAGTCACTTCGTTTTATTCGTTATGCATTAAGACATGACGATAAATTTTGGGATTCTGATGTTTTCACTGCGAAAACACAAAATTTGCCAAGTATTTTTGTGTAGTTTGTCATGCAAAAATCTTAGTACACTTAAAATAAGACAAAACTAACTTAAAAAGTAACTTTATATTACTTACCTACTTAAATTATTATTGAATATGTACGAAAAAGGTCCATGTTTTACTGGCAATTTTTTTTAAAACATTTGCCAATGGAACCAGTATTTTTTTAAATCTATGTTTCAGAATTATTTACTTAAAATAACATTATTATCTTTCTTAAAAGTTACTCTTATGTTTGTTTTATCTCATTTTAAGTGATTGATATTTACACTAGAAAGTAACCAAAAATACTCTAAGATTTTGAGTTTTTGCCATGTGAAAGTTTCCAAAAAAGAGACTTGGAATACATTTCACATTTATTTCACATGCATTTACAAATGAACCCCAGAGGATGAACCCAATTATTTTACAACTTCGTGTCCCTAAAAATGTACCAACAGAAAAACATCTATTTACATCAAAAACATCTGATCATAAAAAAGAGAAAATTGAGTATTTCCCACCTTTAATGCAACGTTTATTCTGCACTACTGAACTGAAAAACCCTTGTAGTAAAAATGGTAAAAATATAAACAAAAAAATACAGACACTGCAGGAACCTGATTATATTAATAACATTTATGAATCTTTTGATTAAATTTTCTTGATGATTCTTGAACCTAATTTTAGGTTTGTCTAGTCTAATAGTGTCTAACATTTTCCTCCTTTAGCTAAATACATAGTTTGCATAAAGAGAAGCTTTGCATCATTTTTATACGTCTTCTTATCTATTCATGGTCGCCTGTATCCGCCACTTGTCAATGCAGGAGCATCTCAAACACAGGCCTAACACACTTCCCAGACTTGACAACCATATCCACTCTGGCATCAGATATCATCCTGTGAGTATTTTCATTTCAAATCAGAGCTTCTCTGCCCGAGCTTAACGTACATTTGCAAGTCATATAAATGCATTTTCCTTAGGACACATTTTTGGACGAGAGCTATTTCCTCTGAGCTCAGTTTTCCTTTTATTCTGTCAATGTCACACTGCTATCAACCCTGACTGGTACTCTGTCTCACTGTGACACAGTTCAAACAGCCCTTATTTGTATAAATATGCATAATTTAGTCTAACCGAGAATGGAGCCAAGCAGCCTAAATGAGCGTTATCTCCTCCGCCTGCAGAGAAATGGCAGACAATATGAGGATCGACATCATTCCTGCCAATTCCTTCCAGGGCATCACAAAGGAGTATGTCGACATGTGAGTGCAGAGGCCTTATTTTCTTTGTTGCTTCATTATCTGAGCTAAAAGCAGCAATTTGTCACCATTTGTTCCATTGATGCATGTTTGCATATTTAAATGTTCATCTCGCTGACCTTGGCAATATGTGCCACTGGCGACAAAGTCGAATTAATAACAGTGTGTCCTCAACAGGAACTTGGTTCGGAACGGCTTCAAGGAAATAAAATCTCATGCGTTCAACGGGACCAAGCTCAACAATCTGTAAGGAGTTTGGATTATTTAGAAATCTGCCTCATGCTAATGCAATATGCTGCAGCAAAGCAGCCTGTCACAGCCAAGTGCAAAGGATTTCCTACTCTAATCATAAATTACTAATGGTACCAGTAAACAACACTTATATAAGACTAAACAAAGATTGGACGCCTCGTTGTTTTCTTGCCTTGCTCCATAATGCTGAATGTCAATGAAGACGAGATCCATACAGACACCCTGCAGTCTAAAAATAAGACCCATCCTCCTCAGTGCCGGCTCCAGAGAACAATAAGGAGATGAATAATACACTGGGGGCAGCGTTGGACATTATTATGTCATCTCAAGTTTCCGTTCAAACTGTGTGTGAAGCAGAAAACTGCAGCTTGAGTTTGAGGTTATTTGTGTTGCATTCTTCTTCTTTGTGCGTTTTGTAGAATATTGAGGGACAACAGAAACCTCCGTCATATTCAGGAAGATGCTTTTGAAGGAGCCACAGGTCCAACCTATCTGTAAGTGTTCCTGTAGTTTATACATTTTCATCAGGCATGGTGTTGAGGTAGATTCTTCCATGTTTAAAATAAGCTTTATTTTTGGGATGTCTCAACAGATTTTTGCACAAATGCATTCATCTATACAAAAAGGGTTTCTTATAAATTTGCTCACAGTCACAGCAGCCACAGAGTCCAGTAGCATATATTCGCCGAGTGCATCTGACGTACCATTTTCAGCTGAGAAAGTGATCACAACATTCATTACGGACTTTTAATTTCGAGGGGCATAAAGATAAAATTTATTAGATGAGATTCATATTGCTTTTCTTACGCTATAATTAGATAAGCACAGTTCTCCAGACATGTATACACTCCTGGTAAAGATACAAGATCACTGAAAATAAATTAATTTTAAGTTTGCAATGCTAAATCTCACATGCCAGAAAGTTTAAAAATTATTTCCTAATTTGATACAATTTATTTAGTAGAGAAAATTGGTCAAATTTTGAGTGGAATGTCTGATTTATTTCTCTTGAATGTTTCAGAATTTCTAAACATCTTTGCCTCTTTTGGTTTATTTTAATAAGTTTAAATTGAATGCAGTCAAATAGAGAAGCAAAGAAGAACCCTGACTTTCGTTTCTTTGCACAGAAATGTATTAGTTTACTTCCTTTGCTGATGGACTGGCTTTGCAAAACTCCTGCCGAGCTCAAATTGAAAATGAAAAACACCCAGAGAGATCAAGGTTAATCTAAAGACAGGCGGCAGCATTATATTGTAATGAAATCCCGTCATTGTCATTTTTTCCAACCCTCTCGTTCCTGTTCTGTGTTTCAGGGATGTTTCGTCCACGGCTCTCAGTTCCCTGCCTAGTAAAGGCCTGAGTCAAGTGCTCTCTCTGAAAGCCACCTCTGCGTTCGCCCTGAAGAGCCTCCCGCCGTTAGACGGCCTCGCCGAGCTGCTGGAGGCCGAGCTCACTTACCCGAGCCACTGCTGTGCTTTCCACACATGGCGCAGGAAGCAAAGGTAAGCGACCAGCGCTGCCAGCGATGTGACAAATCCATTTACATCTGCATAAGAGAACCTCCTGAATACAGATCATCAGTCGGCTGGTAATTAGCGATCAAGTTTATTGACAATTCTTGCAAATTAACCTTTTCTGCTCTTTTTTCAAGGGAAAGTGCCTCACAGAACTTCACAAAGTTGTGTGATCTCAGTGAAGCGGAAATGTAAGTTACAACCCAGATCAATGTTAGAAATCGTCTCCTCCATCTTTAAGGCTACTTGTGTGTGATTTAACCTTGGCATACACACACCTGTTTTTTGAACGCCTGACCTTTTCTCCTCTAGTTGGTCCGTCACACTGTTTTCCAATAATATTACTATAATATCACTATCTACCCTTAAAGATGTGTGAACAGACTTTTTCACCCTTTAGCAACATCATCCATGAACTGAGTCGGCTCCAATAAAATGCACCAGCTGCACTTATGATTCTGAATTTGATTAGTGTTTGCATTACAAGAAGGCATTTGTATTTTTTATGTTATACTTTTGTTATGAAGAGCTGTAAGTTGGATAACACATTGTTTCATTATATGTGGGACGTAAACTGCTGACAATCAGCATCCATTTTGTTTCTCCAAGTCTAATCAGATTAGCTTCCTGATGCTTCAGATGATACATTTCACCAGTGAGGCACAAACAACCTTTAATGATAACATTGTTTCTTCGTTCTTCAGGGAGCCTACTGTTGACGGCATGAATCTTGTCTTCGACATAAGCTTCCAGTACCCGGACCTTGAATTTGGTTGCCATAGCAGCCCTTTCGTAATGTGCACGCCGATGCCGGATGCGTTCAACCCCTGTGAGGACCTGCTGGGCTTCCCCTTCCTGCGCTGCCTCACCTGGCTCATCACGGTCTTTGCCGTGGCCGGCAACCTGGCCGTCTTAGTCATCCTGCTCATCAGCCGTCACAAGCTGACCATCTCGAGATTTCTCATGTGCAACCTGGCCTTTGCCGACCTGTGCATGGGGCTCTACCTGATGCTGATCGCCTTCATGGACTTCAACTCCCGCCACGAGTACTACAACCATGCCACCAACTGGCAGACGGGGCCCGGCTGCAGCACGGCCGGGTTCCTGACCGTGTTCGCCAGCGAGCTGTCGGTCTACACGCTGACCATCATCAGCCTGGAGCGCTGGCACACCATCACCAACGCCATGCACATCAACAGGAGGCTGCGGCTGCACCATGTGGTGGCCATGATGGCGGTCGGCTGGGGCTTCTCCCTGCTCGTCGCTCTGCTTCCCCTGGTGGGAGTGAGCAGCTACAGCAAGGTGAGCATCTGCCTGCCCATGGACATCGACACGACAGGCTCTCAGATTTACATCATGGCCGTTCTCATCCTCAACGTGGTCGCGTTCCTGGTTGTCTGCTTCTGCTACGTATGCATCTACCTCAGCGTCCACAACCCAGAGCACGCCACTCGGCATGGCGACACCAAGATCGCCAAGCGCATGGCCGTGCTCATATTCACAGACTTCATGTGCATGGCGCCGATCTCCTTCTTTGCCATCTCGGCCGCGCTGCGCATGCCCCTCATAACCGTGTCCCACTCCAAAATCCTACTGATTCTCTTTTACCCCATCAACTCCCTCTGCAACCCTTTCCTGTACACCATCTTCACTCGCGCCTTCAGGAGGGACGTGTGCCGACTGCTGAGCCGCTGCGGCTGCTGCGATGCCAACTCCGATTTCTACAGATCACAGACTGTGGCGTCGCAGCACACCTGCATCAACAAAGTGGCCGACAGAAAACCTCACTCACTGAGCTTTTATGCCTATCACATTAAGATGAAGGGCTGCTTTCTAAGTAAGGGAGCGACATGACTGTCATCATGTGGGCCGGGAACTCAGAGGCAACATCTGCTCGCTGAAGATGCCGTGTTTGAGAATTAAGGTGGAGAGACTGCTGGCATTACACATAGATGAGATTCTATTTAATAGAATCTCACCTGGTTTATTTTGCAAACAGAAAATGTTCATTTAAACCGAGGAGGTTTGAAGGTAAGGAAAGTGAATACTCTGTTCTGTACAGGAAGTGTGAAAAGAAGCAGTTAGGCGGAGAAGAACCAAAAATAAGCTTGTTGAAGAAATGCAAAGCGTCACTGTTTGGTTGTCCGCTAAACTATTGCTGAATGAGATGTTTAAAGTGGATCTAAAAAGTTGACACGTCCCTGTTAAAATGTTAGCTCTTTGTGAAGTACATAAATTAGATCCATAATCTATTTCAAAACTTTTTCCATCCTAAATGTGAAACATTTTCTACAAACAGAGATTTGTTTAGGAAAATTCTACGATAACCCACTTGCATAACTGTGCACACCTGTGAGTTAATACTTTGATGAAGAATTTTGATTCAATTTAGGGCTGCATGATAATAGGAAAACACAATACGCAATAATATGAGCGACGGTCGAAATAATGAAGTAACTTGCAAATGGACCCCAGACAATGATTATCCTACTGAGCTGCTTAAAAGAAGAAATAAAAAAAACTAAATTAGCTTTTATTAAAAAAGTTGTGTGTACAGATTTGGCAAAAGAACAGCTTTCCAGTTTCTTAATAACTATCATAAAATTCTGTTATATAGATTAAATATTTATGCACAGAGGGACATGGAGGACAAAATGGGACTTTTTCCATAAATTAATCTGTTTAAGATTCAAACTGTCTGAATGTGAAACACTCCGATGAAACAGGCTTTTGTATGGAGGGTGAAAAATTACTGTAAATAACATAAAATATTTAAATGTTATTAATTTAATTCAAACTGGAGATAAATAAAGAAATACATTTATATGCGCCTCAATTAAATGCATTAAATTAATTTACATTTTTGACAATTTTATGTTTCTGTTCTAAAACACATCATGAATTTAAAATGTCAAAACTGTTAATCCTTTCTGTATTTCCAATACTAGAAACATAATGTCATTTAAAATCTTTATTTCAGAAGTTATTTATTGAAACTGGGCAGTCTTCACTCTCCACATCTCCTGAGCACATAACACAAAGCGGCTCACACACAGTGAAACATAGTGGTGGCAACATCATGCTGTGGGATTGCCATTCTTGGTCACAATGGACCAACTTGTAAACGGTATCAAATACCAGCCAGTTTTGACTTAAAACCTTAGTTTCTGCCAAAATGTTCATTTTGTCCAAACATACCAAAAATGAAAAAAAAAACTGCTTTGCTGTAAGGAGGTTTTGTTCCCAACGGTCCAGTCAAAGTCCAGAACCAAAACCAACAGATCAGAAGCCACAAACTGAAAATATTTCAAACATTCTTGAAGAAGTATTTATAGGTGTGCAAACCTAAGAAAGTCTTATTTTGCTTTACTTTTTCTCCAAAAGACATTTTCAGTGGAATTGCACAGAATTTAAAAGTTGGAAACAATTTTAAAATGATTTCGCAGTTTGTTTTTCAAACTCCTGGCATTTTCATAGGTTGAGATCCGCCAGAAATCAGAAATGATTCCAGAGTTATCCTTAATAAATCAAGACTTTTACCCTTGTATATATTAACAAGGTTTAAATATATTTTTAAATGCTTCTACACAAAGTTGAGTTTTAGCGCCACCATTTGAGATCAGAAGACATTTTGACAGGAGCGTTTGAAGACTGCAGTAATATCAGAAATGCCAAACTTTATACTGAAATGTCTTTGGTTTTGTTTTATTTAAATAAAATTGTGGTCATTTACTTTTGGTATTTATCAAATCTCTTCTTGGATTTCCCTTTCCACAGTTTCACACTCTGCTACTGAAAACACTCAGCAACAGGTGAGATTATTTTCTTAGACATTCAGTGGAAGAAACCTTCATTTCATAAGTAAAAAAACAATAAAATTCAAGATGTTGCTTCTAGTTTTCGATCACTGCAGAGCTCTTTTCCTGGGAGTATTTAGCAAGGACAACCTTCATGTTTCACAGAAAGTTCTGTTCTACATTATTCATATTTTAAGCAAATATTTCTCCTTAGATCAAAAGATTCTATTCAAAGAAAGTTTTGAAACTGTTTACCAAAAACTTTCCCTCACCCCCATTTGTCATCTTGAGCAGACTTGTAAGCCTCAGCAGAAACTCTGGGAAATGCAAACTTTTTTCAAGTTTGGAATCCAGCAACAGGTCGTGTTTTTCCTCAGTGACATTTTCCAAGGATTTCTTTGTCTCGATAAATTCAGTTATTTCATTAATTTCATAGACTTGATCAGATGTGGACAAAACTTTAAAATCTTTGTTTTGCTATCAAATTGTGAAACTGCAACTGTTTGTCTATCCTGTGCCCTGTTGCTTGGGCACAGTTTTCAACCCCGCTTTCCTCCCACTAAACTTTCCATTAAAGTGATTTTGCAAGGTACATTAAGTCAGCTTCTTTCTCAAAAGTCCTTTTGCTTGGTGTCAAGTCAGCAGTGATCTACTTGATTTTGTAGCTCAAATTTTCAAAAATAATTTTTTCCCTAGTTTCTTTAACTGCATTCTACTTTTTGAAAAAATAGGTTTTTGTCAGAAGGCAAAAACTATTTAAATTTAACAAATTACTTAGTAAGTTTCACTTTTTGAATTTAAATACTGTTGAGATGCCCAGTGAGTAAATTCTCAATGAATTTTGTAAAACAATTTGATTTCTCCACTGCAATAATAAAAAAAAAAGATATACTACATATTCATTCAGATCATCAGAGTATATTTAAGTATTTAAACAAAATAAAGCAGAAGCGAAAAGGCCTCCTTTTAATAAAATTCTCCCAAACATAACATAAATCCATTACATTTCTCTCAGGAAACTGGAGCAAAATAAACTACAGGCGACTTCAAAGTTTCCACTTTCAGTCTTGCTTCGATAAACGACAAGTAGTAACAGTGATTTGAAACAGAAACGGCTTAATGTGCCTCTCGACTGAATTCCTGCGCTTCATGAGGTCCATCCACCCTCATGGTTTTCCTACATGAAACCTTCCACTCACCACTCCGCTTCGCCTATAGCTTTAGAGAACACGTAGTCCCTGCCTCCATAACTCATCACTCCGTCTTTCAGGTGAAACTTCCAGCGATTTTTACTGCGGTGAATCTGCAACATGAAGAAATATTGCAGTATTTAATGTCCAGCGCTGGGCTTTGTTTAACGTGGATTGTTCAGAGAGAGAGAGAGAGATAGAGAACGGACATTCTTACTTTGTCATACTGGCAAACAATCACATTGTCTGTGTCAAAAAGATCCGGGATGTCCTGCTCGACAACATCGTCTCCAGAATTAAGAGGATCCTAAACGACAGCGCATCATGGAAGCTGATTAACAAAAATAAAGCCTACAAAACAGCTGCAAGGCCCTTTTTTAATATTTGGGACTCCAGTGAAGAAAATCATGAAACGTGGAGGAATACTTATTCAACTAAAGTTGGCATGAAGCAAATGATCCATTCAACCAGGAGGTCAAAAAAACAGAACAGCAGCTGCTCAATTATGGAGAAACAAAAAAATTAAAAAGCAAACTAAATTTCTCCATAACCATTAGTATTATGATTCTTTGCAGAGTTTGAAAGCAGCATTAATTACAATTTAACGGTGAATTGGCTTCAACCTTCACAGATGCCTTCTTTATTCAAAAGTGATAATATTTATATATTTTTTAAAAATTAGTTAGAAAATGAGGGTGATAAATACTTTAGGAAATGTAAAACAAAACAGTATATTAAATTGTCACAATAATTTATATAAATAAAAATGTTCACATGACAGTTTGCCAATATATTCTTCATGTAGATTTAAATTTAGAATAAATATATTAGTTTTCTATTTATTTTCTACACCATTGATTATCAAGAGTTTTCAGGAAATTGAACACAACTGCTGTGTTGCTGGGTGGTGCAGTAACATGCACATCATGTTTGCTTTTTAATCTGCACTGTATCTTTAAATTTGTTCCCACTCAAATTAACAGACCATTCTGCTAAACGTCACTACTGCAGGTTTGGGGTCATTTCATCCCTTTACACTTTTAGTAAGAGTAAAGCAAAAACAGGAAAATACCTACAACTGGACACAAACAATTCACACAGCTCAGTAAACGAGCTGTGTGAAGGTCACTCTCACCTCGTCTTCTACGTTAACGAGTTCGTCCACCACGCCTTCATCGCTGCTGGAGGAGATGCTGTTGCTGTCGCTGCAGTTTTCCTCCTGCAGCGCTCTGATTGTTTCTGCGTTGATCAAACCCAGGAAGTCGCCCTCTTCCATGGGAGCCTCCTCTTCGTCCTCTGGGTCCGAGTCGTCGGCGGGACCATCCAGCTGAACAATATCCGACAGCTCTCTGTAGGTGTAGTCCAAGTTCAGCTTTGCAAAAGAAACACAAGGAGGAGCTGGAGTTATGTGGTGCTACCTGAAGTTGATACCCACTTGTTTCATCAGGTTCTACTGCAGTATCTACAGTGACTTTAAAAGAAACATTTTATTTCTGTTTTGGTCTATTAAACCAATACGTTTTTTTTTTTGTTTTTTTTTAATTGTGTTTGTATACAATAAGAAAAACCAGCATGTTTCACAAAAGCTAATTCTGCACTACTTTAGTCAAAGTTATGAAAATGCACATCGTATGTAAGAATTAAGTGGTATAACACAGTGGCTTGGAGGTGCAAAGAGGGAAAATGCTCATAGTTACCCCCATATCAGCTCCAGACTGGTTCCCAGCATTCCCAGGAGCTGGTTCCCATGCCCTGCTGGCTTTCTCCGTCTCCTCCTCTATGACTTCTTTCAGGATTTCATCAATGCCTCTGCTTTGCGTCTTCTGCGCGAGAGCAACCTCCTCTGCAGAGATCTGGAAGTCTAACAGCTGAGTGCAGGGAGAGGGAGGTTCAGGCTGGCCGCTCGAATCACTTCCCCCCAGTGTGACCTTTTGACCTGGAGGCTCCAGAAGTAGGCTGCTCTCCTGATTCAGGGTGAGACCGGTTCTTGATTGTGTGACGAAGGAATCGGGAGCAGAGCAAGGAAGCTCATGAAGCGGGATGGGATTTGGTGGAGCTGCTGGCGCTTCGCTCTGTTCTGGGACAGTTTGAACGAGACGGGACGCAGCGTGCTGCCCCACTGGAGCTTGAGTAACGACGACAGGAATATTGACTTTGTAAAGTTGCCCTTCGGGAAACAGAAAAGGGAATTTTTAACTTTCCAATAGCTACTATTTAAAACCGATGGACGAAAAAGTAATGAAGACTAAAGCTGTTCCGTACCAGAAGCCGTCTGCAGAGTGACGCCTGCCGGTATCTTAACAGGGTAGGCGAGCGCAGCAGGGAGCGAAAAAGTAGCAAGGGTTTTTGTTTTGTTCTGGTGAAAAAAAAAAAAAAAAAAAAAGAAAGAAAAACAATGTTACAGTTTCCAGATTTACATGAAAAAAAATCCACAGCAAATTCACAAAATACAGGTTGTAATATAATAATAAAGATGTTGGTAATGAAAATGTCTCTTCTTGGCAACATATGACTTTATTTGTCCACATGTCTAATATTTAGGTTATGTGCCTAATAGGTGAAAAAAAGCTAAAATAAGCAAGTACAACATGAGACTATAAAATCACAAGTTTATAATTAAATTCTATTGATTTTTTTATTACATTAAAGCAAGAAAAATGTATTTAAAAATTCCAATTCCATTTTAAAAATATGCAGAAAAAAAAATCTTTTAATGGTGCAAATCCCAGAGCTAATCTGTTCATTTTATGTTCTTAATTTGTATTTTTCAAAGTTTTACATTTTTATTTGGAGGCAATTTGCTTTGATTCTTTGTTGCAATGAAGAATGATGAGATCAGATGCAACTGATTACCAAGTTTGTGAAAATTAACTTTGTCCCAATTAATTTAACCCAAAAGACAAAAAATATCACTTTTTCATCCCTTCTTGCATCATTTTAACAATCAGAGGAAAGTAACAAGGACCAGGCAGCTGATTATTGTGATCCTGAAATTAAACAGTTGCTTCTATACATGAAGCGAAGTGGAGAAAGTTTGTTTCTTAGATAAGACCAAGACTATTTATCACATCTGCAGATAGGACTGTCTCAAGAAAGCATGAGAAAAATCCTGGGACTTGGACTGTGAAGCACCCAGATGATCTTTATGTGTCAATTCAGTTATCAATTTTAATAAAATACATTTTTAAAGAAGCCATACACAAAAAAAATGCACCAGGAGTAAGTTGCTTAAAAGACAAAAAATATTGAAGCCCCATTAAAACCTCTGTGCTTTTCTTAATCCTTCATAAAATCATGGCACTTCAGATTGGTAGGGTTAAATAATGATTTTGCTGAAGCTATAAATATAAAATGCAAAATTCTTGTCAGTCTCAAACCTTTTTTTGCCATGACTGTAAATAAGGACTAAGAGGAATGCAAGTTATGTTTCAGCAGCTTTCACGGGACTTACCAGGTATTTTAGGTAACTTTAATAAAGTTGCATCATATTGAACAGGATTTTTTCCCCAGAGCTCACCAAATATTTTCCAGAACTTTTTTGGTTTTCTCCATAAATGTACCAAGATCTGGAAAAGTTCTAGATAAGTTCCTGTCAAGTCACCAGTAAGTTAAGGTATGAGTTGTATGAAACTGACCGTTTCTATGATACTTACCTGGACAGATAAGCTGCGGATGTTCTGACCTGTTTGCATCAAACCTGGAGCTGAAAAAGAAAATAGAAGCTAAACATAAGACAGCCAAACCAGCCTCCCTCAATTTAAATTATTTCAAGAAAATAATTCTTACAGTGACACAATGATTAAACTTAATTGGCTATATAAAGACTGATAGAGAGGTAAGATGCTTTAAGATGTGGCTCATCACCTGCAAGTTCCTGGTTCTGGTCGGCCTGTGAGTAGCTGGCAGGAAGCTGGAGAACAAAGTTGGAGGAGTTGATGTTGTTCTTCCTGAAGTCCTCCATTGCTTTGGACTGCATCACTTTTGACTCCCACAGCTGCAGAGAAGACACAGCGGCGCGTCTTCCTGGTGTAGTTCACACTTCCTCCGCTAGGTGGCCTAACTTTGCTGCGCTTTTGTTTTCTGCTTTACTCACATGCCTCAAGTCGTCCAGCACTCGATCTTCAAGGCCTTCGTCCAAAAACAGTTCCTTCATACTGTCAATCACATCATCCATGATGGACAGGTAGAGTTTGGCCTGCGGAAATGATTAGTATGAACAAAAGCCAAACCGTAAGATCAGCTAGATAAGTTCTCTATAACTGCAAATAAACATTTCTGAAATAAAGCAGCTTTTGGGAACAAATGCGACTTTTCTCACCATTGAGCCTGAATTATTCAGCATTTTTTAAGTCAGATTGCGCAACAATAAAAGAGAACCTGGAAGCCTAATGCAGAAACAAATCACGCTGATAACCCTCCATCTGTTTCCTGACCTTAACCCACAGGTGACAGTGATCATCATCAAGCTCCAGCCCTGAGGAGCGGAACCCGTGGTGACGTCATAGGCGGGTTAAAAAGAAAAGCAGCCCGGGGCGCAGAGATCCCAAAAAGCCCCCCTTCAAAACATCAATGATACAAAACAACCACAAATCATGATATTGTTATTGGTGACATTACTGAGGTAATATCTGTATATTGTGCAAAACTACTGTGTGTTATTATTAGTACAGTGTACTTCTGAGATTATTTCAGTGTCTTAGTTTTTGAGCTGAGCTATTTTTCTATTATTATTATTAATAATGGAGGAGGATTTTTGTTTCTGACAAGCCTTTGCCTATTGATTTAAAAAACCCTCTTTGTGTTAGGTTTTAATCTAGAAAATAATTTTTTTTCCTGCTTATCATTTAGTTGCTGAATGTCTCATAAGAACATCTGCTGCGTGGCATACTTTTCTTTTTCCCCTGGGGCTTATTCTGCTACAATTACAGGAGCTCTTAGCACTTCCTGGTTCACAGTGGGGAAATACAAGGCAGGTCTTGACGAGGTCAGCCAGCAGTCCTGGTTGACTACAAAGTCAGAAAACAATGTGATGTGTAGGATTAATGTCTGGAGATGTGGAGGGATTCAGTCGAAGCATTTCCAGCTTCATAACACAATGAAAGCTCCTATACAACCTGCTGTAGTGTGACTTAAAAAGCTGAAGATGTAATGACTAGAAACTGCATATAAGACATAACCTTTTCCCTCTTCACTGTCTGCAAGTGAGATTAATTAGAACTACCAGTTATTTGGTAAATAACAATTTTCATTTAGATAATAGCTTTTTTCAGTTGGCAAACAGTTATTTCCTTTTAAACATTTTAGGAAAGCTCAGATCACGATGGTATGTAGCTTTTTCAATCTGAAATAGGTTTAATTAGCAACATTTGTGTTAAAGAGAAGCACACTTCAATCTTCCCTTTTTGTTTGACCCGATGAAAAACTTGTGGACCTCAACAAAAATCCACAGATTAAAACACCTGGTTTCCAAATGCATCCAGGTAAAAATCTAAAGATCATGTTTTATAGTGTAATGAACGAATGTTCATAATATGTCCATAAATATGCATTGAGATAAAGAAGGAAATGTGAAGGCAGCTTGATGTTGTGCTGGTTTGCTGCAGGAGGGACTGGTGAATTTTATAAAACAGATTTTATCATGGAAAAAACTGTATTCTGTGGAAATATTGAAGTTGGCCACAAATGGGTCTCCCACATTGACAATAATCCGAAGTAAATCAGCAAAAATAATTATAAAGTAGATCTTGTTAATTAATTAATATAGAACTCTAAAAGAAAATATATTTAAGTGTCCTGCTTTATGGTTTCTTTCAAACAAAAAACAATACAGTAAGCTGAATCTGGTACACCACTGCAAGCTGAACCACTGAACCCAGAATACAACATACAACCAGTTAAAAAATATCTATCCTTTTTTTTTTTTTTTTGCAAAAAGACCCTATCCTTTTCAAAACTTTATGTTCAATAGATTCACAGCAGCATCACCCCCGACCCCGGCTTCCTCTGAGCTGGCTGCTCGCCGATTACGGCTCTCTTTCAGGCCTCGAGGTCGACTCTTCCTCTGCCGAGGGCGAAAGTGCTGCAGCTGAAAGCGGCAACATGAAATACATCTCCACACAGAGCAGTTTACTGTAGCTGTCACTTTGCTACAGAGCCGCTCTGAAGTTTGCACTTAGAAGTTTTTGCTGCAAATATAGAAAAGTGAAGACTTGTTCTTAAGATACACGGCATAACCATCCACTCTACAACCGCATGGTTAATTTATCAGCACATATCTTGGAAATAGAAATTACTCGGCCATTTAAATAGATTTTAGATTCATAAAATGTACGTTCAGTTTCAGCTTCTTCATAATACATAAAACTAAACTCTGTTTCATTATTGAAGAGTGGTAAAAGGAAACCCATTGTTGAAAGAAAGTCAGAAGTAGTCCTGGCTCACTGCAGTCAGATACAATCACTTCTTAAAATTTTCATGGCCACATGCACAATGTGTGTGGCAGAAAACTAACATTTCACAATACCCTGAACTCACCGTCCCTATAATGAAGCAAGGTGGTAGCCGCATCATGTTGCAGGGAGGTTTTACCTCAGCAAAGAGAATGTGAGAAAATGTTTCTAAACTGCAGTTTATAAATGCTCTCACTCAGATTTCAATCAGCTTGAGTTATTTTACAAAGATAAATTTCCACCTAAAGAAAAAAGAGAAATCAATGTCTGGCTGTGCAAAGCAAACAGAACCACACCTTGAAGGGTTTGCTGTTGTACCAGCAGCAAAATGTGTTTAAACAAGGTACAGTATTAACTCTGAGGCTGATAACATGTCAGCACCACTCCTCCATCCTCTCTATATTTACACACCACTTTTTGTTGATCTATCACACGAAAACACTATAAACATGCTGAAGTTTCTGACTGTCACGTCAGAAAGCATAATCTTTGTAGAGACTGTAAACAATGAACGGGTAACATAACCAAAATACATTGTTTTGGGACGTTCTTTTTCACAAAGGGAAGAACTGGATGAGTTCCTGCAAGTCGAAGCTTCTGCCAGGAGTGAGTCATGAAAACAAGAGCCAAAACGAAAGCTGACGCTCGCCTTATGAAACACGAGTAATCTGGTGAAACAATGGCGATCCGTGTGCAGCTCTCTCTCTCGCTCTTTCTAAGCGCGCCAATACGGCGTGCTCAGCTCCAGCTCTGATGCTTTCTCTGCTGGCCACTTACTTTTACACCATGTAGCACTTCAGAAAATCATTACCGGAGCGCTGCATGTAATCTGTTGAGGAGCACGGTGTCAGTACTCGATGTCTCATCCCATTATCAAAGGTACAATCACTGAGAGTCAGAAGTACAGCTCATTAAATCAACTTTTTTGTTTTTGCTGCATAGATTTAATCTCAAGAATTTGTCCCGAGTTTAATGGGTGTAAAAGAACAAAATAACTACTCTGAGTCGTTAAGGTTTAATTCAGTTTTTATTCTTGATGCACATAATATCCAGCGCAAGCCAGGTACCTCACATAAAAAAAAAATCCCCTCACCATTTTTAATTAATTCTTTTATTCAGACCTTCTTCCCAGCCAAGAGGCTAAAAAGACCTCGTAATAAAGATTTGATTTGCTTAAATAAAATTACAGTCGTCCACAAAGCAGCCTTCGTTTAGTCAGGGGTCAGTTCTGTATCAATGATGACAAAATGCTGGTAAGTACGAAAGGCCAAAACTGCCACAATCAGATAATATACACATAATTGTAATGAAATTGTTAATTTGATCAGATTAGTATGTATAAAAATACTAAATGCATATCATGAAATGTCAAAAAAAGTAAAACTTAGTAGTTTAAGGTTGTATTTATGTTATATAATTTTTTGATTTCATTCCTATGTAGCAGCCCACCATGAAAATCAATAGCAGCGTTTATAAGACACACTGAATAGGACAACTAAATAATACAATAATTTATTCTTTATCCAATGTCATTAAATTGTATCTATTTATATATAAAAATATTGAACTCATATTTGTGGTTGAATTGTGGCAATTTCAGTAACCTATCAAATAGAAGATACTTTAGTACATATTTAAAGGAATGATTCTTAAATCTGTTTAATTCCAACTAACATGATGAAAATAAATGATGATTTTAGCTGATTATTGGATAAATTCTGTTTAGCATGACTTTAATAAGACTGTGAGTCATTCTGGAGAGCAGTGCAGAGAGGATGCAAATGCAAGATCTTATATACACACAGTAGTATAGTAATATAATTAATAAATCTATTGTAAAATCTATGTAAAGTGCTAGGCAAAAAGAATGTTAAGTTGTTGTTTTAAGCCTAGAGACATTCGGTCTCAGGGTTAAGGATGCAGAATTTCATGAGAAATGCAACCAGTTACTGAAGAATTACCTGAATCTGACAAATACCTCAAACCCTCTCAGTACCCCCTTGTTTTTAATGAAAGCTTTTCCTCTTTAGGATGATTTTGGAAAGAATGTTGAGCTAAAAAAATGCAGTTTTGGAAATTACTGCGTCATACAACCAGATTGCCTCTGTGAGTCTGTTTCTATCCATTTCTTCTCCACTTCCACCTTAAAAAAGAGACAAAAACACACAATTAGAGAAACCAAGTTTGAGCTACAGTGGAAATAAAAAGTCTATATATGCCTCTTAAAATCCCAGGTTTTTTAGAAAAATAAGATCCTCATACAATCTGCACAAATCAAATTTGAAAATTACATTTTGCTGGGGAAAAAATACAAAATCTAAAGCTAAATTAATGTAGTTGCACACATTTCTTATATCTTGAGATGTGGCTGTCAGCATTAACCACATAACTCTGCTATTATTTAAAATGCATCTGATTAATCCTAAATAAATTTAAGCTTCTTTTTTTCTTCCCTCACATAGTCGCATGTTACAGCCAAGTCATGGCCAGAGGCATCTCAGTGTCAAAATGTATCAGTCAGGAGATGGGCACAAAATAATAAGCCATTAAATTCCCCATAGAGAAAAATAAAATCACTCATTATCAAGTGGAGAAAATAGGATGCAGCAGTGACATCAGCAACAATAGAAAGAAAAAAGCTTACTGGTGCAAAGATCACTTTATTTGTGTTTCTATTTTTTATTTTTTCTAATAAAAGATTTCTGTGTATTTCAGTCGAGCCATACAGGTCAGGGGTCACAACGAGGGTCAAAAAGGCTCTGAAGTAATTTATCTTGGTTCCATCTCAGCATGTGTGTGCAGACTTTTATCCACCTTGTATCATGCTTGCTGTGTGAAGTTTCCTGAGGACCCGTCTCACCTGACAGTGATAGCGCGTCCAGCTGGTCACGTGTTTCTGCGGCTGAATGTCGTTCTCAGTACCGAGGGACTTGATCCTGGTCTGCGACACAACCGCGCCCGAGATTTCACATTCCATGGAGACAAAGGGGTACCAGTCACTGGGGATCTCCTGATCAGATCCCAGCTCCAGTTTACAGGAGAATGAATGGGGATGATCCACCGCTGCAAGAGGGGGAACAAAAACAATGTGCTCTTGTAGTTAACACCAGCAGAAAAAATATGCAATGCCACGGAAGCCAAAAGTACTGAGGGGCTCATCAAAAATGGATGAGCAAGGGTGACGCATGCAGCGGCCCTGAGGTGAAAAGAGAGACAATAAAGCTGAAACCTGCAGAGATTTTGTTGCCAAGTTTTGATTTTGTAAAGCTAACCTGCCACTTCGGATTTTATCAGTCTCTTAATTTTTCCTTATCAAATATAGAAAACCCCCCAGAACGCTTTTACCTTTTGAGGAAAACCAACGTTAACAACAAAATGCTTTCTGAGTAAATTAAAACGACTTTCCCACAGACAGCCCACAGCGTCTCTCCTTACATTACAGATAATCTACAAATACAACTAAATCCTCCAGGTTGCAGATGGGTCTGTAAATAACACATGACTAAAAGTGATTTTAAGCTACCGTTTGAATACAGATTGTGCTTCACTAAATTTGTAGTTGCTAATTGTACCACAAGAAGTTCAGTGACTGATATGAGATCTATTCTAAATGAATAAAAACTGAGTTTAACAATTAAGGCAAGAACAGAGTAGATGCAAGATGACTCTTCCTCCTGCTGATCTAGAGGCACCCAGCTTAGTTATTATTAGTCAATGTTTGTAGAGGAATTAGATTTTTATCTTAAAAAGTGACATTTTTGAACTGCTGGTAACGCATCCTAACTCAGAATGATCTTAGACAGAAAGAGACAGATTCTTCAAACGGATGAAACGAAACGCAGTCAGACTTTGGTTTATTTTCTGAACTTTCTGCAGTCGCCTGAACAAATACCCAGCATGCCTCAGTTGAAAATAGAGCTTCTCTATTGTGCTTTTTCTTCAAAACTGTCACTGATACTGATGTTATACAATTGATAAATATTAACCCTTCCTTTTTCTGTCAAAATTAAAATATTTGGTCTCTTCTTCTTTTCCCTCTAATATTTGGAGAACCTTCAGATTGACCTTTGTGTTTTTCCTTCAGAGCAAAAGACTCCCATTAAAACCACATCTTTCTGGCTGTTTAAGAATGACCTTTCATATCAGCAGGAGTAAAAGCTTTCAGTCAGTCTCATAAAAAGATTTTAGGGATTTTGGAGACTTTTCTGCCACTGCATGCAGTGTGTGAGTAAATTTGGTTGGATAGCAGATCTGGGTACGCTAGCTGTTAGCATTTCTACTTGGCTCATTTTAAATTCCTCTTAAACTTCTCACCAGTCTTAGATTCTTTCACTGATGTCCTAATTTTGTTTTTAAATGAATGTATATTATATTTTTTAATACCAGCAGCAACAACTTATGCTTTTGATGTGAAATATCAAGTTCTTTTTTGGTTTATGTCTTTTGTGGAAATATTCTCAAACTGTAGCAGTTTTTAAGGAATCTAAAACCAATTCATTTAAACTAATCTCTTCATGAAGTGTTACCTGTGTTCTTGGCAGGCAGTCTATCGATCCTCCACACAATGGCTGAATAAACATTCTCGTACTTGACGGACCCGATAGACACCTGCATGACGGGCTGCGAGTCCGCGGCTCTGACCGAGCCCAGGCAGGCGTTTCTGTTCATTCGGGCCTTCAGTGACCTTTGCCGCAGCAAGGCCACCGTCTGCGTCACTTTGACCCAGTCGCCTGGAACTGGGACGCGGATCACTATGTTTTCGCACAGAGGTTGGGAGGTTTCGGACGTCCTGAGGGAGGAGAGGAAGGTGGTGGACATGTTGAGGAAGGCCTGCAGCTCCACGTAGGCTCCTTGGACCGTGACCACGGCTTTGATCGAAAAGGGAATCTCGGTGCAGCCCAGGACCAACGTTTTGTACCGCATCAGCTCCACCCTGCACGCATCCGGAGGGGAGAACTTGATGAGCCGGGACATCTGAAACTCAGTCTCGTTCACGCATTGGTGAAAATGTCGGTCGGTGATCTCCATCCAGAGGTCGCTGTCCTCCTCGTACCCGTAGCTGGAGTTGGAATGCATCAAGCCGAGATCGTTCAGGGCGAGGAAACAGTCGCCCTGTCCGTTCAGGAAGGCCAGACAGTGGATCTGGGTGAAAGCTGCTCTCTCCATGACCGTCCCTGACTTATCCAGCTGTATCCAGATGTGGTCAGTGACCTGCAGCGACAGCTCCTGCTCCTCGTACTGCCGTCTCTGCTGATGCGGCACGCTCAGCTTGAAGATCTCCTCCTCCATGGAGACAACCAGATCCTCCATGTCCTCATGCACCGTGGAGCCAAACTTCAGCAGCTGCTCCACCTCTGCCTCGTGACTCACCTCCAGCTTCGGGTGGAAGCGTTTCTTCTCGGTGTAGGAGAAGAGCTCCACCTTGACAGTGAGGACTTTCCTGGGCTCGCTGTAGCTCTCCACCTTCAGCTCTGACGGCCTGCACTGGGGGAGAAGCTGGAACTCTTTATAGGGCTTCTCCAGACCTTTCTCGTAGAACATCTGCAGCACGCCTCCGGGCAGCAGGCGGAGGTAGATGGGCCCCCACTGTCGGGACGACATGCGGTTCTTTTTTTCAGGAATCCTGAGCATGACGGGCCAGCCGTCCCCCTTCTGACTACGGAAAAGACCCCTGGGGACGAACTGTACCGAACCATCGCCTATCACCTCATTTCTTCCCTCTGGTATGTCCGTATGTCCCTCCTTTCCTACTTGCAGGTCTTCCAGTTTATTGCAGACAAAGGAGAAAGGGTTGTGAGGTTGGTCGCGGGGAGGCGTGCTGCCATCTTTGGTCCGAATAAAGAATCGCGGTAGACTGTTGTCTGTGTCTGAGTCTGAGGAGGAGCTGCTTACATCCACGCTCCGTCTGGAATCATCCCAGAAGGGGTTGAAGTGTCCAGAGTTTCCCCTGAAAGCTGGGAAGGGGCTCGGCCCATCCACGGGTTGACTCGGAGTCTCTGGTGCCGGTGAGGGCATGGAGACACCCGACGGGCTGGAAAAACTCCGGAGGAAGGCATTTTTTTCGTAGGATGGGGAGTTAAACGGGCTGGCGCTGGTGGAGACTCTGGTCACAGGAGTACTCAAGGCGCTGCTGCAGGCTCTGAAAGACTTCCCACTGGAACCTGACTGTCTTTGAGGTGATTTCAGAGAACTGCTGAAGCTCCAGGAAGTGTCTTTGATAGGAGGAAGCACTAACTTTAGACCATTGGGACGTGGCACTGATGCTTTGATAAAAGCGGGTGACTGCAGGGGCTTCTGAGGCGATGAGAGCGGCGTGACTTCGTCGTCAAAGGTGACCCAGTTGGAATGGTTAGTGGAGCACATGGCTGGATGCTTCAAAGGACAACGGCTCCTGAATCACAGGTCCTCTGATTCAAAGTCTTCTTCCATCTGTCAAAGAAACAAAAACAGGAGTCAGAAAGAAATATTGAAAAACATGTTCAGTTCCTAAAGATAAAAATTAAGCAGGATTTTAAACAAGTTCCTGTTATCACAGAGAAAACACGACACTGAGGACATTAATAGACCATTTTTCCTGAGGGTAAATTCCTAAAATAAAATTCATGCCCGTCATTCCATCGGCTTGATCTGAAGATTATTTTACAGCCTTGAAAATAAGAGGCTGGAGCTGCAGTCAGAAAAGATACCCATGAATTTGGATTAAATTTAATGTATTTGATGAACCTGCTTTGATTTAGAATTGTAATACAATTTATTTTATTGTATACCTCAGATAAGGAAAGTTGGTAAAAAGACCACACTGTCTAACTTTTTCTGATTTTTTCATGCTGCAGTTTCATTGAGATGAAACACAGTTCAAGTGTTTAGTGTTCTTTGCTAAATTAAAGTTTATTCGTTTTTTAGATCCATATATCACTTGAAAATCATCTCAAAACATTTTAATTTATTGCAATAATTATTGAAACAATTTCTTATCCAGCGAACTTTGTTACCTACTGATCTAAACCCGGGATGTCCTCAAGAGTCTCTGTTGTGTATATTTTAGATCTTGACAACCAGAGCTGGACATCTCTGATCGCTCCGATCTTTCAAAAGGAATCATCACTTATTTTTCTGTCTGCATTTTGGTTAGAATCTAAAAAAAAAACCTTTTGATTCAAAGGTTTTAAAATACTGCCCATTGTGCACTTTCAACTTCCTGAGATCTGATTAACAAAATAAGATGGTCTAAATATTTTATGGTGAACTTGCTCCAAAATGTATTTGAGAGAAGCTGGCCGTTGCAGCAAAGATCCAGCCACATTAAAAGGCCTGATTGGCCCATAATGCGATGCAGCAGCTGGTAAAGCAAGAAGCTAGAGAAACATAATGCCTGTTTAATGTCTCTGCCACCACTGTAGGATGAGCGTGATAGATGTGGGACATATTTCCAAAAATAATTAATTTGACAGCAGATAGAGATTAAACATGCTGCAATCATCATACAGTCTTGCAGTTAATTTTGCTGCAAATCAATCATCGTCTGTCCTTTGATGTGCTGGCAGCTCTGCTCTCAGAAACATCAAGCTCAAAGGCCACAGAGAGAAGCCACTTACGAACTGCTGAAGCTCCATCTCCCAATAAAAAAAGCTCGCTAGCTGAAAGCATCAATTACAGCCTCCCTCCTCCCTCCAAGATCACAGCCACCACTTGCAAGTTGGAGACATCCGATGGAAAGTTCCCCTCGGTATTAATAAACACGGGTCTTATGGGGGATCCAATTTGGGAAGAGCAGATTGACAGGCACTCAGTCAAACACAGAAGAACATCTTCCTAATGGGAGGATGTTTGTAAATCATACGCAAGCATCCGCAAGTTTGCCCGTCCTCTCAGACTTACAGAAGGCAGTCAGCTTTGATTCAAAGAGAAAGATGTGTTCTTTCAGGAGGGGGGAGTTCACTGACAGGCTTATTTCCAGTTTTCTTCCTGGGCTCTCTTGCAGGCGGTGCAGAAATGAGACGCTGCTAAATCTACAGAGGACAAAAGAATACATTCCACTCATTCCTCTGGGACCAGCGGCTTTGCACACAGGAAATACCCGCCTGCTCCACTTGTGTGAACTTACAACAAATATTATCCATAATGTCACTTTATCACATTCTGATGCATCTGGTTATTAACCCGAGTCCAACTCAAGCAGACATGCAGAAAGAGAGACTCTGCAGTTTAAACACAGGCACAATATAAAACAAGAACAGAGATGTTTTATTTGGACGTTTCTGCACTTTGAAATTCTTTATTAAAGAAAAAAAAAAGTGCAAAAACACCTCAGCAAACATCCAAGTTTTCACAGTGGAGCTGTCCACTCCGGGAAACGGAGTTGAAACATTCTGACCGTGACAGAAACCAGTACTTATCGTCATTTAGCCACAAACGATGACTGAGCTGAAACAGCTCCAGAGTAAAACTGCTGAGCTGAGAGAAAAAAAAAAGATGAGCATGCAGATGCTTCCTGATGACACGAGGCATGTTCCTGTTGGATCCTCTGCATGTTTCCTGCTCATCGAGTAGGTCTGTGGTTTTCCTGGGATGACATGCAAATAAAGGACATGTGGGACACTCTCAAGTTTAATGTAAAGCGAAACAATTTCTGTTGCGACGAACAATGATGATGTAATCCAGGGTAGTGGTTGAAAATGAGATGACCCATCTCCAAGGGCATCACTATCACCAGCTTAAAAAACAGAAAAGGACAGAAAAGAGAGCTGCCTTCAAGTAAAGCAACGCTAATAGGGGAGTCTGAGTCCTGCAGTTGCTTTTTTCCACTCATTCACTTAATAAAGTTTTTATTGTTGCACCCGTAGAGTTTGTTTCAGACACAGCTTGACTGGGAGGAAAAAAAGGATATATAGATTAAATATGTGAGTGTGTGCAGTTTTCTCTCCGGCAATTAGGGAAGGCTAATGAGGAAAAAAAGAACAGTTAAAGTTAAAGTTGGACTGTCACTTGTGGAAATAATATAAGATTATTTTCTGGAGAAATAAAACAGTCTGTGGGCAAGGATTCTGCGTGTATAAGTAGCTACACTGAGAATTTATTAAGAGGAAATGTAGATTTTACAAAACCATGCTGGTTTAAAGGGCAAATATCATCATAGTTTAGCACGAGAAATTTTAAAAGAATGAACTAGAACCGGCCTAAATGGCTTGATTTTAGAAACAGAGAGAGAAATAAAGAATGGTTTTAAGTCGTCCGAAATGTTTCCACCAGCTTCACTGTTTTTGCTCTAGTATGAAAAAACCGAAAACTTGGCTTCAAATAACAAAACATGCTTAAAGCTGCAGTATGTAACTTTTATAAACAATAAAAGTTACATATTTTAAAATATGTTTTATATATTTCTTAAAACTGACACTGTGTCTAAGTGTGATTGACAGAGCCGAGTCCTTCCTCTTGGCTCTGATTGGTTGTTTCTGACTGGGAGCAGTGAATTAATTTCTGCAGATGGCAGTAGAACCACATGTAGTCTGTCTCACATTATTCTGTTAACACATATTCACAGTTATAAAAACCTCATTGTTTGTGAAAATTAGATACTGCAGCTTTAAGAGACATCAATAATGTTTCTGCCACAGCTATTAGCAGTGAAACAGCAGCCAAACCAGCAGCCATATTGGATTGTGAACTCGGGATTGCTCCACTAGCATTGAGTTTCCTTTTGGGACTTTAGGAGGCTTCTTCTGATTGTTCCTGAACTGAAACTCTGAAAATTTGACTTCCGAGTAAAAATAGGTACAGATTTCAGAACTGCCCAAGTTCGGAAATCCAAAGCTGACGTCGCCTCTCTTCGGCTACTTTCGGCTAAAGTCGGGGTGCTTGTCTTTTATCTTTCACGCCATTTCCACGCAATTCGACTTCAGACACAGAAACTATTATGACTATCAACAACTACACGCAACAACACAATGAAAAGTAAAGAAAAAACAAACGTGTATCCCTTTTTTTTTAGACTTTTGCAACGAATTAAAGTGCAAAAACACACTATATAGCAACTCCCCAGAATGTACTTTTAAAATAATTTGTTGAATTACTTCCGTCTCTCAGTTTCGTTGTGCCGGACACATAACACAGATTGAACCAAAAGTGAACAAAGTCTCTCTCACTTTGTTTATTTCTTAAAGTTCTCAGCTGAACTTACGCATTAGAAAAGCCACATTAAAATGTCATTTCTTTTCTCAAATTAACTGGATCTCTATCTCGTCTCGCATCTTGATGCGCTGTTTGCACCATTGTTGCACGCAGAGGGGGGTCAGTAAATCCCAGCCAAACACACAAGTCACCGGCTGAACTATTTAGTTTCTCCCACAGCAGCTGGTAGAAAATCAAAACAGAACGAGGATGCTGTCATCCACAACAGAGGCCCCTGTAACCCGGACACAGAGGCCCAGTTCGGGTACCACTACAGTTCTACTGTTGTGATAAACACACTCAGACCTGTTGTTACAACTTTTAAAGCTGCATCACTGCATGCAACACTTACTCACAGCTGAACCAAAACGGACTAAACACCGAGGTCACCAGCGTTTACAAACACCCCGAAACTGTTGTTTCCTGTCCCTGATTTTTTTTAAAGTGTCCATGTTTTGTTTATTGCAAAACATTGCTGGATGCAAAAGAAACTCATGAATACTCACAAAGTCCCGCCGAGCTGTTGTGCTTTAATTCAGGTCATGACCGCCGCTTGATGGACACGTCTGAACTCCGCTGTCGGCAGTTTTTACTCAAAATGGCAGAGTGTAAATCCTGGGAGTTTTCACAGCGTAGCGCTTCCCCTCCCGAGTTTACAGACTGTCCTCCAACGGGACAGAGCGGTGGTGTGTTCAAGGCTGTCGGACTTTTGGAAACCGGCCATATTGCGCGTAGAAACGTAGCAAGCGGAGAGCACAGCAGGCTTTGCGACCAAATAACACCAGACCAGATTTTGGTTAGACTATTTTTGGTTTGGGTTTTGCTATATTTTTAACTCTGGTCTTTATGAGTCTCTGCTCTCCACTTATACTTTCGGTGCGTCACGGAAGTGAGGATGATACAGCGGGTGTCTACATGCCCTTCAATTCAAAAACAGCAAGAGCCCGTTTAGTTTCTCTCGAAAAAGTATTTACACCCCAGAACTTTTTCATTTTCTGTCCCTTTACAAACACAGCCCTTAGTATGTGTTTGTAAACACATTATTATTATATTTAAATCTACATCAATATACATTTAAATAAAATAGCTAAATAGTTCATAATCTCTAAGTTAAATAAAAGTGACATGGCTTTCCCTCTTCTCTTTACAAGAGGAGAAAAATAGTATTCAGTCCAATACAAATAAACCACTTTATTGGTGATACTGAAGCTTAATCTTTTAACCCTCATGCAAAACTATAAGAAAACTTAAACTGAATCTCACACTATCATCCCCACTATGAAACATGGTGGTGGCAGTCACATGTTGCGGGGTTTTTCTACTTTAACAGTGACAGGGAGTCAGATGATAGCTGACAGTAGGATGGATGGCTCTAAATACATGCCAAAACAGGAAGAAAACCTCATAGGACTTGGAACTGGGTTGGAGATTCGTGTTCAAGCAGAACAAACCCTAATCATACACCGAGGGCTATGATTAAATAATTTAAATCAAAGAACATTCACATTGGAATGAATATTCCAACCTGCACCAGAATGCCCAAACCCACACCAGCTGAGAAACTGGAAAAATACTATTGGCAGTAATGATCCAGGCAGGCGGAATATCATATCTGTTACAGTTCTTATTTTCTGATCTGCAGAAACATTTGAAACCATGTGTCATTATTATATGTTACTGCTGTTTTCTCTCAACTCCCAAAAAACATTAACCAAAAAGCATAAGTTTAATAATACACTAAGTTACTTTTTTTACTTCTTGGTAGTAATACAATAAAAACAGACATGTACATTTCATTTGACCATTTTTATCACAGCATCCAGTTGAAACAAGTGGTTGTTACTGGTTATTTATCCACTTTGAACTCAGATGTAAACATTTCCAAAATTAGCATATTCCAAATGACTTTTTCACCTTTCAAAGACAAGTGATGACATTAAAAACGAGTGTTCCCCCCACTGTTACACATCCCTTTAAAGTGCTGCCTCAGCTCCTAGTGGTTAGGGTGTTACAGGCTGTTTTTGTGTTTTAAATTACAGGCTACTCACAGACCCGGTCTCCTCCATTTACCAGACATGAAACGTGTACACTGGGGTCAGGCGAGTTAAAAAAACAACTCAATAACCAGGTAAATCAGGCACACTTCAGTATTGAGCAAGGTTTTTATTTTAATTCACATATGTGCCTTTTAACATGTTACATTGTGAAATACAGATTTGTTTTCTCCCGTGGGCTTAAAGGGTGTTTTCAAATCTCTGATCAAATTTCAGCCTTGAGTGAACGGTTCTGGAGCAACGCTTCTTTATTTGTTTCACATAGGAAAGCCTGTCACCAGTCACAATTTCCCTAATCTTTGTTTACATTGTGGTTCGATCTTCCCAGTTACAGAGACAGTTACTGAAAAAAAAAAGCAAAAAAAAAAAAGCTGCAGAATCTGTATAAAATAAAAATCTAAAATAAAGATTTGTAACTTCTGAATAAATGCATATTTTTGTAGACATAATTTTACGAAACATTTAATTACATCATGATTTCAGATGAATTCACATGAACTCCTTTTATTCTTACACCTTGGATTAATGTAAAGAGCTTTAAGTATGCATCCATATTTCCTTTGGTGATGATTAAAAAAAACAACTATTGTTACCCATCAACTTCTTAAGACTTGGACAACTGCATGAGCTTCAACCTGCCCAGGTAAACAGAGCTAATCAGTGCCGAAAGTCTTCAATCCACTTCCAGAGGACTGAAAATGAAAACGTTTCCGGAAAGGGTAATAAATTCAAGTGCATCTTTGTAAGCCATTTGATCACACTCATCAGCTTGTTACATTATCCATGTATCAGAAGGGGTAGATTTACACAGTTACCACCTGCACAGATAATCTCAAATCCAAAAAGATTTAGCCATTTCATTGTAAAACAATACTCTCACGTTGTAAAGCGTGGTGTCAGAGTCGCTTCAGGAGGCAACACCCTGCAAACATACGACCACCCCAACATTTACTCTGTTCACCTACCTACAGAGAAGCAGCAAAGGGTGCACAGTTCAAATTTCTCTCTCGCACTCAGACACACACTTAGTCAGGAAATTACACACATTAACAGGGTTTGGTCTTCAAGTCTTGACTTCGGTGAGCATTAAAAACTTCCCCTTCAGCTGTTTTTCTATCCACTTTGACCCGAGAGGTCAGCCAAACCATTTATAGGTAATCATAATCATTAAAAAGGTGACGTGACAAGAAAACAGAAAAACAAAGCTTTTATCAAACATGTCCGAGCCTCTGAACTCGCAGTGATCCTGAACGTCAAGAGACTGCGTCGGTACCAAGAGGTTCTGCAGCGTGGAAATCCTCTGCACACGTTGACGGTTTGAGAGCAGCTCTAACGACTCTTGTTCTTTTTCGCATTCGCCTAAAAACAAAGACAGAATACAAAACCTATGAATTCCAAACGATGTAGTGTAAAATAAACAAGTTAAACTCCACAGAGTTAGATTAGTGAATGAATTCCTTTAAAAACTGTGAAACAGCCCTTTAATAAAGTGCCAAATCAGATAACTTCAGCCAGCCGTGGTGAACAAAGTCTCTTACAATGCTCACACTGTGCATAATGTGTCCACACTTTCATACTTTACTGACGGCAAGCGCTCATTATAGATACAGAACTTGCTTGAGAAACAACTCATAAAAAACAGAATACAATTTTAAAGTACTTTGTCCCTCTAGCCTGTTAATAAGTTTGTTTCTTTTAACTTCCAGAGTCAATAAAGTTTCCACCTCACCAGGTCTTTGTCCCTCTCCTGACACATTGGAAGCAGGTAAAGTTGCACTTTGAGAAACTTTTACATCAATGAGTCTCAATACCGATTTCTAAAGCCGCTACTTCAGGGAGGTTTATGGCCAAGGAATTAAAAGTTATTTATAAGTATATAAACTGAATGAAGAGCTAGCATTTATTTCGGAGCAAATGAGTTTAAAATATTTTTGAGTTTTAATGAGTTTAACGATGGAAGGAGAAAGAAATAAGAACAGAAGACAGGACCAACTTTGATAGAGAAATGTACCTTTTTTTCCCCCTCAGTCTAAAGTTAAATCAGACCAAACTTCTCCTGTTTCAGGTCAGATAGAATTACAGCAGGAGAATATGTCAAGATATTTATTCATTAACATCTTCAAAATCAGACGTTTATATCGGGATGATCACCATCTCTTTAATCAATAAGGAAGAATCATTTTCATGGCCTGGAAACTTTCTGTTCACTGACACACTGATACATTTGAGTTCATTGGTGGAAAACCTGTAGATGTATTTCGCATTTTAAGACAGATTGCTGTCATAAATGCTTTCATGTTTGGGCAAATATCCTGTGATGCGATGAAACTACAGTGGAACTGTCTGGACATAAAGAATGCCATCAAAAACAGGAAATGTATGCAAATTTCTGATTTTAAAGGCCTTAATATACGAACAGATCTCTGGCATGTTTATTCTCTCGTTATTGTGGAATTACCAAATAGAAATAATCTTGGTAATTCTGTCTGATCATAAACAAGAGCAGCTGGATTTTGATTTAACTTCAGAAGCTGAGAAAAAACTGGTAAATATATTTTTCATTCAGTGTATGTAAACTTGTGGTTTCAACTGTACTGCATCTGGGTTTAACCAGGAGATCAGTGGCGGTTCTGAACCTGTTAAAGCAAAGCTCTCTAAAACAAACACTTTAGGGAAATGAATCTTCACAAAGGAATCATCAGCCAATAGGAGGAGCTCTTGTAGGCACATTCGATAAACGGGGACAAAGAAAGGCTACTATTTCCCCTCACAGCATTTTTTATCCACAGGAGAATCCAAACATGTCAACAATTATCACTTTGAATTAAATCCTACATCATGAAATGAAATGTTTTAATTTCTAAGGTTTTAGTCATTCTATTTGATAAAACATATACTGGGAAGATTTAGGGAAACTAGTTGCTTGGGATGTTGTTGTGACTTGATGTAAAAGGTCCATCAAGAATATTTCAAAGTGACCAGAAGAAACCCAGGTCCAATATGCGGAAGGTCAAATCTGAGGTGTTTTCGTCACTGTAATATCAGAGATTGGCGTGAAAACCCAAGTTTTGTGTTGCATTGAAGTGCAGCACACATCTGAAGCTCATTTTTACAGATTCTTTAGAAATCCAGAACATGCAGAGGCTAGCTTGTGAAGTTCCAGTAGAAAATGGCTACCTTCAAAGAACAACATGTTTTGACCTGTGACTTCCTGACGTGCAGCAATGAGTGTGCATACAAGCAAGAACATGCACGCTCAGGAACAGGCCTCTCTTTTACTGTGGGCTTCGGCTTAATTACTTTTTCAGACGACTTCAGGGTGTGCCCCTACATAAAACGCCAGACAGACCACAGATGACCTCCTGACTGACTGAACCAGGTCACAAAGTCACATTCAAACCGCCACCTGATCCTGATCCAGCCTTAAAAACGGTTTGTAACCAAAACCCTTCTCGGTGTAGTACCTTGCCTCCCAGCTTGAGCATGTCTATTTCCTCCCTCTGCTTGCTCAACGTCTCATTCATGCTGCATAAATGGTCGCTCATCATGCTGAGCTGGTCCTCGTAGCTCCTCTTAGTCGTAGTCAGCTCGTCCTGCGTGGGACGCGCTCCAGTTAGCGTTAGCGCGTACTTAGAAAGAGATGCATGTGTGCATACAGAGAAGGTGCTAGTTTGTGTTTTACCTGCAGCCGTGTGATGTTCTCGTTAGCCAGTTTGACCTCTTCGCTCAGAGTCTCCCGGGCTTTCTCTGCGATGGTTAATCTCTTTGCCAAGGCTCGGCACTGAAGGCAGGAACAACAAAGTGAACATCTGCTGTACTCTGGCAGAGTGCAAGCAAACATAAACATCTCAATAAAAGATGCTTAAGTGATCCAACTTTCAGAAAATAATCTAAATTACAAAGCTTAAAGATGACCATAACAACTTAATTAAAAGAAAAATAAATGCAAGTGATGGTTAGACGCAAGGTATAAACGATAGAATAAAGCACATGTTTTTTTATAAATAAGAAATGAAAATCTTAAATGCAGAGTTAGAATTACAGATGGACGTTTTTTTGGTGCATCTTATAATTTTTATTCACAGAGATAGAAATCTTTACCTGTTGTTCTTTTCAAAATTGCTCAAGTTCATCAAGATGGCATGAAAAGCTTTGAGTCATTTTCAAGTCTTGCCATGGATTTTTAATTAGATTCAGGTCTGGATTTTGACTAGAGTGCTCTCTAACACATGGACATGTTTGGATCTCCGCTGCATGTTTAAGGCTTTTGTCCTGCTGGAAGGTGAGTCTCTTGATTCTCAGGTTTTCTGGAGCCACTAACAGATTTTGTTCCAGCAAAGCTCCATCCATCTTCTCATAAACTCTGACAGAAAGTTAAATTTTGGTCTCCTCGGATCAGAACACCTTTTCTTACGTACTTAACTTTCTCGTTTGCCACACTTCAATGAAGGTCTGATTTGCGTTGCGCATCATGTTGCAGTTTGTTTCCCCATAATGTATATCTGATCTTTTCACCCAGAAAATAAAATCCAATCTGAGTCACTTCCATATGTGGAACTAAATCAGAATCGAAAGCATCGGAAGTCTGAACGGTCATGCCACATTTTACACGACATCTACGTTGTTGCAATGAGGCATAAATTGTAATTGTGAACCAGAAGAAACCAAACCAGATGTAAACAACGGCTGAAAAAATAAAAAAATTAGAATTGTGAAATTATGAAACAAGTTTGTTTCACTGACCCGCATCACATCACAATCAGACCACTCCTGGCTCTGACTACACATCAGAAATTGCATTGAAAGATTCACAAAATGCCACTGTTATTAGTTGTGCTTTCTTGCTATGAGTTTATGAAAATATTGTCCGCACACATTGCTGAGTAAACTTTGAAATCGATCCGTAAACAATGCGCTGCTGTGTGACGTCATCGTTCTTCCTCTACACACGCGGGCGGCTTTGGGGCTTGCAAATTGTTCACACCGACTGCGTTCGCATTATTCAATAAACAGAAAAAAAAAAATCTGATTTGAGCATCAAGACCTAGATTTAAGCCGAGGTTTGATTTCCTGCAGGTGGGTTCCATTCACTGGTAAAGTCAAATCTCAGAGGAATTGGTTGCACTGGAAAGTATGTAGTTGTATTAAAGTAATTGAGGGATTAAATACAAATGCATGGCACATTTTTCTGATTTGACAGGTTTGGAAAAGTTAATAAAGTTAAAATAGTTTTGCAAAGTATTTGCAAACTTTTCCTCCTGTCGGACAGGACGCAGTCCTCACCTCTGAGTGAAAGTGAACAGCTTTGCTGTCTGATATCTGGAGCTGGGTGGTGAGCTCTCCCACTCTCGTCATATAGTGAGTCTTTATCAGCTGTTCACGAGACTCTTCATCTCCCACCTGCAACACAGACACAACAACAGCAGGATGAGACGTTCCTTTTTTTTAAGGCAGAATAAATAACAATCTTTTCTGTTTTTATGTGGAGCTATTGGTTAAACATGCTATGACTTACGTGCTCATTTGTAGGTGTTGTGCACAACATGCCAACCTGGAGTAGATCAGGCGTTTAAAAGTTTTAAAACGGCATCAGACAGAGACGGGCCAACGTGGGCAGATGGGATGGCAAAAATAGCTCAATTCAAAGTAGACTTGGAAAAACAAACAGCTCTGATTCATGACTTCACCGTGAACTTTATTCTGACTCGCATAAAAAAAACTTTTTTCTGCCACATCAGCACATTGAAAGCATGAGTTTTTTTTAAAGCTAAAACTTGCTTAGTGGGAGCTGAGAAAAAGGAGTTAAAGTACTCCCTTTGTTGAAGCTAATCAGACATGCTGCCACGGGCAAAAAAAAAACTAAGAAAAAAACGTTTCACTGCAAGCGAAAAAACAAACAGCAGCTTGAACAGTGACGGTACCAGGCTGGTGCAGAGAGTCGTCTCTTTCCCTGTGGCTTTCTGCGCCGTCTCGGCTTCCTCCTGGCTCTGGGTGAGTCGGCTGTCTGCGGCTGTCTGGGAGCTCTGACTTCCCCCTAGAGTTGCTGCCAGCTGCGCTTCCAGGTCAGCTATGCGCTGGTTCTCCTTCTCCAGCCGCACCTTCCCCAGCTGGGCCTCCAGGAGCCAGTGTTCCTTCTCCTGCTCCAGCCGGGCGATCTTCTCCTGGCTCTGCTGCACCTGCACCGAAACGACAGGGTGATGAGAGGACAGTGACGCTCGCGGGGAAACGGAGGTTTGGAGAAGCAAAAGGAGGCCAAGTGTTTATGGAGAAATGAGGAAACATAACAGAACTGTTTCTGACCAAGACAGAATGAAAAAACGCACACAGTCAGGCTCTCGACACTTCACACCCCGTCCCTAAAGAGCAACTCCTCACGTTTCACATGACATATTGCAAATCATTTAGTGTTTGAATTATTACTATTTCAACATGTCTTATTTAACCAGAAAACAATGTTTTAACAATTTCCACTTCACGTTTTCATTCTCGTTACCAGAAACACAGATAAACATGGCTGCATGAGGGTGTAACCTTTAACCCTGAATTCATTGCTAACAGGTGACCTAAACACAGCTCAATTAAATTTAATATTGCAGCTCTTACAGGTTTCACAGATATCTCTAGAAATCAGTTTCATCTCTGTTTTACCTGCTGAGTGAGGCCCTCTCTGCTCTCAGTGGAGCTGGTGAGAATCCGACGGTTTGACAGAGCTTCCCTGTAAGGAACCGACTGTGGCCTCGCCTGAACAAAAACACACAAGAAAACAAACGCATGTAAATGAAACCTACAGTAGAAAAATGTTAAAAACCTTAAAATAGAAACTGGCACAGCTGCAGGTTTCAGAAAGTCACATTTAAAGACCTTTTTAATGCCACCCCAAATTAAATTTAAGACAGAAAAAAATACAATGATTGGGAATCCTGCTGTGCTACAATCAAGCATAGCAAAAACTGTGAAATTTCTGGTTTGTTTGGGGCTCCTGGCAGCAGCTTTGTTCTCCTCACACTGCATATGATGACTCTCTACAGCTTTATCCCCCAAAGTGCCAGAATGTGAAAACAAATGTTGTCCAGCCACCTGGCAAAGATTAAACTTAAAATTAAAATAATAGCTACGAAGGGAATATTAGCAGTTAGTTAGCAGAAACCTCAACCAGATGAAGTCCCAGAACGTAATGAAGATGTCTTCATTACGCATGAAATTTTAGCCCGACAGAAAAGCTCAGTGAGGGGAAAAAATCTACACACAACATTAAACAGAACTGCACTAACAAAAATCCTGTGCAGACTTTCTAAGGATGTGACAACAAATTATCATACAAAAATAAAAACAAAAACTCTTTATCACCTACAATCTTGGCAAAAAAGATAAGAAAATAAAACCTAAAGTATTGACATAAACTCACGACCCAATAACATTTTAAAGAAGCCCCACAGAGGTGATGACTTACCGTTTTGATGGTGTCGATGTAGGCAGCTGCTTTCTTTTTGTTGGCCAGCATGCTCTCTGCTTGCAGCGGGTTGAGGCTCACTGTGCATCCTCTCGGACTGTAGCCTGGAGACGTGAAGAAGTCCAAGTTGTTGCTGAAGAAAGTGGCAATCTGTAAAAAATAATTAAGATCTTAAGAATCACTTTATTTAATGCAGAATGGCTACATTTATCAAACCAATTCTCAATTCTTTTATCCTATTTCATTCAATACAAAACTTCATTGCGAACTCAACCTTTTACAGATGTCTTATAAATCTCATTCTGCTGACAGTAATATTAAGCAACATGAATGAGCTGAACGGTGTTGATTCCTACGTTATTCTGGAAAATAAATATCCTGAGCAATAAGGCTTTCACAGTTGCCTCCAGGTTGCAGAAGCAAATCTCATGCTTGCACATTAGCAGATGCTGCCACCCAGTTGGTTCACAGAGAGAAATCATTTATCCCATTATTCTGACTGGAGAGCAGCTGTGCAAACTGTGAATTGGGCGTTATCTTCCAAAAATCTAACCACTGCCCAGCTGTGTCCTCCTGTTATTTTTTAACACATTAGTGTCGTTCTACAACTGTAATCCTATTGCAGTGAAGTAAAAAAAAAAAAAAAGCATTACAGTGAACAAATCAGACATATTGTTCATATTGTTAGACGCCAGAAACCCGCCTGCCCCCTGGTGGTCATACCTTGCCGGTGATGCTGGTCAAAGAGCCCAGCGATCCGAGGAGGCACTCTGTGGTGGTGCAGAGCTTCTGTGTGACGGTGGGGAGCTCCTCCTCTATGCTTGCCTTCTGGTTGAAATGTTTTGACATCTCTGGAAATGCAAGAACAGCAGGCAAAGCATTCATACCATTGATGACCAAAATTAAAGCCTGAATTTTCAAAACGCAAGGTAGAAGAAGGCTTTATATGCAAATTCAAAACACAGCAGAGATTAAATGCAACAATGGGACAATAAGCAGAGCAGTCTCGAACATGAATCACAGAGAAAACACTTTTAAAAAAGTGAGCCATCTAAACAGGAAGAGTGTTACACAGATTTGAGGATTTCTGGTTCTGATATTGAGTCGACGCACAAAAGAAGTTCTGTGTGAAAGGCTGTGGGTCAAAAGCGGCTAACGGTGCTGCTCACCTTTAATGGCATCATGAAGGCTGTGCAGGCTAGCTGCCAGCTGGGTGAAGACAGCTGAGGTGCTGCTCTGTGGCATGGCGTCCTGCTGAACACCTGAGACACACGACGCGTTCGTTAAACAAGCACAACATAGTAACACCTGCAACCAGCCCGGCTCCATCAGAACCTGTGCTTCTTGTTCATTTTATTATTATTATCAGAAGAGAGAGATCATAACATATTGCAACTAAAGCTTGTGTGTCATTCTAACATATTTAAACATGTGGTTATTTACTAACAATAGAGAGAAACTCAATAAATGTAACAAGAACGAAATGAGTTGAGATTCTAAAATTTTCAGTAAAATGTAATTAATTTGGGATCAGCAGTGTCACTGCAGTAGCTACTAGGATTTAGTGTGTATTTTTTTCATTTAGAGCTTACATCTTTACTAACAAGTAAATTAAATAATTTTTTTTTCTTGAGATGAAAAATGGATTAGATATCAATCTGTGAGGATGTTTTACAAAGGAACGAATATCTAATGTAGTGTCCTCATCTTTTCAAATCACTAAATACATCACTGCACATTTGTCCACATTTTGCAATAAAATTTTTTTTATAAAATGACAAATTGACCAAAAGAAGTTCTGAATTCTTAATTCAGTAGCAATCCTGAATAATAAGAACAAAAAAGAGCTGAGCTGCTGCAGATTAACTTACTGGGTAAGGCCAAGAGGTTGATGTAGTTCTGCAGTTTCTCAAACACGGTGGTAACTTTCTTCATGTCGCTCTGTAACTCCCGGTTTTTCACTCTCAGGGCAGCACTGCAAAGAGGCGCTTCACACTCTTCTTCCAAACTAAAAATAAATAAATAAATAAATGAATAAAAAAATCCAGAGCAGACAATGGCTATCAGTACAGCCTCCTCCACTTCCCAGCATGCTTTCTTTCAAACACAGCACTGACCTTTTCAGCTGGTAGGGAAGAATCTTCAGCAGGAAGTGTGTGTAGGAGGAGAAATTCTCAG
This sequence comes from Phalloptychus januarius, assembly GCA_902982915.1. Taxonomy (NCBI): domain Eukaryota; kingdom Metazoa; phylum Chordata; class Actinopteri; order Cyprinodontiformes; family Poeciliidae; genus Phalloptychus; species Phalloptychus januarius. Next base: position 12,367,715 of record CADWAE010000131.1, read on the forward strand.
CAAAATTCCTCAGCAAGACAACAGTCTCCTTAATTTTGACACATAATGTCGCTTAGAGTTAGTTTTTTTTAATTTATTGAACATATAAAACGTTCAGTCAGAGCCTCACCAACACTGTAACAGTGTCCTCAGTGATGCTTTGGTACAATTGCAGAAAGCTGTCCTCCAGGGGGCGCACATAGGCAGCGTTCTCATGGAGATACTGAGAAAACTGTGGCGAGACAAGAACTCTACTTATTAACTTGCACAATAATTCACAGTCCAACCAAATTAAAGAGTTGTCTCTGGATGCTGGATGTTTTTGTGTGCGACGGCCCCACCTTCTGGTTCAGAGGAGAAATGGGTTCGATGGACGAGTCCAGGGGGTAGATGTGGACCCGCTGCTCAGTGTAGGTGTGGAAGTTCAGCAGAGCAGCCACCAGGTCCTGGATGAAGCTCAGGGCTTGACTTGTTACGTCCCGAGCCTTAAGCTGCATCCAAGCAAAGGCAAAGCTCCTTTAATTAGTGTGCAAATTTAGTGTAATCTCTGCAACAGAGCAGTTTTCAAGTAACCGAACAGCTATGAACTTGTTTCTCACTCACCTGGTGCCGTCGGTTGTGCGATGGCACATTTAGGCTGTTATAGTCGCTAAATTCTGCAGAATAAAAAAAGTTTTATCAAATCACAGCAATAAAATTCATCAACAACAAAACAATAATTCTTAAGCTTCAAACACAAATATGAGCTTACTGCTGAACAAGAGTCAGATGTTTACACTTATTTGGGTCCTTTAACTATCTATTTGAATCTTTCTTTTTGGGAGGTTAACAAGTAAATACACATAATATATATATAATAAGTACAAACACAAACAATCCCTCACATTTGCACTCCCAGTGAAACTGCATAAATATCTCATTTGCAGAGAAAAGATACTTCCTGTTGCCATCAGGAACCACTTTGTAAGGCTTTTAAGGATAGTTCCCATGTTTTATCAGGGTTAAGGTCAAGGGTCATTATAGGTGATTAATGTTATGTTTGATTTATCTGTTTAAAACCAGCTTTAAGATCATTATCCATTTGGAGCACTGAGTAGTCTCAAAGGTTCAATCATCTTGTTGTTTGAGGATAATCTGAGGAATCAACTTGTACAATTGACCGTTACCACGGTTACTGAAACATGATACTTCCACCATCATGTCTGACAATGAGTGAGTATATAACCAGGTTGGAAAGTGGAATCTAGACTCCTCCAGGAAAAGTTTTTGTCATTTTCTCCTCTGACTCCAAAAGGTGTTTGGCTTGTTGAGCTGCAGGTTTCAGTTTTAATTGATGTCGTCATTGATAACCTGCCGCACCGTCTGAGCCCATGCTTTATTAGTAATACAGTAGTTCCACAAGTTTCCAGTTCATGCTAATCTGGAACTTCAGTGGTTTCTTAACTATCTCTGATGATTCTGACACCGTTTCTTTAATCCCAATAAGAAATGTTGGGCGCCGCTGGTTTGAAACTAGAAAAAAGTTGGATTTCTCCTAAACACACATCAAAATTCATTTTGGGAAGTGTTTCACATTCTCCAATGGACCTGAGTTGAAATGTTTGGACAGAAACCAACCATATTAAATAGCATATTAAACAAGCTCTACTAATTCTGTTAATTAGAGCAGTCAAATCTGCAGAGTTATTCTAACACCATGTTGACGACTGCATGAAGTGTGTGACTACGTGTCAACTTGTTAAGAATATAAACACAATAAATTTTAACTTGTGCACTCAAAGCTTGAAGTCGTTTGCTGCATAATCAGTCAACCATGATGAATCAACATGGAGACGCATCATTAAGAACCAGAACATAATCTGACAGTCGTGCCTGTAAAATTCTGAGGCATAAATGCTTTTAAATTGGTGTCTGCTCAGAGACAATCCCAGTCACTTACTGGTGTCGTTAAAGGGCACTTTCTCCTGAATGACGCTGCTGCTTTGCTTCACCTGCCTGCTAAGCTCCGACTGGCAGCGCCTTAACTGCTGCTGGCTGCAGACACACACCAAAAACAAGATTAAAAAACAGTCTGTGTGTTTAACAACCGTTCTTTAGAGGCTTAAAAACATTTTCTGGAATTGAATACAGTGCAATTTACGCTTAATACATCTGGGTTTATTCTTTCTTAAGACTGTTCATGTATTATAATGGATGATATAGTAATATTACAATACAGCAATGGAGAACTTATTTGCTATCACAACCAGATTTTTGTCACTCATTATGAAGTCAAATCAAAGTAATTTGTAAAGACACCATTGACATCTAAACATGCACAACTTATGAAATCTGTCCCCATAATATCAGATCAAATGATTTCCATACCACTCTTCCGTTCGCATTCGACAGTCTTTCGCCTCCCTCTCCAGAGTTTGTGTTTTCAGCTGTTGGAAAATATAAAAATACATTTAATATGCGGTTTCTAAAATCTCAAACCTGATCCGTCTCTGAAGATTTCTGGTTCTCACCTCTAAACGAGCTTTGTCACTCTGCAGGCGCTCGATGGTTTCCACATACTTTGTTGTGAGTCCGCCAACAACAGCCTGGTGTTCCTCTGCTTCTCCTTCCAGCTTCTGCAGCCGGGTTCTCAGCTCCGACTCCTTCTTCCTGTGCTGCTCATCAGCTTCATAGAGCTAATAAATATAGAGAAGAGGCAAGGTCAGAGGTCGTCACACCTACTTTCAGAGTAAGTAATTATACAAAGCAGATGCCTACCTGTATATGAAGACGCTCATTCTCTTCTATCTTTTTTTGCAGATCTTCATTGAAAACACTTTGTGTCTGCAGGCCTGGCTGCAGCGGGGAGTCTCCTTTACCCTGAAAGGAAAACAGCAACTGCTCAGATTTCTGAAAATGTACCTAAAATCTTCCTCAATAAATCTTTTCAAACAGGTCTATATCGTTTTATGAATAATTCTTTGGCTACTATGCAGTGATTAAAAGCTTTCCCCTTCACCAAGCACTCATTTCCGCTGGTAAAAACTCACCTTCCCCTTTTTGCTCCTGCCTTCACTAGCAGCCAGCTCCTCCTGCAGCAGCTCCACCCTCTTGGCGAGCTGCTGGTTCCTGAAGCTCAGGCTGTCCATCTCCTGCTCCTGCTTCCTCAGGCTCTGGTCCCTCTGCTTCAGCTGGTCCTGATAAACCACGAGAACAACGAAACGCAATAAAAAGAAAGACATTAAACAACAACTATGTTTCTGCCCAGTCTTACAGAATTTTACATTATTTCCAGAGCACCATGATTTAATTGTACATGAACTACAAAACTTAATTTAAGAATTTATATTTAATGTTTATAGGAACTTTCTTTTTATTTCATTCAAAAATTCCCAAAAAAAGAGGCTGATTTGTTGCTCTCCATTGTGGGCATTGTAGTTTAGCCTCAGTGTAACAATCCTAAAAGAAATACAGCACATACATCTCACTACTGGCACTGGTAAATTTCTCAAGGAAGACTTGTATGGATAAATATCTCCCTCCACTAAAATAATTTTAAAATCTTTCCACAGCTGGTTAGAAATCCAGTAGATTTCTAACTAGCCAGACCTTTGTTAGAAATGCTAAGGTTTCAGTATAACTAGAAAATGAAAAAAATATATATGATCAAATTGCTTTATTTCAATTAGAAAAGCAACAATTATTCCTCCTCTTGCAAAAAGAATGTGTTTGGGAAAAGTGTAGTGACCTTCTTTCACCCAGCTGACAGGCAGTGCACAGCAACAAGTTGCAAAAGAGGCCTTAACTATTTCAAAGCAGCCTTAGTTTGATTCTGTCAACTTCTTCCTGCACTGATAAACCAAATCTTAAAGAGGACGTCATTTTTTTGCCATTTTTCCAGATTTCTAATATGATAAACACTCTGCATGCAGATGAGATGGTGGTCATAGCAGCATCTGTAATTTACCTTTAAGGCCGCAGAGTTGGCCTGTTCGTCTACAACTGCCTTTTTCAGCACTTGGTTCTGGGCACGGAGCTGAGAACAAACACAAAAAAAGAAAAACAATGACATACAGACAGAGATAAAATCCTGAGTGAACTTGATTTACAAATACAGAAAAAATTATGTGCATCACTACCAGTTCTTTGAAGTTTTTCATCCTCTCTATCCAGAATCAGAAGTCGCACAAACCTAATGAATTCTAGTAGGTTTTTAAAAATCTGGACTGGGAAAATTAGTGTTTGACAGTTACACAGTCAGCAGTTCCTGGTCAGGATATGGTGCTTAGTTAATGGAGAGAGGAGAGCTAAAGAGGAAGCAGCTTACACTCCCCGTGATGTCAGCTGACAGAGAAACAAAGGGCTGAAATAATGCTCCACCGACAGGCAGGCTTTACTGTCGCCAGATCACAAATTAACCATCAGGAGTGTTTACGGCGTCTTTAACACATCATGCATTGTGGGTAGTTAAAACATCAAACGAGACATGCAGAGCTGAAGCTCACTGAGGCACAGCTTTTTAAATGTTTTATATCGTACACCTTAGGAATTGGGGCATGCAAACTGTTAATTAAGAACATGCGGAAGTTCAAATTACATACACCTAAATGATTGAGGTGAGCAAATTCCTTTACACAGAAAACATGGTCAGCTTCTATCTGCTCCACTGTACTCTGCAGTTGCACCAATTAATGATACATTATGTCATTTGTTACAATGAATGCTGAACCAGACTTTCAAAGCAGACCACTTGTCCTGATTAAGTTGAGCATCTTTTACTTGTGTGCTATCAGGTTTCTGTATAACCTGTTATGAGCTCCACTTCACCTCTTTTTAACTCAGCGTTGTCATTTTGTCCCTTCCTACTTCTATTTTTTGCCATGTACTTCCACCTTTGCGCACCAAAATATTTTTCAGTATATTTTGATCATCTTTAAATTGATGATTTATTTTATTAAATCATCAATTTATGATTTATTTCACAATAAATTTCACAAATTAATTTTCAGACGACTTTATATTACTCCCCTTTTTTGACTGATTGTGACTGTCAGAATATGATTCTGGATCAAAACAAATTGTGTTTTGATCAAATAAACTCTGCAACTGCTTCTAAGAATTTTGATGTATCCATGTCACAATACATTCCAATTCATGATGTTTAAAATAAAACAACACAGTTTCTATTGTCAAGACTGTTATTTTGACAATTTTCTAAGGTGTTTTTTCATTGAAAGCATTAATAAATTAAAAAATATGACTAAATGCAGTTACTAATTGCAGATTAATGCTACAAATCACACTTCTTTATGTGACTAGTGTCAAAAAACAAATGGGAATGTTTTTCAAGACAAGGCCAGTATTTGTGTTTGTTGCCACAATTGCTGCAACACACAATTACCTAAACAAGTAGTAATGAGTAGTTCTTACTGTGATAAATCTAGGTAGATATTTCCCACCCCTATACAAGGAAAATTGGTCAAATTTGAAAGGCTACATTAAAAAGAATCAAAGAGTAAATGTAATTGAACATTATCAAGCAATTGTGTTGAAGGAGCTTACATTATTTGCACACAGTAACTGTAAAATATTAAACATGAACTGCTTAAAATAGATAATGGTGGGGTGGTGACAGCTGGGCTTAACTGGAAGTGGGGCCCCAAATAAAACTTTCCTGGGGGCCTCATATGCCGTTAGACCGGCTCTGTAGCAAACTAAAAGCAAATGATAGAAAACAAGTTATCACAAAACATGGCATGAAATGTGTTGCTGCTGCAAAACATGCACTGTGACAATATTATTATTATTTTCTCTGAGCCTGTACATATTACTATAATCACATTACAAAATTTCTTGAACTTGAATCACATGGCAAATTACGTTGAATTTTTTTTCTTTTTACCTTTGAATACTCCTGCGCCAGCTTGCTGTATTTTGTCTGCAGGTCTGTAACATTAGCCATTGTAGCTGGAAACGTATGCGGTCCCAAACACTTGATGCTGGAAGCAGCTGACCCAGGGAGCGGATCAGCTGGTCGCCACAGCCCAAACCTTCACGCTGTCGGAACTGTTAAATGCTAGCAGGCTAGCTCAGATCGGCAACTCCGAAGCTCTTTGTTCCGTTACTCGGAAGAACTGACTTTAGATACATGATGACAGACAGAGGAGATCACAGCGCGTTCATAATCTAACTTAAGTTTATTTTCAAATCCGAGAGTTACACTGTCTTGCATGTTTTAAATTAGCGCTATTAGCTAGCAGCTAACCAGCTATGTAGCAAAACAAATCCATACACCAAGCGACACGTTAAACACGCACTATTAATTAAAGAGACCCACGTTAATCAGCAGAGTCGTTGGTTTAATTTTAACAGCGAGTGTTGCCACTGCTGAGATAATGAGACAGTCCGAAATATCCACCCCTTTGAAGGAAGACTCCCATTATCCCGCTAACCCGCAAAATCCTCTTCAAATGAGAACCGATCAGAGACAACAGAACAAAGTCAAAGTGCATGGAACTGGTCGACTGATGTCAGCAGAGCGCCATCTGGCGTTCGGAGTGATGAATAAGCAAATGAACAACTCAAAGGTATTCTTATTCCTGAAACTTTTATCGCCACAAACTGCAACTAATTTTATTGAGCTATTATCTAATAGACCAACATAAAGTAGAAGTGAATGAAATGGATCAAAGGTTAAAACGCATGCTTTTCATTTTAGGCTATAAAAATAAAAAGCTCAGTGATAGAGCAAGTGCATACGGAGAGGCTACATTCCTCAGTACAGTTGTCCCCAGCTAATACTGTCCCATTGTCTTTTGCAAAAAAAAAAAAAAAGCTCTAGCAGATTCTGGCAGATTAAATCTGCGGGGAGAATCTGTTAGCATCAAAATACATAGATTGGATTTGATAGTTCTAGGTTTATGTTAGGCTGCACAGTGACACAACTGGTAGCACCGATTCAAACCCAGCTGGTCACATTCTGTATGGAATTTGCATGTTCTCCCTGTGCATGTGTGTGTTCTCTCCAGGTGTCCCGGCTTCCTCATAGTCCAAGTCCATCCTACCTCTTGAACCTCAACCCAATTCTCAGATGTTTTGCAACCTCTTCCAGGTTTTCATGATGCTGCCTCTATTATGTTTCATGTTTTAGGGCTCAGTCTGATGCACAGCACTGGTTTGTAGCCGCGCGTAGCACTTTGCATGTATTCAAAAAATCTCACTAAAACACCTTCACATTACTCTGCCTATACTGCATCGCTTTTGCCAAGCCAGAGATGGAACTTCTTGTTGCTATATTTTAAATATATCTGAGCAATAAAACAGAGAGAAAAACTATTCAGTACAGCTTCATACCCTAAATGAACAAAATCTGAACATTTCCTGCATGTACAATTTTGTTGTGTTGCAATTTATTGAATTGGTTGCTCAATCTCAGAGAGGTTAAATAAACATTAAATAGGATAATGTGGCAAATAAACTGCATATTTGTGTTTGAATAATATTCAAATTTAAGGTATTGGTATTGGAATTTCAAGGTAAGTTATTTATTTATAACTTACCTTAAAAGTTATTTATTTATAAAACCTCAGAGCAGCAGCTGGTGATATACATGAATAATTGAGTCTTTATTGCTGTTAATTTACTCTGAAACGCAGAGTGAGCATGTTGAGCATTTCGTTCCACTTTTCACTGGAAGAGCAAAGTCCCTCATGTGGCTTTAAAAACACAAACAGCTTTATAAATAAACAGAAGAAGATTCCAAATATATATGAATTACTTTTGAGTAATATGAAATATTTTTGTTAGCTTTTTTCCCCTTTTTAAAAATAAAAAAAAACATTAAAGTTTTATAAATAGAGATACTTCTTATCATTCAAAAGGACTTTTAAAATAAATTACCATTTAAAATAAGAGCATTAACCTGATTTATTGCTGAATTTCAGTAGTATATGTTCCTGGCAGCTGTAATAAAAACAGGACCAGGAAACATAGACGGTCTGTTTCATGTGAAGGACAGTCTCTGTGATTTCACTTCACATTGACCTCATTTAGCCCAGAAGTGAAATGACATGTTGCTAATGCATCCATCTCATCACAAATCCTACACGATTAATTTGACCTAATCCACTCTAATCTCTTTAGATTTTTCATCACGTAGCATAACTGTTTCCTTTCCCATCCTTTGCTAAAAGGTATACATGCAAAACACAAACTCTCTCTTACACCACAGCCAGTGGCTCTGGCATTGTCTGGTTGCCTGGCAACTGTCGGCGTGGCATGGTTGCTAGGGCCTGTGTAGGAGGGAGGGAGGGAAAGGGAGAGTCGGGGGGGATGCTGGTGCTCTGATTTCCTGCTGAATTGAGGCAGTCAGTAGGGAGAAGCCCCCACCCCTCCTCTCGCTCCCTCTTCCAGTGGACACACAGGACTCTATTGAACAATAGAGCCATGCCAGAGGGCCCGGGGCTAGTCAGACAAGCCCTTGTTCAGGGTCACACCGTGTTCATCCCGCAGTCCTCCATGACTAATTAACTAACAGAGGAGAGTGTCGTTAACACATCTGATGTTGCATCCGTCAGACTTGTAGGGCTCGGCCCAGGAATTTACGTCGATGTGCGCAAGGTGGGTTCCTGGTGCACCTATGAAGAAGAATATAGGGAAAGTGATGTGGGGCTGCCACTCAAAGCGCCGAGCGCAGCTTGTGTAGTGAAAACAGCCGAACTGCTGGACTTGACGGGAAATGTGTGGCAGCTGAACCAAAGTAGTGTAACAATCTGCTGATTTTAACCAGAAGGAGTAAGATGTTGTTATGAACAGGTAGCAGAGTTGATCTGAACATTTTCATATTTTGTCATGGCACAACAAACATTGTATTTTCTCGGGATTTAATGTTTTGGACTGACACGAGATGTGCAGAATTGTGAAATGAAAGGAAAAAAACTCAAAAGTGTGACATGCAACTATATTGCAACAAAATGCACACATGTGGAACACATCCACAGTTAAGTTGGAAGAATGTCAGCACAAAAACTATTAGTATTGAAAACACACACAAAAAAACATGCAGAAAAAGTTGCTCTGCTCTGTTCTGATAATAAAATTGAAGTTTTTGGAGTGTTTTCAAAATTCTGTGTGTGGAAGAAATCATCCTGAACAGCATCATGGTGATTCAGTGGGAACAATGAATATATGGTGATCCTGGAATAGAACCTATTAAAGGGTGAAAGAAATGCTTACGGTTCAGCTACAATAGAGTGATTCAGATCAAAATGAATTATTGCTTTAGTGTCCCAGAGTTTTTACACAGTCGAGAATCTAGGCTTAGAAATTGACTTAATTTCAGCTATTTTGCAAGATTGTCAAACATTCAGGTTTTATTATGCGCAAAACTGGTAGACATATAAAAAAGGAATTAAAAAACCGTAATCAAACACATATTGACACCATCTTTTGGGTATTTAACAAAAAAAGTTACTCTACTTCACAATTAATTATTTTGTTAGTCTGTTACATAAAATCTCAATAAAGTACAGTGAAGTTTGTTGTTTTTGAGACAAAATACAGAAACATCGAAACTGCTTTACTGCTTTTTATAAAGTAAAATATGAGAAACAAGAACAAAGATGCACACAAACCGTAACAAGAACAGGATTTTATTAATATTTTTGTAATACCATATATAATGCAATTGCATATCTTTGGCGAAAATAAATCTTATAAACATTTTTATCAACAGAGGTTAGCATACAAAAAACAAAAGGTGTGTCAGTCCGATGGACATGGCAGACAACAGACACGAACTGATACTGGGTTGGCAGCTTTGTCAAATGCAAGGATTAGTACACCCAAAGGAACTGCAACAAATAATAATGATAAAAAAGAAATCACAATCAATATTCAATAACAGCTGATGAGCAATGAAGCAACTAATCATTTAAGTTGAGTGAAAACTTATCTGGCCGCTTTGCAAATGTTGCTTTAAACCAATTGCAAACGCTACAGAACATGAGATTTTTACTCAACATGTCTTTCCATAATTACTTAGAAATTGTTCTAATCGAATGTTAGCCTTACTTCAAACAACAGCTGCCCGGTTGGCTTTCGCCGATGAGATCCAGTTTTACAGTGATATTCCCAAACCTTTCCAGCAATTCATAAAAGTCATTTTCCCTCTGAGAGTCTAATCTGATTCTGACCACTAATCTTCAATTTCTGACAAAAGTTAAAGACAAACCATTCATGAGAGGATTGTGAAAATTACTGAATCAGCATCAGAGAATTTCTATAGCATGAGGGGAACGAGTCGGCTTTTAATTCAACCCCCCCTGTTGTACATCAGTTTTGGCAACCCAAAAAAATAAAAAAGAAACTCCCAGGTTCAACATTAATTTACTGCTTCTATTCAGCTTGATAAAAAAAGGAAAACAAGCACAAAAAACTGGCAGTCATGGTTAAACTGAAGAAAAGAAACCCGCTTACTAGACATTATACATTGGCAAAATATGTAATCACTGTAACAAGAAAAAAGGGTATTGCTGTAAAATAAACAAGGGAAAAATACTCAGACTTCACAGAGTAAAGGAAAGAAATGTGCTTAAGTCATTTTTTCACATGACCAGTGTTTGATAGAGTATGCATTCAAATATCCCATAAATTAAAGTTATAAATAAGGTGATGACTAACGAACAAATAATTTGTTCTTTTTTTTCACAGCTAAACAAGACCAGTGTATGCAGGTATTAGTTCTGGGAACCACAGATTTCACCTCAATTAATGGCTCCAAGTCTAAAGTGGCAAAAAAAAAAAAAATTATTAAAAAAAAAAACAAAAAAACATAAACAAAAAAACACAACCAAACAGCTGGAGAGATTACCAGATTCCTGTTAACATTACCACAAAAAACTTGACTACAGTGTGGCAGCGAGGGAATTACAGATGCATCTCAATAAGTTAGAATATCACTGAAAAGTTTATTTATTTTAATAATTCAACTAGAAAAGCTGGATTTGTGTTATACAGCTTTATGACAAAGAGTGATGTTCAAACCTTATTTTTATACGTGTATTTTGAAGATTATGATTTAAGCAAATGAAGACCAAAATTTAGTTTCTCAGAACATTGAAATATTTCATAATTAAAGACAATGAATATGTTACACATTCATGGAGCGACTGTTGAGTTGACAGCTGTCCAGCAGACAGTCAGGAAAAGGTCACTGCTAGAGATGCTGGCCAGTCACAGAGCTCTGCAGCATCCTAGAGTTGTAATGGAAAGTTGAGTGGAAGGATACACTGTGGCAGAAAGCGCCGCATCAGCAACAGCAATAACCACAGGTGTGGGAGAGTCGTGAAGCCAAGACGAGCTGAAGACCACTAGGCTTCCTTAACACCTCAGCAAGATTTTAGAGTAGAAAAATCATTATTTATTCACTGGTTGTATGTAATTTTCTGAGAAACTGAATTCTGGGTTTTCATTATTTGAACAAAAGTAAACATCTAAATATATCACTCTGTGTTTAAAGTAAATTTTTTGATGATTTTCTACTTTATTAAGAGGCATCTGTAAAGTGACCATAACTCCCGTTTTGTTTGAAGTCAATGGCACAAAAAAAAAAGTTTGGCAGCAACCATGTACCCTTTACTGACTGTTCCAGTGAATATCCAAGTTTTCAGGTAATGACCCTCATTCCTCCCCAGGCCAACATGAATCCTGTGGGTCTGCAGCCGACCTAAAAGCTCCAACACAACAACTTCCCTTCTGAGAGCTGCGCGCAATCAGCTGACACCGGCTTTACAAGTTTGCGAAGAGAGAGTGTGCACTTCCTTTTTTTGTTCTAGCGGGAAGAGCAACGACAAAACACTCCTTGCCAGACAGCCCCGGAGGTCAGCACGGCTCTTTAGTAACTCGGAAGTGACTGCGAAGTTAATGTTTCGCTCTCTCCACCGGGCCTTCCCGTTGCTTACAGTCTCCCATCAATGGATCTCTTAGCAGAAACTGAAATTCTAAGCTGCAAATTACGTTTGCCTCAGAAGAAAAAAAAAAAAAACATGGTACAAAATCCACAGAGGGGAATCGGGGCGTTGTGTTTCTGCGCTTCAGAAGGAGCAGGTATCGTTTTACGCTGGCACTCTTTCACATTTCAGCTTTTTTAGAGCCATCATCTCAGGATCAGGTTGAAATCAGGGATGCCACAATAAAATCTGTGGATGACAACATAAGAATCTGGCATAGCGTGGCTTTCAGACGTTCACCAAATATGTGCTCACATGGTAATAATAATTAGCACAAAGTACTGCTGCTAGATTCTCAACTAAATTTGGCAGTTGCAGAAAAATACTATTTTCACATCCTGAAAAAAGGAGTCACGGTTTGTGTGCAGTAAACGGATGGCATACCAACATCGTAATACTCCTCCGTTCCTTTTCTTAAATGAAAAGCTAAACTCGCACGCTCGGTCTTAAAGAAAGATGCCGTCATGGAAAAGAAGAGTGACAAAGTTAAGGTTGTGGATTCATTATTGCATGTTTTTAAGAGGATTCGAAGAGCGAGGGTTGCTTTCCAAATAGTGGCATTACTTTTGTTTTTTTTGTTTTTTATGTCATCATGTAGCACAAAGAGGAGAAACTGATAACACCAGGAGGTTAGGTTTTGTCTGTTACAAACATGCACTCATTCGCTTCATAAATAGATTCACTTGGAAGAGGATACAAGTTTGAGGAGGAAGCATGCAACGCTTTGAGTTATAAAAACCTTCAGCTTTTTTTTCCCCCATTTTTGTCTTTGAGAGAGAGATTCTTGAATCACAGTCTTCTAAATCTGACAAAAGCAGGCAGGTCGTTGTGGATAGGGGTCTTCTCGATGGTTCTCCACAGCCCGAACGCCCAACCCCCCCGAAGTAGTTACTCTATATGGCTTTGTTCTCCTGTGTGAACGATACTATTGCCATTTGTTAGTTGGACGAGGACGCTCCCAACCAAAAGAGGCTCAAAATGGCCAGTGAACGATCAGGTGAGGAGAAGGAGGCACACTGGGGCACACGATCAAGGGTCAGGGGTCAGGATTCACAGGGTCCGGAGTCTTATGGGGGGCGAGGGGAACTTCATTTCCTGTTAAGTTTTGTGCTCTTGACAGTGCGTTTGGACCCCTCCGTACAGCTGCGTATACCGGCGAGGTGTAGCAAAGACCCCGCCGCCTCTTTCAGCTCCTCGTCCAGCTCCGGCTTGACCTCGCGCCGGGGCCGCTTGCTGATGGGCCACTTGATGGCGGGCGGACGTCGAGAAGTCTGCTGGACGGCCCTCTCGTCCCAGAGGTCGGAGTCCTCGTCGCTGTGGAAACCCTCGCTGCCGGCGCGCCGAGACTGGCTCCGCTCGCAGCCGCCTTCGTCCAGGGAGGAGAGCGAGGAGGAGGAGGAGCGGGACGAGCAGCGCTGCAGGGCTGCGCTGCTGTAGTTATGGTCCTGCTTCGGATCGCTGCTCACCAGGACAGAGTCAGGTCGGGAGAGGTCCAGCGGGCCGTCGGAGTTACCTGAACAGAGGAGTAAGTGACAGGCTGAATACACTTCATGGTGACATCCTGGAGAAACAAATGCAGAAACCAAACCCAGCTGGGTTTAAATGTGTTGTTAATGGTCAGAATATAAAGCAGATTTCAGGTTTGTCCTGATCCAAAGGGGAAAACTAAGCTGGGAACCATTAATCGGATCAATCGTGACGAATTATTTATTTAAAAATTCGTCAACTAATTTAGTGCTCGATTAATCGCTAACTGGAATAAACAGACTCAGAAAAAGGGCAGCATACTAGTAATTAAGCCACAACTGTGAAAAAATATAAACATTATTTAAACATCCTGATCCTCAAGACCCACTGTCCTGCATGTTTTAGGTGTTTCTTTGCCTCTACACACCTGACTTACATAAAAACTAGTTCAAAACTCTGCTGGTTCAGAACCAAAATGGCCTCGTGTCACCACATCACTCCTTCTGCACATCACCACCCATTCACGTTCCCTTCGTTCTTCCTCTTCCATCCACCTCACTGTGCCTCTTGTCCACCGCAGCGCCACGGGGAAAAGAGCATTCTCTTGCTCGGCTCCCCAACTCTGATACGCTTTTCTCCCTGATATCCGTAATATTGATTCTCTTCTGACCTTCAAAGCACAACTCAAAACTCCTCTGTCGTATGAATCAGCATTCTCACTTAAACTGCATAGTTATTTTGTGGATTTGTGTCTTTGTAGCCATTTCTTTATTGTTTAATTTGAGTTTTTATGTTGTAAAGTGTCCTTGGTTGTTTTGAAAGGCGTTGACAAATAAAATCCTTTACTACTATTACAATATGTGTAATTGCAAAGCTCTTAATGTAATGTTGTGGAGGTAATTCATTCACTAGATACAGAGAAACCTCTAAGACATGAAAGGACTGTGGATCCTGAGGACCACTGGAAACCACGGATGTAGGGAATATTTAAATGAACATTTCTGTGTACAAGTTGACATCATGTGTGCTGATCAACTTCTGACTGGTACTGTATGTGGACTAAACATCAAAATATTGTTCTTATGAAAGTCACATTTGTCCGTTCTTCCCAGAAATTTGTTTAAACAGATACAGACATATAAAAGCACATAAACCGACCAAAGAAGCAACATAAAAAGAAAGCAATGACAGGGTGGTATGAAAGAGGCAGGAGACCAAAAACCAAAAAGTATGAGTGTGGATTCTCTTACATGGGTCAACGTGGTGCCCGGGGGCAGAGTTTAAGAGCATCATGGCAGTGGCAGCATCAATGTCAGACTCTGGAAGAGGAGAAAACATGCACGATGGTCAATCCTAAGCCATGGAAGCATGGAAGAATGGCAACTCTACTAGGACTGGGATGACTGGGAATCCTTCAGGAATTTCACACAACGAGCAGGGAAAGTCCATCAGTGTAAATCGGGTGAAAAACCCAAGAAGCAAAAAAACTAAACAAAAAAAAAATAACACCCACTGACAGTGAGAGCACTTCTGATCTTTCCAGACCTGACAATGTGTCTGAAAGCCTCATAGCTCACTTCTGCAGCTCTAAATTATTAATGATTACACTGAGACTGAGTGCTCGACACTGAGCACCAGCAAAACCTCTGCTTGTCGTCAAGGTTACAAATCCAAGAAGCTAAAAAGAAGGGTGGGGGGCTGTGGAGACGGGGGTGACATCGATTGAGAGCTCACAATGTTATGGTGTTCATGAGATATCCATGAGCTCAGAGCAACACAACAAACCAAGAGCTGAAGGGCAAAAAAAGATGCTGAATGTTGGACGAAAATAATGACAACGCAAACACAAGCACATGCTGAACTCCGGACACGTCATTTGATTTTAACATTTCAGATAAAGCGCCACAAACAGGAATGAAGTTGGGTTCGTCCTCACCTTTGAATGAGCAGCTTTGTAGAAAGAGATGGCGAGGAGGTGAGGAGGCACTGCAACACACAAACAACACACACACTGAGGCTCAGATGTTGAGTCTGAGGAGGTTCAAAGAGGCCCACTCTGATATAAACACGGCTGTTTGAGCTACTTCTGTGATTTTGATGCCAGTTTCCTGTGACACCGCAGCTGATGGCAGTTTACCTGGGCGGGGAGGCGGGTGGCGTGCAGAAGGCATGTGCGGCTGGGAAGTGCTGCTTCTTAAGAGCTTGGATTAGGTTGGGACGATACTCAGGGTCAACACACCAGAGCGAACCTTTCCCATTGGCCTGCAGGACAAAACAAATGCATCCAGTTGAAATCAATCAATGCTATAGCAATCCTTTCTAACCTGAAACCTTTTATTCACATGGAATCAGTGTTGCTTATCTAAAAAGCTGATTAGTGAAAATGTTTCTCTAAATCTGGTGTTTCAGTGCCTTCCCAAAGTATTCCTAACCCTTCATTTTGCCACACTCACAAACCACAGTGTATTTTGATTAATCCTGATTAATCGTGATTAATCGAATGTTGAAAGCCTTACCAAACTAATTCAGTGATCGATTAATTGTTAACTGGAGTATACAAACTCAAAAACAGGCCATTTGCTGGAAGAAGAACACAGTCAGAGCAGTAATTTAGCCAAAACTGCACATAAAATATATTCAAGGATTAGGGTTACCCTACAATATAATAAAACATATTGTATTTGAGATTAACAAAAAGTTTATCTTTAAATATATTCAATACCCTTAGAACTGTTCTAGTGGTAAAGTTTTAGCTGTTTCTAATTCTGTAAAGAAAAATCTCAAATTTTTGCTGTACAAGTATTAAGATTAGCCCTATGCTATTAAAGTTAAGGCAATCAGAAAGAGCTGAGTTTTTCACATGTTCATGGTAGAAATATTTTGTTTTTGCTGCAGATGCCTCCTTTGCTACAAATGATCAAGTGTTCGGTAAAGGAATGCTGTTACTGCATTTTTAGGCAATACAATGTTTATTTTCCTATTATAAAAAGAATTGAATTATTTGTATCTTTTAATGCACTTCTAATATTGAACAACAAGGCTTCAGTGGTTAAATGAAAATTCTGCAGAATGTGCCAAATTTTAATTGGTTGTCAAAATAATCAACACATATAAAGTACAATTAATAACTTGAGAAGCGCAGCCTGCATAACCAGAATGAAGTTTTACTCATTCTTCTTTGCAAAAAACAGCGAATCCTCAAGACTTTGACTAGGCCATTCTGCCACATTAACATATATAGAATTAAACCATTCCATTGTAGCTCGAGGTTGAACATTAGGAGTTCTGGGCCAATCCTAGTAGATTTGTATTTGTGCTGGACTATGTTCAGAAGAAGGATCAAACGATTCTCCTGAGACATTTAAAGTTCAGGATATCATTTTAAAGCCTAAACCTACTTTTGAATTTTTCTGCAACTTTATCCTCGAGGTGTCTGCTGTGTTCCTTTGTCTTCAGGATGCTGTTTGCCCTCTAATGTTCCTTGAAGACCTCTGAGGTCTTCACAGAACAGCTGTATTTACACTGAGATTAAATTACACACATATGGAAACTGTTTCCAATTTAGATGACCTTTGAAGGCAATATAGTGCAAAAGATTTCACTTAGAAGAATCAGAAAGATACTTCAATAAATACATTGAAGTATGCAAGCTTATGAATAATTTTCCATTCACTTAATGTAGTGAAAAAGTAAAAGTTGCTGGTCAATGGCAAACAGGTTCATGCAGGAAATGAATTGTGTCAAACTTTCCTATTATAAGCTACATTGGAAAACATTGAAGTAGAAACAGAAAAAAATGTGCAGCTTTGCATAAAAAGAATTCATCCACTAATCCATTTAACACCAGTTTTTGAACAAAATGTCCAAGCAATGGTTCTCTGAATCTCAAACTGTGGAAAATTTGGCTAACTCCGGCTACGGATTCACCGACAGTCTCAGCAAACAGGAAGCATCAGTGTGACTGTGTTGTGCCAACAACCAGTGTGATGAGAGGAGCACTGTGTGCCACTTTATCTGATAGTGGCATATTCTCGGCCCGGTACGGGAGAAGAGTGCGAGGGAGGGGAGGAGGAGAATAACCTTGACTCAGATTACCAACCGGCTCTGATGCAGGAAGAAGGAAACGTCTCCATGGCAACGAAAACCACCAGCTAGTGTCATGTGAAACTGGTGCTGGTGTCTCAGCAGACGAAGGACTCACACTGTGCACCTGCATGCTGAGCAGCCTGTGCTGCGCTACGTTGCTACTCACAGAGTCAGAGCAGCCGTCTCCACCCAAGGTGGGGAAAACGACCAGGTGTTGGCTAAACACGTCCCTGGCACCCGAGGCTCAAGCTGCACCCACTCAGCACCACCTGAGCGGAGTGGTGAAAGTTAATCTGCAGGTTTTAAATCTTGTCGTGTTAATGACGCATAGTTAGCTGGTGATATCGAGTTAAAGTAGAAAAGGGCAGCCGTAGTCATATTCCCCTACCAGCATCTAAATGAACTGTAGTAAAGCATTTTCTAGATTGTAGAACAGCATCAGATAACCACATCTGATTATCTGAATGGCTGAAACGATTAATCGGATTAATCACAGTGAATCGATTACTAAAATAATTGTCAACTAATTTAGTAATCGATTAATCGTTAACTGGAGTACACAGATTCAAAAAAAGGCCCATTGCAGAAATAACAACACCTTCACAGCAGTAATCAAGCCAAAACTGCACAAAAATATACAGATTTTGACATTAAAATAAAAAAATAATTTTTGTCTGTAAATATATTCTTCACAAAACTAGTTAAGTAGCGAAGCTTTAGCTTCAATAAGTTCAAATTCTGTAAAGAAAAATCTCCTATAAAGCACTTTTTTATGCAGCTTTTAGTCAGTAAATCCAACTGTTTGACACAACACTGTATTATTGTTAACTAAAGCAGAAAGGGCTGAAGTTTTTACATGTATTTTTTTTAACTGCAAATGAATCCTTTGCTACAAATACGCAAAAGGAATCCTATGTTATTGTATTTTAGGCAACAAAACGTTTTGTTTTAATTTAAAAAATAACTTAATTATTCACATCTTTTAATGTATTTCTACTATATTAAAAAGACTGAAGTGGCTGAATAATTACTCAGCAGAATGTGGTAATTTCTTTATCAATTTAATCAATTAATTGATTAAATAGATATTAATCGATCAATTATCGATTATTTTAGTAATCGATTACTAAAATAATCAGTCATTGGAACCTTAATCTGAAGGAAGAATGGGAACTGCTATGTAAACCACGAGGAGCGACTTTGCAACTAGATGTTACAAAACTGTGTGGATTAACACAAGTCAGTCTTTGTCAGCATTTTATTTTTAAAGAAAAAATTCATTACAAAATCATTTTTACCTTTTTAAAGGCTCGATGAGCCTGTTTCCAGTTTGCCACAAGCTAAACAGGCCACACAGTAACGTAGCCCACCTTGTTTGCCAGTAAAAGTCCAGACCCATTTCTAATTCAGATTTCGTAGGAAGATTGTTGCTTTACACACACTAATTCTAATTTGACTAAGCTTAATGAACTCTGCAAAGAAAACAGGCCAAAAATCCAGTCTCTACAAAAGACATGCAAATGTATCTGCAGCAGAAGGTGGCTCAGCAAAGTATTGACTCAGGGGGGCTGAATACAAACCACACTTTTCAGAACTTTAGACGGAAAACAACTTGAAAAACCACAAAACATTTCCCCTTCACTTTATAATTATCATGTGCTGTAATATGTGTTGATCTGTCGACTGAACTGAAGGTATATAGTAAAAATACAAACAGAAAATAAAAAACAAGGCCATCTATAGCAGAGAAGTGGACCGTCAATGAAAGACAATGAAATGGGAAGAAATATGTGACTTTTTCTACTTCTAATTTACAAGATAACATAAGCTTGCATTAATAGCATCCCAATGATTTAGTCTCAACTGCATTCAAAATTATGTAAATTAAATATCAAGTCTACAAAACCATGAGCCACAGATTTCAACACACAACCAGCATTATTTCTTTAAAACATGAATATGGCTTTTCTTTAAAAACCAAACTACACTTCAAAAACATTATGCACAAACAAAACATATAACCTTAAAATAAATTGTTCCCTTTATTTACCGTTATTATTTCTGCTGACAGATGTTTTTGCATAATGGGTAAAAATATGACGTGTAGCAGCATAAAAGCAACTTTAATAGCTATGAATGTTTTCCCAGTTTTCCTTTCCATTGGAATGCTCTCTATTTCTGGGCTTTACATGATGTCCAGTTTACAAGATCTCCTTCATATTCTGCTGTGTGCTTTTCATTTTCTCTCCAAGATTTCAATTTTGTTTGCTGGAATAGTTATGGTCATTTTCTTAAGCAAGAATGCATGTTTAATAACCATCATCAACTTTAACACACAAACACTGCTGCTGCAGCTTGTCTTGGTTGCTTCCTTCTCTAAATTTGACGTCTAGCAGTTCAGCTGCTAGACGTCAAATTTCCCTCTGACTAAAATAGTTGCTCTACCTTGAGGTGCTTCAGGAGATAACATCCTTTATTAGTGTGCTGTGTTTGTATTTCCTCTGTAAGAGTATCTGCAACCTTGACTGGATTCCACTCTTATCGTAACAAAGTCACAGAGGTCCCCGCTGCTGCGTCAAAGCTCAGTACTATGCCACATGAGCTGCGCTGCAGCTTAATGCTGCAACATACCCCCAGTATAAGGTTCCGCCCTCCCGATAAAAAGAACCATACTAATGATCCCTGGAAGTTTTAAATAAGATGATCACTAGAATATCCTTGAAAGGTAATGTGTGGTTTAAGCTAGCTAAAACCAAGACGTTATTTCCTCAAAACATTTGAATAGTACTAAAGACCAAAATAATAACTTTTAATATTGAAATGTTATATTACAGCCTATACAAGTGGTGTCCGAACTGTGGCCCAGAAGATTTGGAAATTGTCTGTTTTGTTTGGTTTGTAACTTTAATTCGAGAACCTTTTTATGTTTTGGATCTATAACAACATGCATATTTCATTTTAAAAAGTATTTATTATTGAGCAGGTAAAACTAAAAACCTCAATAACATTCATTTTTAATGTATTTATTATCCACCAGTAGCTTAAATTTGTCAGTTTTGGGCCCGAGGGTAAAAGGTTTGGGAACCACTGAACAACATAATCAATGGGGAAGACTGTGACAATGACAACATAATGATGAACAGCCTCAAAAGGTTACTGTTGGAAAAGCTGGACACTGTATCAAAGTTAAAGTGATACACAAGCAACAGTGACAAACGCATCCTTGGGGAAACAGTGAAGCAAAGCCCATCCAAAGGTTTGAACTACATTCCAGAGCTTCAGCTGGAGTCTCTGATTCAGGAGTCTCCCACACACAGATATTTGTAAATCAGGTGATTTGGGGAGTCATTTTATCTGCTGGTTGCTCTACTATGTTCTAAGTTAGCTCAGATATTTACTTAGTCCCCTCTGGTGATAACTCTCATGGAGACGCTAACTTCCTCTTCCAGCAGGACTTGGCTCCTCCCGCCACTGCAAAAAGCAGCAACACCTGCTTTAATGACCTTGGTATCACTCTGCATGAACAGCAGGTAAATGTACAAACGTCACAACTTCCCAATGTCTCTGTAAAGCAAAGCAGGCAAGCAAAAGGAGCCCCAGCCAAGGGTTGGGTCCATATTGTCTACTTCAGTGGTCTCATACACCTGTCCTTAAGAGACGGTGTCCTCCAACTTTTTGATTTCTCTCTGCTTCAGCACACCTGGCTCTAATATTTGATCATTGGAGCTCTGTAGAGCTTGACTCGATGCTGGTCAGGCAGTTTCAGCATTTAATTCAAGTGTGTGGGTCAAGGGACACGTCTAGAAGTTACAGGACTCGGACTCTTGAGGACTGCAGTTTGAGGCCAATGGTCTAAATGTCGACTTTTCAGTCGACTGATATTGTAGGTAATAAAGCTATTTTAACATAAGCTTGTTTTTTTAAGTTTAATACACATGCACAATATGTAAATTAAAAAAAGAAATTTATCCAACTGGATCATGAGTAGAATATTCTATTCTAATAACTGCATAGTATTTATATTTGTACAGTATTTTATAGTATTATTGTTGTTATTGTTAACTAATCTTGTTTTTTTTATATAATTTTTTTGTGTGAACCTACATATCTGATGTTGCCGTTCCACCCGAATTTCCCCGCTGTGGGACAACTAAAGATGTTTCTGTTCTAAATGTACTGAAACTAAAAATATTACATATATATATTATGTCACATGTTAGTTACAGTTTTTGCATTGAATTACAAAAACAAAGTAACTTTCCAGTAAAATCAGAAGAAACACCTTCCCGACCTACCTTTCCCAAGCTCTTGTCGACCTTGCGGAAGCATTTATTTAGAGACAAGTTATGACGAACGGAGTTCTTCCAGCCTGTGGGAGCGTTGGAGAAGTAAGGGAAGTGCTCCAGAATCCAGCCGTAGATTTCTTTAACGGGCAGAGACTTGCTGGGAGACTGCTCGATAGCCATGTAGATGAGGAGGGAAAATGAGAAAGGGGGCTTCGATTTCAGTGAGTCCCGCTCCCGGCCCCTGTTTTGCGATGAAGATGACGAGGACGACGAAGGGCCCTGGTTTTGTTTGTAGTCTCCTTCAATGTCAAACAGGGGGCTGCCACTTGTCTGAGCTTCTGGGCCCCCGAGAGTGAAGTTCTGAAGCAGGTTCTCGTGGAGCCAGTTGAGGTTGGTGAGCTCCTCATCCTCTGCACCTGAAACGCGATCCACACTTGTCGCCAGTGGACTGGATGCACACTCCGCCTCAGGCAGGGTTCCCACACCGCAGACACCTCTGAGTCCTGTTCGCTCTTCTTGCATACCCGGAATTTCCGTTTTCTTATCTGGTGACATCCCAATGATTGGACCCATTAAACCAAAGAGGTCTGGAGAAACAAGAGAGAGGTTGTTAGAGTTGAAACGATCTGAAAGCAAGAGCTCAAACAACTGTATGCTACACTTTCAAATGATGCGCCCTTTCAAGCAATGGCCTTGTTTTCTAGAAGCCCATCCCTCAAAACTGTCTCTGCTGCACTTCTTGGATTTCTCCCTCTCCCTCATGCCTGGAAAGAACGATAAAAGCCTCTCAGCTCCCCCCACCTCCTCTTGATTCCCATGGAGGACCTTCGAGGACACCATCTCAAGCAACTGAACTGACTTAAGGCTCCACTCCTCAACACCCACCTCATTTCCAGTCAAGATTCAGCTGCTCATTATGTGTAAATGAGCAGGAGACCATCCAGTCACTGCAGGCCTGCATCTTACAGAGTGGATGGCTCTTAAAAACTGCTCAGCATTCAGCGAGGATCAAGTCTCAATTAGTTGCATGCAAGATTAAGTAGCATAAAAAGGCTGAAGACCCAGGAGATATCAGCTATTTAACGGCACAAAGAAATTCAACCTTAGCAGTGATTTATCATTAGCAAATCCCACCCAAGTACCCTTACTTAGAGAATGACACTTGAGAATGGCAGAGACGGAAGCAGGATATGTAAAACAGCAGCAAAGATCATATCCATGCTTTTCATTGGAGCACATCTACTAAAGAGTGTAAAGGGGGAAAACTAGTACAAAGATGCTGCATTAGTAAGGAGCTGTACATTGGCGCGATTGGTAGCACTGTTGCCTTGCAGCAAGAAGGTCCTGGGTTTGAATCCTTGGTTGATTTAGGGAACCGTATCGATGCAACAATGAGACAATTTTGTCGCTCATTGAGGC
The DNA here is from genome assembly GCA_902982915.1 of Phalloptychus januarius. Classification (NCBI taxonomy): domain Eukaryota; kingdom Metazoa; phylum Chordata; class Actinopteri; order Cyprinodontiformes; family Poeciliidae; genus Phalloptychus; species Phalloptychus januarius. The sequence goes on from CADWAE010000131.1 coordinate 12,390,939, forward strand.
TGCCAAAAAGCACGAGAGCTTAACACACAAAGTCATCATAGGGTTGATAATAGCTGCCCAATTTCATCCTTCTAAAGTGACATCATCCACCCACTGCGTCACCTAACATGGCGGGTCAAGAAATCTCAGAGTACAGGACCAAATGATTTAGTTTTTCCTCTAAAATAGTGTGAATCCCCAAGGTACGGCAATTTCTCTCTCCACACCCAGCATGTTGTCGCCTCTGCTCTTAACATAAATAATTAAGGACCACTCACAGCAGTGAGAGTATTTTTGGAATAATGTGTTTTATTTTTCCTCCATTCTTCTTATAGAGAATTTGTGATTAACTAAAATCGGTGCTGCAAATTAAACTACAGCTCGTATATGTGCTAAAACAGATCAGTTGCTAATTTTTTAAAACCATAAACCATAAGTGATGGCTTAGCACACTGCTTAGTGAGGCCAAGAGCATAAAGAGCTCACTCTTTGTCTCGGCTCACAACAAGCTTTATGTCCTGGTTGTCACCATGACAACCATGTCATCCCTTCAACATGAGCAGAAATCCCATAAACAAGAGTCAGTAAGAAAATAAGTAATCCACGCTGGCTAACACCGACACAGATGATGACTGTGGACCCCTCTGCCCCCATCCCCCATTTAAACGAATAGTCAACGTTGTCATCCGTTATCGTTCTTCCTGGGGGGGGTCTGACAGTTTGTGGATCTGGGTTGAAGTCGGTAAAGGCGCACCGTGTGCGGTGGATAGCCATGTCTTTCATTTCTGAGATAGGATAAGAATTGGGTCAAACTCAAGAGTGTGGGGCAGAGACAGGAGAGGGAGTGAGCATACACATAAATCAGTTTGTAAAAGCCAGTCAACGAGGATGGGGGTGAAGAGGAGGCATTAGTGCTTTTACAGAATAACTCATCGACTCTCACTGAGCAGATTTGTTCGACTCAGATTAAGAATAATTTTCTAATCTGGTTTATTTTACCTTAAAACCATGTGTTGTATTCATGTTTTTATTAATAAAGCATATTGCTTCTTTTAAGTTGTTGTCTCTCTAACATGTAACCTCAGTCCATCTCTCTATCCGTTAAGTATTGCACAACAGAATTATACTCTTGCACTGCATTCACTTCTGCAATTTTACCCACTACCTAAAAAGAGCCCATTAAGTTCCCAAGACAAATGGAGAAGCCACTTGAACAAAGGAAGAGAAGACAATAGGTAATAAGTAAGATTCTACACTAAACTAGAAAAAATGAAGTCCAAAAAGACCAAAAAAAAAAAAAAAAACAACAACAAAGAGAACAAGTGGTAGGAAGAAAGGCTGGGTAGGTTTTCCACAGTCTGGGATGAATCACAGCTCTCAGCAAAGTAGAGCAAGCAGATATGTCAGGCAGCATGAGGACTGCCTGTTAGTGTCACAGGAAAATATCTGCTCAACAACACAGATATCCCTCCACAAGACAGCTTCTTCTTTCTGATTTAATTTGCAACCAGTAAAAAGATCTACAAGTCCCCAGACTCAAACAAAAAATATAATTTGAGCTTCTGCAAAAAACTGTAGACTACAGATAGAGGTCTTTTGTAGTATCATAATAAAGCCCTGAGATGAGTCATCTTACTTATTTTCTTAAAAAGCACATAGATGATAGGTCTTTGAGCTCATGGCAAAGGTTTACTTGAGATTGACTGTAAGGCAGCTGCATATATTTCCATTTATACATCAGTGAGAAATAAAAAAAGAGAAGGAACAATGTAAAGAACCAGTTCAATTGCCATTTCCTAAAAATCACAGACTGTTTAAGAGTTTCAGTGACGTTTGAAGGTAAATTGTGGTAGACATGGGCGAGTTGCCTGGCTCAAGGCATAATCAAGGTTTTTAAAAGGTTCACATTTCTAAACCCCTAAATATGCTTCATCACATCCTTCCTACGTTATAAAGTCATGTGAATAAGAGTAAAGCCTAAACTGATCATCTGTATGCTATCAAGTTTGTCTTAGGAAGCTTCAATCATGAATTGTTTTAGCCCATCACACGTAATGTGGAAGATATTAACTGGTCTTTACTGTTTTGGTTCTTCCTTCCTTTAAATATTTGTGGATTCAATTTAAATCAATCAATCAAATTAAATCTCTCATTAAAATCTAGGCACATATTTGTCCATTACTGATGTTTTCTTGTTCTTCATATTCAAAATTAACACAACTGCAATTCCTCTGTCCTTTAAATTTATGTAACCTCTGTTTATTTGAGGTTTTCTGTACTTTTATCACATATTAATCTGAGTTGCTTAACTCATTAGCTCTTAGTCATTGTTGTTTCTGTTTTTCCTTGTTTTTGTCTGATGTGTCACCCTCACAGTTTGACAAGTGCTTAATAAATAAAGACCAACTGACTGAGACTGACTGAAGGAAGAATTATTTGCCTGTTTAGATTATAATAGAAATTATGGACACATTTAAAGACGTCCCAGGGATTATTTTTATTAAACTGCAGATGGGAACCTACAGAGCAAAATTAGAAAAACGAACATTATTCTGTGCAATAATCACATGAGAATTACTACTTAAGAAGTTTATTCTAGATTTTTGTTTACGTCTAACAATACATAAATGTAACATAAATATAAGTCTCCCAATCAATATGTCAGGATAACTTTGTAGCATAAGGATTCATTACTGCACTTTTAAATAAAATTAGTTTGATTATTTTATAGATTTTTAGTCATACTTTTACTCAAGATAGTTATAATGTATGAATTTCATAACGGCCCAAGCTTGCTCTATGTCTTCTGTTGACAAGTAGGTCAGATTACACCAGATATTCACACAGGTGTGGCCAAACGAAGACTCGAGTGCCGTCTCGATGGATTAAGAGGTGCGGCCAAACAGTCCACTGTAAACAGCCCACATGGCCCTTGTTTCTACGTAAACAGACCATGACTGGCCGTAAACCTGCATGGCGGAGCTTTATGGAAGAAACGGGCAGTGGAACTATAAAATGAGTGAAGTGATTAGTCTAAAAGCCAGCAGTGGAAATAAAAATCTGTAACAGACACAGAGAAAAAAACTTTACAAGCCACCATTTGCTTCAAACTAAATAACTTACGGAAATCTGATGTTTATTTATAATTATTGAGTACAAAGAATTGCAGTGTAAAGGAAGTGTAACAATATAAAATGGACGGTTTATTTTTCCAAGCATTTTTGAAGACAAAAACAACCATAAAATTGACGTGCTTGAATGTACACCTTTGTTTAATTGTATTTAGTCATGAAATACGACAGACTGGAGTAACAGAAACATGTTTCCTTACAGGGGGAAACTACTTAAAAAAAAGGAAGATTTTAAAAAGTTGGGAACAAAAAAGATTTATTATTTCTCAACATCAGCAGATTTGCTAGTGATGATGGAAATAAAAAAACTGATTGGTTGCTCTTGTCAAACTACCCAATCATGTAGTTTGATTTGATGATTTGATTGTAATCAAATCATGTGTTTGATTACATGATTTTTAACTTTACTGCCACCGGCTTTTATTCAGTTCTTCTTCTACCAGTGGCATTGACACCAGTCTAGTGGCAGATCAGACACAATGGGTCAGGTGAGGAAACTGACACTGTTTTCCTGCAAACCTGCCACAGTAGCTTGTAAGCTGACCAGATTTACTTGCCCCTTCATGAACTTCCACCTGTTTGGCACCAAATTAGCACCAGGTGGTGGTGTTAATTTCCACAAGTAAAAGCACAAGAAAGCTTCAGTCAGTCGATTTTACCCACTCGACCTCTTTGCTTGGCTTCTTGGGAGTCAGAGAGAGCTTATCCCCCTTGAGTCGCCTCTTTCAAATGACTTTCATCTGAATATTACGAGACGGAGGGTGGACAAGCGAGGAAGCTGTCTTGCATCCATCCAAACACAGGAAGTATTTTGCCATGCCTGCAGCTGTTCAATTACCAGTGCTTTTGCAGTGATCACAGTTATTATTACTCTTATGAAAAAGACATCAAAGAGAGTCGGCTGGGACCGCGGTGAATAAAGGAAGACTCATGAGTGGAGTCGAGAGGCAGCTAATAAGGCATCCCGGCCTGTTGACTGCTGCCCATCCTTGAAAATACACCCGAGCTTTAATGGTGCTGACCTGATGGCTCATCTGCAAGTTAAAAAAGCCAGCCAGACTCATCATATTCATGTGCAAACGGGCAGGCTAACAGCAGGTGCCGCGGGACACCCCCCTCCGTTCAAACTGCTCTTTTATCCCGTTAAGCACTTGGACTATTCAAAAATACACAAAAACATATGGAGATGGCTTTAAGTGGCAAATCAGCAGAGCTGCTGTACAGGAGGTTCAGAAACGAAGCGCTGCTCTCTGAGATGTTTCCCTAGAAGTGAATCTCATGACCGGGACTCAGTTGCCACGACAGCCAGTGTTGTGAGGGAAGCAATTGTGCTCATGTCTGTGCATGAAGAGAGAGCTAATGTGGGGAGATCAATACAGGCGGAAACTGCTGAGGCCAGCAGTCTGCTGCTGTTCTCCACAAACCTGTCTGACAAAGGCAGCTGCCAACCTGGATGCCATGGCGCTCCAGTCTAAGTGCCATTAAGGCTCACTTTATAACGCTTCATAAAAAGTGATGCTTCAGTTAGGCGGACAATTACCTGTGCTGAATCTTTTATATGGGCACAACAGAGCCAGATTTAAGAGTAAAGATGCCAGAAATTATTAACACAACTGCCTTCTGTTCGCATATTCACGCCACACCCTCTTCACATGGAATAAAGCAGTTGACACAAACCAGTTATACAAAGGTGTGTCGCAAAGCCCTATGCTGACGACGGCTGTTATTTGAAACCCTAACTGATATTTTAGTTGACTACTTAGTCTGGTTGGAGCTCGAAATATGTGAATGACACAAAGGCGAGCATAGGCAGAGAGGGAGAGGCTGTTCCAGCGTGAGGCAATTCTTTTATTTAATAGCAAAGTCAAATTATATGGAAATGAATAAACTGACCATTAGTGTTTGGGTTAATGAGGCTTTAGTTAAAGCATTGCTACATTCTAAAATAAAGCTGCTTGGTAAAAGTGTGAAAACGCTCACACAAAGCACTACAACCAGCCCCACACTCAGCTGCTACAAAGACGCAGTTGTTTTTCCTCTAATCGTGTTTCCGAAGTGCTCAGTATTCACCTCGCACTTTCAAACAGGGGCCTCGGAGGGAAGGAAACACCTCCTGCCTGTTGAGGAAGTTCGCTTTTTCAGAGCAAATTCACACAAACATGGCGAAGTCTTCTCCACGTCAAAACACAAGACTCGGGCAGAGTGAAAGGCGAGACGGGGAAGCTCGTTGCTGGAGCGACAGCAGCCACATTTGCAAATCTACGAACTTCATCGGCCATCAGACACAAGCTGATCATGAAGTATTCAAGCGTACGACCTCAACAACAGACGATTGTGACATTATGTTCACACAGAGACTTTAAACTGAAACAAACAGACTCCACTCTGACTGTAAACAGAGGTGAGGCCTTCCAAAGTACACGGAAAACCCCCCTTCAGCCAACACTGAAACCTTATCTCTTTGGTCATGTGTCTGTAGGTTCAGAGTACCAACACTCAACCCCCCCACCGCCACTCTCAACAGCCTCGATTATAGTCTGACAACTACATATTCCCGTATACGTACCCCGGTTAATGAAAGCAGTTTTTATGCAAAGTTTGCACACAGAAGCTGGAAGTTATATAACACAAACTTTTTAAGCTCATTGCTCCACTTAGGGCAGCAGTGAAGAGTTGGTATCTGCATGTGACATTCCTCGCTACTGAACAGCAGCAGCACTGAGTAAATAAATGTTAGCTTACAAAAGAGAAGTCTACATGGTTTGAATCCTTGCACAATAAGCACTAAATTGTATTATTTGTAATAAAGTTTAAGACATTGTTGCATCATTTAAGAACTAATTCTGGATATTCTCCATGACACCTACACAGACTCTGTTACATCAAGCCTCATTTTTCTAAATGTTGTCACTTCACAGCCATCAATTCCCAAACAGACCAACACAAAGTAGAATGTAAAACTCTGAAAAGGGTGTTCAGAAGACCCTCACTTGTAAATTGAATCCTCAATATAGATCCAGCTGCTCTGTAAAGGCCTCAGAGATCTTGTGGGGAACATTAGTCTTCAACACCCCATAAAGACATGGCCGTCCATCTGATCCGACAGGCTGGGTAAGGCGGGCATTAATCAGAGAAGGAGTATATAGTAACTCTGGAGGAGCTGCACAAAATGCTTGCTTGCATTTAATCGTCGTGCTCTACAAATCTGGCCTTCATACACAGCAACTGACAAAACAGAACCATAACAAGCACTGTCACAAACCACAAAACATAACAACAGAACAACCTGTGTTCTGGGTTGATGAGACTAGGAGAGTTTTCACACCTGACACTATGGTAGGCTTGGTTTGATTTGGGATCAAAATTGCAACATTTGTTAGATTTTCAGCTGGTGCGGTTCACACTGCATTGTGTCAAGTCATTCAAATCCCTTGGAAAAACCAGCTCAACTCCCTGGCTTGTGGTGGGACTGTACCGAGAACCACTTTAGGAAACGACAAAACCTCCAAAGAAGACAATGAAGATGAAACTTCCATCTTCACAAAACATAAACAAAAACAGAGAGCATCAGAATTTAGCGGTTGTAGGATTTCTCTTTTGTCATTGGTAAACAACCACAAGCCACTTGTCCTGCTAATGCTAGACATGCATTTGTTTTGGTTGTATTTACCCAGAATGCCTTGTGCTACAGTCTGCTTCCTGCTTTTTAATTGGTCTCCTGTCCTCTTAGGATTCACATATGAATACGCTCAACGTATCCAATTTCACTTCAACCGAACTGAGACCTAGGTTTTCAGACAGACCAGAGTTTGCTTTTCTGGTCAGCATCAAAGTCTGTCACGCATTCAAATCACAAGATATTTGTTCATAAAAGTAATATTAACATAGTCATAAACCTCAACCTAACCTATTGTTATATAAAAGATTGTTGGCCTGTATCCTCGTCGACATCCACGCATGCCGTTATTTCAGCCAAAAGTGATAAGACAAAGACCTATTGTGACACAGGACACAGCCGTCTTCCCCTCTTCCTTTCTCCCAATCGAGGAAACACTCATGTCACTGTTGCCTTCAGTAAGGCGGCCCCTAATGGGCTGTGTCTTGAGTCCACCCATCAGAAATGAGGCAGGCGCTCAAGACAGTGAGGATCAGAGAATGGGAGGAAGGAGGGAGGGATTCAGCTCACCACAGGGACCAAAACGTCCAGCAATCCAGAGATGTAAGAGAACAAGTGGAGCAGAAAGAGAGGGTAAAACGACAGCATTTAGGCAAAAGGCACACTGACGCTGACCAGGATTCTGGGAAATAAACTCCCAATAATTTTCTTGCTTTTTGTATATCTCTCAACAGGTGACAAGAACATCAAGTTTATAGCATCCTGAAAGAGATGTGAGAAGGAACATCAGAAGGAACAAACAAGCAGACAGTCTAAAAACAACAGAAACAAAATGACGCCTAGAGAAATGTAAAGAAGGAGGCAGCAAACATGAAAGCGTACGATGTCTCAGAAGGCGTTTACATTTGCAGCTGAAATTCAGAGCCGCCACGCATGTTTGATCAGCAGAATGTCACAGACCCAAAAAGACAGCGAAGTACATCCTCCTGGGGACATCCCCCTAAATCACGCAGGGGCTGCGTGGGTGATCACTCTGGCAAGCTACTACAGAAAGGCTTCGGCTTCATGATTCACACAGGTCAGCCTTACCAGAGAGCTCAGGCTTCATTAATTCATCTCAAGTAAATAAAACTTTGGAGTTTAACAACCTATGTTGACCGATGCAAAACAAGAAGGAAATCATATTGTTCAAAAATGTCTACACTTTAATTTAGCTGATAAGAAGAGAAGTCAACTTATAATCAGTTTTTGTGAGAAGCAAATCAGTGCAGAAGGAGCCCTGCAGCATAATTATGGGGAAAAACAGTCACTTCAGCGGCGCAATCACCAACTTCCTGTTTCTGCCTAACTGTGAATTTACATTACAAGAATAAGGGCAACCAAAAATTCAGTTGCTTAATCTGTCAGTATAATCAAAGTCGCATTGACTTGGTAATGACAGGGTTCTAAGCGAATCAGAGTCACAAAGCTGTGAGTTTTTTTTTCCCTCCCCATTCAGTTGATTCATTCAGGAGAGATCAGGTTCAGCCTGTGTTGAGCAATCGGCAAAAAGTTTCTGCCACACGGATCAGCTTTCGAAATGAATTCAATGCCACAGACTTGGCTGCGGTGAATTCCAGAGGACTCAGCCGTTCATTTGCTCCAGGCCAAAGTGCATAGTCCTGTGATAAGAGATAATACAACAGCAACATTTTAAGCTGACGACTGGTGCCAGCACATGTTCGGAAAGTCAATCAGAGTCATCAATAAAAAAAGTTTTAACCAAAAAATATACTGCATAATGTGGTACGGTCATTTGGTATTCTGTTTTGTTGTGTTATTTTTACATCCTGAATGGAGCACCTTCCTGTTCTGTCATCAACACAGTACAAAGGAACAACCACCTCATTAAAAACACAACAAAGAGTTTACAAAGTTGTTAAAGCCAAGAGGAAAGTTCTGTAGTGTTCCGTTACGGCTTAGAATATATTTGATACCAGACACCGTGGAAGCAAAATACTCCAAATGTTAATGGAACATGAACTTTCAAACTTTTTTAGAACGTGTAAACTATAAACAAAACTGTTGCAGACAGTCGGAAGTATTCATCATCAGTGCTACATGATGAAAATCTGAAATTAGAAGGAGAACATAATATCACATGTCACGCGAACAGGAAAGGAAATTTCAGCTTCAAGTTACACCATCACCAGGCGAACTTTCTCACCCTCAATTCAGCCAGTAACCTTTTCAAACGCTGTGGGCCAGCCACGGGTCGGCGTAAGATTCTTGGTTTCAGTGCCATTTTTAAAAGGAAAAACAAAATGATCTAATTGCTGTTTATGCAATTGTTTTATTATTTTTGATAGACTTACAGAACTAAAACTATTGAATTTAATTGTAGTTTTCCAATGTTTATTGTGCATAACATTACCATGTTTTGCCATGTTTTATTGAGTAACAATGGGAGTACAACATGTTGACATTAGTTGGTCATTGAGTTGAAGGTAGAAGTTAGCCTTCAGTTGGACATGTTGTTGCTGTTTTGCAGCAGGAGTTTTAAAACTGTTAATAAACAGTGATATGTGGAGCTTATTTAGTTTCCATGCCTTAGTTGTAATGGAAACTAGTGAATCTGTCTTTCACACAGTTGACCGGCAGTGCACAACATAAAATGTGAGATGGAATAAAAATAGTGGTACTATAATTTAAACTAAAAAAACAATATGATGAAAGGGGTATCGGCTGAGATTACATAACTTTTCCCCGCAAGCGGCTTTGCTAATAAAACCCTGAATATTCACAAAATTCTGTTCTTCCCTCATACTAAATTAGAAAGAGTTGTGATGAGGCTGTTCAAGTATATCTAGGAACTATTCGACTCTGACATTATCTCACAGCCATTTTGTCATTGAATTCATTTGACATCACAACACTGTTCAGTAGCTACTATTTGTAGCAATGGGCATTAGTAAAGTTCTGGCAGCCACCAAACCCGTTCCAAAGCTGCTCGACACTGAAACAAGGTTCACAGGAGGATAGATGCAAAATATAACAAAACAAAAGCAAAGACAACAGATGCTTGGACCACAGAAATTCTGGCAATAAATTAATGGCTGACTGGCAACATCTGTTCCTTTTATTGTCCGCATTCGACCCTCAGGGTCCACTTGCCTTTGTCTTCCATTTACCACTAAAGATTTAACAACTGGCAAGTATGAAGAGAGCGACAACTTTGATGTGCAGCGAAGTTGCCACCTCACAAAATGTGAACGAAAATTTCTATAATTTATTGATTAAGTACACAGAGAAACCGCTGAGCACACAATAAATTTTAGATGAGGTTTGTACAATTCAGTGAGTCCAAAAGTGATAGATAGCAAGAAAAAAGGCTTAAACAGCTAGAGACTGAACATATCAAAGAGTGCTATATTGTATACTATTACTGGGCAACATAGATTTTTTTTTTATAACTTCACGAAGTAATTACCATTTTACACGTAATATACTGGCTGACGACTACAGTTATATGCTTTAAACTAGCCAATAAAACAAATCCTACACATGTAACCCAGGTTTTCTGAGGCGGGGTTGTATATGACTTTCTCAGATTCAAAAAAAAGTTACAAGATGTTTTATTCTGACTTTTATTGCATCAATTCATAACCACAATGTGAATGATTTACACCCTTTTTAACAACTGATGGATTTTTTTTTATTTTCTAGGATGTACTTATACTATACTGTGAAAAATATGGCTACGTGACTTCAGTAGATATCGTCTAGCACCAGAAGTGAATCCAGTTATTTTAGTTTGATCAGTGATTGGGATTGTATATTTCTACATGTCACCAGCTCAAAAGATGGATCAGAACAGCAATCTAAAGAAAAACAACTAAATGGATACAAATAACTTAAATTGTTTGTAATATTTGAATTTTTTTATATTCAATTATATCCGTAAAACCCAGAAAATTCAAATGCTACACAATATTTAAAATGGGTACAAAGTGATTTATTCAGGGGTACAAAATAGAAATAGACTGAGATGAAATTGCAAAGGAACTTTACACATCTAACATGTGAACAATCTTCCTTGATGTTACCACCTGGAGCAAAGCAAAATAAGTATCCATTCACCTGACAACAGCAAGTTGAAGTTAGTAAAGCAACAGAAACTGCTATACCAAACAACAAAAAACTGAACAAATGATGCCTTTTCATATGCAAAGAAGGTAAAAACTAATATGCATACTTTGATTACTGAATTTTGCTCTCTAAGCAGAACTGGCCACTCATCTCTGCAACAATCACATAGAGCCCCAAATGTTATGCTTTACCAGAAAGACAAAAATGTAATTAACTGAATAAATGGCAGCAGTGAATTTTCCATCTTGGCCTATCAGCCACAATGGGAAATTGTCACATATTGATGTAAAACTCTTAATTTTTTACTTTGTACTGTTACAAGTATTATAGTTGTAAATTATTTCATATCCTAAATAACCCAAACATTTCCAAACAAATAATTTTTAATACATCTGTAATGTAGAAATGTTCTATGCAAAAGTAAGCATAGCCTCATTCTTCAAAAAAATAACAAAACATAACTTATGACACATAATCACTTATGTGTCAAGTTTTGGCACATATGTTATGTTAGAAGTGTTAATCGCTCCTTAGGGCCCCCTCCTGGCCTGTAGTATTCTTATGCTTGTCTTGATAAATAAATTGTCCTAAAATGTGTGTGTGTATATATAAATATATATATATATTCAATTTGTAATATTTTAACTAGCAAATCAAAAGATTTTAAAGAATATTTAATATTTTCTGTGTGTAAACCTTCTAAGTGAATCCAATATTTACCTTACTATTGATCAACACAAATACAAACGTGATGTTTTGACATTCTGTGTGAAAGGATCAGGGCTCAAAGGAGCCATGTCTGGCCTGGAAGCTATAAGCAACTGCTTGTTTCGCTTATACCTTGGGCCGGCTGCATCTCTAGTAAAAAGCACTGCCAGAACGTATTGAATCAATTATAAGTACTGCCATATTAGTTAGTGAATGATTTAAATACTTTACTTCTCACTAAAAGTCTATTAAAATCTGTTAGCATATGGCATAAGCAAAGCAACCACAGTAGACATATTTTTCTACACCAACATTGTAGAGCTCCGTATCTGGGACAATCTTGTGATAATCCATTACATCATGTGCCTAGCTTAGCCACCGTACCTCATAACCTCTGGTGCTGTCAATACATACCATGAAATATTCAACTATTTATAGATACCAAAATGGAACGAGTGTCTCACATCAGAACCAACAAAAGAACAGACTTAGTATTGCTTTGTGCTACAACTTGAGATAAAATGAGTCGACCAAGGCAGTTTTAATGGACCAATTAAGACTAAAAGCCAGTAGGAAAAAAGATAAGCTGAAAGTGCTGTTCGCACTGAAATCCAATATGCTTTGTAGCGTCTTGCTTGAAGACCACAACTTACAAGAAACCACAGCACTAACGCAGCGATGAACTCAAAGTTAGTCAGAGGCAAATTATCCTCAGCAATTTCCGATAAACAACACTGGTAACTAAGTAACTTTACACCCGTTAGTTCACTAAATTTAGTTCCCTATTTAGTGTCGTAAGTTCACTCCATGTTTCGTTATCAGTCTCCCACAGCACCACCGTGAAAAGAAGTAACGTTAGCAGTCGCTCGATGAGTCAGTGAAGGTAAATCTGTTGCTAGCTTTAGCATGACATTTAAACTATGTAGAAATACGTAGCGATAAAAAATATCTCCAAGTGTCAGCCGAGAGCTGCTCTCTGCTTCTGTAATTCAGTCTCTGTCCTCTTCCCGGAGAAAACAGAGAAGTAACGTTAACTAGGTGGCCACATGCTGTCGCTTGATCTGCCATGCTGGCTCCTCTAAGCAAAGTCACTTGACCAATTTTACTTTTAGCTTGTTCGCAAGGCTAACCATTTTCCAGCCGAGCACATTTTGATCCCGTAGATTACAGAAATGTGTATTTTTAAAAAATACTTACGATCATGCACGTCGCTACCCTGGAGCGGTGAGTGTAAAAGCAGAGTTTAATTCAGATGTCTGTCTCACACAATGTCAGAGATCAGATCAGCAGCTGCTTCCTCCATACACGCAGCGCGCAGATCACACAGCGCACGGCAACGCTACCAAACCCCTCGCCGTCGTCATGGCAACAGGTCCACTTCAGCCAATCACAACCCCTCCCCTCCTATCTCCCCTGGCAACTGCCGCAGCGCTGGAGCGCCGCGAACGCGCACGCCATCCAGTTTTTTGCATCGTGCAATGTTTTTTTTTTTTTTTTTTTTTTTTTTAGTTTTGTCTTTCAGCGCTCACAGCGTTCAGTGGGAGGAGAATGTGTTTTTAGAGCCTTTTAAACCCGGTTCATTGGAAAGCATTAATGGGTTGATTTGTCTGTTATTAAAGAGAAAGCAAAGCAGCCGGACGGGTCCCATGTTATTCAGGGCAGGCTGCACAAACACCTCGGGGCGGAGAGAAAGGATGTGTCACCGCGCCCTGCCTCATGACGATAGTGGACCCTCAATTGGGCCCCTCCTCGAGTAAACGACGATGGGAGGTTTGAGGGGGGTGGGACATGACCCCCCAACAAACATGTGATAGACAAAATAAATTAAATTCAAATTCAAATTATTGAAAGAAAATTGCAGCTCTCTAGAGTACTTTACTTAATTAACTTGTTTTATCAATGTAAAACGTACACATCTGTTTATTTTTAAGTCTGAACACTTGTGCCACTGCCCCTCAGAGAACTTGGCAGTTATAGGTTAGTATCTTTGCCTGGCTATCATTAGAAGGCAGCTTTACTGGCCAACTGACTTCACACCAAACTGTAACTTTCACATAATGGTGATGCCTTACTCATCTCAGCCACTCCATTTCATAAGCGCACATGAGTAGCTCTCTGTGAACTGATCTAATAGTCTCTCTGTTTTCTTTTAACCCCAAGTGCCTGCCATGCAGTGGCACTGTAAATACTTCTGAAAAAGCGTTGGTGCACGTTGCACTTCCTCTTCTCTGAACCGAACAAACAGGCTTGGGTAGTAGTGGTGTGTTTTGTGTTGTCATGTTAACATGAATGGCAGGAAGACAGCCTGAAAAAATTCTGCCACTCAATTATGTTTTCTCAATGTTTTTTTTTTCAATATAAAGTTTACATAATGAAAAAATCATATTTAAGAAAAGGGTGAATTATTAAATTAAAGTGAATACATCGTTTTTTGTTGTTGTTTTTTTTTCATTTCTGAGCATCTTTTTCTATTGAGCACTGAGCTATTCTTAGGGCCAGCAGGCAGCATCCAGTCTGCCCCATTTTTCCTTTTCGTATCACTCCTAGGGATGATGATGAAGTTACAAAGCTGGCGAATGAGAAATAGGAGAGCAAGATGCATTAATCACCACGGAAACAGCTGATTGAGGATGACTTAAAAAGACAGACCCATTAGTCTGTGTGCCTGCATTGGTGCTAATCTGATTGTGAATCTGTTAGGCTAAAACAACATAGTCCACCGACCACCATCCGTGACTTTCATAGTGATGCTATAGAGCTCTTTCTGATCTGTAAAAAGATGGCAACTTCATGGTTATCATGCTGTACAAGATTAGCAAAATAAGAGTACTGCACACAGCTCAATTTATATTAAGGGTACTATGAAGAAAAACTGAATTACAGACTATGAGCGGAGTTCATGGATGACAGTAAAAGTGTGACTGCTGAAGGGATGAACAATAGGGATACTAGTCTGTGATGGAGAGTACTGACCAAGCATGAATGAGGGGGCAGTGTGTCTTAGAAGCCAGCCAACAGTGCCATAGTGGTCAGAAGTCCTGCTGCTTTAATGGTCCATAAATCTGTGTGGACTGGCTGGTCTGATGCTGCCCCTCTGAGACCCTCTCATGCGGAAAATGAATCACACCATTTTTACGGATCGCAAGTGTGGAAGCTCTCGCCCTCCCTTGCCCTGCTTCCAGCAAGCTGATAAGAGTGCTCCATTTTAGCAGGCCTGCAGCTCATAAAAATCTCTATTAAAGACTACCTGTGTTTGTGCACTGTTCATCTTTCAGTCTGTCCTCCTGCCTTTGTTGTTCTTTCTCTGTTTCCTCTTTACACTTTTGCTTTCTGGAGTATGAACAGACACTTTGGCACACAGTCAGTAATAGGGTGTAAACCTTCAGGATTAATCACAGTCCAGCCAAAATGGGGCTTGCTGAAGTACTACAATCAAAAGTACTTCAAAATTTAAGCCAAAGGGACAGGCGAAGCATGAAGAATAATTTTTGCATGCCACAATGATACATTTAAGAAAATACTTATGAATAACTCACAATTCTGGCATGCATTTGTACTCACCTCCCTTTACTCTCTTACTTCAAAAGACAATTTAATTTTTTTAACTCTTAAGTCAGTGGTTAAAGTCAAATTTATTCATATAGCACATATAAAAAAACAACTCTTGACCAAAGTGCTACACCTTTGAAATAATCAAATTAGATAAAAACAAAGAAAACCATTACAACATTTAAGAAATGAAGCATAAAATTATAAACTTTAAATAAAAGTATAGTTAGAGTAGCTAAATAGAGACTATTGAAATAGTATTAAAATAGGAGAAACATATTGATTACTCTCAAGGTCTCCGAAACCAAGGAATGGCATCACTTTTCCAAGTAGCTGGAGAAAAAAGAAACTAGTTTTGATTACAGTATTGACCTTCTCATCATCAAATTATCTGAGGTTCCAAATTGTAAGAGTATCAGGAATCAAATATAATGATTTCTGTTTTCATGGAGGAAAATTTAAAGGCATTTATGACGGACTGACCTTTGGTGCAAAGAGAGCTTCAGGTCTTATGGAGTATATCTACCAGTTTGCTCATCGAGGGACCTGAGGTTTTGCCTACCTGTGCTAAGATGTTCATCTTCTGTCAGATTAACTATAAAAAGGAATTATCAAGTCTTGCTCTGAACTTTGACTGGGTCATTCCAAAACCTGAACATGATTTGATTTAAATACCATTATAACTCTGGTCGTTTCTGTTAGTTGTTCTGTTGGAAGTTGAAACTCCACCCCAGACTTAATTGTTTCACACTCTCTAATGGGTTTTCTTTCCTGTTTTTAGCTTCCTTTGTCTTCTGTCCCATTTAATCATGACCAGCTTCTATATTTTAAGTGAAGAAAAGCATCCGCACAGTGTTATGCTATCATCACCATGTTTTATCATGGGGACAGTGCTTTGCATGAAAACAAAAGAGTTCAATTTCTTTGGAAAAATACTCTGAAATCACTCATATTTATACAAATAACAAATTACACAAAAAAAGATTCCACATTGCCTCTGGTGTAAAGAACTGGTATTGCAAAACATACTTCTACTTTGTTGTAATTTAACCAAATACAAGTAGTAATTCATTAGGTTGGTTTCAGTTTATTTTTGAAGACTCAAGAGCCTGCTATTAAAAGAATTTCAGCAAACCAACAGACAATCTGATGCCTGACCTAATTAGGTTGACCCCCATTTGAATTGTGAAGTGAAAAAGATTCTCAAGAGAATTAGGGCGAACACTGAAGAAGGCCAGTATGCACAGGTGTGCATGTAGAAAAATGTAATTTGCATGTGTGCATTATTGCATGACTGCTTTGTGGCATGTCATTTTCCTAGATATATGCGTGTTCTCAAGGTGGTAGCTGGCTGAACAGGTAGTATTTGCATTCTCCCCACAACAAGATGTACAACTGACTGTGAAGTTTCGGAGGCTGCCCAAGGACAGGACACACTCCAGAGGTGTACAAACCACACATAATTGCTTTGGAGAGCAAGCCTCTCTTGTGAAGGGAGACAGCTCAAAGCAAGAACCTCATACTGCCTATTTCTATCTTTAAGTGTCCCCTGTTAAATCCCACATTAAATACGTGAAGGCTAATTATAAGTTTTTAGTCTGAGACAGTAAATGTGAGTTGAACACACCTTCTAACTACAAGCAGAGCATTCAGGTGTGGTCAGCTTGTATCCAATGCAGTGCCTTGGCTTTTTGTTTCTTAGGTTTGTTTTCTCTAGAGGGTCTCTGAGCCTCTGCCTGCAGTTATTCAAAACTGAAGAGTATGTTTGCCTACAGAAGCCTTTGTTTGACTATCCTTTCTGCCAGCCTCGTCTCATGAATTGTGTCAGCAGTGTGCTGATTGTCTGTTATCTGGCAGCAGATAAGTGCCTACTTTAACGCACAAGCAATAAAATCTAACAGGTAAGACAGACAAATGATCTCTTCCTACACTCAAACAAATATGGCATAATTCTATATTGATTCTCGTCTGTACAGATAAGGCTAGGCAAACTCTAGTATTAGCCGAACTAAACATCTATGCAACTCTGGTGGAATTAACATGTAAACAATGGCGTAAACTTTAAATAGTTCATCTTTTAAAAATATTTAAAGAAGTGGTTATGTTACCTTTAAATTGATAAAACTGTAAATCTGTAATTCTCCTTTTGCTTTGATGCCCCAGAATAAAATCAACCCATCTGTTTTATAACTGAGCAAATTCTCCTAAAACATTAACAGCACTAAGAACCACAGCAGATAAAGTTGTGGTGACATTAAAGGGTTAAGTTATCAAAAATGTGCCTTGCTTTGAACATCTCACAGAGGCCTCATCAGTTCATCATCAGAGAACAGAAAGAAGAAGTAAAGAAAAGTTGTTTGTTCAGATGAGACCAAAACATTTTGGGCTGTTATGCAAAATACTTTGTGTGGAAAACCACAAAACACAATGCTGTCAGCGTAGAACTGAACAGAGAAGAGTAGCCAAAACTAGAGTAGAACAAAAGCAGCACTACTTCAACATATCTTTACTACAGTAAAAGGACATGTAGTAAGCCAAGAAATTACTTAACAGAAAGTAAAAAAGTATTTGGTAAAAAATAATAATAATACAAAGACATAGTATAAATGTAAAATAACAATTTTAAATTGAAGAAATATTTTTGCAATTCTTCCAAAGTAAAACTGAAGAAAAAACTAGCTTATGTTTATCTGTCACATAAAATCCCATTTAGCATAGTGTGGTGGAAACTTCTGATTTTCTTAAATAGCTACTATGCATAAGACAAAAATGACAATAAACTGTTAAAGATTTGATTCAGTGGATGAAAAAGCAAGAGATTATAATTTTAAAAGTGTTACAGTAAAATAATGCAGTCCTAAAATAAAAATTGTTTGGGTAATCAACTCATATCTTTGAGCAGTCATTGACTTGTTAGTTTTAATCTTGTATGCAGTGACAGGACTTTCCTAAAAGTAACAAGTAGGTGCAAAAAGAGCTTTTTTCCACCTCTGAATATAGCAGGTTTAAATGTCGCCAAGCACACATCCAGAGAACTTTGTTTCTTTTTTTATTTCACTGCTCGAATGCTGTATTTCTGCTCTTTAAAAACATTAAAACTGTACGACTTCATCAAACTAGGGGTTGAACAATTTCATATTTTTAAAGTTTGACTATATCGTGATAATAGTCGAGTTGACGTCGACTAGTCGCGGTGATGTCATAGTGACATAAGCGCAAAACTCTTCACAACTACTTGGAGGCTTTATCAGCTATATTCACTGCAAATATTGAAACATAATTGGTGCAACCCCTACTTCAAACTGACCTGTTATACAATAAACAACATGTGGGGGCAATTGGATTAACCCATTGATCCCTGGGTGCTCTACTGCTGAGCTAAATTTTGTTATTCAGCCCTAATGACTGCTCCTCCAGGCAAATGAACACTTGCAGTCAATTAGCTGTGTAGCAGGAAGAGGCTGAAGGAAAGACGACTGACAAGTCCGACCAACAATTTCAAATGTGGATCTGACGTATGTAGAAACATTCGTCAGAGGGCTTCACTATAAACAATAAAACAACACCGAAAGCTTTGTCCTTTGACACTCGCTTATCTTTTCACAGCATCAGCTGGGCCCCGCCTTGCCTTGGTCACAAGCACACTTTATCTTGTGGGACAATAGCCGTCTTGTGCCCTGTAGTGTCGTCTGGCACAACCAGCTCCACAGTGGGCAGTGACACATTAGAGGGATCGCTCGCGTTCTTTGGGGAGAGGGAATGAGGGGGTGTTGTGTTTTCTCATGTATTTACACTGCAATAAGCTTTCTTCCTAAAGCCTGGCACTACAAATTTCACACTGATCAACAATCATATAATGTTAGGAAGCAGATGCACACAATATACAAAAACATCTTGATGCTCTGCAGGACTTCTGAGGGAAATATTCTGTGAACCGACAAGAAAATAAGGAAACATTTTGGAAAGTGTTAGTGTGGGTCCCCACCGCAACTGCCTAAAACTAACTAAGCATTTAGGAAAAGAAAGGATCATAGTAAAAAGTCAAGCATGGTGGTGACAGCGTGATGGTCTGGGAGGTGCTCTGCTGCTTCAGGACTTTAAGGACAAACATGAATTCTGCTCTGCCTGATAGAAAATGTCCTATATTAGTGTGTGACCTTTAGCTCCATTGATCTAGTGTCATTAAGCAGGACAATGCTCCAAAGCACACCAGCAAGATAATCTCTGAATGGATGAAAAGTGAAGGTTAGATTGGCCTACTCAAAGTCTGGATTAAACCAGATAGCAAACTAAATGGCTACAAAAAAAAATGCAATGAAATGCATAACTGCAAAAGTATAAAATCAATATTGCACCCAATATTGCAAATTTGCACAATGATAAACTTAAAAAAACACAAACCAGTGTAAAAATTATGAAAGGTATTTGAAACGTATCCTTCTTTTTTGGTTTAACTCTCTCCTAGTTTTGGTGTCTTAATACTTGCCTACACAGTTTAGTTCAGTTTTTGCAATGAATAATAAAAACAAAAGTCCATATATTTACAGTTTTATTCAGATTAAAATGGATTGAATAGAACATAATGTAACCCTTTGTATCTACTATGCGATTAAAAAGACTTAACCTTTGATAACGTAGGTATGTCTGATAAAAGCATTGAGATCCAGTGCTTTGAATGTGCAGACACAAGTACAGAACTCCCACGGCTGTCTCTCTACATTGTGCATGAAAAGTGAGTGTGACCTTATGCCTGAGGGACAGTATATACGCTGGCTGGGTCTGAGGGGAGCCTCATCGAGAGGCAAACTGCGAGCGGGCGCACAGCTGTAGCGGGGAGAAAGTGGTGCAATGCCTCTCCGTGCCTGGATGAACACTGTTTAATGAAGCGTGGCAGATGAGAGAGGAAAGGAGTGTGTCTGCAGGGTAGGCATGGCCCTCTTGTTCCTATGCAACCAGGGCGGCTGGTGAGGTGATGCAGGAACGCCTCTTTCCTGCTTATTTCTCTTACTGCCAACATGTTGTCTCTCCCTATTTGTGGACAGTTGTCCTTTTTCTGCCTCCCTTTTACATTCATCTTTCCCCATAACATGTGATGGAGTGGACTTAAATATCTTCCAGATATTCTGTATGGAAATGTCTCAAAGTTACATCAGTAAAAGTAAATTAATATATAAGTCATGACTGTTACTGTTTCTTCCTATTATGAAAACTTTTATTTTATTTGTGTTCATATTTACAAATGCACACACATCTACTTATACATAAGCATTATGCATAATTTACTCCACTATATTTGCCAGCGAATCTCTTTATTAAATCAAATTTATATAAATACACATATGTGATAAACAGGGAGATTTGTGTCTGCAGTATGAACTAACATCTCAATCTGCCAGAAATAAATAGGTTTTCTTAACTAATCAGTTGGTTGATCTTGCTCTTTCAACCAGAAGTTCAAGCAAGAGCAGATGTGCTATTTTTCAGAGGTAGTTCCTTGACTGTGGTTCACTAAATAAGAGGAAGAATCTCCTCTGAGAATATAGCCTGTCCTATTTTTGTGCACAGATTGTTTACAGAATATTACGAAACACAAAATAAGAGTTAAAACGGAGAAGACAATGTCATAGTCCAAATTATCAGCAATGACTTGAAAAACTTCAGATCCTCTGGTTCTCTCCTATAATCACGAAACAAGAAAGTTATTGTGATTTAACCTAAGCTAAAGGTGACGTGGCCATGCTGAGGAAAGAACAATGTTCCGATGTTATACAGAGCAATGTTTTGATATTTCTGAGAGATAAAATGACCAAAGCGATATAAAAGCTTGAAAAGTGTTAATTTGTTCAATTTAAGTAACTTATGTTACTTCCAAAAACCAGATTATGCTGCCAGGTGTAAACATCTGCTCTGATCCAGATGTCCGGCTCTGCAGGTGATGAGTGAGTTCTGGCTCCATGAAGGCGACCCCGTTACCCTTCTACAATTAGATCTGGCTATGACTGGTCCAGCTTCACTTCAATCCAATATGCACAGAGAACAATACAAATCTGACAGGATGACAACCCAAGCTGTACTGTAACTGGTAAGATGCTGGTTCAAATCCCTACTCCGTCCATCTCAGTCATTGGGTTCTTTTCTGCTTTTCCTGCTAGTGACGGGTGTTGATTATAAGATAGCCTTGCTACTGGCAGTCCACCCTAATGCAGCTGTAGCCACAATGTATCTTAACATCATCAACATGTGAATGAGTGAATAATTGAATTGTGCTTTGGAGTCCCCTGGACTAGATAAAGCATTATGCAAGTCTATAATGTATCTGAATTGCCATGACTATACAATTAATTTCATGTTTGTTTATTGTTCTTGTGTCTACTTTGTTTTCAACTGGACCTTTAAGAAATGACAACTGCTGATGCTTTGTACCATCTACCACAAATTTTAATGTGTAAATAATCAGCCTGAGAGTCTATTTAGGCTCCAGTTCCTATTCCATCCTCTTGTGTGTCAGGTTGTATCTTTGAAAATGTGTTTTGGTTGTTTGGTTTGTTTGCTGTTTTCAGTTTTATACTTCTTCTATTAAATTCAAACCGTCTGATGTTTTTGTAATTACCTTGATGAAGGCCGCATGCTGAAACAAGTCGGTCTATTAATACTTTTGGTTTCTCAATGCTGCTCTCGGAGTCCTCACCGCAGGACTGTGACTCATGCTTATTTGCCTTGGGAAATCCTATTGAGAGGAAAAGCCCTGGATAACAAAGACCCTGGGTCACAGAGCTACTCAAACCCCTGCACCACCTCAAGGGGCAGTTCTTCAGAGGGGCAGAGGTCAATCTCTACGCCAAACAGAGAGGTTTAAGTATCTTGGTGTCCTGTTCAAGACTGAGAGAGCAGGAGATGGCTGGACGGATTTGAAGATAGCTCTGAGTCTGAAGCTCTTACTGGTTTATTTCTGTTCCCACCCTAACCTGTTGTCATGAAGTTTGGCTCATGACTGAAAATCTCTGATGAAAGAAATGGAAATTAGCTTCCAGCATAGTTTTGACTTAACTCGACTTCTTCATATATGGGACCTCGAAGCAAAGTGAATTAAGGTGGATCATGTGTTTGACTGAGATGCTTCTTTGGCAACAATTTTAGAGGTTTTTGAGCTTCTTTAGGATTGACCTAGAACCTGCTAGAAAGACTAGCCTTCCCTTCTGGTGTTGTAAAGTCTTAATATCTAGTGTCCCAGGGATTTCTGTGTCTCCTCCCCCACCTTCCATGACCTGATCTTGGATAAATAGAAGAGAATAAAGGTATACATTAGACCCCATTCAGATTTTTTAAAAACCTTTTATTATACTGTTATACTGGACTGTCTGATCTGATGAGGCTCACAATAAAATATTTGATGTCATATCTAGTCCAGTTCTCCTTGTAACATGGCTGCCACAATCAAGATGTGAAATGCAGTGACAAAATAAATAATGCTGATTAAGTTTTTTCATAATCACTCTTGGATTGGAGCACTATCTTGAAGAAGGCAACGTCAAAGATTTTGGTAAACACCAGAGTCAATACTGAGGCTCCCCCAAAACACATCAGTAGTCATAAGCAGTTATGTTATAATTCTACTTTCGCCATTGCTGTGTAAAATTACAAATTACATCAATACAAAAAAAAAACAATGAACAATAAAAGCAGTGCAGAAAAAGAGTCTGTAATCACACTTTGTGAACCATTTCTTCCAAGCAATTGTGCTACACCACTACAACCTCTTTAAAAAATTACCATCTATTGTGCAGCCACACATTTCCTGTGGGCAACAAGTGCAGATCTATTCTTAGCTGATGGCCACGACTTCATCACTTTCCACTCCTGCCTTTCATAGGTTGGACGGGATTAGGTGTGATGCAGCCCTGCAAGAACTCGCTGTGTTGGTGCAGCTTGCGTCCAGCTGTAGGACAGTGGGGCCCATTGACCATCTGTCTCCAACCAACAGATTCCAGTCTCAGTCCTCAGAACAGGAGTATAAAGGGGGCGGGAGCAAACTGAGGTTGGATGGGGGGAATCAGCTTTGTGTTACCATAAAGCTGTCTCTCCTCTCTCCTAGCAACGGACTCCCATTTTCTTGGTTTTCGGGCATCATGGTCCTGTTGGTTTGGAGCGCATGGCCCCCTTACTGACTCTCTCTTTCTCTCTCTGTCCTATTTATGGTAATGAGCCATCTGCCCTCTCTGAAACAGCCGCCCAAATGAAGGAGAAGCTGGGAGGGGGTAGGGGCTGCTGGTTGTGGGGTGTCTCTGACAGACAGGAGTCTGAGACAAAGACGCTTATCCTGTTGTGTCTGCCTCTGCACCAGTAGATGCCTTTAGATAGTAATGGGCTCAGTGATGACCAGAAACAGGAACAACGTTTTAAACCCGGCTGCATTGTGAAGAAAGAATGCAATTTATCAAAGGGGAGTTGTTTAAAAGAAGAAATTAAATATAGACCTTGTTTGCTTGTGCACCTGACAGATGGAAGAAGCAACACAGAGAGAGTGCTACCACCTGCAGGTTACAGCCTTAAATTGTTCTTACACCTTGAACATTTGAGATTGCAATTCAGGTTTGCGACACACACACCTAACACCCCCACCATTTTTAAGATCTGCTTCGTAAATGTGCCTCTATGACTTCATGACACAGGAGACTGGTTGGAACAGAAGCACATGCAGAGCCACCCAGCATTCAATAGACCTCTGTTGCCACTGGATACTAGATTGGTTACCAAGCCAACACATGTTCCTCACTGTCATATCTTCAATATATTAGTGTCAAAAATAACAGTGATCCCCAGAGCTAAACTCTACATAGTTAATGCCTGGATGGAGTTACTCATTTTACTGTATATCTCCTGAAAATACGTCGTGGTCAAATTTTGTGAATAAAAATAGAAGTTAAAGATAGTCTAATATCTGTGTGCTTCATGATAAATGTTCCCCTTTAGCTATAGCAACACTGAGTCAAAGCATTTCCTCAATAGCAGACAACAATGAATCATGAACACATGCTGCCATTTCCAGCCAAGTAATCTGTTAATATAGCTACTGTACCCTGTAAACCTATTCAGGCCAGATGAAATCTTACTTAGTTTTGTTTTTTTCTTGCATTAAAACAGCAGTTACTGGGATTTTTGTATTGTGAACAACACAAAATAGTACAGACGTATGTAAATTTCTAAAAAGTGAATTTTTATTTTAAGATTTCAAAAAAAAAAAAAATGTCACTGCGTCTAAAAACTGAACTTTTTGTTAATTTACTGTCCAAAAAAGCTTAAACTTGGTCTGTGGAAACACAAATTTTCAAATCTTTCCAGAGATTCTAAATTATAGACCTAGTCAATGAATGCTCAAAAGGTTATTTCAATAATGACGCTTCTTCTTGCTGTTTTTTTAAAACTCAGATGTTTTTAGTGAACAATTAATACTTCTCTTGACAGATTCTCCCACCTGAGCTGTGGCTCTGTGTAGCTCATTCAGAGTTATCTGAATTGTCTGGTGACGTCCCTGGTCTCCAGGATGTTGTTTGTTCTCAAACAATCCTCTGAGTCCTTGAGGAGATCACTAAAGCAAAGCAAAATGTGAAATTGTGACAGTAAGTCCATCAATATTGTCGCTACCAGTCCATACAGCAAAGTCAGGAAAATGTTCAGACTTTATTTGTAAGACATTTTGGAAGCTGTGCACAATTATGTGCTGCTTTTGTGGTAGCGTATCACGAAAAATCCCAATACAGTACAAAGAAGTTTGTGATTGCAATGTAAACCTTCGAAAGGCAATGTGACCATTTGAAAATGTAGTTCCATGTAAAAGATCCTGAGGCTCCCTCTTTTTATCTATGTATGATCAGCACAAGACCTCCAGATAACTCCTTTCATGAGGTCAGTCACCTTTAACCCCCTCAGGCAAAGTCACAGATAAATCAATAAACCTTTAACTCACACATGGCCCTACATTTGTAATTTCATCTGTTTGTCCTTCTTGACATTAAAGACTATTTACTTCTCTTCCAAATGTCTTTTTCAGTTACATCTGACTGTTTTGGAGATTAAGGATTATGATGAGTTTAAGGCCTAAAAACTGATTTGGGACATCCTGAGAGTAGTTAAAGGCACTGATCCATTCTGTTGTTAATTTATGTGTTTGAAACCGGTGAGTTGATTACCTCACTGACCAACATCTCAGATCTTTTGGTCACACCTCTCGAAATGCGAATGATAGTGAAACCACCTGGGGAGAGGATAAAAGACTGGATAGTGTTAGTAAGTAGATGATAGCTGAGCCCACACCCCGTCTGAGTGCCGTCTTCTGACTGCGTTTTCATTCTACTTGTGACGTTGGTAATGATTTATTCAGTGATGGATTACTTATTTTCATTAACAAAAAAGAAGTTAATCATCTTTATGATGTCTCATAGAACTTTAAAAATATGTGCCACAACAGTTCTAACTTTAAAGCATTTTGTTGGAGTTTTATGGGAAGTACTGACATAAAGGTAGTACATAATTGTGAAGTGAATAAAGAAAAGAATACACACTTTTCAAAATTTTCCCCAAAATTAAACTCAGAATTAAAGATTGTATAAACTCTTATCCTCGTGAGTCAATACTTTTTATTTCTCTGCAGTTGCAGTTCTGGGTTTTTTGAGCAGTGTCTTTGCACATCCATTGATTGGCGAGAACCAGCCAAGGGCTCCAAAAGACTCGCGATTAGGGCAGAGGTTCCCTTTCTACACATGTTGCTATTTTACATTGTGTATTAGAATGACCAAGTAAAAATCCAAGCACAAGTCCAGTAAAAAAAGATTGTTCCATGACTTGAACAGTGATATTCATAGATGCTTTGAGATATTTTATAAAGAGCAACAATCTTCCCATCAACTCTAACCAGCTTCCCTGATCCTGCTGAAGAAAAGCATTACCACAGCATGATCTCGCCACTACTATACATCATCTGCCATGTTTTTCCACTACACATGGCATTTTGACCTAACTAGATTTTCTTTAGGGTTGTCAGGCTAAATAGAAATGCACATTCCCAATAAAATAGATAAAGTTGATATTTAGCTAAGATATTACAAGATGAAAAAGAAAAATTGCAAGAATCCTATTTGACAGACACCTAAAACCCTCAGGGAACAACACTAAATGTTATCAACACTCCTTGAAACAAGCCCTGAAATTACTTCTCAGATAATCCTTTCCCACAAAAGCAATGATTATATTATTCTCCTTTAAAATAAAATAAACCTCCTTTAACAACACCTCAGCTTCTTAGCAATTCTGCTTAATGGTCGCAACAAACTCTAAATATGACAGCATTTTGAGGATAAATATAGACTTCAGATCTTACGTTGAGCTTACAACCAAGAATGAGAGATGTCTCTAAGAGAGTTGGTATCACTTAGCAAAATGGAAATGGAAACAATTTCAAGTCTAATTCAGACAAAAAAAGGCATGGGGCAGTCATGTGATACTCTTCACTAAC
The DNA here is from genome assembly GCA_902982915.1 of Phalloptychus januarius. Classification (NCBI taxonomy): domain Eukaryota; kingdom Metazoa; phylum Chordata; class Actinopteri; order Cyprinodontiformes; family Poeciliidae; genus Phalloptychus; species Phalloptychus januarius. Next base: position 12,417,559 of record CADWAE010000131.1, read on the forward strand.
ACAGCATTCACTCAGATGATGACTTAAGAGGACATCTAGTGGACAACACAGCAAATGACATGATGCAACGGAGCATTATTATTGGCCAACAACATAGACTTCAGGTTCAGAAAAGACAAGTTCAATTTCTCAGAAATAAATGAAATTCTCTCAGGTAAATAAAACCCCCAACTTTATTAAGATTTGCTGCATTGTATCGCTTTTAGTGCTTTTAGTGCTCCATCCACATATCAGCTGAATCTTGATTTACATGGTGGAGACTGCTTTTACCTGGCAGTTCTTGTCGTGGGCAAGGAAAATTACAAACAAATGTCAATTTCTAACCTCACTTACGTAGGGCACGTTTCCATTGCAGAAACCAGGAGATTTCTGCATGCATCCACTTCAGACCTGCAGCGAACATACAACATAACCTCAAATATGGTTCAAAGGTTACCTCAAATATGACACACAACTATTTTATTCATCAGTTGAACATTCTGGATTACCACAAATGAATAAATGAAATTATTGTAATGAATACAAATTAAGCGGTTTTCACTTTTCAGTGCTGGGGAATAAAATATGACAAGAAAATACTAATTTCTTAAATAATGTCTTTTCAACATTCTTGTTTAGAAAATGTGAGAACAATTTTGCAGGGTGGACTTTTATTACGTACCATTTTGTTCACAGTAAGTTGTCTTTTGGGTTTGCTAATCATGTTATTGGTTTAATAAGACTTTCCTAAAGAAAAAAATATATCCAGGGCTGATATGATGCATCATTATTTTGAAAAATGTCTTCATCATCAGCAAAAACAGCAAAAATTTATGGACAAACAGAAGTGTGTAAATGGCACCAATAATATTGAATGACAAGTTTTATTGTCACAAGTTTATTGTTAACCGCAGACCACAGTTGCCTCTCTTCAACCTTGGAAGATTGTTTTCTTCTTTTTATGTGTAATTGGTGGTTTCCTCTTGGCTTTTCTGCAAATAATAACAATTTCCTTCAGCAGATTTCTAACAGTAGACACTCCCACTTGAGCTCGTTTGACTTTTATTTCTGAGATTGTGCATTTTGTATTTCCAAGGGAAATTACTTTGAGTTTTCTGCCCTGAAGCTACAATGTTTTGATTTTCTTTTGCACCCTTCCCATTATGCTGGCAGTTGCTCCAGATTGTTCTGCAGACACAACTGACTCGGAACAATCAGCATCGTTTGCTAAACTCCATGTATATTTACTTTTTTGAAGGACTTCTACAATAATTTTAGTGTTTCAACAGACAGTTTACTTGTTGAGGAAACGGTTCCAGCTAATCAGATAAGTGCTCTCTTTTAACTGAAGACTCATCTGCATAATTAGAGTAGTGCATATATTGATTTTAGAAATGCAAATTAAAGAATGATTCTGTGCTTTGTTCATTTAGGTCATCAAAATAAGGAAGATTAATTTCAATAATGTAATTTATTTAGCTATTTCATTTGACAGAAATTAACTTAAAGACAGTGATAATATTTAAATTTTTGAGAAACCTGGTCTAGTAGTGAGGCTAGAAAGAAACTCTCTAATAATGAGACAGCTTAACTTGTTAATGTTTGTTGTTGTTTTCTGGCCCATTGTGCTTAAACAGTTAGCTTGCTTTTGTATTCAATCATATTGTCTGTGTTATTTCTTTTTTCAAACTTTGCTGCACAATCAGTGAAAATCACTTAATATGCTGTTTGTATAAGAACATAACATGTCATGGTCAGTTGTTTTTATGATTATTTTGGTATTTTTGTCAAGAATATCTAGCTTGAGTTGTTTAATTTATATCTTACAGTTGTCACATATTTAAAATATATTTGTCTTCATGTGATCCTTTTGTTTTTTATTAATTTTTTTTATTTAAGAAGTCACTTAAACTAGCAAAGTTTCAATGAACACAAGTGAACCAAAACAGATAACATAATCAAAAAGGTAATTTGTCAAAATATTAAAATTAAAAGTCATTCAGTCACTCAGTGTGATATGTATGTTTGGTTCTGAGGTTCAGGGACCAGTATATCAATTGTGTCAATAAACACAATCGGGACTGGACACTGTATGGGGATCATTTGTAAGCTAAAGTAACGAGACAACAACTGTAGCTGCGGCAAACCACACATTCCCATACAGTACATACTTTCAAAAAAATGTGTTAAAGTTTAAAGATCGTCTTAAATCGAGCGCCTTCAACAGAAAAGGCAATGATAAGGCGAGCAGTCTACGCATGTGATGCGACTGAGGCCTGACGGACTGTCACTGTCTGTTATGGCTCCTCCTGCTCCAGAGGAACGGGGCCAGACGTAACACCAGTGCGGGCGAACGGGGAGCAGCACAGCGATACGGTCCTCTCGAGCCGCGGCGAAAGATGGCAGCTCGTCAAATGTTTAACAAAAAGAAATAGACGGCGTGTTCGGCGTCGCCTCTTCTGCCGTGAAAGCTTCGACATTTTCTCAAGATTACCAACACCCCAAATGAACTCCGTCAGAGCAAGTAACGTTAGCAGAAGACCTAGGCGAGTATCAAGGCCGCGCCCGGTGCAGCCGGATAGGAACCACCAGGAAAGAGGTAATTTTCCTTCAACTAGCGTTAGCTTTGCTTGGAGGCTTCTCAAACTCCCAGCCGCAGTTGCTTAGTTGACTATGCAAGGACAATACGTAGTAGTTTGAGTTAAAATGTTGGACATAAAGAAAAGACGGGTTAGTCACTGTGAGCCTAACACGGCATTCTCAGTCGGTGAACTGTAGTCAGGAAACGCCGAGGCTTGTGTGTTTGTAGCTGGCATTTAGGCCGCGCTTTGTTTTGCTTGATTTTATGTCCCGAGTCGACTCGTCTTTTGCTTGTCTCACGCAATACCGCTGCTGTTTTAAGTGTTTTTGTGTGGCAGAATTATTAATGTTTCACAAACGAATAACATAATGTACATATTATAGTGGAATGACGGATGACAAACGCCTGGAAGGGCGCATTAAAGGGTTTTGCTAGTTGCAGTAGCATGCTAATTAAGTGCAACCCGTACTAGTTAGTTATTATTGGAGTATTTAGACAGCAATATACGTACATTTGGTTTCGTACCTCAAGCCGTCATTTCCCCCTAAAAAAGCCCCCGTCTTTATAACCTCTGCGATGTTAAAATGTCAGTCGCGCTGCCCGTCATTATGACTAACTTTTTCTCTTGAAATAACCCATTAGGTTTTAGCATTTTGGGTGACATTAAACAGTGAACCATTAGTGGCCTCAAGTTGAAGCATTTTCTTGTACTTGCAGTGACTTATTGTCAAAGTGCCAATTGTATAGACAATGTTCTGGTAATAATTATGGTCTGAATGTAGTTTGACGTTATTGGCAGCTGTAGGGGATGTTGAAATATTTGATCTCTAAATATAGGAATGGGGGATTATAAATTTCGTACAGTAAGGAAATATAAGATCATTATGTTAATGATCTTATATTAACATAATATAAGATCATGTATTGTAGATGTACTACAATACATGTTTTGTTTTTTCCACTCTAGGTTTTTAAAGTCTACTGGACTTTAATAACCTAAAGTTATTAAACTTTAGGTTAATAACTCTAACCCAACTTTAACTTTAACCTAAAGTTAAACCTAAAGTTAACTTTAACCTAAAGGTAAAGTTATTAACCTAATAATAATAATAGACTTCAGCTGGTTATTAAAGTCCAGCAGAAGTCTACTGGACTTTAATAACCTAGAGTGGAAAAAACAAAACATGTATTGTAGTACATCTGCTTACATTTATTAAAAATAGAAAAACAATAATTATTCCTACTGCTGCAAAAATAATGCAGCATATTGATCACGACAGCAGCAGTGTTGTCATAAAAGTGACTGCTAAGGGGATTTCAACTAAACATTCTTGTATATATTTTACTTACTTAGTATAATAGTATAACAGGACTATTTCCAAACTGATGAATTGATCATTCTTACCTTACATACCATTTTTATTCATATAAGTAAAGTATCTAAACTTTACTTGGCATCAGTAAAAGAAATTTAAACCATAGGAGTGTTATAATGTAGTATTTCATCAGTTTTGAAACTGTTAACTTAATGCTTATCTAAAAAACAATATGGCATTTACATTTAGGTTTTAAATATTTGATACCAATAAAACAAAAAAAGCATTTGCATTTACTGGAAACTGAGAATGATTTCATACCAGAGTTAACAGCGTTTCATTTAAGATAGTCAGAGAAGTCGGGATTCCAAAATTGGAAACGCCTAAGTAGCCATGTTTGTAGTACTTCTTTGGATTGTTTTAAGCTATACTTTCCAATTTAAAACACCACTGTCAATTTCTTCAGTTCAGAGTTGCAGGCGGTACATGTAACATTGATTTCAGATGCACTCTTGCAAGTGTGTATTGTAAAATGTATATATTTCCCCCCCAGTTTACCATTGTTGGTACAATGCTCAGCCATATTGGATCTTGAAGTCGGCGTCTGAACAATTCTGATTTTCCTAGTGGGAAGTCCAACTTCCAGTTGATTTTTCCGACTCTGAAATGCGAACACAATACTTTTTTAGGTGTCATAATTACAGCTAAATTATCATCTACATTAGAAAATGAACAATGTTTACAATATTATTGTGCAATACAACTTTGAAATATTTGATCAAGTAACAGCAAATAACAATGAAAAAGATGGACTTTAAGATTTAATGAAACAGATGATTCAAGATGCTTATTGAGAAGTGTTGGAGGGCACCGTTAATTAAGCATTTTTACAAGACATAGAATAGATTGTCGTATTATATTATGTTTGTACTGAAACATATTTGCATTCTTAAACTGTACTACAAATGGGTTTGTGCATTCACATTATTTTTACTTGTAATACATACTGTCAGTGATAAAGGAAATTTTGAAAAAATGAAACTCATTAGTTGCTTAAATTAGTTCTTTGAGGTGTAAACATAGAAAGTGGAGTAATTTGCAATGGTATTGTGGAACTTATAGAAATCACTCATTACAGTAGTATTGTTGTAGTAGTAATAATGTGAAATTCCTTTTCTCTAGTTCACACAACTCCACCGTAACCCTTTTTAAGACATATTTGGTGTTTTTGTATTGTTTATGTAATAATCGACTAGACTCTTATCAGCCAGATAAGAGTCTAATCTATTATTTATCATAGCCTTTGACCTTAGCTGTTGTATGATGTGTAATAGGCTGAAAATGGTGGAAATTCTTGATGTGGATTTGTTTAATGAATAGTAAATAAAAAATCAGATTTTTCAGTATTTTTGTCTTTCACTTGAAGTGTTCATCAACACAGAATGATGAGTAGGTTTAAAGATGTGCGTATGGGTTAGTTTATGCTAAAAGCTGTGACATGTTTGGGTGTTGTTGATGATTAAATCCCCTCTTGATAGGATTTGTAATAAATTTATTCTTTACAGAGAAAATCCTAAAAAGGGCAATTTACCTTTCTTGATTTTGATCTCGGCTCCTCATGAATACTGTTCGGTGCGCACACGTGTATTTCTTATGTCTTCTAAGTTTATTTCTGAAAGCTTATATTGTAATTTGAACTGTTAATTCAGGTGATGAGTTATTGTATTAATCCTATTCAACCAGGTATTTTGATATTTCAGCGTTTGTGAGCTTCAAAACAAAATATACCAAAGAGGAAACATTTTATTTATTGGTACATAAGGAACTTTTTCTTTTTCATGAGCTTAAAATTCACATGAGCAAAAGTTTTTGCCCATGATGTTCTTGATAAATGTACTTTTGTTGTTGTTGTTTGGTTTGATTTAATTACTATCTTTTTCCCCCTCATCTTTTAACTGTAGATGAGGACATTCCTGCAGAAATGGTTGCAGAAGAATCCGGTCCAGGAGCTCAGAATAGTCCCTACCAGCTTAGAAGAAAGTCTCTACCCAAGAGAACCGTGTGTCCCACAAAGACAAACATGGAGGTATGGCTTTTCTAAAACAGCAGGCGGAAAACGATTGATGGAAGAAAAAAGTTTTTAAAGATTATTCTATAACTAATAATGAGAAATTTCGTGTGGCCTACAGGGTGCTTCCACTTCAACAACAGAAAATTTTGGACACCGACCTAAACGTCCCAGAGTTTCAGGAAAGTGTCCAGATTTACCAGGTACTTGCACACATCATTTTTTCTTGTTTACAGCACACACATCATTATGTTTTACATATGTTGGGAGTGAAAATGTTGGCTGAACATTTAGTCAAAGTAAGCTGATGCAAAAATCTCATGGCGGCTGTTCATAAAGAGGTTTATATATACTGCAGTATTTGTTTGTACTTGTGACTTTATTATGCTTGCCTATTTTTCTGAGCTCCAGGTTATTTTGCTACTTCACCAATTTGCACCTCTGATTTTCCTTTCCCACTTTTTTCCCAGTTTTGTTCCTGTGTAGTTAAGTCACTGTGCATCAGTTTACTTTTCAACATGGTTAATAATTCTGATTAAATAATTGGGATAAATAGTCTCTTGAAGTGGAGAAAAATCATTTATAATTTAATTCAGCTGTATATTATTTAGAGTCTTTGTTTTGCAACCTGTTTCTCCTGATTATTATTTGGAACCTTATTTTGACCTATTGGAGTTGAGTGGTTCTTCATAAATATGACAGATTTTAACACCTTGTCAAACCAAAGTAACTCTTATGTGATCTAAGCAAACATGAAATCATGTTCTGAATTAATTAAGCTTTATCTATCTATCGGTGTTGTTCTGTGTTTAGACATCAATTTGGGCAGATCCTTTTGGATTCAACATGTAGTACTGCTTTAAACTTATATATGAGGAACTTATACTGTCTGGTGTTCATGACATTTGGGCCTTTGGTATCCGCTGCTGCTCTTGTCAAAGGACTTGAAATGGATGTTTGCCTGTGACACAGTTGGCTTCAGTTGTACTGAAGCCAACTGTGAGCTTATATCATGTTATGCTCAAGGTTGGCCAAAGTGGCTCATTTTAAAATAAGAAGCAATTCAACTATTTACAAAATATTGTAGTAAATGTTCTCATTTATTGCTTCATTTTGACTTGGTGCCAGAAATTCACACAAATATTTTATTTTTCTTCTCCCATTCTAGTTCTAAGTCCTGAGTAACTGTTTTGTTTGCTCCTGTGATCTTGGTATAAATATGTCAGGTCTGTTCCCAGAGACATACTGTGATCTAACGTCAGGGTCCTTGTCTTCCCAGCTGCTCCAGCAGAACAGTATTTGCAGGAGAAGCTTCCAGATGAGGTGGTGCTGAAGATCTTCTCATACCTATTGGAGCAGGACTTATGCCGTGCAGCTTGTGTGTGCAAGCGCTTCAGTGAGCTGGCCAATGACCCCATCCTCTGGTGAGGATTGTTGTCCAGTTAATGTGACTTGCATGTTGGTATTGAACATGCAAGTCAATACCAAATACCAAAAAGGGTTAGGGTTAATAATATACTTTTTGATTAAAAATGAGAACATTATTTACTGTCGATGTGTTTTAACATTTCAGGAAGCGATTGTACATGGAGGTTTTCGAATACACCCGACCCATGATGCACCCGGAGGCAGGAAAGTTTTACCAGATAAATCCAGAAGAGTATGAACAGCCAAACCCATGGAAGGAGAGTTTTCAGCAGCTGGTGAGGAAATCTCATTTATAAAATAGCTTTCGTCCTCCTTGTGGTTTCTAGCAAAAGTTAGCATTCAGCCATCGCTTTAGTGTTTTAAACCAAACTAAAAGAAGATGCATTTAACAAAATGTCTTCAGCTTTCACTTTGTCAAACTTTGTATTATGAGAACAGCATATTTTTATGGGTTAAAAAAAGTATATTATTAAAATAACTCCAGAAAGATTTTGTGATGCAGTTTGTCTTCTGAGAATTAAGTGTTTGTGTGGATGTAGATTTCCCAAATGAAGCTCAACATGTTTTTATACGTTTCTAAAGTAAAACTACTCTAGGAGCATAGGAGAATATAGAAATGATATATATATATATTTACTATATATTTAATTGCATGCAGATTCTTGAGATTTATGTTCAAAATATTCACTTGGAGTTACTTGAGTAGTATCTGCTTATCTGAACATTCAACAAATCAAATAAAAATTTTTTTAGACTTTTTAAAAACTTTTCTAAAATACAGAAAGGGGTCTTGTGGCCTTGTTTAAAATTTGTGATTGTGCATATGTTGAGGCAGCAAATCAAAAAGCAAAACATCATTAAAATTACACATTTATATCAAGGCTCAATGGTACAAATTAAGGATTAAATAATGCTATTTAACTATGAATGAATTTAAAAGCCCCGAGCATTAGAGAATTATTTGATTTTTATTGTTTAGTTAAATAGAAGAGAAAAAAATCTGTTTTCTTTTTGTCCACAGTTATCTAGAATAAGAAAATAACCAGGCTGTGGAGCAGCCCTGCATTTTCTCTTTTTGGATTTTAAAATGTTTCATACTATTTTTTACTCTGAAATCTTGGACAGTTACTTGTCCAGTATAAATGATTTTCTCTCTGTTGTGTTGTTTTCCTTTTTTAGTATAAAGGGGCCCACGTTAAGCCAGGCTTTGCAGAACACTTCTACAGTAATCCTGCCAGATACAAAGGAAGAGATAACATGTTTGTAAGTCAAACAGCTTTTTTTAACTCTGATGTTTTTTAATCTACAATTTGTAAGTGCAGTACTCACTTATTAATTTTTTTCAGTATTATGACACCATAGAAGACGCTCTGGGAGGCGGTCAGGAGCCTCACTTCGACGGCTTGATATTTGTCCACTCTGGCATTTACACGGATGAGTGGATCTATATTGAATCGCCGATCACAATGATTGGAGCTGGTATGCGTGTCTTAAATCTATTTCAGAAGTCCATTTGAACTAATCTTGTCTTGCTATTAAAACTGTTCTAATCTTTTTGCAGCTCCTGGAAAGGTTGCAGAGAAAGTCATCATAGAGAACACCAGAGACTCCACTTTTGTTTTCATGGAGGGCTCAGAGGACGCTTACGTTGGATTTATGACGATCAGGGTAAAAACACTTGTGGTTCATAATTGTAGTATGTAGAAAGTTTAGTGCAATTTCTTCTTGTTTCCATGGTTGTGCATGTTTATTGATAGTTATTTTGTATTTGTTGTCTGCTCTGCAGTTCAACCCTGACGATAAATCCGCCCAGCACCACAATGCGCACCACTGCTTGGAGATTACAGTGAACTGCAGCCCCATCATCGACCACTGCATCATCCGTAGCACATGCACAGGTAACACTGTCCTCTAATACAAAACTTAGAAAGATCTGCTTGTTTTATATTAAAATTCAAGAAATTAAAAATAGAAAAATCACAGTTTGTATATTATTGCTATGTTGGTTTGAAGTGTTGTATTATATTGTGTTGTTTTATGTTTATGTTCTTTCACTCTGAATTGCCTTTAGCTGAAAGGTGCTATATATAATAAAGCTGCCTTACATTTTCTTATTACACTTGTACGTTTTTCAGAACTGCAGTTTCCTTACTTTGTATATTTGTTTGATCTTTATTTCCATGTGCTTTAATTTGCTCTTTACTTTGCTGCGGATACACTTTAAGTGACAACTATGCAATGATTATATTTCATTCTTTTCTCTTTCAAAAATAAGTAAATCTTTAAATGACTGGAGATGCTGAACTTGTTTTTCTTTTTAAACTTTTTTTTTTTGTGTTACGCATGCTGACAAGGTTTTTCTGTTTCAGTTGGGTCCGCTGTGTGTGTCAGTGGTCAGGGAGCCTGTCCCACAATAAAGCACTGCAACATCAGTGACTGTGAAAATGTTGGCCTTTACATCACTGATCATGCACAGGTAATGTATATTTCTCACTTGTATAATATTAACATTTGATCATCTGGTTTTGTGTGGCAGTAATTTCATCTTAATTCTACTAAAGGAGTAGAATCTCAGACACTGTTAGGTACTGAGATCCACCAGTCAGGCTATTCTTGGCTGATATAGAGCTTTTATTTGTCTTTTGAAAGACATAAAATGGTGGGAATTTTTACCTTTGGTGCATTTAATGAATAGAAAAATGTCAGGATATTCTGCGATGATCAAAGGTCTTAGAAAAATTGTGCGATCACATAAAAGTCCCAACAAATTGATCAGCAACAAACCTTTCTGTTGAGAAAATAGCTTTTGGTAAACATTGTTACATTGTTAGTGCAACTATTTATTTTATATTAAATATTTTATTTTAAGTGCAAATAATTACTAATGCGTATTCATGTTATTGTTTAGGGCATTTACGAGGACAATGAGATTTCAAACAATGCTCTGGCGGGGATTTGGGTGAAGAACCATGGCAACCCAATCATCAGAAGGAATCACATCCATCATGGCAGAGACGTTGGCGTCTTCACATTTGATCACGGCATGGTAAGATATAAAAGCTTCTCACAGTCAGCTGCTGGGTTTCCTTCTTAAATATTTGGTTTCAAACTCTTTGCTCATCTTTGCAGTGATAAAACAGACCTCTGTCATTGTTCACACACATGTTCGATACATCTTGCCTCTTTGTGCACTAACTCCGTGTTACTCTGCGTTTTGTAGGGTTACTTTGAGAGCTGCAACATCCATAGGAACCGGATTGCCGGCTTCGAGGTGAAGGCGTATGCCAACCCCACCGTGGTTCGTTGTGAGATCCATCATGGTCAGACTGGTGGCATCTATGTGCATGAAAAGGGGCGTGGGCAGTTCATCGAAAACAAGATCTATGCAAATAACTTTGCAGGCGTGTGGATAACCTCAAACAGCGACCCCACAATAAGGTCAGTGTGGCCAGACTGACAGCTGGGGCTTTCCTTTAAAATGCTACATAATCAAATATGTCGTGTTGTCCAAACGCAGGGGTAACGCCATCTTCAATGGCAACCAAGGTGGCGTTTACATTTTTGGTGATGGCCGAGGCCTCATTGAAGGCAACGACATCTACGGCAACGCCCTGGCAGGAATCCAGATCAGGACGAACAGCTGTCCTATCGTGCGACACAACAAGATCCATGACGGTCAACATGGTGGCATTTATGTGGTAAATTCAGCTGTTAAAACAAACCTTTTTGTTCATTTTCTTCCATATTTTGTTTGTTGCTTCAGTAGATTTTCTACTCTAACTTGGAAACGTAATAGTGTTTGTTTTTCTTTCTTTGTGTGTGTGCAGCATGAAAAAGGACAGGGAGTCATAGAGGAGAACGAGGTGTACAGTAACACTCTGGCGGGAGTGTGGGTGACGACAGGCAGTATGCCAGTACTGAGGAGGAACAGGATACACAGCGGGAAGCAGGTAAGATGACAGCTTGTTATATGAAACAATTATGTGCAAGTGAAAAATAAAAAAAACATTTTAGTGTTTCTTACTGGATGTTCTTAAACAGACTTTCATTTAATAAAACCCCATTTTAGACCCTAGAAAAATTTAAATGGCCAGTTTTTTTATGCTAGTCTTTCATTGGTTCAGTTTATTGTTTCTACTTTCAATCTATTTATTTTTAATTTGCTTATTATTGTGTAGTATTGGTGAAAATCCTTCTGAAGATATCCACTTAGCCCCTTTGCTAAGGATTTTAAAGATAACTTGTCAATAACTAAGGGTGAAACAAAAGAAATGAGCGAAGCATTTAAAAATAAACCATTTTGTCCCTTTTGCTATTTTTTGTGCCATTAGCTTTCATTCTACATCCATTTTGTTGAGTACATCATCACTGCAGATCATCTATTTAATTTATTTACCTATCTTTACAGAGTTTCTTAGAAAATGTATGAATGTTAGTGACATATGTCAACATCTATGCAGAAACCCTGCTTCATTATACAGTCGGTTGTTTACATTGTTTTGTAATTTTCATTTTGTCACTGTAACCATGAAGACTTTGCCATTAATTCTCAATCAGAGTAGCAGCCTTTAAAGCTCTTCAGTTTAGTGTATTTTACCAAAAAGGAGAAAATTAAATCCCAATATGTGTTATTGAAACAGGTTGGGGTTTACTTCTACGACAATGGCCATGGTGTGCTGGAGGACAACGACATCTACAATCACATGTACTCTGGGGTTCAAATAAGGTTTGTCGGAAAAAAAAAAGTTAATAATTTTGAACATTTTTAATCCCGAGTCTTGATTTATACGTGCTGAAATCAACAGTCTGCTTTAATTTACTCACCAACACCTTTGTCCTTTTTCTTTTCGACAGGACTGGCAGCAATCCCAAAATCAGACGGAACAAGATCTGGGGCGGCCAAAATGGAGGCATTTTGGTTTACAACTCAGGTGGGAAACAAAGTTTTTTTTGTTTTTTTTCCCCCCCAATATAGTGCTTTGCTATGGCAATTTTGTTTACTCAATTTCTCCTGGTTTTTCAGGTTTGGGATTCATCGAGGACAATGAGATCTTTGACAATGCAATGGCGGGAGTGTGGATCAAAACAGACAGCAACCCCACGCTGCGGAGGAATAAGATCCATGACGGGAGAGATGGAGGGATCTGTATATTCAACGGAGGACGAGGTAGTTTATTAATTTGTTATCTAAAAGTCACAGATTGATGCTGTTTAGTATTTTTTTTCCCTGCATTTCTACTGCAGTAAATTTAAAAGTCAGTCTCGTTTTGTGAAGGTTTGCTAGAAGAGAACGACATCTTCAGAAATGCCCAAGCAGGTGTTCTCATTAGCACCAACAGTCACCCCACACTGAGGAAAAACAGGATATTTGACGGCTTCGCTGCAGGTGGGTAACACACGCACAGCTGTTGTTAATAAACTTTGAATGCTGTTTGTTTTTTTGCTTTTTTTAAAAGAGTTATTTTAAATCTGTTTTGCTCCTAAATTGAAGGTATTGAGATAACCAACCACGCTACAGCGACCCTAGAAGGCAATCAGATCTTCAACAATCGTTTTGGGGGATTGTTCCTGGCATCTGGTGTCAATGTTACAATGAAAGGTACTTGCATGCACAAATCACTTATACTAACCAGTTGGGCTGAAACGATTCCTCGAGTGATTCGAGTACCTTGATTACTAAAATTCCTCGAGGAAAATTTACCTTCTTCGAAGCTTCGTTAATTTATGTTTTATTATTTAGCGCACCGTATTCCGGCCAGAACATTATTTGCGGTGCGTGGAGCTCTCACTTCCTCTGAGTTGTTGACGAAAGCTAAGGGTTAGCAGGATAACGTCCAATCTTCAAGTTCGGGCGTGGGGATTTTGATAATGCCCGGGTTTTCATCGTCCTTAAAATGAATGATGCGATGCCTGGAGTGCTGCAGCCTTTCTCCTCTGGGAGCTGCTGGTTCAAAGCGAACGGCGGGAAGAGCAAGCACTGCGGGAGTATTTATACAGGTAAGCAGATAGACTGAACACGGCAGGCGGCTGAGTAGTTGATGCTTACAGTGTAAGTGTAGCTTTACGGACGAACCGCACAATAAACTTCATATCATCCTCAACAAACTGGTCTCAAACAAGTGGCGGAAATCATCTTGGCTGTACATGGCAGGTAGATGAGTTTCTGAGTGACGAACGAAGGTAAACATCCCGTGTTGCTCCTACCCCGTTCTTACTTTGGTCCCCTGGTCTACCGGTCCCCGGACTTACGTTCGTCTGTTCCCTGCTCTATTTCCACCCCTCCTCCCCCATCTTATGTTGGTTCGCTCGCCTGCCGCCCACTCCAAGCGACATTTCCCGTATTCTCAAACCAAAGCTAGGCAGGTATGGAGCAAGGTGAGAGTTCATCTGTTAAACTCACTGAAGATGAATACATGAACTAAAAGCTGGAGCATAAACATTTTTTATAAGCGTATTTGTGAGCCTCCCTCTTTATTATTAAATTGAATATAATTTCAGATCTTTGTGTAACTTCAGATTAACTTAGAAAGTGAGCTATTATTGTTACAGGTTAATTTTCTAAACTACAAAAAAGTAACAGGTAGGGAAGCTCAAATATGAAAAATTGGACTGATACTGATATCTGATAGTAACACTATCAGATATCAGACTAGTGTTATGGAAGATTTACCAATATTTTATTTTATCATTTTTTTTATCCGATTACTCGATTAATCGTAAGAATAATCGATAGATTACTCGACAACTAAAATATTAGTTTACAACAGCCCTACTAACCAGTTGTTAACAAGATATTAATGTTTAAATTTCTCCCATGTCTACTTCAGATAATAAGATACAGAACAATCAAGATGCCATTGAAAAGGCTGTGAGCAGAGGTCAGTGCCTGTACAAGATTTCAAGTTACACCAGCTACCCAATGCACGATTTTTACAGGTAACAAGCTCAATCATGGAGACATTGACGATCTCTCATGGTTTTTGTGTTGGTTTTTCTTTTATTGATGATTCATTTTTGGTTTACACAGGTGTCACACCTGCAACACAACAGACCGCAACGCCATTTGTGTCAACTGTATCAAGAAGTGTCACCAAGGACACGACGTGGAGTTCATTAGACATGATAGGTTAGTATATAAATATATATATATATTTTTTTTCTTTCAGAACAAGCCATTATATCCCTTTATATTAATTGCTTTTGTGGGTGAAATTCACAAACGTTGAATAATTAAATAAAAAATTGCAGTATGTTCTTACAGAAAATAAATGATGTATATATTTTTGATAAAACTTCAAAATGTCAAATATCTACATTGTTGTGTACAAGTGGGCACCATTAACTATTTCAATCCTCTTCATACAACACATATATTCTTGAATTTTATAAAATTTTAAGCCACTTGATGCTAATTTTGCACAACAAATATATAAAAAAGACTCCCTACATAGTTGACTTTCTGTCAGGAAAAATTTCATTTCCTAATGCAATTTTTAGTTAATAGGAAACTATTTCCTACTATAAATTTATTCTTATTTATAGAAAGAAAGAAGTTTTTTATAGCAGGAAACTATAAGTACTAAACTTTGCAAATTTGTTGCTTGGCATGTATCCCAACTAGAGTTCAGAAACGTCTCCAAATTAAAATTTTGAGACGTTTCTGATCCTTAATTAGAACCAGACGCGGCTCCTTTCTGTCCCCCAGAAGACGCACAATATACATATTTACTGTGTGACTTTTAATGTTCAGCGCTTACTGAAGTCTTACTTCTTGGGGGTTTTTGACTTGAGAGGTGCTAAATAAATTAAGCCCATTTATCATTTATGTAGTTTAAAAAGCATGTGAAAGACAAAGCAAAAAAAAAAAATCATGTTTTCCAATTTAATACATTAATTGTATGCATTTCCTGTCTGAACATGACCTAATCTTTATGTTTTTGCATTATAATTCAACCCACTATTTAATTCTTCTTCTTTTGTTTCTTCATGCAGATTTTTCTGCGACTGCGGCGCAGGGACGCTGTCGAATCCATGCACGTTAGCTGGGGAGCCGACTCATGACACAGACACATTGTACGACTCGGCTCCTCCTATAGAGTCCAACACGCTGCAGCACAACTGAGCTCCAGACCCGAGGACCCTTTGTGCCTCGGCTCGATTGAACACACAGACACTTTTAGTTGTGCAGCAGGAGAGGAAAACCGAACTAAGTAACAGATACACTTTGACAGAGCAAATACAGCTTACAAAAAAAACAAAAACACTTGGGACATGAAAATGCTTAAAGATGTTTAGAGGAAAAAAAAAAAGTCTTGATGATGGATGCCTTGCTTTTTGTTAACAAAAAAATGACACCAGTGGATCAGAGGAGAGCAGCTGACTCAGGGTTTGTGGGTTTAACTGGTGAGACGGACAAAAGCCACCTTCGCTCATTTTCCTCAAAGAAGCGCAAGAACAAGATACTTCGGTGATGTACAGATCCAGAGGGTTCTCGTCAGAGGAAAAGGTCCCACTTCCGATGCTTCCACCACTTGGGCGACCGATGTTCTTGTTTGTAACGTACGGGGTAAAAAAAAAACTAAAAAAGAAAAAAAAACCCTTCAGCACTTCAGCTTTTTTTTCCTTCAAGACAACTGATGAGATTTGATTTTATGCTTTTGTGTAGTTTTGTATTTTCATGCAAAAATCTTACTGTACTTGAATGTCTTTATTTTATGAAATGTTTTTTTTTTTTTTTTTTTTTTGGTTATTCCCCAGAATTGCTGTAATTATACTCATGTCGCAGTATCTAACTTCTTTCTGTGAAAGAGACCAGAGAAAAGAGGAAAACAAACACTAAGCATTTTCTCCAGCAATGTTGACTTAGTTTTTTTTTTTTTTTTTGCAACGCAGAAAATCTGATGCCGAAATGTGCTTTGACAAGACCGCTAGAACCTGCTTTACATATTCTATGCATATCATTTATTTTCCATGTTGGTTTGCTAAACATGCGTTTTAGAAGCATGAAACTGAATCCAAAACAACTTTTATTTACAACCAAGTAAAAGTGAAAGGATTACTGATGTGAGAGTATAATTATACATCTGATGGGAAATGAGTCCTATTTGTTTACATCTGGTTCTGTTTTAAAGTGTTTCTTCATTGTCTTTAACATCAGATGCTTGACTGTTTTTACATCCACAAAATTAAAAGCAAAAAGTCTTGTAAAAGCATAATTCTTAGGATTTTTCTGTTTCCAATGTTGCTGGAGAATCGAACAGCTTTTGCTCTACAGAAGCTGAGACAAGTACCTATTTACAGCGCTTTATGGTTTCATCGCCTCCCCCTTCCTTCCATTCATGTGTACTGGTGATTGTGGATTTCTCATACAGACTGAAAATGTATGCATGTATCATAACATCTAGACTTAATATATTGTGAAGTATTCAATAACCGTTATGTAGGCGCTAGTGTGAATTAAAAGGGTTTAATTTCCTAGATGAAACATTGTCATTTTTTCAAAATAAACTTTATTAGATCATTGCGTAGTGTTTTTTCCCCCCCTGAAAAGAACAAAAATAGAAACATGAGGGTTTGTGGGTAAACTACAAGGTGTTAAGCAGTTGAACGAGTGAAGTGAAGCGCGCGTTGTCTGGAGCAGCTTCTTCAGCGAACTGGCAGAGTTTCCTGCAGGGAAAATGGAGAGAAACCGTTAACGGAGCAGCGGCGTTAAACTCGCTGCATTTTTCAAATGGAAGCACACCTGAATAGTCTGAGGCTGATGGTGCTTCTCTCAAACTCTCTGGCCTTCCTATGTCCAGACTGGATGACCTCCTCTGGCAGGTTGGCGAGCCGCGCCGCGTTGAACCCGTAGCTCTTTGGACAAGCGCCGGTGATGAACTTGTAGAGGAACGTGATCGTTTCCTGACTCGGATCCTCACATTCGTTCTCCACCATACACGCCTTCAGGGGACAAAACACAAGTTGAAATGGAAAAGTGAAGGTGAGGGCTGATTAGTTGGAAAGACGCACAAACTTTCTTCTGTAACGTCTGACGTTGGTTCAGGAAGCAGTTTGAGGCCGGATCGGAGGATGCAGCTGTTCTGTAATCTAGATGAAGCCACCAACTGTTAAAATTCTCCCCAACTGTGATCCTTTGGTTATTGCTTCACTCTTTATGCTGAAGTTTTAAAGCCCTTTTTAATGACTTGGAAAGAAATAAACTGGGACATTTGGGATTCAAAATAATGAGATTCAACATATTTTCATCTTTGAAACATCAAACTATTAGTTTAGACTTTCAAATACAAGATATGTCATCAATTTCAAATCCTTTACTTTTGTCTTAAAGTAGATGTAGCGTTTGTGATGTGAGAGCAAAAGTGACTTATACAATCTTGGATCTTGGATTCATTTCCAATAAACTTGTGAAGTTATTTTACACCACTTGAGAAATTAAAAAAGAAAAGTCATTATTTTGTTTTCTAAAATTTAAATCACATTTATGGCTTTGAAAGTCAAATTCATGACTGAAAACGGCAATTATGAATTTAATTCTTACATTAATGACAAAACATGCCAGTATGAAAATATTCCCCCATAATAGGAAACATTTGCTCCTCTTACCATGTGGCCCAGTCGCACAGCGGCGTTGTTAGCATAGTCCTCCACCAGGGAGTGGTAGTGCGTGGAGAACAAAGTGCGACAGCAGATCTTCTCAGCAAGCTCCTTCACGACAGCGCTGGCGATGGCTGTGCCGTCATATGTAGCCGTGCCCCTTCCTACAACATGCCACAGCCTCATGAGTCACCTTGACAACACAATAACAGGCAGGATGCGTGAATCAAAGTCTCACCAAGTTCATCAAGGAGCACGAGAGAGTGCCTGGTGGCGTGGTGCAGGATGCTGGCCGTCTCGCTGAGCTCCACATAGAAGGTGCTCTCACCTGCAGAGGGACAGAGAAACAGCTCAGACCAGAGGAAGCAGCTCAGATCGTCATGGATACGGGCACACAGCAGGTCCTGATGCTCAATTACAATTTTTTTCTTTACTGAAATCAGATTTTTTTGGGGGGTTGTGATGCCACTAAGCCTGTTGCAGTAAGAAATAACTAAATTATTTGCCTTATGAATTAAAATGAGATTCATGTTTTCCCTTTACATTATTTACATTATTGTTTGTTTTTCCCCATTTCTCTTTTTTTCTACTAAAAACTTGATGACAAAAGGTTTCAGTTTGTCTTTTTAGTCTCAGCCAGACTTTTTCTGAAGGACAATTTTGTTTACAGACGTCAGTATCTATTTTATTTATTTTGAATATTTAAAGTGTCATTCAGTTTCAGTGTTACATGTTTGTTAGAAATTAGTTTATTGTTCTTTAAGAGGGTGAACTTGCATTACTATGCATTAACCTGTATTAGAGGTTAAAGGTGTGTGTGCCGTTACCTGCCATGATTCGATCCGAGGCTCCCAGCCGAGTGAAAACCCGATCGACTGGAGTGAAGCAAAGGCTCTCAGCTGGAACGTAGCATCCCAGCTGAGCTAAGATAATCACAAGTCCACACTAGAAAAACAACATTTATTAAAACATGCTGGCAGGGAATGCAAAGAAATGCTAATTTAGTGAAAAAACAAGCCCACCTGTCTCATTAGGGTAGATTTTCCCCCCATGTTTGGTCCCGTTACAAGGACACATGAGGCACGACCTTTCACCTCATCGCCTTCACTGTTCCCAGGGCAACCGATGAAGATGTCGTTAGGAATGAAGTCATCCCCAAAAAACGTTTTAGTCACACACGGGTGACGGGATCCGGTGAGGTTAATGAAGGGCGTGCCGCGGTCATCGTCCTCTGGTAGGACCACCTGGGGTCTGGCCATCGGCCCGTCGCCACCCAGACTGTAGCGGGACAAAGCCAGCAGAACATCTGGGGGAAGAAATGCACAAAATGAAACTCAAAATAAACTCGGGATGAACGAACAGAAAGTGATAGATGGGAAAGCCAGTGAACAGATGAATATATGGACAGATGATAGAAACATGGACAGCCGGGATGTAGAGGCCCGTCACATGGATAAATATGTCCATGTGACGTCAGCGGTTCTTACCCAGCACAGCCATGCACTCCACAGCCGTCCTCCAGTCTCTGTAGTTCTTGTCGAAGTTGTAGAAGAGTCTCCTCATGCAGTCCTTCAGCGCCGCGTCTCTCTTCTCCTCGAATCCCTGCAGCTCAGAGAAGAGCCGCTCGCTCTCCTTTGTCACGTAGCGCTTGCAGCCTTTCTTGGTGGATTTCACTTCGTACTCCTCGGGGATGTTCCTCTCCGAAACGCTGTCAGGAACTTCCATCTGAAAGCGGTTCCGTCCAGTTCCCCAGTACGCCATGTTCTTACAGCCGAGCCTCTTCTTCTGCCGCTCCAGGTAGTCCTGCAGGTCCCGCTCGCAGGTTTTGATTCCTGCGAGAGCCTGGTCGAACTCTGGGTCGAAGCCAGTCTTAGGGGTTATGACCCCAGTAGTGCGGGCTTTCTGGTGGTCGAAAGATGTTTCCCAGCGCTTCAGCTCTGCCGACAGATCCGGGAAGAGGCCGCCCGCTTCCGTCTTCAGGCTGACAATCTGACGAAGCAGCGTGGAGCGAAAGTCGCCTGAAGCCGGAGCGAAAGCAGAAATGATCTCTTGCGTGGTTTTGAAGCCTTCCAGCGCTGACAGGAAGTCGGCGATCTTGCGCTTGCTGTAGGTGACTTCCTCATACAGCACTGCTCTGGAGTCCGGGTGGTCCTGGCCCTTCAGAGGGGTGCCGATGCTGTGGATTTTACTCAGAAGCCGCTCCAGATCTGGAAGCTTCTTCAGCAACTCTGAGACATCGGTGGCTTGTGCCTGTGCTGCAATCAGGTCGTCCATGGCGTCCAGCCTGTCCCTGATGGAGGCGGGGTTACACAGCGGAGCACAGAGCCACTGCTTCAGCAGCCTCTTTCCAAATGGAGTAGAGCAGGAGTCCAAACGCTCCAGCAGCGAACCCTCAACTCCCCCTGAACCGTTCTGAAAGATCTCCAGGTTCGCCAGCGTCACGCCATCCAGGACCATCCGCTGACGGGTCTGGGAGAAAAAACTGGCAGGTCCAGCAGCTTTCTCTAACTCCACATCAACAGGGACGTACTCTTCGAAGTTGGCCATGGAGAGCAGCTCTTTGTCGACCAGACATTTCTTCAGGTAGAAGATGCAGCCGCCTAAAGCCGACAGCGCCAACTCGTAGCCTTCCTTAGGGGACAGACACAGGGAGTCGCTCTCCGAGGTCATCCTCTTCAGGAGCGCAGGGAGGAATCCATCTCCAGCCGTCTCCTCAAAGTAATTCTCCTCTGACAGGGTTTTCAGCGTCTTCTGAGCATCCCAAAACTGTGTCCCTGCGTTCAGCCCTTCCTGCAACGCGGAGGACAGAGACGCTTTCAGGATTTTGCGGGTCTCGGCAGACGGGTTACTCTTTTCAAAAAGGACCTCAGCAGGTGGGAAGTGTGCGATTAAGGTGCGCAGTCGTGAGCAGTGGCGATCATCTGAGAACTGACCAATGTGGAAATATCCCACTGATGTGTCTGCGAAGCAAACGCCGTAGGTGCGCTGGCGTCCAGAGCTCTCGTCTTCAGCCTTTTCCTTTAAGCTCAGGAGGAACTTGCTCTGGCTCTCTGAAGGAGCGCCGTCCAACACGCTGTAGGTTTGGGTACCACGGGTGATAATCCGGCAGACTTCCCTTCTGACCACGCGGTCAAACTTCGTGGGCTTGGCCATGGTCTTGCAGCGCGCTTCCATCATATCTGGGGTCTCTGTTTGCTCCACGCGGGCCACCTTGTAGCCTTTCTGCACCAACACGTCTGAGAATCGCGCAAAGCCGATTTCTGGGAAGCCGGAGTGCGCCCACGTGCCTTTCATGAACGTCAGGCCAAGCTCGTTGACACCAATCACGGCGTCCATGTGGTACAGCTCGTAAAACTTTCCCACCTTGTAGAAAATCACCGTGTCAAACATCCCAGACTTCAGCTGCCACCAGCGGCGCATCCCAGGAGTGTTTCTGTTCAGGAAGTCTTCGGGGACGTAGAGGGTGGTTGGGTCGTAGTCGTCCTCACTCTGACGCCGCCTCTTACTGTCCTTCCTCCGGCCGTCCTGCAGCCATTCCAGCTTCTCATGATCCCAGGTTGTTGCCCCTCCGGTGGGACCCGATCCATTTGCTTGGCTCTCGAAGCTGTCCGGGGCGGAGAAGGCGGACAAGCGGGATTTGGCGTCAGCTGTGATCGTCTTTGGAGCTCGTTTAGGTCCAGCTGAGGGTGTAACCGGCGCCTTTGCTTTCTTGCTAACAGATTTGTCTGCGGGACGTTTGCGCTTCACAGGTTTTACTGGGCTGTCTGCTTCCGACTCTTGGCTGCTCTCCTTCTCCTCCTCTTCACTGCTCACAGTCGCTTCTTCTTCCTCTTCCTCGCTGGTGGATGCAGCTTGCTCTGGTTTGAACTCCTCGTCTGATCCGTCGCTGTCTGAGGCCATGATGATGCGGCGGCGCTTGGGTTTGCCTCCTTGCTCTGCGGAGGAACGCGAAGGGCGTCGACCGACTTTGGGCGACTTAACTTCTTTTCTTTTCTTTTCGCCCATGTCACTGCCCTCTTCATCACTCACTGTTGACTTGTCAAGCTAAGAAAAAACAAGTCAATTTTAAATAGTGATCGGATTCAATTTTTAATTGAGTTAAATGAAAGGTCAGTAATTAATTAATCTCATTCTAACAGGCTTTTTATATTCACCTCCATTTCTTCTTCCTCATCCTCCTCTTCCTCATCAGATGGATCCCTGCAGATCGGCATTTTTAATCGTTTTTCAGGATTATCGAAAAACGATTTATCGGCGAGCTCCATCGCTCGACGGATCACAGGTTTGCTGCTGAAGAACACGCCCCCCGGTTTAACATCGCTGCTGTCAGACCCTAAAGAGACACAATCTAGATTAGATTACCCACATGAGGACTCAACACAAACTGAAACATCTGAGTAATTAATACTGTTTCAATTATGACTAATAGAAACAGCTCACCTTGGTACTCTCTAATGTATTTGGTGCTGACCCATCCTCTAGTTGGAGGTTCATCAAAGAAATGAACATGTATACGCTGATCCCGACCTTTGCCCCTAATTTGCTGACCTGTCAGAGGTTGAGGTACCACCATGCATGGCCACCAGGGGTGTCCTTCCAGTTTGGCCCACACAAGGGCTCCAGCACCAAATGAGCATTTCTCCTCTTTGGAGCTGCCAAAGAGGAGAAGAAGTCGTCACAAATCAAATCGTGCAATATGTCAGACAAGATAAACTATAATTTTGTAGTATTAATTTGTTTTGGGGTTTTTTCAGGTTGGGAGGATTACAAAGCAACAATTTCAATATGTTTTGAAAACAAGAATGGCTGCAAAAGTTTGACTAATTATGCTACATTTCCTCAAATCCACACAAAGCCAAAATTAGACAGAAAAGTAAACAGGTTGCAGAGAAACTACAAACTTTTTGTAGCCGTGGAAAACCTTCCCGCATAACTATGGCTGGATATTTGACCACTTTTCTCATAATGAATCCAAAATGCCTGCTGATCACCACCAGCATGGCAGGTATTTTAAATAAACTTGGGGGTTTCTGATGAGATGATGGGTCAAATATCCAGCCACAATTATGCCATTATGTGATGAATATAAAAAGAATGGGCTATGCTTGATTTCAAAATTAAATTAAACATAGCTCCCTAGGGGAAATGTCAAAAATGTATCATTAAATGATTAAAATTAATATGACAATTATGCCTGAAGTGGAGGATGCAATCTTATGTCCAGAATGGCACAGTTAAGTAATTTTTGAGCTAATAATCAACTAGTAATGACCTAAAGTATTGAATATTTTATACTCTGATAAACCCAGACCCCTCTTGGAGATAAATTGTTAAATTGAAAATAAGCAGACTCTAAACAACAATAAGCTGCTACTACAAAACTGTAGTCAGCTACTTTAAACATCTATTCAAGAACAGTCTAGGATAGGTTGTTGTTAGTAACCTGTATGTTTTTATTCCGATTTTTGACTAGGAAATACTTTAGGACAGTGTAGTAAAGAGTCTCAATTTACTACACATCTTATCACACCTGCATATCATCATAATGCCTTCGGTTTTCATTAGAGATGGAGGTTTACAACAAGAGACTCTTGGTTTGTAACCACAACCTGCATCTATTTTTAAAATACGAAATAACATTTAACTATGACACATTTAAGAACTGCAAAATGTATTTTTGCTACGTTTTGAACACAAGGTTTGCTGACCATGCTGTCATTTTTCACTCAGACGGGGGAATAAAAGACGTTAACAGTGACACCAGGAATTACACGGTTCCAAAAACTGACCTGTTTTCAGTTGTCGCGGCCTTGTCTCCGAACAGTTTCTTGAATCCTCCGCCTGCAGTCTTGTTCTGTTTAACTTTGCTGTTCTTACTCGGCTGCTGCTGCTGCTGCTGGTTGCTTTGCGTCTGTCTAGCTTCCTCCTTGGGAGACGAGTTGGACTTCACCACGGAGCTCGGCAGGTCCGCCTCGGCCGGGGAGGAACTCTGCTTCGGTTTGGAAACCGGCGGCGGAGACTTGGTAAAAAAGTTGAACAGAGAGCTTTGCTTCGCCATTTGCTCTCGATTAAACTCAGCTTTCGCTGCCCTTTTCAGATACAGTTCCGAAAGGTAGAGCGCTCCTGATCCTCCAGTCGCCACCAC
Organism: Phalloptychus januarius; assembly: GCA_902982915.1. NCBI lineage: Eukaryota > Metazoa > Chordata > Actinopteri > Cyprinodontiformes > Poeciliidae > Phalloptychus > Phalloptychus januarius. The sequence goes on from CADWAE010000131.1 coordinate 12,441,672, forward strand.
CTAGCATCCACTAGCCACTAAGCTCGCTACTCGCGGGAAACAAACGCACGCGACGTTGTGGGCGTGAACACAAGCTTTGTCCAATGACAGGCCACGACACTGTAACGTGGGAGAAACAAAATCAAAACACAGCTTCGCTTGTTGGTCAAGCTGTTGGCGCGAATAGTTCATTTTCCTCATAAACATACAAGCTACACCTCGTGGCTTATTAGAGTACCCAAAAATTGTACTCAAGTAAAAGTATCACTACTTCAACATATTTTGTACTCAAGGAAAAGTAAAAAGTGTCCGCCGAAGAAATTACTCAAGTCTCCTCAAGTACTAACTGATCAAAATTATCATTTAATATTTAATAATTACATCATCACATGGATCAAAATATAAAGGTATTTTAAGAACCAAGATAACAATAATTCATAAAAGTAACAAAAATAACAAAATGAGGCAAAATAACATTTTTCTAAATCAGTTTCTTTCAATATAAAACCTTAACAAAAAGCGCATATTTGTCTGTCTGGTGAATTTTTGGCTAAAATATGTTTGTTTCACATTCATTGGGTAGAGAATCCAGATATTTTACTCAAGTAAGACTACCGATACCTTATACTTTATTACAGTATAATAATAAAACTCTGAAAGTAATTTTTTTCATAACTTTGCTCCAGTAAATGTAATTGAGTAAGTTTAACTAGTTACTACTCTCTGGCTTATGTTGATAAATTAATGGTGTCACCAAATACCTTATGCAAATACAAAAAAATTTAATTCAAATTGATAACACACTATGTTTTTACCTTACAGAACAATTATTATCTCCTAAAGTCTAACTGAAACATACATAAATATACTTGTAAACATTTACAAGTATAAGGTTTGCGCAGAGTAAACACTTTGGGGATTTTTCCATTTAAAAATATGAATCCCCTTTGAACCTTTTCAGGTTTTACCAAATGTATTTTTATCTTAGACAAACCAGCATAAGGCAGAACATAATTGTGAAGCACCTAGCAAAAATATTCTGAGTTGGTTACTGTTATGGGCTTTGACTAGGCCCCTATGACATATGACAAAACTTCCACCTCAGTTTCAAGTGTTGTGTAGCCTCTTATTTTCCATCAGGCTGAAACACTGCAGCTAAATCAGGAATCAGAAGGGATTGCTATCAATTTAATTTAAAACACAAATTGGATTTTATTCAGATTCATATCAGCATTTTTGCAGTTAGTCTTGTAAAGAACGCCGAGATGAGATTTGTCGTGAAATGCTGCTAGTTAAATACATTTTTATATTGCACATTTTTCTTAGCTTTCAAGACTTTGGTCTATAAAGCAATAATCTTTTTGTGATGTAGTAGTTTATTTCTGATGAGGTGGTAGATGGCAGATCCTTCTCCACAAAGTATCACAGAAAGACCTGATGAGTATAAAAATGGTGTAAATTATATTGGATTCTCCATCATCAAATGTGTACAACCGAGTGAAGCTATAAGTGCATCCCACTCTTACCCCATCAGCCTGCCACTGCTGCAGCATCCAGCTGCAGCAAAGCTGAGAAAGAAATGAGAGGGAGCTATCAGCGAAGAAAATTAACGACCTCTGTGTCAGTGCAGATTAGCGTTGCTCAAAGTTTTTCCTGCAGTAGTCACTTATCACCAACAGAGAGCAGCAGAATGACAGAAACCTCATCAGAAAACCAATACCTATGCAAAAAATAGCTCATAACAGGATTATTACAACAGCTGTTGAAATTTAACTTGGAGCTCTGCATATTGTAGTATTTGAAGTCAGCATCTAAAGAAATGTCAATAAAAATCTTTATCTGAAAGTCATGTGTTTGCGCAGCATCACTGCTGGGCAAAGTACTGAAATACTCCACTGCAGAGAATACAAAAACCCTACCACAATAATGATCATAAAATAAAGACGGCCTTACATATTCCAAACAAGCAAACATCCTCCCACGTATGACTTTTTTGGCGTATGGTGTGTGGGTGATAGAAAAGCATCTAATTAAGATGGAAACTCACACAGCAGTTATGTTTCAGTTCAGTGAGATTAGAGACCACCACTGTACAAGAAGCAAACAATAAGTAAACGGTAAAATCAGAATCCATAAGGCAGATATTAGACTGATACAGGTCATGTTTTTCAAAGTTCATCAGGCAATTCGTATAGAACCTTAATAATCAGTGTCTTTTAGCTCAATGAGAGCAGCTAATTTTGTTTCAATTATACATAAATGAGGAGGATTCTCAAAATATGGACAAAGAAAGAGAAAATTGCTCACCTTGTTCTTTTTTTCTCTCAGGTATAGGTTTCAGCTGCCCGGAAAGCAGCGGCTTTAGAGCAACTAATTATCAGTGAAAATATCTTTTGTAACCAAAAAAAGGTATTTTTCTAAACAGACTCTCTGATGTGACATTGCAAGAAAATAGCATTTTTGTGTCTTATTTTAACTTTGATGTGAATTAATGGAAAATGCCAAGTATAGTAGAAAAGAGAACAATATTTTACTGTAAATTGTCCCTAATTTACAGTAAAATACTTGCAGCAGAATTTTACCATATAAATAATATGTTACTATACATTATAGACTTTTTTTTTACAGTGTAGCCACATGATCACTACATTTTAGTATAACTTCCAGCCTGGTTGTCTAGTGCATCTTCATATCAACCCATTTATAAACTTTTTTTTTCTTTTTTTGCAGAGCCAGATCACTGACACCACAGAGTGGAATTATGTGAGTTTCTTTTCAATGTTAAACTTTATTTCATGTCTCTTCACATCTCCTTGCCTTTCAGTGATGATACACTGAGAGCAGCAAACAACACACTCATAAACTATTCATATCCCAAACACACTGGAGGACAAGCAATGATGGTCGCTTCCCTGTCTGGGCCGAGTCGAGTGTTTTATGAAATAAATGGGTAAGTGGGGTAAAACGCAGCACTAGATGACCCTATAAAATGTTACAACTCCGTCTGCCCTCTGTGATGCGGCCATCAAACGGTCTTAAAACTGCTCCAGGAGAAATTGATGTTTTAAATGCAGCCCTCCCATCTGCTTAAATTATGCACCAGGCGGCAAAAGCTGAACATTTTTCCTTCTCACTTTACTCTGAAATGACAGATTAAAAGTAGTGTTCTCGGAAGAAAGTAAACAGAAAGTGTCAAAGTGACCAATGGTAACAGGCAAAGCATTTCTCCTCATACTGAAAGGAATCTGGACCACAAGCCTGCGTCAGAAAGAATGACTTTTCATCGTTGCCATTCTTGGCTAAGAAGATATGCAAATCTAGCACTGCGTTGGCTGAAGATCCTACTTCTGTTTGCTGAAACAAACATATAGAAAAGTCATAATGTCAAGGCAGCTTTTAATGCGATTCTCAAAATAAGATGACTAGGTGTCAGGAAAAGCTGTACTTTGCAAAGTTTTGCTGTCCTGTGCTGCTTGGTGGCTCTAAATTAGGGAAATTGCTTCACTAGAGTGCCTTTCATCATTTTTAATAAGGCTAATTAGTAGTTTGAAGTAACGCAGCGCCACACACTCAAGAATAAACAAAGAGACCCAACACACACTGCCTTGCAAATGTCTGCATATATAGAGTTTTTAAAAACATTGTTTAGTCATTAAATTAAGTATCACAATGGTTACAAACTTTCAAGGTTGAAATGTGTATTCAAAAATATATTTTACTCCTATAACATATATAAGAGCAATCGATTTACTCTGATTTATGCCTGAGGCATTGCATGTTTAGACAATTTTTCCCTGTGGTTGTAGATGCTGTGCAGCAGGAATGATTTTTGCTCTTTCTTCCTTGCTTTCAGACTGTTGATATAGTGTGTAACCATGGCAACAAAGTGTTGTTTTTGCAACAAAATGCTTGATCTATGACCCCAATTCCCAGAGGAGGTGAAAAATAGGCTTCATGGATGCAGAGAAAAGGAGGATGTTCAAACCATCTCAGAATGAGCAAGCTTCATATCCCCCAACTCCAACATCTCTCTGCCTGGCAGAGATTTGAGGAGGAGCAGCAAAAGCAAAGGAGGTGGATTAGCTTTGCTTGGCAACAATCTTATGTTTTCATCCAGGACAAGTTACTGTTGAATATCATCTCTCCTGTCTGGATGTTAAGCTGTCAGCATGTCATATTAGACATGACACTGTCATACAGCAACAGTCTTCAGTCAGAGGCCTATTTACAATCAGTGCAAGTCTGACTGCTCCTGGAGATTACTCCTTCTCACAGCATCACCATCCACAACGACTCCTTAAGGATAATATGAGTAGGACAACATTTAGTTTTCTTTTGGGATAAATGAAGTAGTTTTGAATTGAAATGCTTTGAGTTCTGGTTTTGGTATTGGACACTGCCTCTGAAACAGCTCCAATCTTGTCCATGACTCACCCTATATGTCGCCACGTCTGGTATATATATATTTCTTTTCAAAACAGCCTCATGGGTATTTTATTTCAATCTGAAAATCATGTCCGCTGCATCTATTTTGGGAGTAGAAAAAAAATGGCTATTCTGTTTCCATCTGTCTTGTTTTAAACCCCATTTTGCTTCGATAGGTCGCACCGCCACTGCTTGACCTGTCAAAGTATTTTTATTTATTGATTAATTTATCCACCTTTGTTGCCATGCCTTGCGCGCTCTCTTGTTGCTCCAGACCAGTGCTGATAGAGGCCGAGGGGTTCCTAAAGGATAATGAGGAACACACAACGGACTCATGAGGAGAGTAATTTGTGAAGCACTGCTGAGGCTGGAGAGAGAGAGAGAGAGAAACTACATGAAATAAAACTCAGCCCTGTCCTTCCTTCCTCTTATCTTTCCCCCCTCTGTCTGCAGCTTTATAGGGTAGAGCAAATAAAGCCAAGTTCTCTCTCTGTTGTGGCTCTTACGTTGCACTAACATAAGACAGACTTTATAATAACAGGGTTTCATTATTTCTTAATGCTACAACCTGCAGACTAATTAGACCCCCCAATATAAATGTAGTTTTCCTCATTGCTCTACATTTCCTCCGCCTGTTATTGAACTCAAATGCGTTCGTTTCATTCACATTTTAATTCTGCTGCCTCAGGCGGAGGTGAAGTGAAGGCAGTCACAGATAGCTAAGTGATAGTGCAGTCAGCAGGTTTACAATTAGCTGCAGTGTATATATATTTTTTTCTGCTCACACAGAGAAATGAGTCAAAATGAGGAAGAGGAGGTTGAGGAAGATCTTTTGCATGCAGTTTTTTTTTCCTCCCGTCACAATCAAAAGTTGAAATGCTGTACATATTCAGAGTTGTTTAGTCTGTATTTTAGACATTTTCTAAAAATATGCAAAACTCAGACCATCAGCTACCCAGGAGAAAAAAATCTTGTATTATCACAGTTTTTCATCATCTGTAGGATTTATGCTCCACTTGAGACATGCCGAGTTGTGAACGCTGCACACTAATTTGCAATTCAAAAGCTATTTAACCACCTTCATTTTTAGAATATTTTTTTTTACAGCTCGAGCCTAAATAATGGGAACTTGTCTTTGCTCTACAAGTGAGTGAAAACCACACTAAAGCGCTTGCTTTATTTTTGGAAGGCATTGCATTCACTGTCTCAGTCTAAAGCACCATTATTATGCTTTGAGCAATGTAATTATGTTGAATTTGATGCCGTTGCACATCAATCTTTATTCATTTGTCCTTACTAATTGAAAATATTTTTTTTCAGTTTAATTGAATAAAAGTCATACTAACTTCTTAAAAGCAGTTCCTTCTCTATAATTATGAAGACGGCAGACATATCAGTGTTTTTACAACTATTGCATGTCTTCATTTTAATAGTTTTTGCATGTTTTTGATTAAGTGTACTCTGTACACTGGTGTGAACAGCAACAACCAAACCCCCCCAAAAAATAAACATGTAAAGGAGGATGCAGCCAACCAGAAAGAGACTCTGAGCCTGGAACAATGAACTCTGATGGGATGGGATGAACTCTGACCTGAACCTTCAGCGTCACATAAAGACAGTTACAAAGTACAAATAAAATGTGATTGATTGATATGTCAAATACATGTGAAATATAAACTAAATCTTTGCTAGAAATGTTTTAAGCCACATCTCTTGAAAGATTTTTCAGTTTCTTTAATTGACAGTCTTTCACACACAATAACTGATATAAAAACACACAGTCAGCTTTACTGTTCTCCTCTGAATGAACTCACATGATCAATGAGTACAAAATCACTCGAACCAGCAAAGTTTAATCAGAAATACTTATGCTGGAGTTCAACCAATATTGAGAATTGCATTTACAAACTATGTTAAATCAAGGTTTTATTAGCTAACATTTAATACACTCCCAGAAATAACAAAATTTTCTTTGCAAAGCATATAGTTTGGAGTTATGTTGAGCTTGAGTTTTGTTGTTCTTCTGACTTTTGCAATAAAAATTCTTTAAAGTACCGCCCCCAACACCTGCAGCCCCGAGTCACGGAGCTGTTTAAAGCTAAAAGCTTTTCTCCTCACCTTCAACTTGATTAGCCTTTTATCCGCTGTGAACTCCTACAATTTAGCCACGCAGACAGCCAATATTTCCTGCATTGCTAAACGTTGCTCTCCACTAATCAAAGATCATATCAAAGTGCATTAGCTGAACTGTTGAGTCGGCTTTATCTGTTAACCCCTCTCTCCCTCTTCCTCCTCTCCAGTGGTAATTGAAGGAGAAGATGTAAAAAGGGTAATTGCCTCATCGCTCAGACTGATCCGCTTCTCTGTATGCAAATGGATCATTTCAACAACGGCTTAACAATTTTCACGCACTACCTTTTAATTCAGCTGCGCTCCGGGTCTGCTGAGACGCCATAAGAGCTCAGCTGCATATTTGACATACTTTTCTGGATAGTTTGATGACATAAAAAGTGAGCATAAGACAAGCTTTTCTCAGCTGAAAGGGATTCCTGACGTTTTGAAATATTGTTCTCCTGCAGGTTGAGGCATGAATATTACATGTAAAGGCCTGCGCCTTTAGTCAGTCTGCAACTTGACTAAGCAAAATACATTTTTATTGCAAAACTTTTTATGATTTCATTTTTTACTGATCATTTCAAAATAGCAGCTAAAAATGGGAAACTGGCCTTGAAAAGCCTTTTGAAACTCAGATCAGCTCCACTTGTTTTTACTGAATTTCAGTTGTTTGCAGCCTCATTTTTATGTGTGCTCAGTGGATGACAAATCTGGGCAGCAGACAGGCCAGTTCAGCACCCAGAATATTTCACAGCAGATCCATGCTGTTGTGTTGCATGCAGAATGAGATAACAGCTGTTTGGATGCGTTTCCTAAGCTTATGCACTGACTGCAACTACATGTTTGTGTCAGTTTTTAATGTAGTGCTGAAAATTACAGGTACTGAGCATCAATTTGGAGCTCAGGCATTCTGTGCTACTAATGTCAGATAATCTCAATCTTTCCATCACTTACTGTTCTGCCTTTTTGGGAATTACAGTTTGTACTTTATTTTTTGCTGCATTTTTCAAGAAAATAAGATTTTTTAACACTGACTGAGCAGGGCTGATATGTTTTAACAGATGATATTCAACTGGGTTTAAACACACCCACTGGTGCAGAAATAGCTTACATAATACAGATTATAAACTTTGAATTAACTCAATATGGAGCCCACTCTCTGACACGGTCTTAATTTGGTGTAATGTTGCATAAATAGTGAAATATGGTGCAGCTCTCTTTCCAGCAGTGTTTCGAGATCTTTTGGTGAAATAAAACTGAGTAGTATCACACATGGTGGGTCACTGGGTATTCATTGTGCACTCTTCCATGTTTTTGTGCTGTATAAAATGAGTCCACGACTGTTCATCTGAAAACACTTTCTATTTGGGTTGCAAAACCCATCTGGTGCAATTCAACTGTAAAGCAACAAACAACTTTGTTTGGCGGCTTCAAAAAAAAAAAGAAGCAAAACAACTGATGATTTGGGACATTTTGATTGAATTAACATTCAAGATTCTTTGGTAAAAGTCACCAGGAATAAAACATCAACTTGTTAAGTGAAGCTTTTTTCTTTCGGTTTTAGTTCTGAACTCTGACTAGGCTGTTTAATAACTTTCTTCTTAATGAAGTCGTTCTGTATTTAACATGAACATTTGTGATGCTGAAAAATGAAATTCTTCTTCATCTTTAGCTATTTTTAATTCATAATTTGAACTGTTTGTAATTTCATACACAAAACTCCAGCTTCATTAAAATAAAAACAACCCCAGAGCATGATACTGCCACCGCTTTGGGTATTGCGTTCTTTTGCTGATGAACAGTTTCTGCGTCTTTTTTTTTTTTTTTGGCCAAATATACAGAACAAGGCTCTGAATTGTGGCCCAAAAGCATAAGCTTGGTTTTATCAGACAACAACACATTCTCCCACAAGGATTTAGGAGATTTTTGCCATGCCAACATCTTTTGGCTGGAAGAAAACAATTCTGCTTTGCAACCTTCCACAGTGCAGACATATGGAGAAAGCAGGAGATTGTTTGATTTTTGTCACATGTCGAACACAACCAGTGGTTGGCAGAAATTCCCGTAGCTTGTTCAGTGTTAGTGTTACCCTGGTCAGCCTTTCTGACCAGTTTGTGTTTCACATTTTCATTATTTTTGGAGAAAATTCCTCTTTTTGTAAAGTCACTTTTGTCCCATATCTTCATTTGACTCGTTTTTTAATAACTTCTCTTGACTAAATTATATATAATAGAGCAAAAACATCAAATTAAGAAGAACAAAATGTATCTGACATGACAGCAAATAGCAATAAACAAAAATCCTTCAGGGACAGCAGAACTCTATTTAAAAAAACAGATTCACTGTAACTAATATCAGACGTGAACTCAGGGAAACTGCATACTAAAACTGAATCAAAAAGTTTCTTCAAGAAAGTATTGATCCAAGGGTTTGCACACCAGATTGTTACTCCTTTTTAATTCAGTATCAAATATATGCTGTTGAATTATGCGTCACATAGACATGAAAATAATTGTAAAACTGGAAAATTATTAAAAGATTAAATGATAGTCTTATAGGGGTTGTATTACTGAAATCTCTTATATCAAATTCATCCTCACTGAACCAAGTAGATATATTACAAATGTGCTTCTCTTTGATTTTTTTAGTGGTTAATGGCTCTTCTGAACCTGATGTCAAACTCAATGACTGTCTGCTACTGTTTGGCTTTCTAAGGTTTGATTGGACATCGAATTTAAATGGACAAAGTCTAAAAAATACTCGTCTATGAAAAGCTTCTCAGCCAAATCCCTAATGAGAAAGTCAAATGAAGACGAATAGCATTCAGAGTGAAGGAAAGCAGGTATTTTATCAGGAACTATACAAAGCGATGCTATCTGACTGCAGCTGCAACAGAGAATTTCACATTTAACAGGATACTCGAAGAAAAAAGAAATGACATGAGCAGTCCCTGATAAACAGCAGGGATTCAGTGCCGCAGTGTAAGAAGTGAGGCACATGTCAGTGACACCAGCTGAAACCCAGAGGAAACTCTTCAGCCTGCTGCTGGAGATTTCACTGCAGTCCCGTCTCCCTGTGGAATAATCTCTCTGTTCACTCGGAGAAACTGGGAGTGTGGCAAAGCGGTTTGTTTGCACGCCTGGAAAGTCATAAAATTGGGAAAAAACACAGAAAGAGCTTATCTTTAATGGTTTTCTGAATAACAGCATAACTTCAGGTCCTGCTGTAAAAAGAAAGAAAAATCAACTTCTTTGGAGAAATAGATGTTCTTCCTACTATTTTGCACAACTTTGGAAACGTGCCAGTATTCCGGTAAAACAAAGACGCTGCTGATCGTTTGTTTAGCATAAGGAGCTGGAAAAGCTGCAGTCCTTTTAGGTGGGTGTTCGCTGCTGCTTCAGCAGCAACACTGGACTGTTTTCTGTCTGTCCTCACAGGAGAAGCAAGCCTTTGAGACAGAAAATTGCTGCTGAGTCCAAGCTTTGTGGCACATTTTCTCTGCACAGGCTCCTCTTAAAGCTTTTGTATGCTGCTTTTTTTTGGCATAATTTGCTGGGATCAGACTCATCTCAATAATGAATGCAATTACAGGTTCCCCTTTATGCCTAACATCCTGATCGGCCCATTACTGTAAAAGCCAAGCTGTTTCATGGTCCTGCATGTGTTCTGCCTGCAACAGGGTTCAAGGAAATGAATTCAGCAGAATCACATACCGAGAACCACTGATAACTTACTGTTAAATCAGATCGATGAATACAATGATGAGCGTTTAGTAGAAAAGAAAAAGTCCCACCCTCAATGTATTTGCTCAGAAATGTGAAGTTTTCCTGAAATATTTCCTCTGTATACCCAGAACCAGAACCAAACATAGAGAAGTGGCATTCAGCTTCTTTGCCCCACAAATCTGGAACAAACTTCCAGAAAACTGCAGAACAGCTGAAACACTGAGTTCCTTTAAATCAAGGCTAAAACCCCACCTGTTTGGACTTGTCTTTGATTAGTAACAACTGGATCATTGATCAGCTTATTTGATGTTTATTTCCTTGTTGATGTTTGATTATTTCAATTGACAAAATGTTGTATTTATTGCTTGTTTCATAATTGGTGACTGTATGATGTTTTTATGGTGTAATGTATTTTGAATGCCCAGTGGCGCAGCTGGTAGAGCTGTTGCCTTGCAGCCAGCAGGTTCTGGGTTCGATTCCCGGCCCTGGTCTTTCTGCATGGAGTTTGCATGTTCTCCCTGTGCATGCGTGGGTTCTCTCTAGGTACTCCGGCTTCCTCCCACAGTCCAAAAACATGATTGTCAGATTAAATGGCCTCTCTAAATTGTCCCTAGGTGTGAGTGTGTGTGTGGATGTTTGTTTGTCCTGTGTGTCTCTGTGTTGCCCTGCGACATACTGGCGACCTGTCCAGGGTGTAACCCGCCTCTCGCCCGAAACGATAGCTGGAGATAGGCACCAGCAACCCTCCCGACCCCAGTAAGGGACAAGGATGTAGGAAAATGGATGGATGGATGTATTTTGAATATGCTCTACAGTTAAACTTGACTTTTCCTTGAGATGCAGGTCTTATGCAGAACTGTGTGTCTGTCACTGTATCGCAGTATTACACTTCGCTTTCAAATTAAAGGTGACAAAATATGAAATAGTTTAAGGAGCATAAATGATTTTGGCTGGGAAATTGGCTTTGGAAATTCAAACCAACAACCTGCAAAGGTAATTTAAGTCCCCATAACTGTCATTTATTGCTGATTTGAAAGTGTAGATAAAAAAAATATATTTGATGTATTCTCCTTTCACTCTGTGTTTTGTTTTTGTTTCTCATAAGAAAACAAAAAGTTTGATTTTACCTGCAGTGTTTAAAGTTATTTTTGAGGATATTTATATTATTTATATGGTTGAGATAATGTTCTTGTAGCAAAGTATCAAACAAAATTTTCCATGCTCTTCAGATGACAAAGCAAAACTATAATTGTGGAAAGCTTCTGCTGCAGATAATGTATAATTCTAACTTCACATTTATTTTCTGGAGGATAATTTAAAACAAAGACTGTAAATTAAAGAAAACGTTTCTGTCTCAGGGTAATATAGATAAAATCCCTCACATAAGCTCATTATTTAGCATGTTTTAGCTTTGTTTAATCCACACAAAATCCTAAGAATCCAAACGAGGTCTGTAGCTTTTTGAAGCTTATGAGCAGAATTATTCTTGGCAGTAATTTCCTGGAATTGGTGCTGCTGTCTGAGAAAACTCCAGAGGGATCATTAGGGAATCGTAATGCAATAATCATGTAATGTCAGAGTTATTATAACAAAGATTTTTCAGAAAACTATATAAATGGCTGAAAAATCTTCCCCTTTAGGCCATCTTGAATCCTTCTACTGGCTAATTTTCCCTCATAAACCTTTTAAAACAAGCCATTAGCAGAGAATAAGAATGAACAAGACAAGGAAAGGTCAGTATCATTATCATTTAATGTAACTCCTTTCTCATCTCATATAGGTTCCATTTTCCGTTACATAAATATAAAAGTACAATCATTTGTATAAATGTGCAACTTGCAAACTGAATTAATTTGCATACATTAACTGGATGTTACAGCATGAAGCAAGCAACATGAGATACACTGAGGTATGAAATGGTGCTGAGGTGAGTACAGTCATGGGTTAAAATAAGACGGCAGAGTTTCCGAATCAAGAGTGTGGCTCCAAATCTTCTGCCTTTGTAGGAAAAAGAAGAAAAACGGCACAAATTTCCTTTAATTTTGGAAATTAAAATCAGTACAACTTTCAAAAGTTTTGAGCAGCCATGTACGGTGGAGAATAGATCTAACAGATCTGACTTTCAACCAACTCATAAGCACTAAGAAGCTAACACGCTCTTTCTTCGCTAAAAGCCAAGAGAGCAAATTGTTATGCATCACACTGTGATCACGGAGGAAAATGCTAAATAAAAGATAATTCTGCCATCGCTCCGTCAGCCGCGTCAACAAATTACACACTAACAGCATCTCCAGCCTTTTTTTCCCGTGTCAAGCTAATTGTTTTATTATCGTGCGTGCCACGGAAGCATGACATTTTAATGAAGAGCTGCTGCCTACGGAGCCGTGTGAATACAGCGCAATATGTGTTTACAGGAAATAAACAGTGTCAGTGATCATTTCCAACAGTTCAAGCCTGAATTAACAGTGAAAACTTCGCGGCAGCTCATGCAGCACCGCCACCAGGGCCTGCTTTGTTGTGCGGCAAGTTGTGCGGCTCCCACTTTTGAATTTTGCATCATCGCGCTTTAATTATAGGGTTTATTGAGAACATGAATGAATTAATTAAAACGCAAACACATTGATATCCAAATTCAGAAGCGTTCCTATTGCAACCAAACACAAACGGTGCTTAAAGACCAACTGTTTTCTCTCACAGAAGATACAGAGAACAGCAGGGCCATTAAAACCACTGTAATCAATGGAAATCAATTTTGCAAACAGCAAAAGGATGGTGAGGTACGACTTGCACAAGCTCTGCTTGTCATAAAAAAGGAAAGTGTTTGCTATATGCAATGACTTCTGCAAGGCAATTGATTTAAAGCCACACATGCATATAAGGTGACCAAATGTTACTCTTGATTTGACTACAGCATCAGCCAGAAGTTTACATACACTCACCATAGACCTGAATGTCAATTTAATTTCAAGCCTCTGATGATGGATTTGAACAGTTCTTTTTTTTTTATTGCTACACAAAACAATTTATTGCAATTTTCTTTAAGCCATACAGGTTTTGAATTTTAACTACAGGCTAAAAATATATACACACATCCCATTATACTTGGATAAATGAGCCTTATTAATGTTTAGATCAATCACATCAGCTGTCCAGGTAGATAAATGACATATGGTCAGCTGAAACAAAGTTTGGATTGTTTGACAGTAGCACAGTAGCAAGAAGTTGGAGTGCGAAAGCTGAGGTTTTCAAACTCAAAAATATTGGAATTGGGTCAGTTCAGGCTGCAGTGTGAACGAAATCTTTGAAATGTCTTATTTTCCAGATCCCAAAATACATCAACTTATTTTCCAAAGCCTAGTGGGATTTTTAAGCTCTTATGTTTTTTTTTTTCTTAAAGCAGTAGAAACCCAAATAGAAGCACAAATTTGTGGAAAATATAAATTTTGCGCAATACGTCCCCTTTAAATCCTCATACTGCTTTTGGAGGGGATGTGCGCTAACATTTTAAGTTTCTGAAACCAGCCCAACTTCAAACAAATTAAAAAATTTTATGTCATGATGGTAACCATTTTAAATGAGCACAACTGTTTTTGTAAAGAAAAGTGGTCAAATATTGAGCCAAAATTACACCAGGACCTGTTGATTACTGCAAAAACTTTTTTGATTAGTGGGGGTGTATGTGTATATATATTCAAGCATTTATTCAAATTCCTTATCCTGTGTGTATTATAGAAAATCCACAATAAGTTCAAAGTCAATTTCCTGCTTTTAAAAATAATCTAAGATGCATTTTTGTGTTTTTTGTTGACAATAAAAATCATTAAATCACTGTAGTTATGTCATGATGAATCTATGCAAATATCTAGCGCCACTGCTTGAATCTTAAAAAGCTTGACGTGTTTCAGTTTCAGGAAAAATACAGCTTAAAACATGATGATATTTATTTAAATAGCATCTTCAGTAGAGCAGAGGCCTATATTCAAGAAAGAATTCAAAGTAGTATTTTTTTCAGTCCTGTGTAGTATGATCTGACGGCACAAAATGCTGAAGAACATCATCCTTTTAGAGAGTAAGGTTATGGATACGTAGCAGCTGGTTATACAGATGTACTGTTGAAGGAAGTAATGAAACCTCTGGCACTTTAACCTTAGTTCTTAGAGGAAAGGTGAGAGTTCATATATAACATTATTTATTTTGCATTGATTATTTTAAAGAGGTGTCAGCAATTCAACCCTTCTGACCCTTGGAGATAAATTACAGCAGGGAAATCATCACTGGGTTCAATATGTAATTTGGTACAGAATACCCAGATGACTGCCAGAACATTTTAGGGGTGTAAGTTCACTGCTGTAGTGCTGCTGCAAGCTTTAACACATCTCGACTTCAACATTAGTCTGTTTTTTTTGGGAAATATAAAATATTAACTTGTTCCAATCAAAAACAGTAACAAATGCAACAAATTCTGTACATTTTGAAATGTTCTGCTTTCATTCTTTTCTCATATTAGTGCTTTTGCAGGATGGACAAATTCTGGTTCTTTTATTCCATTTTTCTGCTGAGTGACTGTATGACAGACAAGTTGAAGCAGAGACTTTGTTTCATGTGTAGATATTTGAGCTATATGTAGAAAAATAGATTTGAAACAGTACTCTGTTCTATATACAGCTATGGCTTTACCATAATGGCATGCAGGAAAAAAAAAAACTAAGCCAGGCCTGAAAATTTAACTACCTGAGTCATTTACTCTATTCCTCTTGGTTGAGACTATAGGGAGCAAAGGAAATTATTCAGATCTATGCATTAAAACTCAGAACTTCGAATTCAGTCCACACCCTATTGTGAACTGTCTTCAAAAGACATTCCAGTTCTTTACATATATACATTTATGACATGCCTGTTATTCACAGTGTAAGAGCAGGAGCAGCAGATCTGCAAAAAAAAGGAAGCAGGAGGGGGTTTGCTTGCAAAGTGAAAGGAGAGATGATGGGGAAACACAGGAAAGAAAAAGAAAAACAAACACAAAGTGCATTGAGAGACGTTAGATGTTGAAGATGGTGGCAGAGGGTGAACCCATGGCCGTAAATTTGCACTGAACATGAATTTGGATCTGAACGGGTCGATTAACGCTGGCGCAACTTTCCGCTGTCATTACCCACATCACTGTCACCAACACAGTTCAGCTATAAAGATGTCCTCCTCTGTTGAGCTGATGTTTCTGAACATCAAACATTGCATGGCTTCATATTTCTAACACATAAATATCTCATAGAAACAGGAATTTCAAAGCCAGGCTGTATAGAGGACTCAATATTGTCCAGCAGCATCTTCACACTAAGGTGATTTTTTTTCCTTAAGTAAATGAAATGAGTTTTCATGAGCAGTTAGAATAAAGATTCAGATTTAAATCATGGCAAACAAAGGTTTGCCTGTAGAATAAAGAATGCAGGTTTTCATAAAACATCTGACTCCCGGTAGTAGGCATGTATCGATCCTGCGTTGGAGACTTTGCTGCAGGGAACCTTAGAGAGATGCTGAGTCCCCAAGCTAAACATCATCAAAAATCTGTAGGTGTCCCTCTGAAAAGCAGCGAACATAAAACACCAAGAATGAGAAACTATCTTTAATATGTCTTGCACAGGTGTAATATTAACGAGAGTGTGGCTGGACTGTAAAAGCTGCAACAACACCACTCAGTCTGCTGGAGCTACCTGAAGATTTGAAGTCGAGTGCAGATTTTGTCATGTGTGAATTCTTCTTTGAGAAAGTTTTCTTACTTCAGAGTCTTTGTTGGTCATCAGTTCTTATTTAAATCACAAGGTAAAAAGACTCTGCTGCCTGGAGATGCTCTGCCATCTCCCTTTAATCTGCTCCAGCTTCACTGGTTTTGAATGCGTTGTGATTTTGCAAACAGCTGAGTCTTTTTTAAAACTACATAAGATCTTTCCTTACTTTTTTTTAATGTGACTTATATTAACTGACAGCCACTGAAGTGATCCTTCATCTCAGGTAAATTAAGGTGGGTATTTTTCTAATTTGTACAATGCCTAGCAAAAATATTCACATCCCTAAAACTGTTTTCAAATTAAAAGCAGGAACGATATTGATCTCTACTTTACGCCAACACAAAGCAGTGCATTAGTGAAAGTGTAGGAAAAATGACATTGTTTTATATTTCTTCTGACTCATTAACACTACTGGGCTTTGACTAGGTCACTCTAAGACCTGCATATGATTTGATCTAAACAGTCTTATTGTATGTTTAAATTTGTCCTGCTGCAAAGTGAAGCAGTCTCACTTGTTTTGCTGCCTTTTACAAGTTTACTTCCAGATTTGCCCTGGTTTTACCTCCGTCTAACCATGATCTGTTGAACAGCTTCCCTGTACCTTATTAAGAAAAAAATCTTCACAGCATGATACTGCCACCAACATGTATCACCATGGGATACAATGTTTACAGTGATAAGTCTCACATTTGCCTACAGGCCAAAAAGCTAAATATTTGTCTCATGTCACCACAGCACTGCATACTAAAATTGACAAAATGTCCAAATGTGTTTCGCCTAATAACTACACTGGTCATTTTGCATTTTTTATTTAATCTATATATAACAAACCAGAATAAAATGAATGATTAGTGACTCTAGCTTTTGCAAAACTTTCTGACATACCGGGCATGTATTTCAGCCTTTTGATTCAGGTGTTTTGGAGCAGGAATGTATCCAAAAGTTGCAGAATGGGGCTCTTGAGGAGTGGAGTTGCACAGGTTTGTTTTAGATGTTTGCTGTCTTGCTTCTGGCAAACTGCAAACAAGATTTATTTCAGATTTTCTTCCAGAAAGTTTTCTCTTGCCTTTCAAACACAAAGACTAGATTTGTGCTGTTCACAAGGCAACAGCTGATTGTTGTCTTGTGAACAGTTTCCCCTCAAGAGTTACAACGGATCTCTTGAGCGCTTTTCTGATTAATGCTCTCCTCGAGTAATACTATTTCCAACTTTCAGATGATGGATTAGAACAGTGCATTGTATGATTTATAATCTATCACTGCTTTAAACTTCTTCATAACTTTATTCCTGACCTGGTAGAATACAGAGAACTGAACAGTTTTAATTAGAAAAGGTTTCCTTTTACTTTGCAGGTATGCACTGCCGTGGTCAATCACAGAAATTCCCGACAATGTACATCGAAGTTTTGTGAAATACGATAAACTTTTCGTGTGGTGAGAGAACATTTGCAAGGCACTGAATCTGAAACTTTTAGAAATCAGAAACAAATTTATGACCAAGCTTTTGCACTTGAATGTTCCTCCTCAACATCTTCAACCTTTGTTCAATATGTTTTCTCATTTATTCTGCTTTGCAAATACTGTTAAGATATTGCAATCAATAACTATTTAAACACTTAAACTCTTTAATATCCTCGCTGTTAAACCTAACACACATGGCAGAAAGAAAGAAAGATTTGGATGGTGTCTTCTTTTACCCGACAAGTCAACGTCTATGGCCACTCAAACATGTGCTTATAGCTGATAAGAAAGCCAGTCCCTCTCTAACATGAAATAGATTTTCATTCTTCATCTTTTGCCTTTTTTCCATCTGCAGAGAGAGGAAATAACCCTTTGTATCCTGTTGGTGTAGCACTGGAAAGGCATCCTATGCTACAACCCTGTTTTAATCAGCTACATCAGGGCCATGCGATGAAAGTCTACGTTTCACGGTTGGCCCCCGGAAAAGAAATCAATCATCACCAAAAGGATGTGGTAGGGGAGAAAAATATGGAAGGTTGAGAAATGGTGCAAAAATGCATGAGAAGTGTAATGCATAGATCAGTATGTGCTATATCATCCAGTGCTTATACTTGTTTTCGTCAGCATCCAATATGTACATTCAGATGACCTGGCAACACCCCAAGACAGTAAAAACTGTGCAGTTAGCTTCACTTGGCTTCTGTTCAGCTCAATGATTCAGCCATAAAAAGTCTGATGAGCTGACCGACTGCACCAAGGGATTCCAGCCAAGCTCTTTAGTGACTTGTTTTATTTCCGGGCTTTAGGTCTAGAATATGGTCGGCATGCTTTAAGATCAGTTCTGTGATTCTCTCTTCATGCCGCCATCCTCACCGCAGGTTTGTAATCCCAGTCATGAGTAAAAACTATATATCTCATGCATAACAGGTTATCCTTTCATTAGCATGTCAAAGTTCTGCGGTGAGGCTTGAGAGTTGTGTGAATGTTTTCAGCCTTTTCTGTGCATTCTACCTGGAGTTACTCGTCTCTGCCAGTCTGTTGTTCATGATGCCGAGCGCCCCGACCCCCCCAGAGAAGCCGTTATGGCGGGAGCTGCCGCAGACCGTCCTGGGGTATCCGTTGGCAGACTCAGACAACTGCTTCTGCATGATCGCCAGCGACACTTTGTTCGATGCTGCCAGGTCCTTCATGGAGATCATTTCCCCTGATAGTCTCCGTCCCTCAGTGTCACTATCGCAAGGCCCGTCTGACTCTGGCTGATGGTTAAAGCGACCCTTGCGACCCCTGGAGCCCGGGCGGATGGCATTCCGCCTCCCTAGGAAGGCATTGGCTTTATTGCAACGTTGGCAAAACAAACAGCTCATTTTCTCCAGCATCCAGTTGAGCACCTGCTTGATGACGATGGAAATGACGTTGAAGAGCGAGTAGATGCAGCAGACACCCATTAACATGAAGAAGAAGTTGGCCACCCGGTAGAGGCTTTGGTATTCGTAAGCAGCGTCCTGGCTGCTGACGAAGTCTCCGAAGCCAATGGTGCTGAAGGTGACGAAGCAGAAGTAGAGTGAGTCTAAGTAGGCCCAGCCCTCCACTGGGCTGTACATGGCCGACGCGCAGCAGGAGATGGTAATGGCCGACAGTCCCAGAATCAGCATCACGTGATAGACCGAGGGCTTCCACCCCGGGAGAGAATAGGCCGAGAAGTCATGTCGAATCCCCGGTGGAAGGAGACCGCTGTTCCTGATTCTCCTCTCTCTAACGGCCTTCATCACTACAGCCAGCAGAGTGATGATGCGCTCCAGGAAGAGGTTGAAGAAAAGGATAGTGGCAGCACAGCCCAGAAGTCCGTAAAATATAAGGAACACCTTCCCTGCAATTGTCACAGGCGTCGTCATCCCAAACCCTGCAGAGACATAAAGATATCACACAGTTAGTTTTAAAGCTGAGACACTTCTTTTCTTTAGGTTTGGGAACAGTTGAAATCAAAAAGGGTGTCCAAATATAAGCAAAAGGATTGTGTTGAGAATGCTGCATTTCAATGTAGAGAAAATCTATTTAAACCTTGAATTTGATATTTACCTAACTATGAATCCACTGTTATCTTCAATACACAAGAAGAAATAAAAACATAAATAAAACACAAGTTCCTGTTTTGGCACTGACCTTCTTAGTTTGGAAATACATCTTGAAATATATAAAACATTTTGCGATACACATCAGTTTCAGACAAATTCTTTTTGAGACATCAATTTGTTGGAAACAGCAACTAAATTGTATCGTTTGACTTGTTGTCAGATTTGAACAACAAGCCTGCTGCTTACTGGTGAATGATCAGATGCCTGATGGTCTCGACGTTTAGTTGAAGGAAGTAATTCAACTAGTTTGTATTTTATTTCAGCACTCAAAATGGTTAAGATAGCTTGAAAAACTCACATTTTTGAACGCCATCTGCATAAAGGTGATATACTAATAATCTGTCCAAGGTGATGGCAAAAAAATAAGGGCACCAAAACAGAGCCTTGGGAAACCCTGCATATGATGGAGTCCAAACAGAAATTTCAGTGTCTTTTCAAAGAAAACTGGTGATTTTCCTGAATAATAATATTTTTTTACAAAGCTGAGAATTTAATTTGCGAATATGTTTTATCTCCACAGCACTGTTATTTCACTTCTCAGTGTCTTCTGAGCGGCTGCCTCAGTTTAATACGAGTGTTAAAGTGTCTTTCAGATCTCTGTGGCTTTACTGTGAGGCCAGGAACGATTAGTCTGTCAGGCTTAATGTCATGCTAATAAAAATCTGGGATGAAGAAGGTTAAATACCATATATTCTCTCTGCCATTTAACTGCCACAATTAAAAAATAAATCACTGTATATATTTCCTTGACTGAAATAAATCAACTGAACTTACTTCATTTGAATATACTAAACATTAACAAAATATGTATGGTGCACAAATCATAAATCTTTCAAGGTCCAAAACCCACCTTGGATCCATTGCTGGGAGTCACAGTTTAGATAGAATATATTAATAATAAATTACATTAATGCACAGCTCCTTCCCCACATATTGGCTCTCCTGATAAAGATGTGTTAAAAGCCTTTAAATGAATCAATTTCTTACTGCAGTAGGGTAACTTTACACTGAAAAGGTTTGAAAAAGCCCAATCCGTAGAAAAATTATCTTTCTGAGAATAGTGGTTCATAAAAAAACTCGATGTGGTGCCGCAATGATTAATACTTTGTACATCCACAGTACCATGAGAGCAGGACCTTCTCCTATAACATTTTGTCAGGGTGATGTATACAGAAATATCCTTTTTATTTGCTTGTCCCACTTCTTCTCACTCTGCATAGTGGCAAAGCAAAACTTTTTGTTTTTTTATATCACTACCAATATCAGAGTATTTAGGCGGGTAGTGAGTTTATGCTACTGCATAGATTTGCATTATTTGAACAAGTTCTCTTGTTTTTCCCATTTTGCCATTAGAAGCAAAAGGTCTAGAAGTCCTCGGTTGCTAATTAAAAGTTCAGACACACTATGATCAACTTTGCTATAAACATTGCTTCATGTAAATGTATATTGCAGGAGTGTTTTAGTTTTTTTTACACTGTGATTGTGCTACTGCAATAAAATATTAATAAATATTTTTTTCAAATTTAATTTACTTCAAATCTTTTTAAAGCAGACAACACTATCTTATCCAAGATATTGATTAGGCTCCAAATGCTATATTTTAAGCTTTATCTCTTTGTTTTATATTTTATGTTTGTGATTGACCGTCAAAGCACATATCTCCTTAACTATTGAAATGACCTGATTTGTGGTTTCTGTTCCAGACTCAATGTCAGGACACATTATGTACAAACACACAGATAGGCAAAGATTTATGCTATGTTATGCTACGTCTCAACAAAGTAGCAGATGTTATTTTTGTCAACAAATAAAATCGTGCTCAAATATCAGCAAGTTCACTTTCGGGGCAAGGTTAATAGATTTTTCCATCAACCGTTTCAGTCTCCTCAGAGCATTAGGCCAGATCGTTTTCCTCCTTTTTTTCTCCAACCATCCTTGTCAGGTAATAAATGGCATCAATAGCATGACAATACTTCTTTTATGATGGCCAAAATGGCTTTTTTGACCTTATCTCTGGCCGTGAAAACCACTCTGATGCGTGTCTTCTGTTGACATGCCAGCTCATTTAGATCAATTTTGATTGATACAGATTGTTTTATAGACAAGAAGGAACACGGCTCACTCACGTGTACAAAAACCAAACATAAAACGACTTTTGTACGTTGTAGATGCTGAGAGGCCTGCCTTTATGACAGTGACAAAGTTCACCAGCAGACATCGAGGAAACTCTAGGGTGCAGAAGGGCGAAGGGCTCTGATCACCCAAATTGAGCCCTTCGGTGAAATCTGACTTCAGTGTTTTCTAGTTAATTAATTAGCATCCCAAGACTCTTTAACCTGCCTGAATCAGTGGGAAAACAGATTACCTTTTCTCAGAGCTTGCAGAGACAGCCTTCCGCACCGTCTCTCATTACCAAGTAAATTACCTAAGAGAGGAAAAGGCACCAGGCATTGATTCGGTGTAGCATTTCAGAGCCATTACTCCAGACCACTGTGTCAAGACACATTAGGGGATAACATCCAATAATAGAAAGCAAAGCCCCAACTAAGCAAACACAAGCTTATTTGTTTACAAAAGCGTCTTTATTTGTGCAATAAAGCTTTTAAATAAAGACTACAACTGAAGCCAGCGGGAGGGAAATGGAGGTGCTGACCTCAGCGAACGAGTTGAGATGAGTTATTTCATCCAGTGGAACTTGATAAGGCAGAAAATTATATGTGTGCTAATCCGATTCAGTCGGAGCCCTGGGAGAATATTTATTCATTAACATTAAATAAAGTATTCTCAACTCAACATGGAAAATGATGCTATGCCTCAGTGGCTGCACACATAATTACACAGCAGAGCTTCAAGAAGGAGGAGAGTTATTTAGACGATGTCATTTATAACCATTAATTATTTTGACAGATTTTAGCAGAGGTCTGTGCTAAAGGTTTCTGCGATCTGAGCAGGGGGAATTTGAAGGAGGGAGATTAATATACGATAGAAGAACACAATTTGATTTGATGTGTCTTTAAACGACAGACACATTTCATCAACACTTTAAAAACAAACACAACTGATTTTCTGCTGGTCAATTAAAAATGACCAGCAGACTAGACAAAACAACAAGACGTTGTTTTGTCTAGTCAAAACAACGTCTTACTCCTGCAGGTGGAGGCCTGGATATTCAAATATGTGATACACAAGACATTGCCAGGCGGCAGAATCCATTTCTTTTCTCTTGGCAGTAAAAAGGCTACATTTGTTTATTTCTATCTGTCTCATGAGATAAAATTAGTGAACCTTGTATCTATTCATAATCAATCTTAAGGATAAAATGTTTGTCTTATTAATTAAATATCACTAATAAAACTATTTATAAAAAAATTACAACCAAAGTGGAGATTTCAGAAAAGTCTGTATTTGTGTTTGTGTATGTACATGTGGGAAAACAGAGATTTAGAGTCTGGGACAAATAATGTGCCAATATAATTGCTTTGACATAATTTCCGATCAACATCGTCTTGCGTTTTTATCTCTTTATATTTGGTAGTTAAAAGTAGTTCTACTTCTATATCTGTCCACACAAATGAACCTTGTAGCACCTTCAATTTCTAACAGGAAGCCATAGTTGCTTTGAAGCATTCTGATTGGCTGATGTAGGTTTCAGCATTGCACTACACTGCCCCCTATGGGATTGGCATGTTTAAAGCAACACTCAGGCGCATATTTGTGCAGGTTCATGTGGACAAATGCTTTTCTGAAGCTGATCCGGTGTATTATATATATATATTTTTTAAAACATTGAGGCGGAAATATTCGCTTTTATAAAGACTTGGCTAATGTGTACAAAGCCTAAGCCTGGTACTGAATCTTGGTTTCAGCTCTTTCTTTTACTTCTTAAAATAAATGAATTTCCTAAGTTGCAGAAAAACTGGCAAACACTTGATAATATTCTCTTCTTTTTTTAAAATATTAGATTGAACATTAATTCCTTAGCATAAAGCATCCCACTTTCTAGAATACTATAAGCATTATTAGTCTTTATTTTGTTAGCATTTATTGTTTCTTTCGATTTCCTTTGATTTTTCTTGGATTTTCATTCATGGATGCAAGTTGATTTTTAAGTCCTGATTCTATTAGTGATTAGCTCTCAGAGGTTCTTGTCATAATCTTCAATTAAAGTGTTATTGTGTTTTACTGATTCAAAATAAATTCTAATTTAATTATGCTTCTTTACATGTAGTAGAAAAGTGAAGATAAAATTAAAATCTTTGAATATATATTTTTGTAGTTAATCAGACTGATTGATTTATGAACAATAAAATATTTTAAGGTAGCTTAACACCACTACAACAATGGAACCGTGTCTTTTTAATGCCAACAACATACAATAAACCCCAAACGCCTGATCTGTTCAATAGTTTCTGCAGAGCCTAATCATTAAAAATCTTTGGCTGACAGCCTTACATTTTTCACAAATCCCTCAGGATTCAAAAGTCGTCTTAATTCAAAGCTTCAGGTTATCAAAACGGGTCGATACTGGACTGTTCTGGATCAAGCATTTGGGATGGATTTTACTGCCAGTGGTCAAGTGTAAATTACCTGCGCTCTACAGTTATCACATAACACAATCTGAAATAAACAGCTCTCACTTCAAGTGGTACATTAAGTGGTACATTATGTTTCATATTAAAGCAAGGGACATGAACAGCTTGGTAAAATTAGAATGGGAGGTGCTAATAGTGATATTAAATGCTCTGCATTTCATTTGATGCACACTGCGGACCACTCAGCTCTAAATAGCAATCAATTAGCGAATTTCATACATATGAGCCACTGTGAGAGGAGGAGTGCTGCTCCAACTCTGCAGCATACGAGGTTTTTTATTGGAGTTCTGGTCAGAGGTTTACATACACTCATCATTGGTGTGACAGTCAAATTATTGTGGCTTTTAGTGATGCATTTTACCCATTTTTGTTCAGCTTAGAATAGTGATACAACATAGAAATTCAACAGTCTTTGAAAGTAAGAATTGGGTGCTCAGTGACTTTCTCTAAATCTTTAAGTTTGACTAGAGTCTGACTTTGGAAAGTTGCAGAGAAACCACATGCTTTCTTTTCATGCTATATATGCAACTAGATATATAAAAACTATATAATTTGATAATTATATATATATATAGTTTTATAATTCAGACCAAACATTCAGGGTGAAGATCAGGTCATAGAGGACGGATCTAGTGACATTAAACGCAAACATTTTAATCTTCAGTAAATCATAGAAAATACACAAAAACAGTCAAATTTGAGCTCTAATTTAGTTTTTGTCAAAGTCTATGAAGTTTAATGCTGTGTTATCATTCTACCCTGTAAAATTATGTCTGACATTAACAGATAAAACACAGCCATAAATAGAAAGTTATCATGAATGAGTGACAGTGAAATGGCCTGTCTGCCATTTGCCGTCTCTGGGAGTGAAATATTTTTGTGTAAAAGTCAATAAAATGTTCAGCTCAACACCAGATGGCACACAGAAACAAAGAGGATATAATTTTCCATTAAGCATCTGGCTGTGACCATGGAAGTGTGACTGATTGTGAGCCATTTTCACAAATGAAAGTCCTACAAATGAAGGTACAAACATTGAGCGTTTTCATTATCGTGAACATTTGACTCTAAAACTCAAACTAGCAACATGTTAATCTATTTATTTTCAAGCTTGTCCAAAAAGTAGAAATAAAAGCCTATTTTTTCTGCTGAAGATGAGAATCCATAAAACTGCTGTAATCAGCACTTTTTAAAACAACGCTGCATGAAAAGGCTGTTTGAACTGTCAACAACAATCAACATCCGCTGCAGAGTGTAGAAGGTTATTTCACCTCTTATTCACTTTAAAATGCAGCCAAGCAAGAACCACTTATGAAGTGTAATATTTGACCTACATAATTTTGACTGCTTTTTCTTGTCACTGTTCTTTCTTAAATATTAAATAGAAGAACGCCACCACCTCAAACATTTGGTAAAATAGTCACAAAATCAGTGCTGTGACCCCAAATCATGACATATGATCATTTCAGCCTGTTAAAGATTCTGTTAATTTTACTGAATGTCGTGACAAAAATGTAGCATATTTTTAGGCTCTCATTAAAATTTTATTTTAGTGCCTGTTTCAAATTTATTTTCAGTTGATGAAAACAAAAGCCAATATTAAGCTAGGGGAAATGATTAGTTCACACACACGCACACACCCACTCCAACACACAAACATATTTGTTTGAGAGAAACATGGCAAAAAGCAGAACTACTAAGAGTTCAGAAAAACAAAAAGCAGAGAACAGGGCAAGAAAACCAAACAAAGCACAAACACTTGGATCTGATGAGAATGAGAAAAGAAAGAAACTGGGTGGTAAATAACACACTCTGACACATTCTGAGCTGTTTTTAAAACATATAGTCTGTTGGGTTCCCATAAAAACGCTGTAATACCACCAGCAGATGACAACAAATTTTAAATAACTATATTAAAATTCAAAAGCAGAAAACCATTAGCACAATTACAGTAGTTCCAGGCTAAAGACGATTTGTTGTTTTTCTTGAGGTTGGATTTTCTGATCACTCCAGTTCAGCATATTGTTCAGGTGAACATCCAGGTACGTTTAAGCATCTACTGTCTCAGTTTTAATAACCTGGATATCAACTCCTTGAATTTCCTTCACGATTATCTGAACGTGGTTCAGCTTCACACATTGTTCCTTGTTTTGTTTTTTAATAACCTCCTGGTTGAGTTCTCTACCTTGAAGTAATTTTAGTACATCAGTCATTCCTAGGAAGGTTAATCACTGTGCAGCGTTTTATGTATTTACATATAATTAGTCTGAATGTGGTTCAAAGGCGTTAGAAATATTTTTATTACCCTCTAAGATTTCGATTCTCATCTGCTCTCTAACTGCTTCCTATCAGAGAATGTTGCCTTACTTTTTGAGCTCTTTTAAGCTATTTTATGTTTTCCAACACATTTTTTCAAATGCTTCTCGTCTTTACAGGCATGATAATTAAAAACTAAGCCAAAACATGTGGCTTATTGCAGTTCATTTATGATTAAAGTATGGGGAAATAACTTAATAAAGTATGGTCCTGGTTGGTTTGTAATAATAATTTATAATCCCTTTTCAAGGGCTGCATATATTTGCATTAGATCACACAAACATGAGCTGACATTTACAGAGGATAGATTTATTTTTTTCTTTTTGCCAAAGCAGAACTTCATATAGAGGAAAAATACTCGTTATCTGGGTAACTTTTAAAACTCTCAGCACCGTTTGACAGCCAGCTGGGTTCAGACGTAAATGAAGGCAGGTTATAACCAGACTCCTGGTGTGTCTCACAACTCACAGACAAATCATCCTGGAGCTCATGTTTTGTTTGATAAACACCTGCTTGGCACCTTTTACAAATTAATGCTTCCTCGAAGAGGCATATTGATTCACTTTACTAGAATGTTATCCTCCCAAGGTTCTTGCTATAAATCTTTCCGTCTAAGAGCAGCTTGCCTGTAGCAGAAAGGAGCTCAGTCAAAAAACAAAGAAAGGAGCTGAAAAAATAAGGGTAAAAATTAAATAGGAAACTTTGAGGTATAAAACTCTTACATCCAGATTTAAAAGAAACTAATTTGGGTTTTTTTAAATCAGTTACCATCATAAAATAACATTTTCTTGCTATGAAGGAATATTATCACAAAGCAAATGGCTTCTTTTGATTGCGATTTTTTTTGTATTTTTTTTCACAAAAAATAAGATATTTGCACCATAATAGACAAAAATTGGTAAGATTTCTTTGCAGTGTACTTAGTTGTACATCCTTTGAATTATGATTTCTATTTCTGACAACTGCTCAAGGATTTTTATGCTATCTTGTGTACAGTATTATTATTGTTAATCTTGTTATGAATATGTCTTTATGCTGCTGATACACCTGAATTGGATGCTTACATCACTGTGGGACAACAAAGGCTATTTTTTTCCTGTTCTATATGCTCCACAAAAGAAGCTCCCAATAAAACCAATTCTGTGCTATCGTTCTGAAGAGCCTCAGATTGGCCTGCAACAAGCAGCAGCAGAGTCCGCCACGCCTGCGCGCCCCTCTGATGGCAAGCAGGAACTGATTAGTCACGAGCGTGGCACGGCAGGGGTCCGCAGAGAGGACAGAGGGCCGAGGAAGCAGCAGCATCACGGCCAGACCTGCGACACCATCACCGCACCATCTGCTGAGGAGCTGCCAAGTTTACTGACTGCAACAGAAATACACACAGGATGCTGCCAGGTTTACAAATAGCGCATCAAAAAATAGGTCAGTCTGGTTGGAGACCGAATCATATCAGTACATCTGTGAACTGATGGCTAAGTTAAATACTGTAGTATAACATGTCTAAAAGCCAGCACACTCTGATGTTTCTGCGGGACCCTGCAGCAAATCAATGAGAATTTATCACCCTGCGCGCACACACGTCACACACGTTAATGGCATTTGTTCCGCTTGTCAACGCAATTATAATGATCATGCAGCGATAAGAAATATTGGACCAGCAGGATTATAAAGAAACGCGTTGGAACATTCATTAAAACATGTCGATACAGATATAAATTATACACGTAGCGCTTTGTGTAGGTTTACATCCTGAAAGGATCAGATCAAAATCGGAGATTCATTGTTTTTTGCGATTTTATAACTACTGAATCCAATTTTTCTTAAAGAGTATTTCAGTGGGTAAAGAATTACAGAAAGAAAGCCTGGAGGACTGATGACTCTGCCGTTGTTCATATTGATTTTTGTTTCTGAGGAAAACAAATTTTAAAAAGCTGCTTTGTTTTTAGATCCCGACCAACATTTATTTCTCGTCGTTCTTAGTGCATTTTTCATCTTTTTGGTAGAAAATAAGGCAAAAAACAATATGTGAAAAAGTATTCAGAGCCGTTCAACATTTCACAACCAAACTTCAGCCTTTTATGTTATTCTTTTATGAGACAGACCAAAACAAATAGTACATAATTGAAAATGACAGTGGGAGGAACAGAACACTATGATGTATGATTTCTAGAAAACTAGAAAACTCACACACACACAGGGAAAACCTGCATGAAAAAAATTCCCCAAAACCCAGAACCTTCTTGCTGCAAGGCAACAGCATCCCGCTGACAATCCTGGCTGCTCCCTGTTCAATATCACTCACCTTGAGGTAATTTGTAAGATGAACTAAGCTAGTAAATATTTGCAGCTCTAGTTGCAAAGAATTTGAATGCATATGTGTATCCCAGTTTAAAGATGTGTATTTAGAAGATATTTTGAAGGAAATGGACCCTTTTCCTTCCACTTTGCAGTTATGTGCTACTTAGAATCATGAAGGTTCATCACATACAGCCACAGCGAAATAAAAGCAGGGTTTTACTGTAACAAAACGAAAAAATGTTCCAGCATTATGAAGATTATTTTAAGGCACAGTGACTGCAAGTTGAAGCAATGATTGTATTTCACTGTCATCCAGGTTTACACCTTCTTTCTCAGATATTAAGCGTCTGCTTTTCTGCTGAATATTAAGCTTTTCTTGCTCAATCCCCTGTCTGTATTTGAATTAACGCTCAGCTACGCGAAGCTATGTAGTTTTATCCCCAACCCAGCTTTTAAACCACTCTCATATGCGCATGATAAGCCTCCAAATTAAGCTGAAACATTTTACAGATGTGATTTTGCAGTACAAACACACACACCTTTCATATCTGTCTTAGATTTTTGCCAATTACATGAAAACATTCAAAGCATTTGCCAAAAGGGAAATGAGTGCTTGAGGTTAAGCAACCATGTGAAAAGCAAAAGCACAAAGCCATGAAATTCTGGGCTGTGCAAAAACTTGATCCCCATCAGGGACAGCAGTGTTACTGACAGCTGGAATAATAATCTCGGATCAAACATAGAGAAAACACAGAAAGCTGTCAAAGAGAAATGATAAAGGTACGCTCTGTTGCTCATAATTAGATCAAGCACCGACTTCTCCAGAAACTAAACGTGTCCATTTATGTGCCAGCCTGGAGGTAGCAGAATATTTTGTACATGCTGCCACAAAAACCAAATATATTAAGCTGCACATGATCCTGTATGCTTTATTTTTTTCCCCAGAAAGAATGTGAACAATGATCTAATCTAAACAGATTATATGATCTGAGCAGATGTGGATTATGTATCTGAGGATGGATGATACAGTGCTGGCTCTTTCTTTTGTAACTCAATCACAGTGATGAACCATCCTGCTAATTCAAGGACAAACTCAGACTTGGAGAGTGCCTTTTTAACTTTCTCCAGATTTAATCTGTTATCAGGTTGGCTTGGTTGAAGCTCATGAAAAGCAATGCGACTCAAGGAGATTTAAAAGTCCTTTAAACTAATTTGCATATACTGTAGCTACATCTCTTTGGAATGTCAGCATTGATTTTTTTCCAAACATATCCAAGCTGTCGCACAAGCAGAAAAAATTGTTGTTAAGGTGACACATTATGATTCATTGAACAAGTCAGAGAAGTCTTTTTGTATGGGCTGTACAAAACATGCTCATTATATTTTTTGCACAAAATGTTTTAGGGCCTCTTGTCATTTTAAATACAAATAAGCTGCTGCTGGCCACGCCCCCAACTCAACATTTACACTGACACCTGCAAACAGATGGACAATTATACAGCTGTGCATCTTTGAAAAGCAGAAGTGGAGCCTTCTGCACAACCAACAAGAATGCAGCAAGTGGTTTCTGGTTGGTAAGTCAAACAAAACACTTGTCGTCACCAGAACAGCAGCAGCCATTATACAGAGCATACAAAGGAAAAACCAGTTGATCTAATGTGCTGGAACTCAGCTTGGGTTGGTAGGTAATGGGGCTAGGCTTGATAAAGGTTGCTAGGTAACAGCTCATTACCTGGTGAACGTGGCTTAACATTCGGCAGATTGTTTCCAGACACCAAAACACATTCATTTATTAGCAAAAAACAGCTCGGTGTTTCTTTAAGCACTTGGACTGATTTTAGAATCAATTGATACTCAAATGAAAGTACGAAAATGTCCAAAATGTGAACTTTATTGAAGAGGTCTCCTTTAATGCTAATAACTTAGATAAATCTTCTTGCCAGCTGCTAGAAAGTTTCACTAGAAATGCTTTTTTTCCGCTTACTGCAAACATTTAAACTTTCATACCTTTAAGTTACTAGGAACAACCACTTCCCCTTAAAAAAACCCCATCAAACCAGATCAAAATTTTATTGGTTTCTGTCAAAAACCAAACTTAAACAGAGGTTGATTCACACCAGAGTTAATTCACAATCTGCGTAATCGTTGCAAAGAGAATTTTAGGTGTAATACTAAAGTTTTGGGAGAAAGAAGCATACAGAAACTGCTGTGTCCTCTAAAATGAAATTGGTCTTGCTTGAAGAGCTGGGTCTGTAAGATACTGAACGTAGGCGAACGCGTCTTAGCAAGTCAAGGCAGATTTATGACCTGCTGCAAAGCAGCGCAGAGGTGTGCACGGTGTCCTGTACAGGAGTATAATGGGGATTTTTTAATGATTTTTTTTCCAACACTTTCTCCCTCACATACACACTCACACATGTGTAATGGAAAGTTGAACTTACAGATCACTTCTGGAAACACTCAGAAAAGAGAAAACCTTGCGAAAATGGAGAGAGTCTAAGACTGTGAACTTTATTTCCACAACGCTAATTTTAATTGTTGTCTCAATTAAAATAACCCGCCCATGGTACTGCTGCATAAACTCCTGCTTCCTTCCTCCCTCTCTTTTTTATCTTTCATAAAAATATACACAAAACAACTACATGGGGGGGAAATTATTAGCAACAACATAAAATTTCCAGATAAATTTTCTGTAAAAAAAGCTAAAGGTGTTTTTGTGTTTAAAAAAGGAGTAGGAAGAAGCACTGGCTTATCCAGTCTGTAAATCTTCATGCAAGTTAACTAGTGATTCAATATATATATGCATATGTAAATGTACACACAAATGCATAGCTCCGCATACCTACATAATGCATTAATGTATCAGAAGATACACATTCAATTTGCTTAATACACTTAAATTAGAAACAGCTGAATATTTGATCTCATCTCACTTTACTTATGTTTCTAAGGAAAGTATCATGATCTATTATTTGTGTCCAAAGCAACCAGAAATGAACTCAACCTACTGCCTTCCTGGGATAAAAAGAAATAGTAAATACATATTTTGTGAGTCCACAGAGCTGAGCTGTGACTCAGCTCTGTGGACTTTGGTAAAGACTGATAGCAACAGGAGAGTCTAGAGTTTTGTTATGGGATCTCCACTGGGTGCTTTCATTAAAAACTGCTACAGGAGGATGAGATGGAGCACCAGACAGGATTAGCTGATATATTCTGTAAACCCATCACTTTCTGAGCCTCAGCATCATCATCCTCACTTCCAGCTCCAGAGTCTCAGCCTCGCACTCAAAAATATTTCTTTTTAATTGAGCTTTTCATGTCATTTCACTGCTTAGCTGCCATTTATCTCAATAAACATTACTTCCTGTTTTAATTTGCTTGCTGTTCTCCTCACATGCTCTCTCACCCCAGGTTTCTGTTTGTGCTTGAAACATCAGTATATTTTTTTTGAGGGATTTTAGTTTTTTTATTTCAATGCCCTGCCATTTCTTTGTCCCTGACTGCAGTGTAATGATCTCTGTGCAGGTTTATTAGAACTATTTGAGTCATGCAGCTTGCTTCTGTGCTGCAACTGGGGACATTAATCAAACTTCATCACAAAACAAGCATATTTTTAAAATCACTCCAAATGTTGGTAAGTCTCAA
The DNA here is from genome assembly GCA_902982915.1 of Phalloptychus januarius. Classification (NCBI taxonomy): domain Eukaryota; kingdom Metazoa; phylum Chordata; class Actinopteri; order Cyprinodontiformes; family Poeciliidae; genus Phalloptychus; species Phalloptychus januarius. Next base: position 12,474,143 of record CADWAE010000131.1, read on the forward strand.
ATTTTCCAAGAATTTAAAGGAAATATAGCTGTTACAATTATAGATAATGATGCTAGTTTTATTATGGCTGGTGTTCTGGGTTGGAAACTTATTCATGTCATTTCTGTTCATTAAACAAATAAAGTACAACACATCCTGGGATAGTACTAATGCTCTTCTGGTTTTAGTTGTGAACAACGAATGTAAAACTACAAAATGCAAAACCAAACAATATTAGTTGTGCTGTGGTGGACGGTGGGTAATGAGCTGAAGTTTAACTCCCACATTTTGCTGTGGGTCCCATACAGTCCAGCTCTGGCAAAAAGTCGTGAAAGACCCAGAAATTTATTTTTAGAGTTTTATAGATAATCTTGAAGTGAGCAACATCAACAAATCTAGAAATTTGTTCTGCTTTAACATAAATGAAGGCATTATTATCAGATGTGTCACCCAATTATTTCTCTATTTGTCCACTTATGGTCTGTAACAACTAATATCACCAGTTTAGATTTTTCTGGAAGTTATTGGCACAAATTTATTCAGCCTTCTGTGAGAAAAGAGCAAACCAACGTTAACGTTTGATTTGCATTAGACATGCAGAATATTAGATGTCACACATTAAAGTTATATTCCTGAACCCAGCTGGCCTTAGACACAACACATTTGGTTGTCTAATTTCTGACGCAGTTACAATGATTTTTCAGTGAACTTGAACCTTCCTTTGCGTCCTATAATGTCTTTGTCTGGGGTTGACACTTACATAGCACAAATGTGTAGTTTACATTATGAGTCACACTTGCTGCAATTGTAGTTACCAAGTAAAAATGTTGCTCAAAGTTAAACCTAATGGTGTTAAAAGGATAAAATTACCTAAATAACCATAACTTATTTGTTATTTTTCCCTTGAGCTTTAACTTGTGGCCAGCAAAAATAATTGTCGTTGAGCTTAGCCTGCTTCTGGTTTCATTTCATCATAGAAAACGCTGAGTAGAGCAGCTTTAAGATAGATATAATGCGTATTATACAGAAAATTAGACTCATCCTCACAGATCGTCTACGCTGCATAGCTGGTGTTCAGCTCGACTTAATCACCAGTGAGACAATTTTTATGCTGAGCATCTGGACTGTGCACTTTCTAAAAGGACCTGTGGTGCCTTTCATGTGACTGAAGGCCCTCTGTTTTCCATTTTTAACAGTGACATTTCCTCTGAGCCTGTGATTTCACCCAGCAGTCCGAAGAGATCTAAAGAGATGGGGGGAAGAAAAGCAGTCTTATTGACCGACGCACATCAGTCCTTTGACGTGACTTTCATTCTGTGCAGCATAGCCAGGCAGATTCGCAACATGTGTCTTCAAAGTAGTTAAAAGGACAAATAAAATCAAGTTTTAGTGTGGTAATTACCAGCAGACTAGAGATAGCTGCTAGAGAGGAGTCAGCAGAGTCTGGCAGCAACGTGAGAGACAGACCACAAACACGATGAATTCGCCTTCACAGATTGCAAACAGGTCCCGCCCACCTCCTGGTAGCGCATGTACCAACAGTAACAACAACACAGATGTTTTTTTCTCAGCAAGGCCGCACACATCAATTAATCTAAATAAGAGAACACCACCTCGCTGTGAAAACACAGCGCGCCGTCAAGAGTTAGCCGTTTGTCGCAGAGCTTAAATGCCAGATGCACGCTCCACCAGGCTGAGGTGTTGCCGTCTCGTAACCTCACTGCCACATGGATTTACAAAGTACAGGACAGTGCAGGGGAGGCCTGTAATGTGCGGTTCTCCTCTAGATACACAGGGTCTGGTCAGGCATGTAATAGACTCACTGACCTCACCAGGGAGGGTCAATAAAGTTCAACTGCAAAATCAGCGTTTTTCGAAAGTGACTCAAAATAGAATCAGAGAGAAATATCGACTATGGAGAAATGAGAATAAACATTTAATGACTTCATGAAACACGCAGCGGTCATAAGAGACTGCTGATTTATTTTCAAGCTAGTTATTAGTTTATTTGTATTTTTATCTACGCTGCAAATCACAAAATCTTACCAAGTATTTTTGGTCTAGTTTCTAGTGCAAATATCTTGGTACATTTGAAATAGGACAAAAGTAACTTACAAGTAAGTTTTCTGCAAAATTTAGGAGCTTGTTTTAAGTAAATGTTTCCTTAAAATGAATTTAAAAACTACTAGTTCCAATGGCAGGTTATTTCACCTATAACAAGACATTTTTCCCAAGTTATAAGTGAAATAATCTGGCAGTGCAATTAGTTATTTTTATGAATACTAAAGAATTATTGACTTACAACAAGCTCCTATATCTTGCTGAAAACTTTCTTGTAAGTTGATTTTAACAGAAGATATTTTGCAGTGCACAAACAGGGTTAACTAAGACCTGCTTCTTATTAGAAGGAAATGAGGGAAGTTTAATAAACTGCCGATATATATTGTTTTGTAATTTCTGGAAGATGTTGTAGTGGTAAAAGCTTCTTTTAAATTGCCAAGCAGCAATCTCCTCATGCACCTTCTCAACATTAATTGCCTATTATTGTAAGCCTGGCATTAAGTCAAATTGTGAACTGACGTTTATAATCACAAAACAACGAGAAAATGGAAGGACAGAACTCTGATTTATTTTTTTTGGCATTATTTCTCGTCTTAAAGCCATTAGGAATCCTTGAAGAAGTTTATCGCTGCACTACAGACCATACTTCAGTAAGAAAAGAGCTTCCTCAGACAAAGACGAAGTTTAGACATAATGTTATTCACATTAAACCCCTCCTCCAAAAAATATTTAGATTCATTTAAAAACTGCTGCTTCAGAAGAAATGTTCGGATGTTAAGGTAAGCATTTTTTAACACATGGTCCTACAGTTACGCTACAAAATACCCATTATGAATGACATTAATTGTTTTCATTTCAGGTTTCAGGTCATGTTGTTCATTAACTTTGGCTGAAATTATCATTGTCCATCCTTCCACTCCACTCCACAGGAGATAACTGGTGAATTTTCTGGAGAACTTTTCTTTTTTCTCCTGCTGTTTTCAGATTATGCCTTATTTTATGTTTTTTCTGCCTTTTTCTGTCCATCAAAAAGTCCACTTCTTGGTCCACTGATTCTGTTGTTACTGTGTCTTGTTCCTGTTCTGGTTTCTCATGCTGAGTCTGTCTCAGCTGGAGGTTTCTTCCTTCTATAGGGAAATGGTTGCTTTCCACTGTCGCCACATGCTTGCTCAGCATAAAGTATTCGTCACAAGATGCAATCAGTTGGGCGTTTTACAAGTTGTCATTAAATGATCCAATTGTAATGTAATATATTTTGGATTGTAGTGCCAGTCAAAGGGCATCTGATTTCATTAGATTATTTTTTTTCTTTATTTTTAAATGACGATGTCCTTCAGTACCACAAAAAGTTATCAATGGGAAAAGCAACAAACATCTTTCTTACAACATAGAAAAAGATGTAAAGTGAAATAAAATGTGGAGAAATATGTGTTTTTGTTTCATTCACAGATTTCATCCTGTTCCACCACAGCCACGTGGTATTGCTGCAGAAGCTCAATGTCTGCAGCGTTACCTAATCTCGCTTTGATGCTAGAAAGTTAATGTTACTCTCCCTTGTGTGGGATAAAAACAAATGTTTGTCATTTGTTACTAGATTCTCAGTTTCAGAAAGGGAGGGAGGAATGCTTGTGAAACCTTATGTGTGCTGTAATTCCTGTAAATAAATGAGAAATTTTGCATTTTGCATGCACTCTGCAGAGATCTTAAATAAAACAATAAGGCAGCTAATTTGGGATTAGATTATGGGCAATCAGTTTTGACAGAAAGTATCTTGTCCAGTTTAAAAAAAAAAAACATTTTAATAGGGGAGGACAAAGGAGATGGTGTGTGTAATTAGTACAAGGAGTTTGTCTGTGGCTCTTCATGTGATCAATGTTCTGTGGAAATTAGTGTGTGGCACTAACAGGAAGTTATAAATCCCCCAAAATAAAATAATCTGTTACTTTGTTGTATGCAGAGACATTTTGGTGCTGTCCATGGTGCTGCAAAAGAAGATGGATGCTAAAGCTAGTATTTGTGTAATGTAAATTTTATACCTCCAGTAAAACTATAAAGCTACAGAATTTGCTTAAATTTAGTTCATTCTGATTGTAATGACATTTTATTGAACTATTTACCAAGTTACTGTGACTGCATTTGTAAAAAAAGAACAAAGATTATTGTTCTAATTGAGTTTGACTCGATTTGCGACTCTTTCTTTTTTTTCTGAATTGTTCATATTTTGTAAGTAGTCCACGCATCACATTAAAAACATTCAATACATGTTTCTGTTTATTATTTTAAGGTTCGTCTTATTAGTTATTTCTCCTCCTCTTGTCACACCCATGTTATTATTTGTCATTCTGAAAGGTTTCGACTGCGCTGAGACTAAACCAGACCTCATTTAAAGCAAAACAAATCAGAATGTGGGTCTGTTTGGTGGTGTTAAACTATTTAATTTGCCTTGTCTCCCATTGTGGGTGGCTACAACTATTATGGAGCAGGATGCTGCAGTAGCTGCCCAGGGGGCAAGTACAAGCAGGACACAATTTATCCCAAGGAATAAACATCCAAAAACACAAAACTGTACAACAACCTCCTGCTCTAACTGGACATTTTCTCTCAAAACATTAAAACCTATTGCTCAATTTTTTAGCAACTGTTTTTCTCTGAAATATCTTTGCAGTGACTAATAATAAGATACATAAACCCTGAAACTTCTACAGAGAGTTGTCCTAATGTCCTAATTGGCAGTTGTCAGCTATCAGTCCTAGCAGGGTTATAAATAGCAACCGTATTGATGGAAACTGTGTTAGCAGAACAAGCTCTTATGCCCTCCTTAATGAGAATGAAAACAGGAAGGCTAAGACTGAATATGTAGGGCAATGCTACACTATTAAAAGTTGGAGGGTTAAAACTGTATGTAGTTTAGTGCAGCACTGAAGACTTTAAGTAGAGTATGTCCGCTTTGTTCAGTGTGCAAAAGGAAGAGTTTGTCGATTGCAGAAAGGTTATAAAACAGAATATGTCACACACTTATGTAAAGAATCCTTACCCTGATTGAAGTTTTTTTTCCCCTTTATTGTATTCTTTCATGTCTGCTACTGTACTTTTCTGAGGAGTATTCATCTTTCCTTACATGTCTGCTGATTACAGGAATTAAGACAGCATGTGCTGAAAAGCCTGACCACCAGCTGAGCCTCATGATTTCATGCCAGAGACCAGATTTTGAGATGCTCTTAGTCATTTTCCACTCACTGTCTCTGGTAATTTAGTTTTCTTTCTTGGTTACTTTCTGCTTCTTTCTGCTCTTTTGACAATTCTGCATCCTGATTATTTACTGGATGCCAGAATTAATCAGATAAGGAAATCTGGGTTTCATAAATCAAGCAGCTAGCAATAGAGCTCCCCATCCAGCCAGTTAAAGTCAGGTTCCTCCATCTAGCACAACACAAACAGGCTCTCATAGGAAACCTTTCAAGCAACACCAGCAGTCGGAAATCAATTGGAAAAGTACAGATTAAATGTCTTACATGGTTTCAGATTTGTTATATTAAAACAACCAGCCCTGCCAGATTTTTATGTGCTACATGTTTAATAAGTAGAAAAGTTTGGTGCAATGGTTAAAAATGGTGTTTTGTCTTTACCCACCAATTCAACACTTTGTAAATTCACTTTTTGTTGTAACTTTAAGTATAAATATCAGGGCTTGCAGCTATTGCAGTTTTGCACAGATAGAAATCAAACATTTAACTCATACAGACACATCGCTGTCTTATAAAGCTGCAGTTGTGTCATTTGTTTTATCTTTGGATGAGAAATTGAACATCAGATGTTGAAAGTTTAATAAATTGTTTTAAATAAAATTTCTCTACTTTAAACTTTTGTGATCCTTGACAATAATGATGCGTAATGTTCTCCAATGTTCTCTCACAAACCTCTGAGGCGTTTGCAGAACAGCTCAGTTAATACTCAAATGAAACTGGAAAGTGTTATTTGCGCTAATTAGATGCATTATAATTTATTTACGGATTTCAGAGTAAAAGGGGTTCAATGCTAACAAATGGCATAGTTATATATTTTTTTTAATAATGAACAAGTTTGTGCTGGTCTTTCCATTAAAGTTCAGTTAAAAAACATTGAATAAAACGGTAGAGTTTTAATGTTTTGTCTCCAGCCACACATCTCCTCTAACCCAGAGTCAGACCTGGTCTCCTTCATTACGAACCTCAGGCCACAAGGCAGAAATTTCCCAGCTGAAACCTTCAGACCTTCTGGCCTTTGTTGACATGGAGCTCTTTTGTTTCTGGACAACAGCTTCACCCGTTCCCCTCTAATTGTGGAAGCATCTGCTACCTGACGGGCTGTCCCACGGGACCCGTCTTATCATTTGGACTTCAATTAAATGAGATATATAACGAAAGATGTGTCTGTAAAACGCTGACCCCACCACTGACCTCATGCTCAAAGCTCCACTACCCAGTGGTTGAATGCACAACCTCTCCTGACGTGTGAAGTCAGTGTTTACAAGAGGAATAATTGGTTTCCCTTCATACCTGGTGGGAGCTGCTTTCCCCCTTCAGGGGAAAGTAAAGCCCTGCGCTGCTGCTGATCAGAAACCTTTTGTTATTTCAGAAATCATTAACCATTATAATGAAACTACAGCTCCACTTCCTACAACACCCTATTGTTGCATCACTTCTGATTCTGTGTGACCCTTCAAACTAATTTATTGTGATGTCTAGAGCCGTGGACTTTATGAAGGTGCTAAACTCAAACAGCACCTCAGTGTTGAAAATAGACTTCAATTTCATCCCTTCTTCTTTTTGAGGAAGCAATGAAACTAGTAAGAGGCAGCAGATCAACTTTAACACAATAAAAATCTATTTTATTCCAATACAACACTCTGTCTGCAGGCTCTCTGTCTGCATAAAGGAAGTGTTACTTCATCAAGCAGAAACTTTTAAGCAACTGAAGCTTAAAGGTTCAGTAGGTGATATAGTCTTCCAACTGAAAACTAAATTACCTAGTGAGGCGAGATTGTCTTATTAGTTAAAAACTTTGTGAGCTCTTAAGCTGTCTATGATGCAAGATGCTCTCAAACCATAGTTAAAGAAAAAAAAATAGCAGGGTGAAATTACCGTAAAAAATAACCTACTCTCTTATTATGGGTGTGTTTGACTTTTTTCATTCCAAAACATGTTAGCTAAACATAGCATCATAAATAATCCACATGAATTCAGCAGGATGTAATATGTGGCAGGATATGAACTCGTGTTCCTGCAAACTGAGGATGTGATTTACTATTCTCACATGGCCAAGCTAACAGGAGGTGCTACTATCACACATGCTGTCTTGTTCTCTACTTTTTGCTGGGGTTTTTTTGTTTTGTTTTTTTCTGATTTGGGGGAAGGCGAGACTCCAGCCAGCAGCAATTCCTCATGAGTTGCCATTAAAACAGTATTGTGATACTGTTATAAGTGATATTCTTGCTTTATGTCACCTGGCTTTAAGTTTAGGAAACCTTTGGCTGACATGCATGCAAATCTTGTTCTGCATCTAAAGAGTTCCCCATCCCATCGCACCTCCTTCCCAGATTGTTGTCTAGTTTTCAGTCTCATTGACGTCTAACAAGTTTAACTGCTTTACATAATAAAGCAGTTCAAACTACACATGCAAATAGTTGCTGAAATGTGCTCCAAAAATAAACTTAATATGACTTGATACTTTTTTCTAACATCAAGGCCTGAAATCAATCACTAAAAATACAGTTTAATGTAATTTTTAGACATGAAAAGAGACGACATGGTATCCAGATAGATGAAGGTGTACAAAGTTAGTTATTAGTTACAATTAATTGTGGAAAAAGTAATCACTTTTTACAGTTAATTAAGTACAGTTAAAAAAAGTAATCACAAAGAGCTATCAACTACAGCAAAGCTTTTCTTCTGTAGAAGAAGATTAAATTCATGATTGCCAGTAAATAGAGCCTGGCTCATGAGGGTAAATACTTGGGAGAAGAAAATAATGCTGCTAGTGATACTGAAGAAAAAATTAGGGGATCAGTGAAGTCATTAGGCATTGATGGTCCTTTGGGGAATGATTTGCCGAACCAAAAGCCAGATGAATGTTGGAGTCTCCTGTAAACAGTATTTCTTGTTTGGAATCAGTAGAAAGGCTTCAGAGTCGGCCAGGCGCCCACAGACGATGAGTGTTATGACTGGATGTTTTTTTTTCTGTCAAAGGATCATTGCATTGGAGAGAGGGAACCTTCTGTCTCAATTGTTCAGCAAATTAGAACTCATTTTTTAACTTAAACTAATTTTTGGCATGAATGTCATTTTAATTCCGCCTTTTAATACGAGGAATTTTAAGTATGCAAATTTTCCCCCACAAATTATGGTATATTTTCTTCACACAGTCAACATTTTGCAGACACCCTACTAATATTTGGTTAAAAGGAGTTCAACTACACATTTTACACACATCAACAAGCTCTTGTCATGATTCTGGATAAAACTTTGACTGATCGTCTTGGCAGAATGTGAATAATGTATATAAAATGATTGCTTTAGTCTGCAGTCGGAACCGCAAGTGGCTCTTTGGATCTTCCACAATGGCTGTAATAACTGGCCAAAAATGAACCAAATGTTGATGTTTTAAATATACATTTAATAAAAAATGCTAGTTTTGCAGTTTTTTTCTTGTAATAACTGAATTTGAATTTCACAACAGAATGACACTAAAAGTATCAGAAAAGTTTTTTAAAACAAATTTTTAAAACAAATGTCTAAAGTATTTAGACATTTAAAAAGATTTTGGGTTCATTTTATGTTAGTAAAACATATTTGTTTCATCAGGTATTGCGAAGGAATAGAAAAATGCGTCGATTTTACCACTAACCTTGATTTTACGTCAAACCCTAATTACCTGTGTTGCCTGCTGAACTTAAGTCAGAGGTTTTACAACTTAGTATTAAATCAGCAACTGGTGTGGGCCATAAAAGGTGCTGACCTCACTCAACCTCATTGAAGCAGGATAACATCAGGAGATTTCTACCCAAGCACACTAATGCTCTCTCAATGACCTGGCTACTTACTGACATCAGTTTCTGAACATGTTCTGTAATTATTGTTTGCTTCTTTTTTCTGTATATGTGGAGTAGTAAAGATGTTGGAACAGTCATGGCATTGTTTAGTCTTTAGGAATGTTTCATTAGTGATTCTCTACTTAAGGCACATGTTAGACAGCCTTAACCCCATAATCATATAAATTCTCTGTGTTTATAAAATTTAGTTTTGCTTATGTCAGATCAGTCAAAAATGAACAATATTTATGAATGCTGAATAGTTATTCTCTATAACATTCCTGATTTTATTACTTGAGTCATAAAGAAAATTTGAACTAGTTGTCAAAATCTGCCAAGCATTTATTTATCATACATTCCTGAAAACATTTTCCAAATTGAACAGTTTCTCTCAGGTGAAACTGAGAGAAACTGTTTCTCTCAGTTTCTCATCAGCTGTCACTGATGATATTGTTTATAGTTGTGCACATTTTTACCTAAAGGTTGTTACTATTGTAAATAAATTTGATCTTTGTTTTTACACAAAGTCTCTCTACTAATTTAAAGAATTTAATCAAAGGATTTCTGAATCTGGATCCATTTTGACTCAGCCTGCATAGAAAGATGACAAACGCCACTGGTATGAAAGTGATGTAATAGGCTAGTCACTGACAAGCAATGAAGCACTGAATATTTTGTTGCCCATTATGTAATGACTGTTTGGAACAGTTCATAATGTACTTTTATTTCATATTTTAAATCTTTTGCCACAGTTAAAGCCTTTTGCAAACAAAACGTGTCACTTTGACCATGAGAACTGCTGATGTTTAGGTCTTTATGCTAAATGTTTTGAAAATGTGGAGTTTACTGGTGCATGAAAGCAATCAAGAAATACTTTACAAATTGCGCAGCCATTTGTAGATTTCAAATGCTCAATAGTGTGTAGTGCTGTCTTGAACATTTTCAGGTAGTGTCACAAACCCTTGACTTACAAAACACTAAAAGAATGAGCTGTCGTAATGGAAACATGGCAAAGCCATTTGCCTATATTGCTTATAAACAATTGGGTCAGGATTTTACATTTACAACTGACACTTTCATTGACATGCATACTTGCTTTTATTGAATAAACTATCCATTCTGAGCAAGTGGCTTGCGTTTGCATAAAAATAAGTAGCACTCAGTATTTGCGAAAGTAAACATGGATGCTAACGGTGGAGCATAGCTTACACATATGAAGTTGTTGCCAGCGTATAAACAACTTAATCCTCACTATGGTTCGTGATTGTTGTCTTTCTTCCCACTTGTGCATATCAGGACGCAGAATAGTGACGTTTGACGAGTATCAATAACGTTCAGGTCGGATGAACGCAACCTGGTCTGTCATGAAAAGATCGGATAAACTACAGGTCGCATTATGGCAAAAAAATTTAAATTGGATCACTTCAGGCTGCAGCGTGACCACAGCCTAAGTTTTACAGTTTGCGCTAAATATTTTGAGCACTAAATGTTTAGCAAATTTAACAGAGAGGTGAGAAATGCACCAAAGTGACTGAGAGCTGAATATAAATTAGTGATGCTACTGTTCTGGGCTCATGGTGGCTTGTTAGAGGAAATGACTTAAGAAACAGGTTGGGTTATATTTAAAAAATATAACCCAACCAAAAATATAACCCAACCTGGTTCTTAATCCAAAATACCTCATGTTGCACCGATGGGTTCACCAGCCTAAAAGAATAATACAGTAGTTGCTGGAGGAAAACTCCTGTTATGCACTGAAAGGCCACAAAGCTGCACATGTTCTCATATACGATTATCTAAAGTCAGCAAACACTGCAGTTGTTTCGACCCCATTTGAGTGAGAAAGCATTTTGTGGACAATCTTTCCTGTATTCCTGCAACAAGGCATCCCTGAAAGCACCTAATAGTCAGTGATCCTGAGCACAAACCTCTGGTAAACAACTGCATCATGTGGCCACAGCTTTGCTTTTATCTTTCAAAGTGATACCATGGAGGCACATCAAGGGGAGCAAAGAGTCACTGGTGATTTGAAGGCTCTCCCACAGATGAGTCAGAGACAGGAAGTGTTTAGGAGGAGCATCCAGAGCTCACAGGGGGGGAAAGCCACTCTTATAAAAAGTGATGTGGGGAGGTCCTCAAATCCCTTTCATATAAGCAGCTCACCAGCATGCCAAAAGACAGGCATACGCAGACCGGTGGACGAGGTTGGTGGAGGAGATCAAAGCTGGATGAAGTCCCAAGAGGAAATCTAACAGAAAAACTACTGGAGAAACACAGATTATTAACATCTTACTTTAACTCCCTCCTTTACCGGAGCAGCTGAGTCAGTTTAGATAATCTACCTGTCAGGGAAGACAGTGATGCTGCATGACAACTAAAGTACAAAGGAGGACAACCTGCCACAGACATGTAAGCAAACACAGCTGCTGTGGCTGAGTGTGCGGTCGCCCTGAGAGCTGCGTATGAGTGCATTTGTGTATCCAAGAGCGGAAGGTGGGAGGGCCAATAAAGCTCTCCTGACAGGTCTACAGTAAATAAAGTTGTGACAGTTCTGTCTATATGAATCCAATTTTCCCTGAGGAATCATAGCGAACATGACCATCAGTTTCCTCTCACATCCTGTCTCACTGCAGTGTTCAATTAAAAGTAGTAGCCAGGGGTATGCCATCATGTTGTACGTATACGAATATATGTTTGTGTTTAGGGCGAGGGCTGAGATAAAGCTGCTGTCAGCTTTGATTATAACCTGGACTGTTTTCATCCATTTATATTCACTCTCTGTCCAAAGGGCTTTTCCAAAGTATGCATTCAACTTTTTCATGTTTTGTCTCGCACAACCACAAACTTTGATGTATGTTATTGGGATTTTATGAGATAACGCAAGACAAAGTAGGTGAAGTGATAGAGAAATAATAATAAATCAATAAAAGCCTGTAGTCTGAGCTTCGTCTGTATTCATCATTCTGTAATTGAAACACCAAAATAAAATCAGCTGTAACTAATTGCCTCACAAGTCAAATATCATATGTGCATATTAGATTAAGCTCATAAGGTTCATTGGTTTGCTACAGAGTATTAGTGAATAAACCTTATAAATACAAATAAAATAAGGCTGCAGATAAAAATTGTTTTAGCAATCGATTATTCTAGCGATTAGTTAATTCATCAGATAAAAATGGCACATTCTACTGATTTTTCAATCAACCAAATCAAGACTTAAAATCTAGCTATTTAGAGTTGCATTTGATTAGTAGTAAGTGAAAAGCTGATTTTGATGCTATTTGACAAAATGTAATGTTTATTGCTTGTTTTGTTAATGATGGCTGTATGGTGTTTTTATGATGCAACGTACTTTGAACTGTCTTTTTGCTGAAATGTCCTGTAAAAATAAACTTCACTCTTATTTTCCTGTTCCTACAGAAGAAAAGCAAGAAAAATGTGTTCAGGATTGTAAATTCAACATCCACCACCCTGTGTTTACATCTGAAGGCAGCTGGTTGCACAGGATTTCATTTAGGGGTGTGCGGGTAAAAGAGGGTTATTTTGGAAGTTACTCTCCCATTCGTGTCACAGCTATGAGCTTCTTTGTGAAGGTGTATCCCTTGAGATGTTACTAAATACTTTAAAGGTTACATAACATCACAAATGTGAAAAAAAGGAACTAAATACTTTCTGAAAGGACTGTATTCGGGTGGAAAGTGGATGTCAGAGCCATCAGGCATGCAGAGCGATACACCGTTGGCCCTCGGGTTGCCCTGGGAGGTACACTTGCTCTTTTCTGACCTATTGCATGAGTAAATGTTAAACGGGGGGAGGAGAGTAGAAGGGGCTTCTCATTGACATTCCTGTTAGTTTGATGAGAAATGTGGCAAAAAAAAATGAGAGGCTGCACCCATGGGTGCTGTCCTATAGCCAGCAATGAGCGAGCGAATCCAAATGGCAAACAAGTCAGATGTTGCCCCCATTTCCAAAAGTCCATCAGAGCCAAAAATTTAACACACGACCAAAATAAAAGCTAACTAAAAAAAACGGAAGAGTTTAATCTGGTATTCTGCGAACGAGCCAGTGGAAAGAAAGTGATCCACAGGGAGACCGCTCCAGTCCCTCAGATATCCAGACTGAAAGTAATGATATGATTATTTAACCATTTAGAAAGACATGTGGCTCCAAAACCCATCTGGCTTCAAATTACCTCATTTCTACTGTCTTCTCAGTGTGAGGTAGTTCCTCATTTTCAGCTTTAGGACACCTTCTAACTTTTCACGAAGAAACCACCACAGTGGATATAAACTGTTTACACATCCCTCGTAAAATGACAGGCTTTTGTATTTTAAAAAATTAGATCAAGATAATTGTTCAGAACTTTCTCCACCATTGACCACCATTATATATAATTTGTTATGGTTTTAAACATAGCCTGTTTTGTTTTTAAATAGTTCTCTATATGGATGGTTGACTGAAGCTTAGTTGATAATATTACATTGAATTGACTATATGTAGACTAATTAGGATTTCTTTCCTCCAGCTTCTCCTTTTCATTCAAAACTTTTGTTTAAATCAACATGGGACACATTCATTTTAAACTTCAAGTGTATTAAATAAATAATAGTAAACAAAAAACGAAAAGATGTACTTTGTGTTGGCTCCATCAGATCACTACAGTCTATTTGGCACATCTTGATCGGATAATATTTGTTTGCTGTTCTTCACAAAAACTTTCAACTCTTTCTGATGATAACGTTTTCTGTTCACAACTTTTTTCAAACTGTGTTGTAGTTTAAATCTCACTCTGGTCTGCCTTCTCTTTCTGCTCTTGAGTCTCCTTCAATTGATGTAATTCATGCATTGCGTCGCTGCCTTGCAGAAATCTAAAGTTCATCCTCATGCTTAGCTTTCTAGAAAAAGTTGGAAGGTTTTGGGTCGGCTTTGATTTGGAATATGGCTAAAGTCCCAATGCATAATGCTGCCACCACCATGCTTCACTGTGCATATGGTGTTCTTCTGGGCACAAGGGTTTCATTTCTGACCTTAATATAATTTTTAGGCTTATTGTGGGACTTTAAATGGCTTTTTGCTCATTTACATCAAGCTTGGGGTCCTTTTTAGAGAAAAGGTTCATATTTTGCCATGTTGGTTCCCCATATATTCACATTTTAAACACCATCAGTACTTGCTGGAAATTCCTGCAGATACTTAAAGGTAGCTGCATGTCTCTTAGCTAGCCACTTTCTATCACTGGTTTTTGGGGGAACATTCAGTTCCCTGACATGTTAAGTTGCAACGTTTTCTTTCTCTGCAATACGGATGTCTTTATTGTTTTCTATGGTTTTGCTAAGAAAATCTCCTTCTAGCACAGCTGAACTTTATTTGGAGTTAATCAAAAGCACTTTAACAGGAGTTAGGTCTTATTTAAGGTGAATTTTCTATCAAATAAGGAGTTTCAGATGATTCATGCAAGTTATCGGTCAGATTAAAGATTGAAAAAGTTCTGAACCTTCCTCTTGTTTTATGTCCATCGTAAAACCTGGCATTTTATCAGGTATGTGTGTGTGTACACTTTATTCCCCCCTCTCTACTCTGTGCCGGCAACAAAATGGATTCAAAGGTCAAGACATTGAATGAACGCTGCAAACATCACCCACCTATAGTCGACACCACAGTTCCAACAAAATAAAAAGCTCCTGTAAAATCCCATCTCGGTCTCAGAGCGTCAGCCCGGATCCCGGCGGCTATGGCGGCCTCGTACTCCCGCAGGAAAGAGTTGAGCTCCTGCAGGCTGATGTTGAAGGTCTCACTAAAGTTGAGGAGCGTCCCGTTCCAGCGGCCGTGAGCCCGCAGCTCCGAGGGCCTCTCTATGGCCGAGAAGACCGCAGCGCCGCACAGCAGGTACACCAGGATGAGCACGGCGAGCAGGACGAAGCGGCCGTTGTCCTCGTTCAGGTGCAGGGAGCGGCAGCCCTGCAGTCGCAGGCTGGGCATCATCCAAATTTCAGCACCACACGCGTGTCGGACAGCGACAAGCTCCACATCGAGTGCGGCGTTCACGGGTCGGCGGGCACGCTCTGGAAGTCACAATCCTGCCCGTCCGCTGCGCTCAGATGCAACATTTCCTCCACTTTACTTTGGGCACCACATTGTAGTTGTTTCAAAGAGTGATGATCTGCACTCCACATGCGGACGTAAGCGTGATGATCCACAAAGAGTTGAGAAGAAACGCTCCAGGCGGGCGCAGAGTTTCATAATACACACACTCTCTTCCCACGGTTGTGTGGCAATGCAGTTGGCGGTAAGTGGACTGCAGACTGAATCCAACAAGGACCCGCGCGTCTTTGTGCACCAACAGGCAACAGTATCCTTCGAGTCCCCTGCACCAAAATACCCCAGTTTTTACAAAAGATACACAAAAAGAGGAGGCGTAACTTACAGATGATCCCGCTGTCGATCTTGAATAAAGTCCTGTATCCTCAGGTTTGGTGTTCTGGGAAGAGTGGAGCCGCAGTGATTGTATGCATGTTGTAGTTGCACGCTGAATCCCACCACAGCGCATATGGTGAGATCACTCTTCACTACAAATCGGGTCTTGTGCAGTTGGCAGGAAAAAAAGGAGGATTCCCGCGCTTCTCTAGTTGTCTTCAGATGGCACGGTGTGCTTTTCCCCTCCTGGACAGACTTTGTTATCTCATGCCAGGCGCGACCTCGATGTGCTTTTGTCAAACTCATGTTTGCATTGCGGGTGCACATGCGGAAATTTAAGAAAAATATTTGAGGTAACCAATAAAAGCCCTTAGGCAGAGATAAAGACGCAGCGAAATTAAATATTCAACGGGAAAGAAGCATCTGTGCAGAAAACACCAGAGAAGTGAAACTGATTAATCATTAGGACAATCACATTAAAAATAAAACCTTCTAAATAAATAGCTTGTTGTCTTAGTTTGCAAGAACTAACTTGCACAGAGCCTTGCAAAAGTATTCCACCTGAAAAGTGTGGTGTGCATTTGTAGTCAATATTTTGTAGAACCACTTTCCTCTGCTATCATAGGTGAAAGTCTTTTAGGGCTTAACATCTTTGATAATCTAGAAACTGATATATTTTTCCATTCTTTCTGTCAAAAGTGCTTGAATTCAGTGAAATTGGATGTAGAGAGTCTGAACATTAAGCCTTGCCACAGATTCTTAATTAGATTCAAGTCTGGGCTTTGACTATAGATCGGAACTTCCACCTCAGTCCTATGATCTCCTTGGCTGATCTATGAGTTTAAGTGCATGTCTTGGTTTGCAAATGTGCCATACCATTGAATATTGCTTCACAACTTTAATCTGGTTTAAACGTCTTGACCTCTGACCTGTTTGGTGCTCCTTGGTTTTCCTGATGCTATTTGTTCACTAATGCTCTCTGGGAAACCTCTGAGGTTTTTAGAGAATAGTTGTGTTTTTATTGAGATTAAAAAAGGCACAACTCTGTTTACGAATGAGGTTAAGCTTGTTTATATTTACGGATAAGACTAGAGTACAAATGCATGCAGTACATGTTAGATTTTTAATACATTTTCTAAAGGAAACAATGTGTTACATACCAGCTTTTGGCTATAATGTTGCAAAATATGAAAACAACTGAGAGGAGTGGTTTATTTTGCAAGGATCTGTACATGTGGTAAAAATGAATAAATACAGGATTTCTGTTCTGAAGATAAAAGCTGGTGCATTTTGTTTCTCTCCACCTTGGAAAAAGGTTAATAGCATCCCTCAGGGCACAAATGTGATCCACATTATGTGTGTCTTCGAACATTGGACACAGTAACATTAAGAAATCGGTTAAGGACAGAAGGGTATGATCTCACCCTGATGCTGTCATCATTCAATTAATTTAAGATGAGAAATGATGCACTAAGTCCATTCTTGAAGAAAGCAGCCTGGTGTGATGGGTGTTGTACGATGCACTGCTTTACTTCCAACTGTGTCTGACTTTAAAAGGAAGAAAAAAAAAATCAAGACTTTTCTTCACACAACAGATTCCCACAAATACTTTTTTTTATTATAGTGGTGCACTGATTATGGTGAACTTGGTGAATAATCAATTAAGAATAAATTACCTCGCACATGCTTGAAAAGGGTAAAAAAAATGCAAAGTTGAATAGAAACTCTCTGAAATTGTCCACATTTTTCTGAATAAAAAAAAAAAATCAAGACCACATGGAAGAAAGACTTTGAGCAGAAACGTAGCAGAAAATGCAGAATCATCAGGGCTGAGACAGGAGAGCTTTCATTTTTAGAGGGGAAGATGGCAGCAGGGTTGCACAGGGTGGTGTTATTGATTATGCTTTCTAATCTAGTTAATTGCCTTACAAATATAAAGGCTGACTGCAGAACAAGGGCACGGTCAGCACAATTATCTCAGTCACACGGCCTGTCCTTGTCAAGTCTGATCTTCACCTGAACATGCAGGAAACATTTAACAAAAGAAGATTTCAATAAGAATTTCAGTCTGTGGCCATGATAAGAGGCTTATATTTTTTATATATCATAATCAATTATTTGGATCTCTATGTCATAGGCTTTATTTAAGGACAAAACATCAGCGCTAGAGGTGAAAAAGCACGAGGAGGAGTGGAAAAAAATAGATTTTGTTCTGTTTCCAGTTCCTTTATTTTCCTCTCCACTCATTTTTTTTTCAGGGTCATGGGTGGCGGTAGGGTGGGGGGGTGATGAAGACTTTCCCAGCATGCACTGGCAGGAAGGTGGGAAAGTCATTAGGCTCTCAGAGTTGCCGTCCAGACGCTTATTCATACCTGCAGGCCATTTAGAGTCCCCAGTCCACCAGAGTGTGGGTGAGAACAAGCCTGCCTGACACAAACCAATCTGGGTTCTTTGTGTTTTCAGGGAAATAAACCACAGAGACACATTTACTTAATAACAATCTGTTCTTTTTAACGGATGCTATTTTTGAACAAGCACACAAAGCAGCCAACACATGTTTTCAGGTAATTATACTGGAATGCTCGCTTCAAAACCTCCAGTGATTTAGTCTCTAAAGATGTAAAGAATAATTTATTTCACCTAACAAACTCATGGGGTTCTCTCAATCACAGAATCATTACCCCCCCCACCCCCCAACTTTTAAGTTTTCTGAATTTGTAAATTAGCTGCAGGATCAGTCTCAGCCTCAAGCAGATTGGACCCTCATATTTATTAAAAGAAGATGCTGTCATGGTGAAGGAAACGTTAAGCAAATGCACCAAAAACGAAACACTGGATTTACACTGTGGAACTACACTGAGGGGAATCCATAGAGGTGATTCAAATTAGTCAGAAGTTAAAAGAATGACAATTCAGAGGTATTATACAATTATTATAAATTAATTTATCATTTATTTATTTACTTTCAGTTTTATTTAATTAACCAAAAAAATCAAACTTATTTAAGTAAGTTATGCCTTACTAACTGGGGGAATTATAAGGAGAAATGTAATATAAATTGCTGTGGTTTTGAAAGGGTTGCAAATCTTTAAAGAACTACTTTTTATAGAATCAGTAACAGAGTTGTTTAGAATGTGCAGATATCATCACATTTCTGTGCAAAATTTAATAGAAAATACCAAAAAATCTGTTAGGATGAAACATGACCAAAAGCCCAAACTGAATGACAGTGATCCTCAGGCCTTCAGGTGAAACTGCATTAAAAGCTGACACCATTCTTAAACAGAAGAAAAAAATATTCCTCAGGCTTTCGAGCGCCACAAAAAAAAAGACAAGAAAAAAAACAACCCACAGACACTCAACATATTGCTGCTCAGAGAAAATGCAAATGATTAAAAAAAATTGCATCAGTTTCTGAAAGACATTTCTGTTGGAAATTGTAAAACTGAATCTGGTTCAAAAATGCATTTATTTGAAGCCATTTTCTTTGTATTTTCTATTAGTGTTGTTATTAGTAAATGCATGATAAAAAATTTAAAGTGCCAAAATGCCTTATGAAGAGCTTAAAGGTATATAACACTTTTTCTTAAAATATGAATCAGTCATTTTACAGCAAGCAAACTGTCCTTTAACCTGGACGTATGTTATAATTCTTAAGCTATTTCAACAGGAATACTAAAATACTACAAATACATCATAAGAAGTAAGTATTTTCACAGGTCAATTTCACAAATTTCAAAGTTTAATAATAATAAAAATGATACACAAAATAGAATAAAAACCTACTTTATGTGTTTGGGTCAGTGAAATCACAAATGATGCACAAATAATAGTAAACATTATTGCAAACTTTTGACAGATTTTGGCTTCAGTTCTGAAGATTTGAGCTGCATTTGCATCTGCTGGTGTCCAGATGTTGACTTTCAGCTGACTCTGTTTACAACCCAAAGCCACGATGGATACTTTCATGGCTGATCAAATTAAGTATTCTCTCTGTATCATCTTAAATAGTCTAACTTTAGAGAATCTCAACTTACCTGAAGAACTTCTCTCTTTCTCCCAGGCGAACACTTTATTAAAAGTTTCTTTTATTCCTTCTTCTTTCTCTCCTTCCTCTGGTTTTGAATGGAGTGATGATGAGGAAGTGATGATGAAGACATGTTTTTCTACAGTTTTACAACAAATTCTGGTTTGCAGCTTCAATAATTGTGAAAAAAAGACCCAGTGTGGCATTACTTTGTAGAAACACTTTGGCCAGTAGGACACCTAGACCCTAAATGACCCTTTACAGGAATTACAGAGGACGGGTGAGGAAAAGAGAAAGGAGACAATCCTTCAGAGTGTAGCAGTAAGAGCTCCTGCAGAGAATAAAGATGAGGAGGCTAGAGGACAAGCATCCATTAAATAATTGTGTGAAGTTTAACATGCAGGGACAAGTGACGGATTTCCCCTCAGCATTCTGAGCAAAATGTAACCTCACTGATTGAGACCATATGGTGGAATCAATCATTTTGTCACAGATGAAGGCGTCCCAAACAATTTGTTAATTTTTTAACCTTTTGTGGACATCAGACATGTGGAGCAAACTATCCACTGAAAGCAATGCATCAATTTTACAGGTGACATCCTTGTAATTTGACATATTTGTGTGTTTATTTTCCTTTTGTTCTCTTGTTTCTTACTTCCATCCATCCATTTTCCTGCACCCTTTTTCCCTTACTGGGGTCGGGAGGGTTGCTGGTGCCTATCTCCAGCTGTCATTTCGGGCGAGAGGCGGGGTACACCCTGGACAGGTCGCCAGTCTGTCGCAGGGCAACACAGAGACACACAGGACAAACAACCATGCGCACACACACACTCACACCTAAGGACAATTTAGAGAGGCCAATTAACCTGACAGTCATGTTTTTGGACTGTGGGAGGAAGCCGGAGTACCCAGAGAGAACCCACGCATGCACAGAGAGAACATGCAAACTCCATGCAGAAAGACCAGGGCCGGGAATCGAGCCCAGAATCTTCTTGCTGCCAGGCAGCAGCTCTACCAGCTGCGCCACTGAGCAGCCTTGTTTCTTACTTACTGAGGAGTATTCTGGACTGACAAATTCTATCCACATGCTTGTCCTGCAGCTCATTTACCCTTTTGGTGATTTTTGCATGGATTTGCAAAAAGTGATTTGCAATAAATGAAAAGCAACTCCCAACTCATCCCACAATGAATGGCTTACCAGCAAGAATCAAATTACTTTTCCAACTCGACAACAACAGTTCCTCCAGGAAATCCTGAGAGGCAAATTATTTTGGAGGGGTTGGTTTAAGGTGTTTCATTCAGCCACCGAACTTTCTCTTTATTTTGCTCAAGAAGCGTATCCTGTTGGCCACTCTCAGCATCTCAGCAGTGGTTCGATGCGAGTCCTGTTCAACAACAGGTTATTTTCTAATCTTCACACTACCTGCTGTGCATTTTTGTCTTGGAAAGGCTAAACCTGTTTTGGCTGTGATATGAAAAAGAATTGTGTGTTTAAAAAGATGCAAAAACTGGTGTTTGCTATTCGTTTGTTTGGAAACTATTGGACACCAATAATGGATCTCTGGCTTGATGCTTGGCTTGTCCATTCTGCATCTTGTGTTTTTCTTTGACGAATTCAAGTTACCTAAATTAAGCTCGTATATAGCTTGTAATTATATCGTTACTACTATTTGAGCTTTTTAACATTTTGCTACATAATGGCTGCAAACTGCAACATGTTTTGTTTGAATTTTATGTGACAGATCAACACAAAGTAAATTGTAAATATAATGCTTTTCTAGACTACTGAAAGCTTTTTGTGGCTTAGAAGGAAAATGATTGATGGTTTTCAACATTTTTGGCCTAAATAAACTCCAACCTAATTAAAATGAATACCCAGTAATTGCCAGAAGAGATCATCAACGCCAGGTTATGGCTGTCCAAATAAACCATAGTTGGATTCCGCAAATCCTAATTGAACAAAATAATGAAAGTCTTTAAGAAAGCAATTTCCTGCAAATTAAGAAGAGGACACAGTAAACATGTGGAAGGAGGTACTTTGGTCAGGTCGGACCAAAACTGAAGTTTTTGGTAAAACAGGAAGAAAATGAACCTCATCCTGAACACCCAGTGCAGGAGGGCAGAGTGGACGAGTAGGTGAATGGAGATAAGTAACAGGGAAAACCTGACAGACACAGCAAAAAGTCAAAGTCCAGATCTAAATCTGCGACTAGACCTGAAAGTTAATGCACTCTTTATTCAAATTGACTGAGTTATTTTACAAAGATGAATAAACAAAAGTTGCTGTCTCTTGGTTTGCAAAACTGGTAGAAATATATCCAAAAATTGTTTCAATTGTTTAAAATTAAAGCAAAAAACAAAATTATTGACTCAGGTAACTGAATACAAAAGCAGTCCACAAGTCTTAAAAGTTTCTTTGTGAGAAAAATAATCATCCAATTGAAAAGAATGCTTCACGTTTTGTTGGTCTTTCACAAAATCAAAATAGAATACTTTGAGAATCAGGATTTTAACTTTAACATTTTAATTATATTTGTGAGTTTAACAAAATTTGACAGCCTCCCTGGTTGTTGGGATCTGGAGTTGGGGTGGTTTTTTGAGTTTTCTCCACCAGAGGGAGCGGCAGAGGCTGAGTCATCCTGGGGGCGTGACCATCGTACTGGGACCCAGCACACCTGCTGCTCATCCAATTGGCTGTGGAGGAGTATATGAGTGAAGAGCTGCCGACACTTCAGCGCCAGAGCGTTAGCCAGTAATGGTACTTTCAGGCCTAGATATACTCCCCTGTGCTTTCTCTGTGTGTGTCTCCTAGTGATTCCTCGTTTGTGCCTTTTCTCCAGTTCCCCGTCCTCCTTGGATCTCCTGGTCGGTAGCTGTTCCCCACACTCCTCCTTCACTGGATCTGAAGCCTACCAGTCCGCCCTCCGCAGCAGCCTCTCTCGCCCGCTCCATCTCCCCAGCCGGCAAGCCCCATACTCCGGTCCTCTCCCCCAATTCTGACTACACCATTCTCAAGTAAGAACGGACCTTTCAGTCGCCACTGACATTTCCGCCAGGACCAGTGTTCACATTTCTGTCTCCCTGTGCTCCAGAAACCCAGAGAAGCCAGCGCCGAGCCACATACCCCCTTGGACCAGTCATTGATACCTATTCCTTCATAATAAATTTACAAACCTTTCCCCTGTTGTCTGTTTGATCTGCATGTGGGTTCGAAAATTAGAAAACATCATGACACTGGTATCCTCTCCCCTCCTCCAACTTTAATGTCCACTTTATTCTGATTTGTCCATTTGTTGGTCATAAGCATCAGATGGAAGGACAGCTGCTCATTTTTATTAAAATTGTGAATAGCTGCTAAAATGATCTAAAAAGAAACGAACTCCAGGCAGCTTGTTGTCTTCTGGAGAAGCAAACAGATCCCTTCACTTTCGACTGTGTCTCTATATAGCAATTTTTTTTATCCTCAAGCATCTAAAGACTTGAAAAAAGAAGTCACAAAGTGCATATCTGTCTATTCGCCTGGCTTTATGCAACATGTTCATTAAGAGGAACTCTCCACAGCAGTCCAAGCTTTTCATACATCATCTAAAGCCAAGGCTTTGAAGAGGATCTTGTAGCATATTTCTCTTGATTAATCACTCTGGACAGTCGCCCGGTCCAAACCTGGAGGCGGGCCTCCTGAGCAACAGCTCCAAGCTGTAGTGGTTCATGGGATTTCTCCTACTTTTCCAACGTGTTTACTTTCCCTGCAGTTCTCAGATCTGAAGGGCCAGAGGCAAAAGGTTAAAAACAAACAAACATTAATGAGAAATTTCTTAATGTTTGCCCACACCTCTCTGGGCTGTATTTTACTTCTAATAAATGAGACTTGATTGTTGTCTCTTGTCTCAGTTCACATCCTTGGCTGATGACCATGAAACCCTTTTATGCGGTTACTGCCCTTTCACTAAAAACATTGATTTTCTAATAAGAATCTGTATGTTTACAAATTACTTTTAGTTTGAACTGCAACTTGTTTAGTGTCTGAGCTAAATGAAGAAGAGTGTTTCAACACTACTGATTGGATATAAACTTCTCTAACCTTCTTCAGCTGTGTAGCATTAGCTTGTAAGACAAATACAAGCAAATACAAAATCTTATGTTAATGACAGATTAACATGTCAGAGTCAAGTGAATCAGAAAACAATATAACTTTCTTTTTAAATTTGGGAGGGTGCAAGAAACTGAGAGAGGCAACCTACCTCCAAGACAACGACTAAATATTTACTGCCAAGTCAAAGTTCACAAATAAATAAAACAGCATATATAGCAAGAAAAAATAAAACATGGTTCAACGGCAGTCTTAATCAAATCTGACCTATTTTGTAAAGAAGAATGGAGAAAAATGTTGATGTCTGACTTTGCAAGGCGATGAAAGGATGTTCTCACAAACTATTTGGGGTTATTTATATATGCTGAAAGTATAAGAACAAAAATATTTTTCTTCACAGTAATTCAGTCGCCTGTGTTGAAAGAAAATAATTAAAATAGATAGAAGTTTGAGGTTTTAATGTGACAAAATGTGAAAAAGGTTAAAGAAATCTTAGGAATCCTCTAAAAGATTATTTGTTCTCTCAGCACACTTCTTTCACTTTCATTATTTTCATATTATACAGCTGACATATCATAAACTGAATTTTATTACAAACATCATAGCTCTAGGTAAAAACAAAATCTCAGACTGGTTATATTTCAGCTTTTACAAGCTTTTTTTTTTTTTTTTTCCCATAAACACCTCATATCATCCAAACAACACTGCAGACTGATCTGCAGTAATTTGATCTGAGCATAATTTAGATGCTTACTAATGATGCATAGTCAGAGTCCCTTTAAACCTGATGGTCTGAAACACTGAGGCCCAACAGAAGTGAAGGAAATCCATCTCTGCCCACAGCTCATTTATCATGATCATGGCTGCCTATAGGTTTTCTCTCACTCCATAAGGTCTCTCTGTTTCAACACTTTCCCAAACTTTTTTAATTGAGGTCTTGTGTGGGTGATCCCATTACTGTGCTTTACAGTACACACAAATAAAGTTGCACACTTGCATTTGAAAGCACACAAACACCATTTCCAAAAAGAAAGAAAATTATTTTTGATCCAATTAAACATTCCTTCATTTTCTTGTTGTTGGAAAATAAAACAATTGCAACCTGAAATTTGTTAACTGAACAGAGGCCAAGGGGGGAAAAGTCAGGATATTAAAGCAGATTCAGTGAAATGTGAAAGTTTCTCAGTCAGCAGACTGTCACATTCCAGCACAGCCTCACAATGTTGATGTAGAAATGGTGACAAAACATATTTCTTCGTCCTCCAGGGCAAAGTTTGTCAGAATACACAATGCTAACATTTATTCTCTCACTATTATATATCAAAGAGATAAATAATATATCACACAGAAAAATAGGCTTTCCACTGATGAGGAGAAATGCAGGCTTTCTAAATATAGTTAAAATAATTGTTTTTGGATGTAATTTTATTATATTTGGTTGTTTTTTGGTTAAACTTATTTTTGTAATGTTTCTTCACTGTTCCTCTTGTAGCCTTTGATTTTCAATTTTAAGGGAAAACATAACATTTAAGATTACAATTGTACATGAGACCAACAAAAAAAATTATATAGAAACATGGATAAACACATAATCCCTACTTGGTTTGACCTCCAGGAATGTGCTTTCAACTCACATTACTTTCAGCATGTTATCATAAGAACATTTCTCCATTTTGTCATTTCCAGTCATTCTTAGGAGTGTTGGACTGAGAAGTAGATTACATATTACGCTCAACAAACTCGTAGCTCCACCAGGTGTTTGCTAATTGCTGCTGCTGCTGCTAGTCTTAAGGAGCTAAAAGGGGAGAATGAGGGTGCTCTGTGAGGCAGAAACCCGGCTGGAGACTGCAGCTTCATGCTTCATTAGGGAATAACATCATAGCATGATGAAAAGCTTTAAAAAGTTTATTTTAATAAATAATCCTCCTTAAAGTAGAAAAATACTTATTGAGCTCCAATCACTAGTTTAAACCTTCAATAAACAGTTAAATCGTGTTTTTACATCTCAGGTTGGACTTTAACATGATGCAAACCGTGTATTTTGTTCTGCTGACAAATACCGCATTTATAATGAGATTACAGTTTCTTTCTTCTTCTAATGGCTCGACTGTTTCAGTTCTGCCTCCATGAGCTCCAGCAGTGAGGAATCAGATCGAGCAGCAGGGCTGCTCTCATCCTCTGCCACAAAGCAGCATTTTACTACCACCAGCATGGTGATCAGAGCTCAGATCGACAGCTCTTCCTGCCTCATCACCAGACCAATCCTTTTCTCTTCCCTCTTCGAGGCAGTGAGGAGGCTAGAGACACTTTCAATGACAGGAGTGATGATTAATCACATTATTAACAAGAGATGAGCCGCTATCTGTGGCAGCTGATGCCTTGTTGTATAAAAACATGAAAGTGGATCTAATTGGACACATATGCATTTCAGTGCAGAAGCTAATTGGAACTTGCTTGATATAATTCATGAATAAATAAGATAAGTGACTAACTTTGGCTCAATTATTATGCCTGTCTGGGATACAGGCACAGCAGCATCCTAATACATCTGCATAATAAAGGTGAAGAAGATCCCAGGCTGTTTTCTGGTTTCACAATGACAAGGTCGAACATGAGTCAATACATAATAGCTAAGTCAGGAAGAAAATCTCTACAATGTTCAAGATAAAAAGAAAAATCTTATGAAAATTGCTCCTGTTTTTAGCTTATATTTTATTACCTTATTGATGAAATTTCATTTTTTGCTTGTTGTGTATTTGTGTTTGTGTTTGTTTGATCAAAACACTTTGCTCTTGTAAATGATAACTTGGATCTCAATGAGACAACCAGTAAAGATAAATAGAAATGTTTAAAACATTTGAATGTTTTAGTTTTTCCTCTGACCCGAGGCAAAGCAACGTTTGAGACTGCTTAGAGTCGCCTGTTGCCCTTAAAGTCCCGAGAGTAATTTAATTCATACAGGAGATCCATCAGGATTGCTTATGCTTAAAACATGTAAAGCCTGAAATTTATGTTATAAAAGTCACTATTTAAAGCTAAATCAACCTTTTTTCTGCATTACTCTGAGCTGAGAGAACAGTTTATGCACACTGCAACTGTTTGCAAATAGATCAGCGAGTTATTGCTCATTTTCAGTGGCTGCAAGTGAACGCAACATTAAACTTGGAATCTCTCTACTGACTCGTGCATCCATATGGACACGACTACAAAAAAAATTAGCAAGTTGGAGAAATAATTCCCTTACTATTCATTATGATTTCTTTATAAAACACACAAGGACATCCCTGGATAATAGGACTTCTCTCTTAATAGCTTAACTCTGCAGCTCAGTAAATGTATGTTTTACATTTTGTTGGCACAAAAGATAAATGGGGTGAAACTGGTGAAATGATTTGTACATTGCAAGGCTTCCTCACATCTGTGATTTGATTTATGATCAGGTTGTATAAAAAGCATCCATTTTACTGCCCCTGACAACCATTCCGTGCTTTGTTGCTCATTACATTAACATATAATTTAGGATAAATGTTTTTCAAAAGTTACAAACGTTTTGGTTTGTGAAAATGTATTTGCAGCCTGTAAATTTCATTTCTAAAACATTAATTAGGAATCAGACTTTGAAGTTAATCTCCATATTGAGAGCTACAGATCATAACTACACTTGGTCTATCTAAAACGCCAGACATGGAAACAAAGCATTTAAAGCACCAAAAAGATAAAAATATAAAACTATCTTTGATGTAATCACTCTCAAAAGCCTCCTAGTGATATAATAACATCTACTGAAATTCTGATGAAACTTTTTTATTAATTAATGCAGTTTATTTAAGTCACAAGTAATATATAGTGATTACAGCCTTAAATGAGATTATAGGCAGATTGTGCTGTGAAATATGATGGCTTGTGTTTTTATAATTTTTTTTAACCAAATAAGTTGAAATAAACTCTGATGAGGTTTGAAAATAGATACAGTTATAAAGGAAGTAGTGTAGATTTGAGAATTTATATGCATGGTAGATGCTATGAGGTGCTAAAAAGCAAAAGCAAGATGGAGATGATGGATAAATAAAAATACTAAATATTGTTGAGGTAGAAAAACTGTCATTTAGATACCTGCAAGAGGGATGTGGGTACTTTTCTAAGTCAAAGGTTAAGGGGACGGAAAAATGTGAAAACTCAGTTGTGACCTGGTGTTTTAGATAAAAGCAGCTAACTGGGTCAGACCTGACAGGATGGGTCAGATAAGAGACTCCGGCCAGCTTATCTGTTCTTACTCTCACAGGCGTGAACACAGAGGGTACGGTTCCCTCGGTTCGTAACATTATTAATGAATGCAGTTTATTTAAGACTGGATGATCATGATTAATAATGAAGTGGTGAATCTATTCAGGACATGGATTGGTTATGTCATGTTATGGTTGCATGTATTGCATCACTGATGTATCTATTTAGGACAAGATATCATGTTTCTGCTTTGACTTGATCCTTTTAGAGAGGAATCATCTGATTTTTATCTTCCATAATTGAATTAATGCGCAAAGTTTGCAAAGATTTAACACTTTATATTGTTTTATTTTTACAAACTGTCTTTGAAAAAACCTTTTCAAAGTCATCTACTGACTCTCCATCCTCAAGTAGCATCACTGGGGAATTTAAACAATTAGCTAACCTCATTCCCAGCACACCTCACAAAATTCAAACACATGGAGATTAAACTCTGTTCTTTTAAACACCACATGTCCAAGTTTTATTTGTGTAAAAACTAATATCGGTACCTCCAAGAAGCTAGATCAAATTTTTTCTTCTTCACACTTCCCTTATGTAAAGTTATGATATATTGGTGTTGATGAAACAAAATAAACTGAGGAAAGAAATAACAATAAAGTCACTGGGGTGACTGAGCAGCTCTGTGTGAACCCAACACTGCAATAATATGCCGGATAATAACTTCAGCTACTTTACAAAAGACTGCAGTTTAACGTTGCATTTTCCCAGCTTTTATGCATGATCACTTGAGACTCTGGCTTGCATACAGCAATGCAAATTGCTGCCACAGACTTACACAGAAGAGATCTGGGAGGTATTGGTGTCATCATGACATAAAGCTCCACCATTAAGCTGAGATTCCATAAATGTGTGTTGAAGACTTAACTATTATACAAAGTAATCTTGAAATAAAACAGTGTGGAAAGACCTTGGTTAAAGATAATTTGCTGCACAGTCAGTTCAGTGCAGGATTCATTGAAGTGACATGATGTGCAGAATAGTTGCCAGTGCTGCCAAAATTGTGAAAAGCTATGATTAAACTCATAAACAGCTGCAGGCTTATCTCAGGCAGACCACTTCTGCGGCAACCATTTTTTCCACTGTCTACAAGGTTTATCTCAGGTTAGAAATGATCTACCAACGTCTGTGACAATAAATTTAATTACTATATATTTGCCATCAGGTTTTAGTTGTTAGGAATACAGTCTCGCTTTTGCTCTTTGTGTGTTTCTCTCCTCTTTTCCTCCACTGGCATTAGCTGATTCACACACACCTGTTCCTAATTAACAGAAACTGCTTTTTAGCCACTGCTGTTTTACAAACCAAGTAGATGGATTGGACATGACCTCATGAGGCTGCTGCACAGTCTCAGGACCCTTGTTAGCATATAAAGAGAAACGTCTGCATTTTCTTTACTCTAGGAAAGGCCAGCTGTGAAAATTGTACAATTTGTTTCACAGCTGCAACTCATCTGCTCAGTTTAATGGAGGAGTGCCATTTATTCCTGTCGCCCCTGCGCTTTCCCCCGTTTCATTTGAGACGTGTTTCAGGTAGCGGTTCAAATATTCCACTGAGAAATGGGACACTCCTGTGAGAAGCTGATATGTTTTCACTAATTCGATGTATGTGGACTCACAGTAAGTGGCTTATAGCTCATTTGTATTTTGTAAACAAGATTCAGTCCTGCAGCATAACTGTAATTGTATTTTTGCCTGGAAGAACAAAAATATTATACATTATAATATGTTGTCTTTTAGTTCTTCTGACAACTTACTTTAAACTGAGAAAAACATGTTTTTTTTGTTTTGTTTGCTTAGAAGAATTTAAGATATTAAGAAAATTAAGTTTATAGTGATGGTTCTGATTGTAAAATATTTCAAACTGGGGTGTATGTTGTTTTTTGCTGATTCTTATACTTGTAATTATTGTAACATTAAATTAACCCAGAAAATGCTTCCAACTCTGCCCTTTTTTTGAGGAAAGATCCTTTATGGTTCTTACAAAATTTCAATTTCTGTGGAAGCACCTCAGTTTCTTGTCATTCAATAAAACCAGCAGAGCTCCATAATTTCTTACTTGGTTTATTATTTTAAAACATGGTGTAAAATCTTATTCAGTCTATCAGAAATACGGGTGTGTTGGGATGCAGAAGACACTCTAAAATATTTACAATTCTCACATTTCTGACCATTAATGTAGCTACAGCAACAAAAAGTCAGCATTTGGGTTTTACACAACATGCAAATGTTAAAATTATTTTTATAAATTGTACCAAAAGCCTGCAGTAATAGAAGTTATTTACAGTAGATCAGTGACTTCACTGATATTTTAAATCAGAAATATACGAGCCTCATACCTGTTGACAAATCAGTCTGGACATATTCATGGAATTATGTAAATATGCTAGTTTTTACGTGGTTCAAATCCCAGAAAATGTTATTGTTATGAATATTTTAGGCCACATAACTCTGACTGACTGACTTGTGTAAAAAGGAAACTTATACAGAATATTCTGTAGCAGATTTTGAGAATCTCATTTTCTTGTCTGAAAACCTTGCATGCATTACTTTTGTCTCTTGGTTCATTTTTTTCATAAATACAAACTTTTCTATTTAAGAAAATGCATTGATTCTCTTTTTGTAATTATTTAATGGGTTTCTCCCTCTAAAACCCCAGAAATGGGAATGACATTGTGATTTAATCATCCATCCATCTCTGTTGCTGCTTATTCCTGCAGAGTTGCGGGGAGGCTGGTGTCTATCTGTAGCGGTCACTGAGCGAGAGACCTTAGACACATTGCAAAGCCATCCTAGGTGATCTAATCAGAAAATATATATATATATAAATGTTTCCCCTCAATCTCTCAATTTTTTTTTTTTTTTTTTTTTGAAAGCTTTATGGGTTTGACAGTTCATGGCAAAATATTGGAAGTCTTTGGGTTATAAAGCTAATTGACGGCTGATTTAAACATAATTTCTTGCGTTGTTTTAAATTGTATTTCTATCCATGCTGGCCTCCATTATTCAACCTCTTCACCTCTGCAGCGAGATCAGTCAGATGCTCTTGAAGACTATACGGGTAGCTGCTTTCAGCTGGTTATCAAAATGCATGGCTCCCCTCTTCACTGTGCAGTTCTTCTCCATATGCCAATGACAGACACATGGCCAGAAACTATCTGAAATAGGCTCTCAAAGCTGGCACAGCCCTGTAGTGACAGGATGTAGAAGCACAGAACAACCACATGATTACACCATGGGAGATGGAAAAAGCTGAGTAGGAGCTACTAGTCTACCAGCCTTTATCCTTAAATCTATCTCATTTTTAAAGACTTGTTTTCATAACCTTAGTTCATGACTGGTAGCTTTTCACTTCAAGACAATAAAAGGAAAAAGAAATGAGAGGTAGCGGGGGAAAAAGAAAATATCCTCTGTCCCTTAGGAAAGGGAGAGAGAACGAGCTTCTAAAGCAAGCAACAACAGGGATGGTATACATAAATGTTTAATCACTGTGGTTCCCTAAAGAGATACAATTAGGCGTGAAGCGATTTAATGAGACTGTGCAGGGTTTTGGGTCCACATACAGGAAATGTAATGTTGGACCTCAGTTCTGGATTTTGGCCACACACCTACTGTATCAGTAAAAGCCTTTATCCTGTTCAGATCCAGCTGTTTGTAGCTCCTATCATAGCATGTTTCAAATGAAATCCCTCTGGTATAATACTTCTAAAAATGCATAACAAATTAATTGTTTCATTTGCAATTTCAATTTTGACTTTGACATGCTTCAGTTCTTGGGACTACCCAAAAAATGCATCCTTGCTAAATGTTCCAGGTGAATACAGTTAAGAAGTTAGTTTACAGGAAACTTATTTTCACATTTATGTTCTACTTTATCTTGATCTTTCGCATGTAAAATCAATAAAATACATTACAGTTTTTGACTGTATGTTGAAATGTATAAAGAAAAAAAATACTTTTGCAAAACACAGAAAGAAATCAACAAGTTCTGTGAATTTTTAATTACAAATTACTTACTCCTCTGGCTGATTCAAAAAGAGAAGTTGTTGCAAATTCTTAGTGAACTACACACCACTCAAAACACATTAAAAAAAATCTAACATTTTTGCTGTTTGATGTTCCAGAGAAATGCCAGGAGAACTTCAATAACCAATTCTTCTCTTTTGACTTCATATCCCTGAGCTGAATGCCAGAGGATGAAGCATTAGCTGCTGCACAGTAAAGGGGAGTGGCATCACGTTGCCATTAACCAACCATCGTTTGCACTCACTGTACCAGCCGGCCATCAGAGATCAACCCGCTCTCCTGCGGGTGACTGCTGAGTCACCCCGCTGAGTGGAAAGCCTTAGATTCAAAACACTGAAATGTAAATCACGTCGTTGTTTTCATTTTTAAAGGAATTGCAGCTTAAGATTGCAAGACTCGTATTCCTTCCGAAGCTGTAAAACAAGTGTGACTCAGAGACTTAGATATCTCCACATGGCCAGATCCCAGAAGAGGGAAAATACCACCTATTTAAACCGTGACTCATGCCTACAATGTGATCTTCTACATCAACTTCTCTGTCTGTTGCTGTTTTCATTGCATTACCCGAGGACACTATGACTCAAGAGAGCAAGATGCATGCTCTATTTTTAGATGTACATCGATATGAGATTAATATGACCCATCAGAGTGCTGGGACTTCAGCACAGATCATATACATAATAAAAGCATTTTGATGTGTGTGCTATACACTGCAACAAAAAGAGCAGGTGAAGATGGATTATAACCTAAAGATGTTATTAATCATAAGTTAAGTGTGACTATCACTTGATAAAATATCACTTCTGTAGTTATTTCAGTAATTTAATAATATTTATTCATTAAATGTTGCATATTTGCATTTGAAAGACCTAGCACTTTAAATAGTCTCTGATTTTATGTCTTTTTCTTCTTAAAAAAAATAACAATACACTGTTGGATTACTGATATTAAAGTATGAGCCTTTTAAATTTGCTTTCCATTGCACTAAATTTTCTTTGTGCTCAGCAAAAAATATGAAAAAAGAAAGCACGGGAAGAGATACTTTGGTTCTTAAGATTCTATCATTTGGACCTCATTCAACAGCTTCATTAATTACCACACAGTAATCTGCAAAGGTTGCAACACTGAGTAACACTGTAGATTTTTTCTGCAATACTCATTTTGAGTGATGAAAAATAATTAAGGTTCTATCATAAAGAAAACAAATGCCACCATAAATTTACATGGTGCATACAAGATAAAAGGAAATTTTGTTAGATGTACTTTCAACTGGCTTGAAGGAAAATTTCAGCGTGGTATGATTAAGCAGCGCCCTCTTCTGGACAGAAAAGATTGTGAATCCACTCTGTGTCTTCTTTATTGTGTTTGTATAAACTTCTTACTTATTATGCCGACACATTGTATACAAAAAGAATATCTTAGATGCTTACATAAGATGCTAACCACACACAGCATTTTGTGCACAGATCAAAATGTTTACTTTTGGTGTAATTTTTCCAACATCACAGCACCATCTTCCAAGTTTTGCTGAGTCCCCTAATGACATTTGGCAGACTGCAAGTTAAATTTGATATTTTTCTTATAGGAAGACCTTTTTTTCACCACTCTTTCATGAATTGCATGACAAATACATATTAACCTAACCTCTGGATCACTATAGCTTATCCAGGCCTGTTTTTTTCATAAATGTCATTAATTTTACTCTGGACTCATTTATAGATACATGTACTTGTTTTTATTTTATTTTATCTTAAGTTTTATATTTTTTAGTTAGGTCATATTTAAATTGCCTATATAGTTATGCATATTTTTATCACTTTTTTACACTTATGCTTAAATTTTGCATTAACACTTCTGGATGGGAGTAACTATCAATAAATTACCATCTTTCCCTTAGGGTTGAATAACGTATGGAAAGAACTGAGCAATGCTGTATGAGATGTTCAAAGCGTAGGATATTGTTTAATACTATCACTCTATTTTAGATTTTCACTCTATTTTAGATTTATCCACAACGCTGTCATTTCCTTGATCTTTCTGATGCTGTACATCAAAAGGGGATTTAAGGCGTATTGGCCCTTTAAATATGGACGTTCAGTTTTCCTCCACGTTGGCCGCACATGCGCAGAGATCTTTGTCACCTGCTGGAAATCACAAGCGAACAGGGAAGTCAGGCCCTCAGGGATGAACAAATAAAACCAAACAGTTCACTGACAGATAGTTGACGTGTCCACTTGCTCTCGGCGTGACAAGATGTTTAAAAAACTTAAACAGAAGATAAACGAGGAGCAGTCGCCGCAGAGGAATGCGCAGACACCACAGCAGCAGGCCCAGGTTAGTTGAGCTAACTTAGCTAACAGCTAACATCTGTTTATGTTGCTGAAAAGATGTCAGCTCAGAAACTATCTTTAGTGGTTTCTGTTTTGAAGGAAATCATCTATCATGTTCCAGTTAATTAACGTAATACGCGGTCAACTTTACACAACTTAAAATGTTAATGTTAGAACCCGGCTAAGACATTCATTGAGATTAGCTGCTGAAGAGGTTAGTTAAAACAAAACTTGAACTGGTAATTCTTGTTGTCCCGGGACCTGGACAAAAAAAAATCCTAGAAGGACTGAACCATGACTTGTTCTAGGAGAACATACCAGTTTCATAACACGTTGACAGATTGGGCGTGACTTTGTTGTGGTGTTTGTTTTGGTTGCAGCCTGGTCGCGGGTCGCTCCGGCTGACCCTCAGTAATCCTGCTGCTGTCAGACGCCCCCATTGTCTGATTATGTAGGCTGGCACACTGTCCTGTGTACGATATTTTATTTAAAGATTCACCTGCAGTGGCCTGAAATTTATTCATTTCTACGTGGTTTACCTGCTAATTATTAAAAAGACCCTTGTAGCTCTTAGAAACTGCCAGTTTTCCTGATTTTTTTATTCGCTTTTTGTCATAAGTTTGCTGATGATTCACTATTTGAGCAGTCATGTGTTCAATAGGAAGTATCTCCAAGGTGAAACACTTCCTTACTGCTAATCACCTTTTATGTCTAAAATATTTTGGGTCAGAAGTTGGTCTTTCTAATCTGTCTTCATGAATTATATAATATGCAGAATTTTGTATTTTAAAAAAATATATATTTGCCAATTCCAAGGATGCACAATACATCTGCATTATTTACAATGTTGACTGTTTTTGTCACTTTCTAACAAGTCGGTCTAATACAAAAACCTGTTTGTTGCAGTTTTTGTGTTTTGGGAAGGGAGTGGTTTGGACATGTAGTGAGGCTGTGCAGGGTTGTGGGCTGTTTAAATTCTATCGAGAAGGTAGAGAAGTATATAATACTGACAAATATTGGTTATTGTCCATTATAGCAATATTATTATGGGTGATCAATATCATCCCTAGCCTATACCTATTTTGTTCAACTAAGATGGCTTTTTAAGAAAAATAATATAACATCTAGGAAATAAATGGACGCAGATCAATGGAGATTTCTAATCTTTTATAATGCATATCTGCAATATTGTCTTTAATACAGGTGGGGCTCATTAGCAAGCTTATGCATTTCCTGTTCTTGCATTTCCCATGTAAAGTGACACATTGCTGGATTACCTTGTTTTTTTTGTGGCTTATAAAGCCAAGATCTTTTATAGATCTTTGTGCAACCCAATTTTTTTCCAGTATGTTTTGCCACTTGTAACGGCCACTGCATGTCTGTAAAACTAGAGTGTCTGGATTATAGGATTTGAAGGTGAACACACTTGAGGTCGATGACGATTAAGAGTGCACTGAGTGCACAGCAGCAGTAGCATATTGATAACATATCAAATCTCTGATCAATAACTTGTTTTGAAAATTAAAGAGCCTAAAATCCGATCAATCTATCCTAACAGATGGGCAGCGGAGAGCGGCGCAGCAGCCAGACACCGCCATTCCATCATGACGGCTCGCCCTCTCCCAGTGACAGACAAGTGAGTAAGGAGCCGCTGTGTGACAGATGCGTTTGTCTGCAATAAATGCACATCGTTTGTGCTTGAGTGGAAACAGCCAGCTTGACCCAGCTTACACTGATTTTCTTTCTAGAGTCCCTAAAAGTCTGTCATGTGTTTTGCTTGTTGCTACCCCAGTAATGCACCAAGCTCTGCCCATTACTTTGCCAAGAGAAGGCGAACAAGACAGCATATTATTATTATTATTATTATTACGATGATGAATAAATGTAGAACAACATAGCCAACATAGGGTTTCATTTAGGACAGCAGCCTGTATTTCACAGTGCTCATGAATAATTTATGTTCCTTGCTTTCAGGGTTTTTCTGTTCTGGTGACTGCTTGTTTTGCTCCAGCAGATATGGGCTAGTCTGTGCAAGTATTTTTAGATAAATCTGAAGCGCTTTGGGATGCAGAGGCGTTCTGACCATGACTGCAAGATGATGCAGCATATGGTTTGTGTGCCTCCTGAAAAGATAAGATGTGAATATTTACTGTCTAAAAATGTATCTTTGTTGCTTGTTCATTAAAAAAAGATGCGACTTAGTCTTAAGTAAATTATCTACTTATTAATGACACACACGCCACATGATTGGTCAATAACAAACCCTTTTAGGTCAATATTCTGTGCAGTAGATTTTATCATTTCATAGAAAATACGGAGTGTTTTTTTGCACCAGAAGTGTCAGGGTAGCACAGAAAGTTTCGGGAAGCATCGCAACATCTTTTTTTCCATCTCACGTTTCTCTAACACTTTG
Organism: Phalloptychus januarius; assembly: GCA_902982915.1. Classification (NCBI taxonomy): domain Eukaryota; kingdom Metazoa; phylum Chordata; class Actinopteri; order Cyprinodontiformes; family Poeciliidae; genus Phalloptychus; species Phalloptychus januarius. The sequence goes on from CADWAE010000131.1 coordinate 12,510,832, forward strand.
ACATCTTTGTTTCTTTTAGATTGTTTTATTTGGTTACTGGAAACAGATTTGTCCAACATTCATGAAATTTTAAAGAGATGTCAAACTGTTGTTCATGACATTGATGTTAATTCAATCTTTCACTTTCCAGCGTTTCATATTTTTTTCTTCCAGTTCATATCGTGTCTCACCCTCTATCTCACTCTGCTTTCTCTCTTCCATCCATCCTTCCCTCTCTTGACCAGTTTACTTTGGACAGACTGGCTAAAATCCCCCTTCCCACTCCTCCCTCAGTGCTACTTCACTTTCATGGTGTTGTTTTTCTCATTGCTCTCTGTGTTCCTCTCCTTTCCCCACCTTTCGTCCCGTTTCTGCTCTGACGGGGTCAGATGCTGGCCGGGATGATAGCAGAGCCCGCTTTTCTCTCTGAGTATACTATCTTTGCTCTGGACCATTCAAACCGACCCAAAACGGCCCAGGTAGCCAGTGTGGTGAGTTTGTCCTCACTTCCTGCCTCCTTCTCCTCCTGCTCCTCCTTCTCCTCCTCGTCCCGCCCCGTTCCTTCCTCCCGTCTTCTGCGCGTTTGGGGAACCGTTAGAGGACTGTGGCTCGAGTAGGGACAGCTTGTTCCCTGGTCCTGTTTGCTTTGGATTTAGCATTAAGAAGGCATCTCACACAATAACACGACCCTGCATCTAATGGGAGATGTGGTTTATATTGTGGGTTAGATTCTTCTGTGCGTTGTGCCCTGTGTTTGTTCATTGCCCAACCTTTGAGTTGTCTTAACCTGGTGAAACATGAAATACTCCCCCAGTGTCTTTTGGTCGACTTAGTTGCTTGCCTTTTAGGCCTCTTAACATCCTGCTATTTTACCTTGTGGCTTTTGTCCCTTCTTCCTACAGGTCTGTTTATTTGGATAATTGACATTTTCTGTATAGGTATGAATGTTAAATTGAGCAGAACTCTTCCAAATAAACAAACCCAGAGCGTTATATTTATCACTTTTATTTAGTGTTAACATTTTGTTTTGTTCTTGTGTGTGATTTCAGGAGGAATACAAGCAAGTTAGTCGTCAGAAAACCTTTGCCAGAACTCATGACGTTGTTTGAAAAGTTGTTACTAAACATATGCTGAGAAATTGAAGGGTGCCTTATTTGTAAGATGATCCTCTTCCAATGTTTAATATTACATGCTTAGTTGGTAAACAAACAGTGTCCGGGATGTATAAATGTGTTTAAAGTGCAAATAATAGCCGGCAGAAAGTTTAGTATCAGCTGCTGGTGAGGACAAGTTTAGAAAATGTTGCTTTAAAGTCAGATTTTTTTTAGATAAATGCCTATTTTAATGAATGACCAGCATTACAAACACCTGCTGTAAGTTACTCAGACATATGCTGAGTTTGAAAAATTATGTTTTGATTTTAAGAGATTTTTGTGCTGCAGCAAATTGAGGTTTTGACGTTACGGATGCGCCCATATTCGTTTTTATTTTTTTTCGGCCAATTTTTTTAAAATCTGACTTTGATTTGGTAATTCTGGCTTTCATCTGATTCTAATTTCTCTTTAATAATATATTTGACAGTAATGAAAGTAAGAAATGTTACACTCTTCCTGCCTTAAACCGAGTTTAAATGTTCAGTGGCCTTCAGATATCTTGCTCTGCAAACTCTGGGATTTGAACTGTGTTGATAACAACGTGACCTGTTGGCACATAGATCTTGATTTTTGAGTTTCCAGCCAATTGTTCAACAGTCAGAGTGGACTAAACAGAAAAACCGCCTATTAGATATATTATTATATATGAAAAACATGTATGTAATCATTAGCAGTTCAGCCATAGACTTTATATCTGATGGAGATTTACTTTGTATTGCGTAGATTGAAGCCTAGAGGTTTGATGCTCTGCAGTGACAGAGGCGGCGACATTACCTTCAGTTCATCTCATCGTTTCTGTCATGTTACAACAACATTATGTCTCTATATAATGTTGATTTCTAAATTGTTTACAGTTTATCATCAAACTATTTCAAAACATTTGGTTTTTTATTGGGGGTTTCTACCGTTTTTAAAGTTTGCTCTTCCACACTTGTGGCTCAGAGGTTTAGCTTTACAACTACCTTAAATACAGTTACTGTATTAAGAAGGATTTCAGCATTTTCCTACCTGATTTAATGGTGTGGAGTTTTTTGTTTTTGTTATTTTTGCTGAAGAAATGAGCTTAGTGAAGTCTTTATATGTATAGCTACTTTTTGATGAGTCATTTTCTAGATTTTAACATGAACAGAAATAAGGAGCAAAAGACTCAATAAATGAACAATGCAAAACGATCTGCAAGTAAACATGAGTGAATTTTCTTTGTTCCTCTGTGATCTTATTAAAACTTTGTTTTTTAATTATTAGTTTACAAGAACTTTGTTGTCCTTGTTTTGTACCAAATGATTTCTCATAAAGTTCAGACCTGGATTGTTTACATCTTTAACTCCCACAAAGTCTAAAATGAGTATATCTGGAGTCTTGTTATAAATTCAGTAAGACAGAAAACATGAATTTTTCTGTTTTTCTAAGACATTCCAGTCACAAATTACTGACCATCACACGAGAAAAAGAATAAAACGAAGTAGAAATCAGGAACAATTGCATTTATTTGCTTTGTAACCCAGAGTTTAGGGTATTTTGGAGCTGGACAAGTGAGGAGAAGACCTGCTTTTCTCTGAAGCTGCTCATAACAAGTCGACCAAACCGACTAGGCTGCTAAATATTCACCTACGTCTGTTGTGCGATGTGCTCTTCTAATACAGCTTCACACAGTTCTGCTAAGCATCTTTAATTCAAATACCGGCCCGTCTACTTGACTTTAACTGTGTGTCTGTCCTGAGCTCTTGGCTGTTCTCTATAGTAACTTTTTAACCGTTTTTTTTAGTTTCTTGTACTGTAGAGATGCCTTCTTTTGTGTACTTAACCCCTCTGTTTTTCCAAATTGCATGAGGGTACCCATTGCCCCTGCATTGCTCCCAGCAATACTAATATTGCTCCCTTCAGAGTAATCAGGGAGAGCCCTGCTGGGTGTGGATGACTAATTGGCCCAGGTTCATCGCCACCACTTCTTCTTCTCTGACCGTGTCTTTATATCCTGCAGAATGTCTCCAGAGGAGCGGCAAGATCTCCCAGAGGTAGCATCAATGGAGATGGAAGTGCTTCTCCTCAGGTATGTTTATGCATCCACTAAGACAGGGGAGTCCAAAGTGCGGCCCGAGGGCCATTTGTGGCCCTGGATGTCTGGATTTTTACTGAAAAGCCTACTGCTGCTGCTTTTATTTAATTAACCAAACTTGGCTAAATATAGCTAAATATGTTTTGAAAGAAAGTGACCTAAATATTTTTCTTATATCAGAATAAATTTGTTCAAGCAAGCCCAAAATAATTTAAAAACTAAATGAGCTTTGTTTTGATAAACAAAAAGATTTGCAAAATCCTTTAAAAAGTTTTGCATGTTAACTACAACAGCAAAATCTTTACTTTATTGGCTTAATTTTGTTTATTTTCTTTCGTCTATTTTGGCCCACGCATTCAAAGTTCAGACATCCCTGCTCTGGGACTACAAGCTCATTTCAGAGAATTTGTGGCACAATCCCTAATGTTTTCCCTTCTCATGCCACCTACAGAAGGAGGAGTCGCAGTCATTTGCGCAGAAGCTACAGCTGAAAGTTCCCTCCATGGAGTCGCTGATTCGAGGCGGTGCCAGTCGGGCGGAAAATCTCTTCCGCTCCTCATCTAAAGAAAACCTGGTTCGGAGCTCCTCCCGTGAATCACTGACACCTTTGGGAGAAAACGAGCCACCTGAGGCCCCCGCGTACGATCCGCCCTCGGACATCGAGAGCGAAGCTGAGGAGCCGCCAGGAAGTGCGGAGGCTCTTTCTAAAGAGCAGCTGGTGCATCGATTGCTTCAGGTGGAGAGGAGTTTGGGAAAGTACAGAGGGAAATACTCAGAGGTGAGAGACGGGAACGACTCCTAGGAGATCAAAAATCCTACACTGGAAAAACACAAAATCTTACTCAGGATTTCTATACAGTTTCTTGTGCAAATATCTTAGTTTTGTCCTATTCCAAGTATACTAAAACATAACTAACTTTTTTAGCACAGTATGGGTTCTTATTTTAAGTATGTAGTTTCTTAATATTGAAAATGTACCAGATATAAGTGAATTTTTCATCCAAGTCAATGAATTATTGACTTAAAACAAGCCCCTGTATCTTGCTGAAAAGTTGGTTGTAATTTGGTTTTGTTTTATTTTAAATTTACTAAGATATTAGCACTAGAAACAAACCAAACTTACTTTGTAAGTTTTTGTGTTTTTGCAGCACAAATCTAATTTTTTATGCTAATTTCTTTGTCTTGTAGCTTGTTACTGCATATCGCACAGTGCAGCGAGAAAAAGAGAAAACACAGGTATTTCCAAGTGAGACTATAATAATGACTCATTTTATTATTTAGAAACTAATCAGATGCTTTGTTTTTTTTCTTAGGCCATCCTCAGTCAGAGTCAAGATAAATCTCTGCGCAGGATAGGAGAGCTTCGCGAGGTAACCTCTGTTGTGAAGAACGGCTGATATCTGTTTGTTAGTTATGAAGTTTGTGTGTGAAAATTAACTTTATGGTTTATTTCTAGGAGCTTCAAATGGACCAGCAGGCCAAGAAACACCTGCAAGATGAGTTTGATGCTGCGCTGGAGGAGAAGGACCAGATGATCACCGTCCTTCAAACACAGGTCAGTAACCTGTGAAAAACATCCAGATTAGAATAAATATTATGTAGTGGTAAAACTTCAAAATATGCCAAAATATTGCAGACAGTTTTCTTTTCAAAACATTTATTCTTTTAACAACAGTCAATTGGAAACAACTCAATCAATATGTTAAAGAAATTAAACTTTTAAACTTTTTTTGGATAAGTAAATTACTAAATTCATGTAAAGTTTCTGAGTAAAAATGAAAATAAAATTTTTTGGTATCGTGGGAGAATTTCGATGATGTTATTTTCCTTTGCTTTAAAAGGTTGCCTTGTTGAAAAAGCGAGTAAAGGGAGTTTCTGATGGTCCGCTGCCCTCTGAGGGTGAAGCTCTTCAGTCTGAAGCGTCTTCAGATTCTACTGCTGCTGCTCAGAGTCCATCGAAAGAGCAAGGACTGGAATCGGAGATACCCGAGGGTAGAGTCTTAAGAATCCTATTTCTATCTAAAATGAAGGCCTTAAATTCATTTTAAAAAGCAAAGCAGGCATTGTGAAGCTTGTCACATGTGAAACTGCCAGAACAATCATTTATTTGTGTAAAAAAAAAAAATCAACTTTATGATTGTAACGTAACAAAATGTGACTTGGTTCTATGGGAGTGAATGCTCATGCACTGTCCTGCAAAAACACTATCTGTGTTTTTGACTGGTGCGTTTGGTTTCTCTGGGCAGTAGAGGGCAACAGTGATCCAACCAAACTCATGGAGGCTCTTCAGAAGAGGGTAAAGAGGCAAGAAAACCTGCTGCAGAAGTGCAAAGAAGTGATGCGCACACACAAGGAGCGGAGCTTGCAGCTGAGCAGCGAGAATGAGGCTCTGCAAGAGCAGCTCCAGGAGAGACTTCAGGAGCTGGAGAAAATGAAGGTGCTCACACTGGGTTTTAAAGCAGTCTGATGAGACAGAGACTAAATCACATTGCAGTTAGTCCAGCAGTTTTATGAAGTTATTATTATATACTGTACGGTTTAATAATTTAAGTCCGAGCTCTGATATTTTAAAATGGGTTTTTGGAAGCAGCTCACATTGGATTTTTATGTTTCTATAAAATGCTGTTTGAATTTAAATGAGGATTTAGCTGGCAATGACTGAGCTGCGTGTGTGTGTGTGTGTGTGTGTTTGAGTAATGAACGTATGCCAGAGTCTTTTCGGTTCACTGATAATGTGACTCCATTATCTCAGTGACACAGCGGATAGCCGCGGTACTCGGTGTCCAAACATCCAAATTCCCTGGCTGGGCTCCATGGCGAAGGGTCGTGTCATGTCAGCTTGACACAACTGAACCATTGTTTTCATTAAACTCAAAAACATTTTCTTTCAGTGGTATGTTGGGCTTCTGTAGCTTGTCCATATTTGCTGTGATGCTTTGCCGCATCTCTTTGCAGCTGTTGAGCAAACCTTTGCGACAAACAGCTAGTCAGTGGTCGCATGTTGGTTGAATCTCATTTATTCCCCTGATTTTTCCATTTTCCAGAAAAGCAAAGGTTAACAGGTGCGAAGTCCTTTAAAGGAGCAGAGAAACGGGTCATAAAACAGAGCATCTTTTACAGATTAAAACAGTTTTAGACATCTTTTTCTTAGACATTTAATTTAAAATGAATGCCTTTTCCAACTTCAGTCAGTTCAGCTACCTCTGCAGCAGCCACTGGTAGATTTGCAGTGATTGCTACATGTGGATACTGGGCTGTAATTTGGGTTTATTTATTGGGTTTGCTGGGTTTATGTTATTGGGTTTGCTGGTTTGTGGGCAAGCCAACCTGGGAGGTGAAGAAAACGTCTTATTTTGACGTATACTGACCAAAACCTGCAGAGGAAATGAGTCAGAACATCAGATTCGCTATAAATAGACAGGGATGTTATGCATGTGGAATATGTTTATCTGGAAATCTGTCAAATGTTTTGTGTTCTCAGGATCTGCACACGACAGAAAAGACGAAGTTGATCACTCAGCTGCGGGATGCCAAGAATCTCATTGAGCAACTGGAGCAGGACAAGGTGGGTTAGGAGCTTTTATAGCATCTGTCACGTCTTGATTAAAGTGGTTCTCTGCCCTTGGCTAAAAAGGCAGGACATGATGAAGCACCACGTTGTTTCTCTTAGTCTTTGACCCCAACTCTGCGGGGTGAAAAGCCACTTAGGGGTTCACCGTGATGGATGAAAGTCAAACCTATTAACAGCTTAAAATAGGTGTAAAATGCACACACACTCGATGCATTACAGGTTTTGTATTGTTGCTTGAAACCTTTGAAAATGCTTAAATTTCAATTGAGTGCTTTCAAGATTTGGAAAATTATTGATTTCTGTATGAGGTTATTGAAGGTGCTTTATATTCAAAGTGCACAAGTGCAATCGAACGTTTTATTAAAATCCTAAACTTGGAAAGCAGATATTCAAATATAACAAAAAGACATTTGCACAATTTTCTCATTGTCTCGAGTTAAATCAGTCCAAACTTCTCTTGTTTTAAGACAGATTTACAAAAAATATTTATATTTGGTAAATCCCAGATAGCTTACAACATTTTTTAGACTTTTTTATAACTTTCTTTGACCAGTGAGGTTTGCAGGTTGTGTAAGAAACATTTCAAATGTAAAATTATGTTATATTTTACTTTACCTTGTCCGCTTTGTAGAACATATATACTATCACAAGTTATAATTAGGGGCATTGATAAATTATATCATATATTAGTGAATAGTGAACATGCTGTGTTCAGGTTCTTCCAGAATGCTGATTTTTAGGATTCTGATTTTCACCAATGCAGATTAATTTGTTTGTTTTCTTCTTTCTTTTTGAGTTGTAAGACCCATTCAGTGAATTTGAATATCATTGGAAAGTCACATTATACAGGTTAACTTCACACAGATGGATGTTTGAAAGCCTTTATTTCTGTTAATTATGATGATCTTATGCTTACAGTTAATGAAAACATGACATTTATCATTAGGGTTTTACGTCAGACAAATAAAAAAATTAAATACAGAAATGTAGCCTTGATAAAAAAAAGTGAATTTAAAAGCTGCTTAAAGGTTTTCAATGTTCAAAAGATCTGGCAAATTAGCTTCATCGGATATTGAATGTGACTGTATTTGGTCTACCAATGAGTAATCAAGGCAAATTTGGCCGATTTAATAACAGTTTTGCATCTTTACATGTTTTTAATTAGTTTTGCATTTTCTCAGGGAATGGTCATTGCTGAAACCAAGCGGCAGATGCACGAGACTCTTGAAATGAAAGAAGAGGAAGTTGCACAGTTGCGCTCCAGACTCCAGCAGGCTGTCGCCCAGAAGGAAGAATTACAAGAGCAGAAAGAAAAGGCTGAGAAATCAGGTTAGTTAAAATTAAGTTTGAAATCCTGCAGCAGAAAAAAGATCCCACTTCCCCTTCAGTAAAGGGTAACAGAGTGGCTTTGTTCCTGTCTTGCAGCGTTTGAAGAGCTTGAACGCGCTCTGGGTGTGGCGCAGAGGGCAGAGGAGGCCAGAAAACAGCTGCAGGTCCAGCTGGAGGAGCGAGTTGCAGAAGTGGAGAGAGCGAGCGAGGAGGAGAGGAAGAATCTTCAGCAGGAGCTCACCAGAGTCAAACAGGAAGTCGTCACCATCATGAAGGTCAGAAAGTAACTCAATGATTTTATGTTCATCCAAAGGAAGTCATTGTAGCATTAATGCTACCACTTTTACTCTCATCATTTGTCAATATTTAAACTATCCCAATATTTTTGAGAAATATTTTGCTGACTACAGGTTTGTTTTTGTTGCTGTTGGTTTCAGAAATCATCCGAAGAAACTGTGGCTAATTTGGAAAAAGCCCACAGTGAAGCCTTGGCTGCTAAAGAAGAAGAAATGAAGGAAAGAATCAGCAAAGCAGTGGTTGGTGCCACCCTCTCCATTCATTCTTGAAGAATATTGTCATGAATGGTCCAAATAAAGATCAGATTTTAAAAATTCTTCTATTTTCCAGGAGCAATGCAGAGACAAGTTTCAGCAGTCGGCAAAGGAGCGAGAGCAGCAGGCATCTCTGGCTCTGGAGGACGCAGAGTTACAGAAAACGGCCATAAAGACAGAAGCTGACAATAAAGTGAAAGAGATGCAGCTGGAGCTGGAGGCTGCAAGAACAGTGAGTTGTGGTTTCCCTCTCTTTTCAAACATTTTATTTGAAAATGAAATAATATAAAAATTAACAAACTAATATGTAAAATATGAAACCACAATATCAATAAATACATTACTTTAAAAATCTGTCTTTAAAAATGACAAAAGACATATACTAAAAAAAAGTGCATACAAAACATATCTCTTAAAATGCTCAGACTTTTTCTTACATTTGTCACTTTCCATGTGATTTCAGAGGATTTTGGAGATGGAGAGCTCCGTGAACAAGATGTCACAAGACGAATCCAGTTTATCGCAAGATCTTTCCAGTCAGCTGGAGGAGCTGAAGAATAACCACAAAGAGCAAATCGCTGCACTAGAAGCAAAACACCAAGAGGAGATGGAAAAGGACAAGGAGGCTCTGATCCGTCAGCATGATGCTGCTTTAGAGGAAGTCAGGGAGAAACACAGGGTGCAAATGGAGACTCTGCTGAAAGAAAAAAGAGCTGCAGTTCCAGAGTCACATTGAAGACATGAACCAGAAAACGTTGGAGAAACTGGATGGGAAGCAGGCAGAGCTGGAGGCGCTTTCTGCTGAACTTTCAGAGGTTTTAAGCAGCAGGCAGATTCTGGAGGAGAAGCTGGCAGCAGCTGAGGAGACTGTGAAGGCAGCTCAACAAGAATGTGAGCAAAAGCTGCAGGATCATGTATCAAAGCACAGAGTTGAGCTCGAAAATATCAAGCTTGAGCATGAACAGTCTCTTGGAGGTGTAGAAAAAACGTTGAAGCAGGAGCTTAATGCACTAAAAATTATTTTGAGGGAAAAGGAGAGAGAGGCTGAAGACGTTCTTCTTAAAGAGAAAACCGTACAGGAGAAAGCACATTCCACTGCACAAAACCTGGAAATCAAGATTAGAGAGGTTGAAGAGCTGCAGCAGAGTTTATTGCAAACTCAGCAAGAAATTATGAGCTTAAAGGAATCTAACACTCAGTTAAACACAACATCAGAGGATCTGGATCAATGTAGAAAGAGTTTGACAGACCTGAGCAATCAGCTGGAAGTAGCAAACAACCAATGTCAGGAAAAAGAGAAAATGCTCCAAGCAATGATTAATCAGTTAGAAGAAACCAAGCAGGAGCTGTTAGAGAAGGAGAAGATGCATGTAGCAGAACAGGAAAGAAATCTAGACGAGCAAAAGTGCCTTAAGAAACAGCTGGACGATGAAAAAGCAGCTCATGAAGTCAAACTAAAGAACACTATATTGGAGATGGAAGCAAAGGTGAAAAAACAGGAAACAAAGTTGGAGAAGTTCAAGCAGAAGGCCAAAGAAATGCAGGAGAGCTTTAAGAAAAAGCTTCAGCAGAATGAAGAAAATATGAAGAAGGAACTTGCAAAAAAAGAGGCGGAGCTTCAGCAGAAAGAGCAGCAAGTCCAAGAGAAAATCGTAGAGATGGCTCAGAAGAGTTCGCAGGGCCTCAGCAGTGCTGTGTCAGAACTGCAGGAAAACCATAAGAAGGAGCTAGAGAAGCTGCTCACAACCCGAACAGAAGAGATGGAGGCGCTGGAGCGTCGCTGGCAGGAGAAACTGGCACAACAGGAGGAAGAACTGACAGAGAAACATTCAGCCATCCTCCAGGAGAAAGATCAGGAACTGGAGGAAACTTCTCAGCAGCTTAGCAGAATCCAGGACGAGAACCAGCGAGCATCTCAAGAACTAAAGGACCTAAAGGAGGACCTGGCAATCCGGGAAACCACTGTGCAGAAGCTGCAGGAAGAGCTGAACGAAGCAGCCGTTAAACTCGAAGGTTTGTCTCAGGGAGAAGCGTTGCTGAAGGAGCAAATGGAGTCGACGGAGAGGAACCTGAACCAGGCTCTAAACGAGAGAAACGCCCTTCAAGACCAGCTAAAGACGGCAGAAGAAGAAAGCAGAGCGAGCATGAAGACTCTGTCGGAAAAGTTGAACAAAGCAGAGAAGCAGCTTGAAGCCGTGGAAAGCTCCAGAATGACAGACGCTAAAGATCTGGAGAGTAAAATTGAGCAAACGTCCACACAACTACAAGCCAAGGAAGCTGAATTCCAGCAGCAATTAGATACAATCCTCGACAAAATGGCGCGTTACTGCAAGGAGGTTCAGTCTAAAGTGGAGTCTTCCTCTGATGAAGTCCAACAACGCGTTGAACGTCGCGTAAAAGAGCTGAACGGTAGACTGCTGTGTAGTCAGGAGAACGTGGGGCGCTTACAGAGCATTTTCCACACCAAGTTAGGGAGAATTTGCACTTTAGAGGAGAATCTCCTAGAGCACAGAGAGGAGAACAAGAATCTATGCATTTCATTAGAACAGACGACTGCTCAGGTACATGTTCACATGGAGCATATCAAAGCCTTAACACAAGAGAAGGAGAACAGATCTCTTTCAATCAGCGAACAGCTTCAGAAAATGCAGGAGCTGAACGAAACCAACAGAATCATGTCGGAAAGCTTGAAAGCCAATGAGCTTCTTGTCGCCGACTTGAAAAATCAGCTTGTAAGTAGCATGGAAGACAAGGAGGAAGCCATAAATAAGCTGAAGCAGCAGCATGAAGAGGAGAGACGGGAGGGAATGGAGAGATTAGAGCAGGAGAGGAAGCAGGCGGAGGCAAAGGCCAACCAGGACGACGGCACGATTAAATCTCTGCAGATGAGGCTGGATGAGCTGGAGAAAGAAATTTCAGAAAAGAACGAATCTCTGCAGAAGTTGGCGGCGAGCGTCGACAATCAGTCCATCAGCAAGTCTGAGATGGACCAGGTGCTGAGTGAAAAAGAGCAGAAAGTCAGTGACCTCGCTTCGGAGCTCGACGGCTGCATCGGCCGACTCTCGGAGCTGCAGGAGCGCTTCGACGGGAAGACAAAAGAGTGCGAGCATCTCGCCTCGGAGCTGAAACAGCAGCACATCAGCAGTGAGAACCAAAAGAAAGAGCTGGTGGAGCAGCTGCAGCAGGTCCAGATGCAGCGCGATCAGAGCGGTAATATGGAACTGGGGGAAAAGCTGAGCTCTCTCCAGGAGGAGAACAGGAAGTGCAAACTCGCGCTTGAAAGTCAAAGGGAGGAATTTGAAAGGATGAAAGACGAGATTAACAAGAGCAAAGAGGAGAGTCTCAAAGCGACTGAAGAGAGGTTATCTGCAGAGAGCACTCGGAAGATATCAGAGCTGAAGAAGAAAGCTGAACAGAAAATTAGTCAGATTAGGAAACAGCTGACGGCTCAGCTCGAGGAAAAAGAGGAGACGGTTAAATCTCTCCAGAGTAGCCTGGAGGAAAACAGGAGCAGTGAAACTTTGTGCAAAAAGCAAATAGAGACATTAGAGGAGAAAACAAAATCGCTGGAAGAAGCTCTTGTGAAACTTAAAGAAGAGCAGGAGAACAACCTGGAGCAGGTTGTGAGTAATGAGAGGCTGGAGAAAGAAAGATCTTTAGAAAAACAGAGAGTCGAATACGAAGACAAGCTGATGTCTCTCCAGAAGGAGGCGGCGCAACAAGTGGAGCTCCGAGAAACTGAAACAGCACTGCAAGAACTCCAGGCAAGGCTAAAGGAAGTAGAGGAGCAGAACGAAAACCTTCTCTCAGAAATAAACCGTCTGAAAGCAGTAATCAGTGAAAAAGATGCCGAGCTCACTCGGAGACCAACGACTCCTCCGAACAAGGCCCAGCATTCATCAGAGCTGGAGGTGAAGGTGGAGTCTAGCAGTGTGCAGCAAACTATGAGTGTAATGGAAAATGAGGTGGCAAATCACTCTATGCAAGAAGCAGAGGACGAAGAAGACGATTCTTTGCAAACTCTAAAAGGCAAACTGAGCCAGATGAAGAACGAGAAGGAGAAGATCCAGAAGGATTTCACCAGGCTGCAGAAAGACATGAGGCAGCTGAGGAAGGAGCATGGACATGAGCTGGAGTATGTGAAGAAAGAGCTGCTGGAGGAGAACGAGAAAAGGCTCAAGTAAGATTTTAATGCATCATTATTGCCTTATACAGAATATGTTTATGGATGTAGTATTTTATGATGCTAATCTGGATTAATTTGATATAGGCTCGAGCTGGAAGACATGGAAATGAAGCACAACTCTGCTATAAAGCAACTAATGAGGGAGTTCAACACTCAAATGGCTCTGAAAGAGAAGGAACTCGACTCCTCAGTGAAAGAGACGATAGGTGAGACAAATTAAATGACCTGTTTACTAGCTCACACTGCAAGTTTAAGATCAGATCTAAAGACATTGTTTTGAAATAGAAATCAAAAATACATTCCATTGTGCATGGGGGGAAATGTTTTCATTTGTGTTCCCTCACAGGAAATTAGCAAATTCACCCTGCTCTATTTTGTATGACAAATTTCAAATTAAAATTGCACATAAGTACACCTTTAAGGATCCTCAGTGAAAATGTGTTTCTACATTCTAAATTCTTTGGTGTAGAAAACATGTTTAAAATCGATCCATTAGTTTATATTTGTTTTGGTAAGGTGGAGATGGGACATATGAAACTACTCACCAGTCAGACTTCCAACATAAAAAATACACAATCAGAACTGCTAGATGACTTTATTACCCTGTTAATGTAACTCAGAAATAGTCCAAATAGTTTTGATGTATTTGCTCTTTCTTTCCTTCTTTTGGACATCATAGAAGGGATGGACAGCTCATGTTTTGCTTTTTGCACACAAGTTTGTGGTGAATTTGTATCCTAAAGAGAACTTCATGAAAATTTAAATATTAGATGACATATTAGCATACATGGTAAATCCTTACAAAAACCTTATGTTGTAGCAGAAAGACTTCCAGTATTCAAGATGCCTCATGAACTGACTAGTACTTTATTGGGAGAGAACGCAAAACCTTTGTGAGTGAATGTAAAAGAAAAGCTTGCTCTCTGGTCTTCTAGAGGGGCTCATACAGACTAAAGCTAAAAGGTAATTATCTCTGACTTTTTCTGCCATTTCCCCAGCGAAGGCCCAGGCCGTGGAGGCTGAACTCCTCAGTAGCCATCGAGATGAAGCCAGCCAGCTGAAGAAGCTCATTTCCCAGAAGGAAGACGATTTGCAAAGAACTGTGCAGAAATATGAGCAGGTTATACAGGTGGGTCAGAAGCATCCAAATGTCTGTTTTTTAAAGACCAAATCTTATTTATTTACTTGTTTATTTTATTTGTTTACAGTTTAAAATGAGCATGTCACATGTTAACATAAACAAAAGTTCTTATACAGCATCTTATGTAGTCTACTAAAGACGCAATTATTAGATCGGCTGATATAGTTGAGATGATGCACCGGAAGTGCTTCAGTCATTCTTCATCTAACTATTTATTTATTTATGCGATTGTTTTTAGAGTCGCGAGGAGGAGATGGGAGACAGAGTGTGGCAGGTTCAGAAACAGCTGGAAGATCTCCAGTCACGTTGCGAGAGCACCTCAGAGGTAAAGCCCGTCCTCAAACAGCTGCGTCACAGTCTGCTGCTGATTTGGGGCATTTTTAGTTTCACAGAAACGTAGCTGCAGCCAACATGGTGGATTATATATACACCTCTGGGGGTTCAGGCAGAGATAAAATTTCTATAGTAATGCTGTTCAAGTCATAAGTCACTTCTCTTGGCTGCCGTAAGCAGCAGAGGTCACATAAAGTTCTCGTATTCTTAGCTTTCCTTTGGGATAAGATCAGAGTCTGAAATGAGTATTGGCAGTTCTGAGTTAAGGATGAAGCTCCCATCCAGGTTATTGTGCATTTCAGTCATCATCCCTGTTTTTCTCTGGGTTGATTCTTGAGTTCAGGGACAACTCTGTTGGATAGTTTTCTTCGAGCAGCGTCTTGTGGCCGCTCTCCGAAAGGGCGCCGGATGCTGCGAGGCTGCGTTCGAGTCACTCAGGAATGCTCTCCTCACGAAACGGAGCCTGGGAGGCTACAGTCCCTGTTCTCAATTATCATCACATGAGCTGCTTCCACAGCTTTAAATTTATACTGCAATGGTGCTCATACGCACGATACGCAAACTGGAACGAGTCCAGTTATGGCTCCGCAGAGATGCCTCCAGGTGCAAGTAGAGAGTTTTCTTCTTTTCATAAACATTTGTAGAAAAATAAACACAAGTGTTTTACTGCTCTGACTGCTGCATTTTTCCCAGATGAGGTAATGATTTTATGGGGGACTCTGTGGCATTATGCCCATGCAGACCTTGCTTTCTCCTTTATTCATCTGTACATCCAGACATCCATTATGCATCCATATTTTGTTCTCCAATTGACGAAGGATGGATGATCGGTGTGTATTAATTATCTAACCCTTCCACTCAACCATTCATCCGTTTATCTTCCCACCAAACTATTTATCCATCTGTATTTCTGTCGTTGAACGATGCCCTTGACTTTATTGGATGTTTGCATCCTTCTAGCCCACATTAAACAAAGTTAACCGAGCTCTGATGATCCATTTTTAAATGCTCTTCTGAACCATAAAACCCATCTGGTTGGTCTTATTTTGGGATTGTGCTCAAACTTTTCTGATTTTTCCGCGTTTATTTTATGTCTAGTCCACATGTAGCTGGATATCTGGGAAAATGAATAAATTATTATGGTTCTAATGTCACTAAAAATGATTTACAAACTCTCTGACCAAAGTGGAGACATGAGGAAACTTTGTGTTTGCATGTCTAAATGGAAAGTCAGAGTTCAATAGAGTCTTAGAAAAATAATGCCCCATTACATCCACATACTTGCTCAGAAATTATTCCTAATTAACATCTTTTTTGTATTTTTAATAACTTTACATTCAATTATTCAGTAGTTGAATCTATCTTATCTGTCCACACAAATGAACATCCTGCTGCCATTCATAACAGGAAGTTGTAGTTTTTTTGAAGCAATTTTATTGACTGGCTGGTTTTACCTCTGCGCTACACCGCCCCCTATGGGTTTGGCATGTTTAAAACAACAATCAGGGGCATATTTGTGAGAGTTCATGAGGATGAAAGATTCATTTTTATAAAGACCCCGCTATGTGTGTACACAAAGATTCAAAATGGGGGAAAACTCACCAAAATGTTTGTTTTTTATCAATACAGCAGGCGACCCCTGAGGACCTGAAGGTTCGTATGGTTCCATTGCTTTAATAATTCAAATGAATCATTAAGAGCAATAATGTTACAATACAAAACTTAAGTGTCTTGTTTTTTTCCTCACGTATTAGTCCAGACATTTATCTTCTGTCCCTCTGATTGCAGGCTCAGCTCGCTGAGAAGACGACTCTTCTGAGCGAGGCTCGGCTGAAGGAGCAGGAGTTTGTTGAGAGAGTAAGTGACAGAGCCTCTGTTTGATAACCGAAGAGCAGCGCGTGTTCCCAGAAACCTGTTGCCAGTGGCAGAAACAGTCACTGCCCTCCTGCTGTATCGATTCTAATTGTGCAACACATCTGTTTACATTTGGTTTAACCTTATAAACAGTCAGAGCAACACCTCCCACAGGTTTCATTTTTCACCAAACCTCCCCTAAGGATGGTCATTAAATCCATGTATCCAATTTAACAGGAAAAGTGCAACAACTTCACCCACGGAGATCTGAAAGTAATGCGTTCGTGCTTGTGTCTTTATGCTTGTTAGATCCACTCACTTGAAGACAAGATCAAATTTCTCCACCGCAGCCCTGTTGTAACTCATCTTGGTGGGACGTACAAAGGTAACCTTTGCTTTAACACTTTGTTCTGCTCCCACAAGTTTAAATTCACTCAACTTTAGCATGAATGTCATATTTATTTTGACTTTTAAGGATGCATTTAATCTTTCCCAGGGTAAATCAATGATCAGACAACTTGAATGAATGTTAGCTCCATGCTACTGAATTAAAGACCACCACATATGTCCTGCTTCATATAAGACTTCTGACATTTAAATGTTTTTATGTTTTTTTTTCTGTGAATTGTATTGTTAAAACCTTAAAATGAACTTGAACAAAGTTTGTAGGTATCTACAAAATACTTTTAATATGTTAACAAGATAAGCAGAAATAGTAAAACAACAAAAATAATTTCTGTCCATGTTTTTCTTAAATGAAGGGGAAAAAAAATTATAATTTTTGAGAAAATTAATTAAAAAAATGTTTTAAAGTAGAGCCGGGGAAACTACAACACTAAAATAAAATTTCAAAGAGAAGCTAAAATGTCAATCTACCATGCAATTAACCCAATATCACTACTGACTTAGACCAATTAGACACAATTCAAGACTTGTGATTAACATATTTTAAGGCCTTAATTTTGAACGAGTAAAATTAAGACTTTTTAAGGTTACGCAGACATCCTGCCAAGGTTGTACTAACTGCGCAACAAAATAAGTCTCTTTGCGAGATATCTAATGGTTGCTGGTAACACAGATGCAAATGAGGTTTAATTGCAAATGAGGTTTCGATCCAGTTCAGAATTACAGCCGAGGAGTCCATATAAGCGTTGATGTGAACCTCTGAGGGACCACAGTGTCCTTGTCATAAACCCAATCGTATTTGCAGACATTGAGTGAGGTCTTCTGGTGCAATAAAGAAAATCTGCTGTCAGGGGTTTTGGGGGTGGTGAAGAAGCCACCTTTTTACCGTAATAGGTTTTACAGACTCTGCTCAATTTTACTGCTATTCACTGACTTCTTAAATCCTTCTTGGAAAACAAGTTATATCTAACATACTTTAGTTTATGTTTGCCAGAATTACAGCGGTGAAGCTTTTATTCTGCTTAGCTTGTTTAAAGCACCTAAAGTTGTGGTTTTAGGTTGATGTGAAGACTGTTGATAGCTGGTTTCAAGGAGATGTGATTGGCCGGATAGTCGCCTCGCTGAGGGCAGGAAAAGGTCAAGAGGACAAAGGCTACAGGATTTATTGGTGACCCTTTAATCCATGTCAGAGATCAAAGAGATGCCTCCTTCTCGTTTACTCTTCTTTCAGGAAAGCAGGGACATTTATTAAACTCTGAATATTAATTACACTTAAGCAGAAAGCATGTGGGTGATTCTCATCTAGCTTTTGGTGAGAAAAGCTCCAACCTAAGTGCTACCAGCTCCATCCAGACCGTAAACATAGCTGTTCCCATACTGTTTGTAGCTTTGGGGAGAAAATTAAAAGAGTCACTGCTCTCATCGTGTAGTTTTATAGTTCTCATGCTGAGACTCAATTATTTACTGTTCTTGAGCTAAAGTTGAACCAGTACCTGCCCGTACACTGGTTCTGTCTGCAGGTATAGTTGCTAAATAAGTACACAAATGGCCGCCACTTTAAACGCTAGAAGAAAAATAGAAACTGCACAGCAATGCTCTGTTATTCTGCTGCTTTTTTCTTTATCAATATGGTGCAATAAACTGAAACTTATTGGAAAGCTAATAAGAAATGTGATTAATTAATGAAGTTTACGGCTAGAACTTCAGTGGTGTTACAAACGTGGAAACATTTTTTTTCTTTCCACAGATCCTGAGATAAATACCTCTGATTCTCTGTCGGCGTCTACAGAGATGGAGTACCTGAGGAAGGTGCTGTTTGAATACATGATGGGACGGGAAACAAAAGTAAGCTTTTCTTTATTTCATGAGATTCATTGCAGCAATTCATTGTCTGGTTGTTAAGTTTCAGCTGACTGAATTGATGTACATTTCAGCAAGTTAAAGTTTATACACAAAATTAAAACAAATTGAAAAACAGTTTAAAAGCAAAGACACTGGTTGATAGAATCATGTTGCACGTTTGATATTTGGCTTTCTGTTTTGCCATATACACCAGCTGTAATGCATTTTAAGGGATTTTATGGAATGAAAATTACATTTTAAGTGTGTTGTGCACTCTTTAGTTCTTGCAAAAGATTGTCATTTCATTCACATCTGCCTGTATTTAGGATCTTGAGTCTGACATTTTTGCTCATTCTGGTTTGAAAACTCTAGGTGTATGTCTAGGGTCACTGTCATGCTAAAATACAAAACTGTTCCCCAGGTCCAAGTCTTTCGCCTTTCAATAGATTTACTAACTCCATTCATCTTCTCACCTTTCAGTGACAAGAGAGTCACCACAACCTGACCACTGTTCGTTTTCCACCACACAGCATTTTACATCACTTTCCGAAGCAAATTAGTTGCACTGAATTTCACTTAGGGGCACCAGAGTAAAAGAGGATAAATATATGCACTCTACATTTAAAAAAAAAAATTATTTGCAAAACATTGGGTATGAATACTTCTTCAGGACTTTGCATCAGTGAACATGAGTGCAAATGAAATCAGTGACAAACGTCACAAGTAACTCACATTGAGATTTTATTTAACCTTTTGGTTCAGTTACTGCACATTAATAACTAATAAACAGAAGCTATATTCCAGAGGGATATTACTGAGTCACTAAGGCCATTAACAACACGTCACACATGAACTTGTTTTGCTTCTAATCTAGTTTGTGATCATTAACAGTGATCTCTTTAACCATCAGCTCTGTTGACAGGGTCCTAAACTCAGCAGGATTTTCTCTGTTTCTCAACAAACACATTTTATAAGAACATGGCAGACCTCCCGGTGTGGAGGATGTCCTGCAGGCAGCCTGCAAGCACATGCATCCTGCATGACGCAGATTTGCCATTTAAAGCCATCCTGGTCTAGTTTAGAGCTGGTGGAGCGGTTGGGTTCAGGCACCGCTGTTTCTGATTATCGCCTGCGTTTATAGGGAAACGCACGCTCTGTGGCAGATGGACCTGAAGTTGATTATAGAGATTATTTTCATTCTTCTTCCTTTGTCTTATTGGGATTTAATTGTTTCAGAGGAACTATAATCGGGTTTTGTGATGTGCCAAAGGTAGCAGTGACTACATTGTGGTGTTTTTAGTGGGATAACAATCTTTGTCGTTCTTTTTGTCTGCAGACGATGGCCAAAGTGATTACCTCCATGCTCAAGTTTCCTCCAGACCAAGCGCAAAAGGTTTTGGATAAAGAAGACTCCAAACCAATTGTAAGCATCCCATCAGTATAACTTGATTCTGTAGCTCTAACCTACATTTTTATTGATCATTAATTTCATATTTGCTCCTCCGCAGCCGTGGCTACGATGAAATTCCATTTGATTTGGGAACTTCATGATGAACATCTGCTGCTGAAGGGGAAGACTGCCATGGATTATTTGAAGTCCTTCCCTATGTATCATGTCTTTTTATGTGTGTGTGTGTGTAAGGTTGCGTGTTTGTGAGCACACTCTAAGACATCAATGTGTGTGACGAAGTGTGTGTGTGAAAATCTATAAAGGTATGAGGGAATAGAAACACAGATCTTCCATTATCCACTTCTACTTCAAGGTTAAGTTTAATTTATGTTTTAAATAATGTCGTTGGGTTATTTTAGGATGTGTTTATATAAAGAAAGGCTTGTGCAATAAATAATATCAAACACTAATGCTGACAGTCACTTGATTTATATGTTCCTGTGTAGTTCCTTCGTCTGATTGGCTTCCTCTGTAAAGCTGTAAACGACCCTTTAACTGTGCACTTGTACCACATGAAGACACTGGCCTTTTGGACCCGGTTTGTTCAATGCAGCATTTTTTACGCTTTATATTTTGACACTGACTGAGACACTTCAAAACTACACAAAATGTAAATTGTAAAGGAATAAAAGACTGTAGCATAGAGTCATGATTTTGCTTTACATTTTGAGGCTAACAAATTAAATCTTATCTACAAATCAGATTTTGTCCCTCTTGTTTCATGTTTTCTAATGTACAGCGGTAGAAATTGATAATATTAGTGTCTTTTTATATTTTTAAAGCATTCTAACAAAGTAGCATTAAAAAAAAAAGATGGCTGGAATATGGAGTTTACAAGAAGTCTGGGTTTGTTCTTTTTTTTCTCCTTTTCAGCTAAATTGTTGAAAGGTTTGGACATGAATACACACCAAAAAGATGAAGCCACTATTGAATGTAATTCCCCTTATCTATTTGAGGCTCAGTAAGTCAGCAGGTGCAGCTTTTTGCTTATAATATTAGAGAAGCAGTGAGTTTATTCGACCAGATATTTTAAATGAGCAGAAGCTGAAAATAATCTACAATATTAAACGGGGTTTGACAGAATTACATTCTACTTCAGGTCTGTGTGTCTTTACCAGCTATAAGCTCATGATTATTTGAAAATATTAGGTCTGGACTTTAACTAGACCATTCTAACACTTACATTTGATCTGAAACATGTTATAATACCTTTGAGTGTTTTATGGTTGTGGTTTTGCCAAAAGGTGAGCATTGAAACTCCAGAGCAACTTTTTCCTTGTGTCCCAGCTCTGTTCATTGTTTTCCATGATGCTGTTTGTTCACTAAAGTTCTCTAATAAACATCTGAGGCGATCACTGAATATCTGGATTTATACTCAGATTAAAGTACACTCCTGATGGATGTCATCTTAGGTGATTGAATTAATTTAGGGGTTTTGGAGTGAATATGGCTGTATAAGGGGACTGTACACATAACATTGCAGATTTTTATTTTATATATATATGTATATATATATGTGTGTGTATAAATTTCCTCAATAATCAGCTGCTTTGTGTTGGGCCATCACATCAAATGAAAAATATTTTAAAGTTTGTGGCTGTAACGTGAAAATCTTTAAAAAAATGTTTGAAGATTTTATAGATTCAAACATAAAAAACAGTAGAAACAGAAAGTTCTTCATATTTACACAAGACATTTTCATAACATGCCTGCTAAAAGTTAAATGCACTTGATTTCATCAGATAAGCTCTTGAACAAACCCCACTGGGTGCAAAGTGAAGAATGTTCGTCGTGTTTCTCGGCCTATAGGGGGCAGCAGTAAGCGCTCATCTTTCTCTTGCTGAGCTTGAACCCCAATAAAGCTCCTGGGTGTAATGTGACGCTCTGCGCCTCAAAACCATTCACTTCGTTTTATGACTCCGTCCACATTAAAAAAAAAAAAAAAAAAAAAAAAAAAACATGTTTCCGGTCGAAACCTTCATAATAAAGCACCACATTTATATTAGCAGTTGGGCAATCAGTTCAGAAACTCTGTCGCTGTTATTTTGACAAATAAAAAACGCCTCTATATTTCCAGGCGACCTCCTACGGACCTGACTGCTGGCTGCATTTATCAGATCGACAGTGAGCCTGCGAGCAACAACTTCCCCAGATTGACACAGAATGGAGAGAAGCTGACGCACAATATTTACCGGACCGTTAACTTTCCTCCTCTGGCCTTTGCTTGTGCCACCGCAGAATAAATGAGGCGCTAAACGAAGCAAGAGCATCTTAAAGTTCATTTGCAACACTTGGAACCAGTGGAGAACTGAGGATCTATTCCTACTTTGTGTGTTTTCGTAGTTTTTGCACACTTTTACCGCGTTATTACGCACGACGCGCAAAGGAATGGCTCCTCTGCTGAAACACAGAAC
Organism: Phalloptychus januarius; assembly: GCA_902982915.1. Classification (NCBI taxonomy): domain Eukaryota; kingdom Metazoa; phylum Chordata; class Actinopteri; order Cyprinodontiformes; family Poeciliidae; genus Phalloptychus; species Phalloptychus januarius. The sequence continues at coordinate 12,533,097 of CADWAE010000131.1, forward strand.
GGGCGTGCAGCAAAGTTTTTATGTCTTTCTTTCTATTTCGCTGGCTTGTTCTTTCAATATTGACTTAGAACATCCTTTGGTGTTTCAAGGACCAAGTACTAGTTTTTTTGGCTACTCTGTGTTGGAGCATTTTCATGACAACACACGCTGGTGAGTCCCAGAGTTCCTGGAAAATATATTTATTATATCTTGATGCATTTGCTTCTTTTTAATATGAAGACATGTCTTTTAAACCTTATAAATGTAAGCATAAAAGACAGTTTGACATGCGCTATAATCTCAAAAAGTATTCCGTTTCTTTCATCATTTTTGGGGATGAACTGAGTTTGTTTCGCGATGCTCTCCCCTGTCTTTATGTGTGCAGGCTAATAGTGGGAGCACCCAAGGCAAACTCTACCTACAGCAGCTCGGTGCGCTCTCCCGGAGCTGTGTTTAAGTGTCGGGTTCACAGTAACCCGGAGCGGCGCTGCACAGAGATGGACTTGGGAAGAGGTCAGTCACCGCAACCGAACCACCGCTGCGTTAGCGCAACTTCACACATTCTCACTGCCGCATCTTTGCGACGCTTGATCCTAATGCAATTCAAGTAATAAAAAAAAATACTGCCCGTCTGGTGCTATACAGTCCACATATTTCTCTCTCTTTATTCTTTGCATGTACTCAAGCATCTGCTTTGTTTTATCAGAATAATGCCGCCTTATATTCTGCTCTTAACAACCCTCAAGATCTGTTTTTTAGCTCTCAAAACAAAGGGGCCATTGTGCAGAACTTCATAAATATTTTTGATTAATATGATTTATGTTCCTACTAATATTTTTCAAGCACATGAGCCAAGAAAGTTGCGATTTAGCACTCCCTTCTCCTTATAAAGCCCCCATCATGCTCTGTTCTTTTGGTTAAGGCGCACAGGGCGCACGCATGGCTTTCATATTTACTCTGCTCTCTGCCAATGTGTAACTAAAACAAAACGCAGCAGACAAGCAAAAACAGTCCCAGGGAAACACTTAGCAATGTGTCATAACTCTGGCCTTCGTGGAAATAACACAGAAATGACTTAACTGCTATTCTCATTGTTTCTGAAACATTTACTCAACAATGGCAGTAAAATATTACGTCAGGAATAAAAGAGGCAGGCATACTGTGTTGCAAAGGGGCTTTCTCAGTTTGTCAGGTTCATATAAATGATACAACAGATTGCTCTAATATTATTGGAACAATAAATAAATAGCAATAAATAAATACTGTAATTCATCTTTTGAGGTTTTAACCAGCTTTGCATTTTCAAACCTTACTGTAATTAATTGATATTCATTTTGGATTTAGGTCTTGACTTTGACTAGACCATTCTAACACTTGCATATGCTTTGTTCTAAATCAATCCTTGGTAACGGTGACTATACATTTTGGGGTATTTTCCTGCTGTTAGACCACCAACCCAATCTAACGTTTTCAGCCTCTAACAAGCTTTCTACTCTTTTCATTATTTATCGCCTTCTGTTTTCGCATCAATCTAATAAAAATGTGTGAGGTGTAAACATGGTAATGTCCAGATTTAGTTTTACACTCCATAGTTCTCGCTACATGCAGGCCAAAAAAGTTAAACTTTAGTTTCTAAACAAAAATAAAGAAAATCAAACGAAGAAAAGGAAAGTAGTAAGATAATAAATTAATACGTTCCGGTGCTCCATGTGGTTTTCAGTCTGTTTGATGGCCTCTGATGTTCTTCCTTTGGAAGGAAGAAGTGAGAACGGATGAAGCCCAAGATGAGAGCGATACCTCAGAATACATATTTCCTTCCTTTGTGGTTTGTCAGTGCAGATCTCTTTGCTGGAGAGTCGTGGCGTGTCATTTATCTCTCCTCCTCACCACCCACTGCAGTTCAACTAGAAAACCACTTTGTGCAGCAGCAGGTCAAAAGGTTCCCGATTACAGATACAGATGTTGAGCAGAGGAGGTAACATTACTTCAACTTCCTGAGGAAGAAAGGAAGAAGTCTGCTGGTCTTTCCTCTCCAAGTAAAACATGTTTGTGCTCTATCAGATCAGGTTGAGATGAAATACCACTTATCATTTCCTTGCTTTTGGAGATATTTAATTTCTGATTACACAACCAATGACACAATTTTCTTAAGTACTGAGCCGCTTCCATGTTGACCATTACCAGACCTACTATGGTGTGATATTTTTTAGTCATGTTATTTGGTGGGATGGTCATGAACACATCCTTGAGGTCCGCTTCTGTTCGAAACAAGAAGGACGAAGAGGACAATTAAACTCAATCTCATTCTGTGGTCTCCAACTCTTCAAGAGTTACAGCAATGCAAGTTTCAGACACTACCCCTTTTCCATCACAGTTTAATCAGATGATTGAATCACCTCTTTAGTTTGACATCAAGTTTATTTGACACGCTATTCGTTTGTTTGATTCAGGTGTGTTGAAGCAGCGATTTAACTGAAAGCTGCAGGACGAGTTCTGGACGACAGGAGTCAGAGAGTTGGGGAGCAATCTGTGTTCAAGAGCAGATTAATGCTCCATTTTAGTGAAGGTCTATTGGGAATAATTGATTTGAAGGTAGAGCTAAAATCAGCAATACAAATTCTAATAAAGCTTTTTCTCTGCTACCTATGTATTAAAATATGAATTTGTCTGTGGCCCTAATATAGGAATTTATTTTGACAGAAAACGAAACGTGTTGTCATGCTTTTGGTTCTAACATGCATATGTTTCTTACTGGAGATATTTCTGAAGTACCGTTTTCAGTTTCAGTGTCATTATAAAACCTCAGGACTGACTCAGTCGTGATCTGGGATCACGGCCTTCCTACTTATCTTCTGAATTCAGTTCTTCTTGAGTTTGTAGTCATTCTCATGGTTTGAAACGAATGACTTATCTGATGGGAATTGCATAACGGATAAAAGTCTAAACATGTGAAGCGCCCACAGCACTTTCACCAGACTCAACAATATCGTAATTATGGGAATAGTGATTACTTAATGCTAAAACAAATCCTGAATACATAGGTTTTTCAAGTTTTAGGAATAAAATGCATGTTATTCAACTAGGTTTTGATTTGCAAATGTGTTTATATTTCTTCAACTTTTTCACATTTTGTTACATTGCAACAGATTTTATGATACTCTACTGGAATTACATATGTTAGATCATTTTAATAAGTCATGTTGAGGCAATTCTTTACAGCTGTTGTCTTATGAGAGGTGAGTTTCCACCAGCTTTTCACATATTGAAATACGCCATCCATCTGTCCCTCATATCTGACCAACTTTCCTCTCAATCCTGAAGAAAAGCATCTCCACAGAATGATGCTGCTGCCACCATGTTCCACTGATGCTGTACGCAGTGTTAATTTTCCATATACAGTGTTTTGCACATTGACTAAAATGATACATTTTGGTTTCATTTGGTTTTCTGACATCTGTCTTTCATGTTCTAGAATAATAATTTCTGTCTGCATGACTGATTACATTTTCTCTTTTCTCTCTGTCTCTTTCTACCAAAGACTGGATGACAAAGGTCTTCACTCTGGTGCATTGGTCTCAGCCAACCCCTTTCCTGATGGGCAGTTTGGTTTAGAGAGACTTCAGGGTCCATTTTACTTGTTTTTGTTGTGCTGTTTATTTATTTTGGATATTTAAAATGTTTTCCAGTTTTGGTGTTAAATGCTCTTTAGAAATTACAGTGAATTGAACTTTGAGAGTTCGTACTTGCATTATTATACCATCACCATTATGTTACTTGAAAATGGTCTCAACATATGAACGACACATAGCGAACTGGACTTCGTATTGGTCTCTTTCAGTGACTTTCTTCTTGCCACTCCTCCATAAATGCCAAATTAGTGGAGTGTATAAGAATAGTTTTCTTGTCAGCAGGTTTTCCTACCTGAGCTGTAGATACATTGCAGCTCCTCCAGATTTATTCTTGATCACTTCTGTGATTAATATTTGACCTGTCAGTTCAGGATGATTATGTCCTGATAGATTGAACAGATCTCTGTGTGATGTTTAAACTCTGCGATGTTATTTTTTTGTCCTAACTCTCCTGTTTGTGTATTAATGTTCTCTAAAACCTCTGACACCTTCACAGAACAGCTGGCTTTATATTGATATGATATTATACACAGGTGGTTACACTGGGCTTATTTAGTGGAACAAGATATCTTAAGGTGATTATTTGTAAAAACAATCTTGTAAGCTTCCTTCCACTTCATTATTTTAAATAATATTTTGCTCGTCTGTCACATGAGTCACCAATTAAAACAAACAAGTTTGCAATTTTTTTGTAAGGCACTGTATTAACGGTGATGTTGATCAGAAAGTCAAGTATTGCTGTGTTACGGTGAATTTGACATCGTTGTTTATGGATTTGGCTGAAAGATTTGATGGAAACATCTGTGCATTGTAGCATTAATTCAGTTTTTTAAGATTGTCTCAAACTGGGAGCTGTGTAAAATCACTTCCACAATCAGAGTCGGCTTCTCTCTCCGTCCTGATGACTCAACGTCTGAAAACTGCTCTCTTTGTCTTTCAGGAAACAAGCCCAGAGAGTCGTGCGGGAAGACGTGCCAAGGAGACAGGGATGACGAGTGGATGGGGGTCAGCCTGGCCCGCCAGGACCGAGCCAGCGGCAAAATACTGGTGGGCCGAAGTTTCTTCTTCTGCATCTTATTTAATAGGAACCATGTCTACTCGTAAAGCACAGACCAGATTATGCCCACATCATTGTTACAAATGTTTTACCCCGAACCGCACTGTTAAACCACAGCTGGCCCCAGCATTACTCCCTCGCTTTGGGTAAAAACGCCTCTCTTTCCATCCTCTCAAGCTCCGCCTGGCGCAGATTCTGAGAGCCAAGGATTTAAAACGAGTTTTCTCTGAGCCGCCTTGTGTCGGGGAAGGTGGAATGATGCCTGGAAATGACTTTTACGTAATTTTGCAAAACCTTCAGCTTTTGTTTGGAGTGTTTTAGTTGGTTGTTACTGGTTTGGATGAGGTCAGAGTGGCGTAGATCCTGGACGTGCTTGTTTGCACACAGATCTATGGCAGCTGGCAGAGTTTGTTTAGGCCTCAGCCCCCACAGCGGTGGTCCCATGCAAGGGGCAGCCTTTCATTAAATATTAACCCTTGTCTCCTGCTAAGGGCAGTCAGTAGAAACGGGGGTTTCTGATTAGTACTACCAATGTGGAAGCATTCCTGACAGGTGATTACTTTGGAAAAACTTGTTGCCGGCTGATTTGAACAGAAATCAAAAACAAATCCTGCCAGAGACGGAGCTCAGCTTGCTTTTGATCTCCAGATCCTCCATTGTTTAGTCCAGTCCACAGAGGAATGTTCTGGCTTCGAACCTTCGCTTCGCCAGCCTGTCAGTCAAAAACTTGACAGGTCTTAGAAATGGGAGTCGAGTTGTGTAACTGAAAAATTCCATTTAGGCGCACTCTCTCGCAGTTCTGACAGCACTGCGATGAAACAGAGGAGGCGGCTCTGTAAAAGCCACGTGTTGCCGTGCCTCTCCAAAAGCACAGGCGTTTTTTCTCTTTTTTTAATCTCACCCGAGCAGACTCAGCAGAGAAAAAAACTGGCTGCTTGGCAGATGTGTACAGCAGTGATTTCATCCGGGCGAGCTTTCAGTGAAAGCTTTGTTTGTGACGATTGAGCTTTTTAAAACAGTAACATCGCAACCCGCACATTATGTGTTCCAAAAGTGAGCTGATTTCTCTTTGCTTTTACTAAATAAGGACAGAAATGCTGCATTTTCCCACCGATGAAGCCGTACTTTAAAAGTTTAAAGCATGTTTCTCAACATTGCATCTTGTTTCCAGAGAGTCATCTGATGCTGTGTTTATGTTTGCAGGCTGCAGAGTTCTGGTGTTGCAGTCTGAATGACCGTGTGTGTTTCTGTGGGGAAACGAGGGAGGGATGTTGGTTTCTATTTATTGGGAGGGGGGAAATAAACGCACTTTGTCTGCACAGAGGTTTCCAGGACTGTCCCCAGGAGCCCACCATTCATCCCCAGGGGGACTAAATTATTACCACATTGGCTGGATGCATGCAGCCAATTCCCAAAATCCAGACACGATTATCCCGTTTGGTTATGAATTTGTGGAATGTCTCCTTTTGGAAAAAGAACAGCAAAATATTATTGTAGTATTGCTCAATGTCACCCAACAAAACAAGCTCCCTATTTGGAGGTCGCTCTCTTGTCTTTTTGATCTGGTTCTTGTTCCTGCCTGTTTGACCTCATGGTTTCTCCGGTTTGCTGTTTTGCAATAAAAGCACAAATGTTGATGAGAAAATACATCTTGGCAAACACAGATCTCGGTCTGCAGCAGAGATATTCACACCACAGACCAGGGCTGTTACAGCATGGTCGGGGGCTTATGAACGGCCTTTAATTTCCCCTCGCTCTCATTGACGATCATCGGACGGCCGCAGAGACGCGTTGACTCCAGCTCAGCGAGGAGGAAGCTGCTGAGGCGATTAGCGCGGTGAAAGGAGGCCTGAAGTGCTCGTGTTGCTGCTGAATGAGGATAACTCTGTTTCCTTTCGCAGGCTTGTGCTCACCGCTGGAAAAATGTCTACTACGACTCAGAGCACATCCTTCCACATGGGTATTGCTCCATCATCCCCCCGACGCTGCAGGGAAGAACAATGCCGCTCATCCCTTGTTATGAAGGTAGACAAAGCAGAGCTTCAGAATATTTACAAATGAAAATGAATGAAGTGAAAATCTGAAAAGTGTGGTGTTTGGTAATAGGGTCAAATAAACTGTCACAGTGCATCTGCAGGTGAAATTGGATTACTTCTATAGTAGGGTTTAGATTGGGCCTAAAAAGTGTCCGACATGACTAATTAGGTGTAAAGTAAACTTGGCATATTATTTTAAGTAAGATTTTTCTCTACTTTTGTTATTAGAGCACTTGTTCAATAAGCATTTTTTAGGTTTTCTTTAACGTCTTACAGCTCCTTCCTGTTACTTGTTGTAACTGCAGGGTGAGTCAAGCCCAGGTTAATATGGGATGTGTGATTGAAACGATTATATCTCTGCACTTGTTACATTCTGATGGACTTCTACGTCCTACTTACTTTCCGTAGCAAGTTAAACTCTCTACTATTCTACTGGCACTACAATAAACACATCAACACAACTTTATTTTGTGCTTTCTCCTTTGGCTTTTTCTGTACTACATTTCAGGTTTATTAAGCGCCTCAGAAGCCTGAGCCCGATCTAACCATCAAGTAAATACGTCTAACCTGACCCGAAATTCAGTCAGGGTCAAATCATAAATCTAAACTATATTCTAAAGGCATTTGGTTATACTGGTTGTTATTAAGATGTATAAGACAATGCATGTCTCACTTTTCATATATTTATTTGTGAAAAAATTCAGAAAACCATGTATCATTTTTCTCAGTATGCTCTACTTTGTGTTGGTTTTTAACATTAAATCTCACAGTTTGTTGTTTTATTGTGACAAAATGGAGTATGAAAGTTTCTACAAGATACTGAAAACTTGGACTGCCTAATAGCAATGTGTCAAATTAATTTTTATTCAAGATGTGCTAGAAATAACAATAAATAACAAATTTGATTTGATTCATAAAAAATATTTAAGCATGCAACTGTTATCTTGTTGGTTCTATATGATCCAGTAGTTTCCACATGGCCACATAAATGACTAAGGCGGACCAGATGGGGCCCGCGGGCCTCGAGTTTGACGTGTGGTCTAAAGAGTCTCTCTTTAAAAACAGAACAAATAGCCTGGATAATTTCACATGCTAACTCTGATTGTACATGGCTCGCCTGCGTATCTCTGAGATCTCCTGAGCTTGATAACGTTTCTTGGGGTACCTCAGGTCCCGCCTCGGCTGGCTGTTATTCATCACGGTGCGTTATCTCAACGACCGCCTCACCACCAGGGAGGCCGATCTCTCCCTCCGGCCTGTAATTGGTGTTCTGGCTGGAGCAGCTGGTGGAGAGCATCAATCTGTCTCCCTGCAGTCCAAAAACTCTTTTACTCTCTGAAACGCTTCTCGGCAAAGGTGCAACACAAGCAATGATTTCAGCTTGGTTTCCCAGAAGCTCTGTGAATTTGAAAAAGATTTTGATTATAATAAATCAAATCTATTTTCTCCTTGATTATTCTTTTTTTTCTCAAAAAACAAAAGAATGTCCACCCTAGAATAAGTTTAATTAAGTCGTGCCAAAATGTTGCTTGTATAATTTCATAGGTGATGTATTGAGATATATATCAAATTCCGCTTCGCTCCATAATTGTGCTCTCAGGTCAGAATTACACTTCCTTTTCTTCTTTTCACTGCCAGCAGTTTGACACGCAGAGCATGCAACTGTATTTACAGTGCATTTTCCTTAAATCCAAACTCAATATTTTTGTAACCTAAGAGCAAAGCCCTCCTTCCCAAGAAAGAGGTCGTTTTGTTAAAAGTGAAGCTGCAGCCCTTCTTTCAGTCTGTTCTGTGCCGCTGGATTCCTCTTGGATTGGATTTTGACTCGTTCCATATGGAATGCAGGAGAAAAACAGCAGTAAGCGCTGGCTCGAGCAAACAGCAAAATAATTTGTGGTTTGTTTTTTCTTGCAGACTATAAGCAGAAGTATGGGGAAGAGCACGGCTCGTGCCAAGCTGGGATAGCGGGAGTTTTCACAGAGGTCAGTAGCACTTCTTTTTCGTCCTCATGTTTAATCCCTTGTTTCTGCTCGTGTAATAGAAAGATGTCACTGCCTTACCGAGTCAAACAAAATATCCTCTACCTGTTGAGAGCAACAACAGCAGCATTAAATGCCGTCTTCTTCTTCATCATCTTTTCACACACAAAAATGATACAAATTCATCTGACTTATATTTGCCATGTCCAGCTCTCATAGTTTGGATTTGATTTTGGTCTCAATGTGCACACATGGTTTTGACAAGGTGTCTTTTTAAGTTACCAATTAAAGAAAACATGTGTTAGGTTTACAGTTTTGACATGAACGTTCATTGCAGGTTAACTAGTTATTACTTGGCAACTAAAACAGGGCCTCAAAGACCATAAAAAACAACAACAACATAAGCAGAGCAGTGAAAAAGACAACAGCTGGTCTGATTAGCAAAATAAAAGTCCAGACAGATGTCAGATCCACCTTTAACTTAAATATGTAGATGTTTCCACAAATAAAACAAAAAAGCTTAACAAGATGTTGCTGAAATTGCATGTTGATTATAAAAGTTAGAAAAGCATTACTAATGACTTATTTCTTATTTTTGTTTTTTACTAGGTTAGAGTCAAAGGATACAGTAAACACCTGCAAAATTTTGCAATTATTTTCAAGTGCTTATTGCTCATAATGTTAGATCTTTTTGATCATTTAAATTGGTTAGTTAGTCAGGCCACCTGCTCTGATCTTTCAGTCTGCAGTTCATAACCACCTGTACTTTTGGGGGAGATCCTTTTGTTTCCACATGAAATAAAATATTGACATAAAGCTCAATTTGTATTTCTTTTAAGCTTGAAAAAAGTGCAAGAACAACCTTTAAGCTGCATAGCAATATGTGCAGTTCCATGATATTGTCCAGAGCCAGAGAAAAGTCCAATCAAGTTGTAACTTCTCTAACATCTCACTAAAACTACTTTAAATTCCAGGAAGAGTAGGGCAGAAAATTGTTTGTGGTTTTGAAGCCGTAACTTTTTAAAACATTGTTATACTTTATTACTCTGAACCGTTCCATACATAATTCACAAAATAAACAAAATAAAGAGTATTTTGTAATTAAATACTCTTCATAGCCCTCAGAAATGTAACATAGGATGGTATTTGGACAGCTGATCTCTTTTAGTATTTAGAATTTTTAATTTATGCACCAGATTGCCCCTTGTGATCGTCCTTACTGTGCATTTTTTCTTCTCAAAGGAGTCTTTTCATAGCAAAAACTTCAAGGCATCTTTATTCTTTGTTGACTTTAACTCTGGTATTCCAAGGATAGTTAGCAGAGACGTCCTCCATGGTGAACAGAGCGGGATCTTTTTTCACATTTGTTTAAGAAGTCAAATGATGTGGAAAATACGAATTCTCCAGATGGATTTGCATGAGTCTTTATATCAAAGCCACAGACGCTGTGCTGATTAACTGCTGATAAGTGTTAGCTTATGTTTCCACGTGCAGCGACGGTAGGAAAGGCTGTGGCTGGTGTGCTTCCACGAGATAAATGGTTAAAAAAGCAGGACTATCCTCTGAAGCTTACATGACCTCATTCCTGGATGCAGACATGCCTTTTGTATACATCTGGTGTCACAAGCATCTTTTCTGTTTGGTCAGTGAAATACAAACAGAAAAATTAAGTTTTGAAAAGTTTTTAGAAAATACATCTGACAAAATTAGGTTTAAAGTTTGTATATGCAACTAGTTTAAACTTGTTTGTTTTCCGTACAATCACATTAAAATACTTTCCTGATGTTAGCATATGTGCCATGCCCTGTAAACTATTTTCTATCTCTCAGGTTACCTTGACATTGAGTTTAGACCCATAGTAATGTCCTGTTTTAACTGAATGTAACCTGAATGTGTCCTCTAAGCAGAAATGACTTGAGGGTTATAAAGGTCAGACTAAAGTTTGCCAGACAGAATATTAGACAAACACCAAAATATCCAGAATAATGCTCTTTGGACAGAAGAAGTGTCACAGTTTCTGGATGGCAACTTAACAAGAAAACACTTGCAGTAATTTCCAGCAGTAACATTAGCTGACCAAACATGTTGGAGCTCTACTGGGGTTGCTTGGTAATGGGACTAGGCTCAGCTGGGGTTGCTAGGTAACGAGAGGTTTTTGAAACAGCTCTTTTTCCATTCACAAAAAAACATAAATTTATTACTAAAAAAACAGCTGAGTGTTTTTTTTGTTGTTGTTGTTTGTTTTCAAGTCTTATTTTCAGAAGCAATTGAGATCCAAATGGAAATATAAAACATACAAAATGTGAATTTTGCATTATAAGTCCCTTATAAGCATTGATATGTGAACATTTCTTTAGAAATAACTATAATATGACTGTATTGTGCCAAAATTAGATTTTTTACTGGCAGATCATTTAACGGGATCAGTAGGAAAACTGATCCCGAGTATTTTGTGCTAAAAATAATCTTAAAGTTGTTGTGGGAGATGTTTTAAATTGCCTCTTGTGAAACCTGCACACAGACCCAGGCAAGAGACGTAGAAAAACAAAGATGGAAACTTGAGACATTATCAGGCCACCTTTTTTTTCCATGGTTGAAGACTGTCAGAGGGGATCTGGTAAACCATTTGAACACCCCCCCTACCTTTGAAAGAATGTGAAGAATTGAAAGAAAAGGCATCCAACTGTTCGGGTTTTATCCTTGTCTGAACTTTTGCTCCGTGTGCCTGGTGGTGCCCAGATGTTTGACGCCACAGCACAGGGATGGCATACTGCTGAGTAAGGTCCTGACTGTGTTGTTTAGTTTGTTTGTTCAAAGGAAGCGTTCCTGGCGGTAAATCCACATTCCGGTGTAACTGACAGGCCTAATAATCAAGGGATGCAGCATCTTTCCTGGAGTGTTTTTAATCAGAGGTAGTATCACAACTGATGCTCAGCTCATTTAATGAATTTCTCCCTCTCCTTAATTCCATCAATTAACGGCTTCTCTTGGCACGCGAAGTCTTTATAAGCAGATAGCACAAACCAGTCTGTGGTCACTGGTTAACCAGACATCCACCCGGCAGTGTTTTTCCTTTCCTTTCTCTGTCTTTATAGCAGGTTTTTGCAGTGTACATGTATTTGCTGTTTCATGCTCAGGAGCTGGTGGTGATGGGGGCGCCGGGGTCGTACTACTGGACCGGGACAGTTAAGGTGTACAACATGACTTCTGACACCTTCTACAGCCCGAACAAAGACAGCATTGACTCACACAGATACAGCTACCTTGGTGAGAGACTCTTGGGCAAAAGATTTAATGGCATTTTGGGCTTTCAGTAATGCATTTGAATTGTTTTTTTTCCAAGGTGTAATGACTATTCAGCAAACCACTTCACTAAATGATGCATAATGTTTAAAAGTTAGAATTTGGTGCACATATAGTGTTTTTTGTTGTTATTCATATAGAATGAAAATTATAAAAACATACTCAAATATATCTAGACCCCACTAAAACTTGGTTAATTGTCCCTGAGCAAGGATTGTTAAAACCACACACTTTTCTATCTGCTTCCGGTTTTATTCTAGCCAGACATTTGCCAACTCTCCTGACAGATGTGCTCACAAAACTGAGTCTACATGTTGTCTTTGTCTCTTCTGACAATTTAACTTTCCTCCAGAAGATATTTGGGTTTATTCCAGCATCTTGTAGCTTATGGTATTAACCTTTGGTGGTTCTTGGGTTGTTCTTCAAGATCCTAACCAATAACTTTCAGCTAACAAATGCTTAAAATCTAGTCATGATCGGGTGTTCCAGTTGGACTTTACTCAAATACACATCAAAACTTGTTTAGGAATGAATAAATCAGGCTTATTTTGAATGTACTTTTATAATATTGAAGGCCTAAAAGTCAAGTCTGTGTGAGATGCTGTTCCAAATTTAATAGGAAAAGTGGTCAAATGTTCCTCCAGAAAAATTGTAGAGCCTTGTGGATGGCTTCTTAAAGTGTGTGGTTTCACTGTGAGTTGCCCGTGTTTAGCATGAACTCCTCACAGTTACAATACGATTGTTAATTCGTTGTCTGTGTCTCCAGGCTATGCTGTGACTGCTGGGCACTTCTCCTCTCCTAATGCGATAGATGTAGCTGCCGGGGCACCACAGCACAATGGTGTTGGAAAGGCAAGAACTTTACTTTACCACCTAAGTACTCTGGTCTCATTTTGCTGATAAACTAATTTTATTTCACTCCTGGACAGGTTTACATTTTCAAACTTGAAGCTTCGTCCTTGGTGAAGACTTTTCAAGCCTCAGGGAAAATGGTATGTACCTAGATCTGTTTTAAAGATTTCAGAAGACTTTTTTTGCATATATTTGTGCATATTTTTTAAGTTGTACACTTGTTGTGTTACTCTGTTTCTCACAGCAGAAACAATGTAAACACATTTGTTTATCTGCTTTAGGATCTTGTAACTGGCTCTTGCGATACAATACAGACCCACTAGTATAATTGCTTTGTTGTTAGAGCCACTTTGTTTATGTCTGTGTTAGTGTTTAGGCAGAAACACGCTGGCCACAAGCCAAAACTTGGGAGGTTTTTGTACAGAGTTACAGCAAAATCATGATCACTGTAAAAGCATTTGTTTTCAGATGATTGGTGTGTGATTTATTGAGATATAAAAGCAAAAGTTAAAGAAAGTATGATGTGTTTCATTTATATGCACTGAGGAACTGCCTGTGATCTGACCCATTGCTCTGTGGCTCGACTTGGTTCCAGATGGGCTCTTACTTTGGCTCCTCATTGTGTGCAGTTGATCTGAACCAGGACGGCCTGTCGGACCTGCTGGTGGGGGCACCCATGCACAGCCAGCTCCGGGACGAGGGCCAGGTGTCTGTGTACCTCAGCAGGGGCAATGTGAGTGGGATATGGCTCAGCAGAAATGAACACAATACGGTCACTAGCAAGCTGATCTCACTGAAACATGTTTCGTTTTTACCTTTAATCCAAATGCTTGGATTTGTTTTTGTTCTTGCAGTGGGGTAGTTTAATTTGATTATGGGGTTTGGATAAAAGCATGATCTACTTTGGTTGCTACATCTTTCAGGGGGTGATGGAGGAGAATACAGTTTTAACTGGCGACAGTGCTTTCAATGCACACTTCGGAGAGACCATTGCAGCAATCGGAGACATTGATGACGATGGTTATCAAGGTTTGTCCAAAGGGTTAATTAATCCCTCCATCCATCCAATTAAATCCAACACTATGTGGAGAGAACTTGTTCTTTCGGTCACTACCCAGAGCTTATGACCATAGATAAAGGTAGGAACATAAATCAACTGGTAAATCTAGAGCCACACCTTTCAACCAAGAGAAAACACTGTATTCTTTTTCTGGCTCTAGGCCATGTTTCGGTTTAGGAGGCTCTGACTTTCATCCCAGCTGCTTCATACTCGGTTACAAAATGCTGGATATCAGGGCTTGACCCAATCCTGATGCCACCAAAAAACTCAGTTTTGCTTATTTTGAGTTCCTTTCACAATGAGCTGTTTTAGGGCCTCTTGTCACTTTAAAATTCCAAATAAGCTTCTGCTGGCCACGACCTCCAACTCAACGCTTACACTAGTACATAAAAATAGCTGCATACGGATGCCCAATTATACAACGGCACATCTTCGAAAAACAGAAGTGGAGCCTGCTGCACCGCCAACAAGAATACAGCAAGTGGTTTTAAAATTGTAAGTCAACAAAACTCTTGTCTTTTCCAGCAGCCAATGGGATTGCCAATGATTTTTTTGTAAAATGCTTTGAGACATTTCCTGTGAATTGGTGCTATGTAAACAAACTAGATTGAATTGAATTGTACAAACCAGTTGACCAAACGTGCTGGAGCATTGGGACAATTGGAAAGTTTTTGAAATGTCTCTATTTCCAGACACCAAAAAACATGAACTCATTGCTAAACTAATTGGATTTGACGCAATTAAGACCCAAATAAGTGAGCAAAAACATGAAATGTTTGAATGTTGCATGGCACTTTACCTTTAATCTATTTTCCAACGATAATGAGGAAATGTAATTCTTTAGGTACACAAGGCTGATAGAGATAGACCCAGAAATCTGTAACTACAGCAATAGATAGTACTAAAACAAGTATCATTTCCTTCCACTTCACAATTATTGAGCTGTTTTTGTTGGTTTACTCCACAAAATCTCAATAAAACAGATGATGTTCATGGTAATCCTTTGACAAAAGTGACAAGAATTCCAGTGGTGGGAATGCTTCAGGGGTCATCTTAAGTTGTTTTTAAAAGCCATCCAGAATTTCAACCCCTTGAATTCAACTTAGAGTGACATTATCAAGTTAATTATCACAGCATTACTGGTTGACATCTTAAGTAGGTGCAGTAAAACCAGTCATTTTCACAGATATTTTGTCTAAATTACCCTGAACATTTTCAGTGCGCTGACTTTTCTCACCCTTCTGTGCACTCATCCATGCAGACGCAAACCCAGTTCACCGCTAACACTTAGACACATACTGTTACGCTGTTTGTTTTCTTGGCACTTGCTCGGTTTGGCTGCAAATGAAGTCTGCTTCTGCCTGGTTTCATCTCTGTGTGAGATACGCTTCAAGGCTTGCAGCCTGGCACCAGCGGGTGTGTTTGTGCACAGCGAAAGATGGCAGCTGGGAATTATAACTCATCCTGTAACTCATCACTCTCACATTGTGGGAAAGAGCCAGATGTGCTCGTTGACTGACAGATAATTATTTACAACTTTACTGCTGCCATTTAATTTTAAAGAGCTACCGTAAAACTATTGCCAACAGGGTTTAATTTTGTCTCCATGCACTAAATTAGCTATTGTGTAATGTCTCTTCTTCCATTTCTGCCTGGTACGCAGCACCAATTTGTAAGGAAGTGTTTTGGTTTATAAGAGGAAGTCTAAATATGGATTTTCTGCTAAAATAAGCTGATGAGAGCATTTCAGTGAATTTGCCAGAACTTAATAGCCTTGTTTCCACGTTCTCAGGGGTCGCACAAGTTTTATAGTCCCTAAGAGTGTTTAATTGTCTATTACGAGTTTGACTTTTTAGAGCTTGTTTCCCATGCACATGCCAGCTAAACATAAACTGGGGGTTAATTAAATATTTTTACATTCACAAACACATGGACTGTTTCATCAAGCCCCAATTAAAAGGGTCAACTTTTAACATAACTTCTTCCCGGTTTCCCTGACCTCAGATGTAGCCATAGGAGCACCTAAAGAGAACGACTACAGCGGAGTGGTGTACATCTACCACGGAGACGCCACAGGAATCACCAGGAAATACTCAATGGTGAATAGATTTGACTCTCACATTGTTAGCATTTGACTCTCGCAATGTTAGCATCTAGTCAGTTTATCTTGTTTCTACATTTATGTGCTTTTATGGCTTTAGTCATGTACACTTTGAACTATTCTGATTAGGACCATATGGCTGCCTTTGATTGCTTGTTAGTAAATGAGTGATGAATGGTGACTTTGCAGGTGGTAGTTTAGCCTCAGGATTACATGTTAGACCCACACAGCTCCTGAGAACTCATTCCTTTTGACCACGTTTGGGAGGCTAAATGCATTTAAAAACCAAGATTTTTGTCTTTTTGTCCAGTCTGTGCACCAGGGCCTCCCCCGTAGAAGCCATAGTGTATTTTTGTGCTTTCAAGTCATAAGATGTAATCCTTCTTACTATTTCAGGGTCTCTGTTAATGAGAGTAGGTTAAAAGAACCCACTCAAAAATGCTTCTTGAAGTAACTTTTCTGCCTCTTTTCATTACAAGAATAATCTGGGTTACTAAAAATTTTCACCAAACCACTTACACATCTTTTCCACCAACCTAGAGCAAATTGACTCTTTAAAATTGTGAAGTGCTTCTCCAAACTATCAATGTCAAGAGTATTCCCACTTTTTACATTATAAACACAAACTTTAATGTTTTTATTTAATAGACAAAGTAATGGATATTTGTTAAATTGCGGGAAAATAAAAATCTGAAGAGTTTGGCATGCATTTGTTTATAACCCCAGGTTAAGTTTAATGCATCCAACTCCCCTTTCAGGAAGAAATCGACTACCTTTTTTTTACTTCAGTGTCAGCATAAATTAATTCTCTAAAGATTTCAAGTGCTTAATAGAGAACATTAAAACAGCCAACATAATTTTCAAGGAGCTGCAGAGCTGTAGGGTAACTATTAGTTGATCCTTTCACAAATCAGGATTTTATGTAAAAGTGGTCAATGAAAGCCATTAGAAGTCTTATTTCCAGCTTTTTCCAAGCCATGTAGCTCACACAGCAAACATGTGAAATCATAAGTCATTTCATTAGTCATTTCTGACTAATGAAATCACAAGTTTCATTAGTCAGATGAGACCAAAATTGACCTTTATGTGTTTCTCTGAGCACATAAAGGTTTTTTTCTGCCTTTAGCAGAAGAAAACCTGCTCGCGGCCTTAGACTGGAGTGGAGGTTCATCTTCCAGTTGGACAAAGAGCCTAAACATATAACCAGAGTTACAAAAGAATGGTTCATGCCGATGTTTCTCAACTCTACTCCCCGAGGCGCACTGCTCTGTATGTTTTAGATGGTTCCCTGCTTCACCACTCCCAATTCAAATGACCACAGTTCAGAACAAAACATCAATTGAGATCAGGTGTACTGAAGCAGGGAAACAACTAAAACGCGGTGTATGGTTGGGAAACAATGATTTTTGGATTAAAGCATATTAATCCAAAAGACCTAGTCAATGTCCATACTTTAAACATTGTTTAATTGACCTTTGTCCAATCAGACAAATAAAAAAAGAGGAATAAACAAAAAGTTCAATCTCTAGATGTGGAAAGAGGAGCATATCTAAAGAATTGTGGTTCTACAAAGAGTTGACACAAGTGAACTATATCCAAATGCACACCGAATTTTCACCATTGTTTGGAAAAGTCATGTGAGTTGGTCATAAAATCCCGATGTGCATGAATACTTTTGCCTCTATTGCAATCTTTTTCTTTCTTTGTTTCTTGAACGTTAATGTGTGAGCTTTCATTTCTGAAAAACCTACTGAAAACATATGAATCACAGTCTCTTTAATGTTGGTTTATATGTTGTTATTTAAAAGCTGGCATCATTTGTTTCAGAAACTATCTGGGCGCAGCATCAGCCCTGGGCTGCAGATGTTCGGCCAGTCCATTTCTGGTAAAGTGGATATGGACGGGAATGGATATGCAGGTACAGCTTCCCCACCCACAGATGCAAAAACAAAAATGAAATGGATCAGTTTCTTGGTTTCCTATTTAACATTCGTAGCTTCTTGGAATCAATAATAGCATATTTCCGCCCCGTGACTGACAGAAGCATGTTGTTTACTGCATTCCATTGCTGATAGACTGAGCCTGCATGACATTAGAAGGCCTCGGTTTGTGCATTGTTTTAGAATTTGCAGGTGCAAACACTGCTCATGTTGCGTTAGCGCTGGGTCTTCTTAATGGTTTTTCCAAAATCTATCATGTCTTTGCTGCAGATGTTACCATTGGAGCTTTCATGGCAGACAGTGTGGTTCTGCTGAGGTGAGTTCTCTACCTATGAAAGCCTAAATAGTGATTCTTTCTCTTCCTCACAGTGGTTTAAATTAAGGGTTTCTCCCACATGGTGTTTCTGTCTGGGTTTGTGTGGTCGCAGGTCGCGGCCTGTCATTACAGTGGATGTCTCCATCTTCCTGCCTGTCTCCATCAACATCTCTGTGCCGCAGTGCCACGAAGGCCACCAGAACCTGAACTGCTTCAACATCACCGTCTGTATGCGCTTCAGGGGGAGAGAGGTGCCCGGAGAAATAGGTGAATAATTCTGATGAGAGGGAAAAGGGATTCAATGGAAAAAGTTTTCAAATGAGTTAAAAAGGAGCTGATTATGATCCGATGCTTACGTTAGATACAGCAGGCAACAGCAGGTTAAAGAAACCCGTCCATCAATCATCCATCCATTAATGCAATCAATCAATCAATCAACATTTGGCTCATTAAATCTAGAATCTGGGTGTGGTTGGGACATTAAGGCATGAAACACATAATCTATGAAAAAAATTAGTTCTTCTGACTTCTCCCAGTGCTACCTTGAAACAACCAATCAGAGCCAGGGGGTTGGTGTTAGCTCTGTCAATCACCCCTTCATGTGGCGCTGCTCATCCTCTCCCTGGTCCGTAGATTGTCATAAATTCTCAGGCTAGTTAGCTTAGGCTCTGATGACAGCGGATAAACTGTTTTCCTGCAACGGTAAGTCGTTTTTCCAGCATTAGTACATTTAGCAGCAAGTACATACGGTTGATTGACAGCGCTAAGATGTTCGTCCTGGCTCTGATCAGTTGTTTTTTGGTTCGGGAACGGTGCATATTTTCAGACAGCAATAGGGAGAAGGTGGGGGAGACTGACTGATTTTTTTCACAGTTATATTTAAGAATTATTCATCTGGCTCGATTACAAAAATTATGGTTAGCACTTCAAATGCTTTGAAATGTCATTATTAAATATGACATTCAATGTTCTGACAACATAAACATGGCAAAATATGTAAAGTGCAGATCTGTTAAAAAATGTTTCTAACAAGGTTCTATCTATGTGAAGTCTGTTTCGTAAGGCGCAGCAGAAAGGGAAATTTGCCTTGAAAATCACTTCCTTAGTTACTAAGGAAGTGACTTTGAGTTTACCCAGTGTTTGTACGAATCAACCTTTTGCTTACATGTTCTTGGGTTTGCCTGATGACAGCTGAGATGCAGTCCTGTTCTAGTGTTTGGGTGTGGTCACTCACAGCCCCGGAGGGGAGCAGCAGCCCTTTGGTTGCATAATGACACTGTCCTGGCTGGACAGGAGAAAGAAAGCCTCTCTGTTTACCCGTCTGGCCGTCGCCATGGAAAGTGAAGCACTGTGTGCTCGGTGACTCCCAGAGTGAAACCTTCCTGCACCTCTGGAATGAGCTCATGGCGTTCGCTCCGTTGGATAACGGAAACAGAAAGCTTAGTTTGGTCCGAATTGGGTGTGTTTACTACCCCTCCCGCTGTTTTACCAGTATGACACCCCCATGGGGAAATTACTGCAGAAGGAGGCTTACTCATTCAGAGAAATGGTTTTTAAAAGGCCAAAGGTCCATATACGGTTTTCCCAGAAGCATTAGCAAAGTTTTACATCATACTCATGACTTCAATTCTTCAAATAGATCTCATGTTGCTCCTCCTGTAAGAGATGGAAACAGCAGCCTGCAAAAGTATACAAAAAGAGAAATGCCCCTAGATGAAATCTAGGGTGATGTTATTTGAAAAGTATGAGTATTTTCAGAGAACAATAGTCAACATGAAGCGTCATGAAGACCAAGGAACACAGCAGGCAGGTCAGGGATAAAGTTGTTGAGAAGTGTAAAGCATTACATTAAATATTCCACCTCAGTTAGTTTTGTCTTATATAAAGTGTATTAAGATATTTGAACCAGATTGAGTTTTGTGTTTTTGCAGTGAATATCATGATGAAACTAAAATATAACTTTGTGGAAAGATGTGGAAGAGGATATAAATACTTTTATTTTTACTGTAAGAGCATTTCTGTTCTGCTCCAGCAGCTGGAGAATCGTTGTTCTGAACTATTTCTAATAAAATCTGTAACTTGGCTATAATTCATATCTTTTTCTGCTGTGTTAATTAAAGACCTATGATAAACTGCTTTAAACAAACTGAAATATTGCTCCTGTTTTCATTTTGCGAGCTGCAGTCATCCTTGCACATTAAAGCTCTACATGATGATTTGACCAAAAATGTTTCTGTCTTTTGGTGACTCGTTTTGTTTAATTTGCTTCCAATAAGCAATAATTTACTTTTTCCCATGTTTTGCTGGCAACATGCAGAAAACCAAACCATGCGTATTTAAAGTGTTTCCCAGGACTGTGTGTACTCAACTGACTATTTTTTAAGCTAATGTTTTGTGTGACTGTGCTTCTGCCGTTTCTCAGAGTTGTTGTACAACCTGACTGCTGATGTGGATAAGCGACAGAAAGGCCAGCCATCCAGGATTTATTTCACTCAAGCTGGATCTCAGATCAGCCAAATGAACCAGCAGCTGGGCCTGGAAATCAACAGAGAGAAGTGCCAGCACTTCACCGCCTACGTTAAGGTACGCTTAGGTTGTGTTTAACCTTTACTCAGCTGATCGCTCACCTGCTTTTACTTTACCTGGACAGCTCCACTGGTATTGAATTGGAATATGAGAGTGTTTATTTAATTAAACCGTTTTTTTCGGATGGAGTTTTTAGAGCTGTTGTTTTATTTCCAGATGTTTTTTGTGACTAAAACAGGGGAAAACACACACATAAAGTGGGAGTAAACAGCATTACTCATGGCGTTTGGAGAATTTACTGCACCATATAAGCAGTCATGTGCTGAGAAGCTATTTGTGTCGCCCTGCTGGGTTGGGTTAAAGGTAGCAGTCAGGAGCTTGATGATCCCTGAAACCATGCAGCTCAACTGTGTGCCTGGAGAAACAGGAAACAGACTGTCCTTTGTCGTTGCATAGTCCTGCTATTGTGTTTTTCTTTGACTTAGTCTTGTGGCTTCAGGGAGAGTCCGTATCCTCAGGGCATCATCCATGTATCAGCTCCTCCAGGACGAGGCCTGTAAATTTCACCGCCGTTTCTAATGGGGGTCTTTAGGCTCATTCACTGTGGGAGGCACAGCCCCCAGCTGAGCGGAGCTGTCGTTACTACTCTCTCGTCTCATTCTTCAACCGTTCTGGCTGTAATGAACGCACACTGCTTAAACCAGCCCCAGCAAAAGCTATTTATTCTGTGAGGTCATTCATGGTTTGTGTCCAAACCTAGATGTGCTGAACTTTAAAATCAGACATTTCACATTGAAATATTTTTTTCACCTCTAAAACTAAGTATTTATTAATTTATTTTTACACTTTTGTTTGTTTGCTTTTGTATTTGTTCACACCACAAATGTTGAGCTGTATTTTATTGAAACTTTTGTGCTATTTGTGCATGGATAAATGCTCTTCAGCATTTTTTACAAATAAATATCTGAAACGTTTGATACACATTAGTATTCAGCCCTTTTACTCTGATACACCCAGAAAGGGCTGAATAATATGGCTGATAAATATATCACTACATAAGTGCTTTATATCAGTCGATATCAATAATTATCATTTTTTGTTTTAAATACCTGAAATACTGACACACTGATGATGAGGCCTTTTCTCTTAAATCCATAATTTCCTCTAAAGTTACTTACTTTCTCTCTTATTATTTTTTATTTTGAGGCATAGTGGAGAAACCTGAAACCGCTGCTGCGCAGGTTACTTAACAGGTTGTTGCTAGGTAACCAAAGAGTGAGTGAGTGAGTTGATACCGCCTGCCTTACTTAGCTGGTAGTGAGAGTTTGAGCACCTAAAGCTTTTTCTTTGCCTACATTCGTAAATTTTAATGTATTTTCTGAATTGGATGTATTTTCTATTGATATTGATCAGGTGTTCATCACAATATATAAATACACTGCACTTTTTTGAGCAGTGTTGATTTAGTTATTGATTTAGTACCCAACCCTACACATTAATAAAATCCAGTGCAACTAACTAATTTTAGAGACCAGAGTGCTTTTTGGATGGAGTTTGAATGTTCTTCCACTGTCTATGTTGGTTCTCCTTGAGTACCAGTCCAGAAACATTAATGTTAAGTTAAGGGCTAAGGATGCCCTGAGGTGGAGGAGTGTGTGTGTCCATGATTGTCTTATTCCATTTGCGTTTCTGTGTCCCCTTGTGATGGAATAACACGTTATTCAAATTGTTGGCTGTAGAGTCATGAATGCATGCCAATTTCCAATATTAATTTATCGTTTTCCTGCCACTTCTATGTTGGTTAAATATGGGAAGCCATGTTGGTTCATCATGTAGACTGACGTTTCTGATTGTATTGCCAGAAAATGTATAAAAATGTGCACAGGTGTGAATACTTTTGTAAGCCACAGCAAACATAGCTTTAACATTATATATACAACTGTAAGTGATGTCTTTCTCCACAAAGTAAGTCTCTCATTTCAACACTTAAACCAAATATCTTCAGGTTTGTGGGTGGCCAAGAAAGTATGGCTGAGTAATCGCTTGAAGCTGCCACATATCTGTGGCATCTCTCTCACTGTGTGAAATAAACACACTTCTGCTTTAAAGAGAAGCCCCTCAGGGCACATATTACTCTTGGGATGAACTTCATTTTGCTTTTCTTTTTGATTAGTTTAGGCTCTAAAGTTGCCTGATGAAAATAGAGTCTGATGCTGGTAATGAAAAGCAGGGCTACTCATACCTTAAAAACAGCTTTAGCCTTTCCTAGAGGTGCAGGTAGGCAGATTTTATTACACCTAAGAAGTGCAAGGCTAAGTGTTTCCTCCTGTTTGTCAGTCTTCATGCTAAACTTCATCAGGCACCTGCCTCATATGGAGGCTGAGTGGTTTTGATTTTCTTGTGTACCTGGAAAAGAAAGCAGATTAGAGCATCCTCAGGAATGCTAAGCTATTTCTGTCACGCTCAGCCGATATTTAGATTTGTAGATGATAAATCCTCTGTAGTTGTTAAATCAGAAGTAGTTTTGACAGGCTTTGCTGATGTGTAAATGGAGCATGAATTTATGATACAGTTTTTTATGCTAGATTGCCCACTGATTTGACCAAAGCTGCAGAACACAGACATAACAAAAACTGTGAAACCACAGAAAGCTGAAGGTGCGGTACCAAGATTGCAACTTTAACTGACTATTTGCACAATAAAAGTGCGCAAACAAGACCAAAAATTATGTCTCAGCATAATCATTTCTTGACATGAATTTTTCTGTCTTTAAACAGTATGGGTTTAGTCCTAATCTTTAAATGAAAGCTAAAAATTCACCAAAATCACAGATGAGCCGGCGCCTCTCTGAAAGACGGTCCAGTATTATCTGCCTCCTTCTCACTCCTGCCCACATGAGCCAGGCCTGCCATTCCTCAGAAGAGTTATGCTAATGGAAACCAGCTGGTAGCTGGACTGCATCCTCCAGGATCGGGGCGGGAGGATCGCGCTCCCACCTCATCCTGTTCTCAAACAAAAACATACACGAAGCTCGCTAGGCTGAGCCTGCCGTTCTCAGCAGGGTGCTCGGCTGCCGTTGTGTCAACTGTAACAGTATGCTGGCGCCGCCAATGGAAAACTCACGTCAGGGTTGATTGCTCGAGCGCTGACATGTGAGGAAAGCTGCTGGGCCGACCGTCAGCTCTTCTGTCCATTTGGCCACCCGTACCTTTATATTACCTGTGAAGATTCACGGAAGCTAAAGCATTTTGGAAGGACAAAATATGAATGAATATTAATGAAGCAGAGTCAGATTTTTATTAGAACTTTGCTGCATTTTTAAACAAAGTGAAAAAAAACACCTTATTCTCTGGCCTGTGATTATATATAGTAGCATATTTAGCTCCTTTGTCAGCAGCCATCTACAAAGATGTCACTACTGAAAAAGGTGAAAAAGTTGATTACACTTCCCAGTTGGTGGCAAAAATGGTGGCTCAGATCTGAAGATTTCTTCCTGTTAAAAGTGTGTTTTCCTTTTCACTGTGGCCACATACTTGCAGAATAGGAAAGGCAGTTAGCAAACACTTTGTGCTGATGAACTAACCTCTGGGAGCCTTGAAAGCCTTGAAACGCTCCCAGAGGTTAGTTCATCAGGTTAAAGCAGCCTATCAGAGAGGTGTGCTGTAAAGGAACAGGTTAAAACACCTTTTTTTCAGTTGGGGAATGAAAATGACCAGTTAAAGATAAGAGTGAGTTTGTTCAACCAAATGTCAGACACAACTTCTCTAGAAAAGTCTCTAGCATAAAGTACCGGAAGTATGTTTAACAGCCAGAACCCAAACTTCATGAGTCAAAATTGTGTGTATGCGGTAGATAAGCTCATTTTATCTGAAATGATGCAAAATCCTGGATCTGTCGGTCAGTAAATCATGCTGAGAAGTCCAGGGCAGGACCAGACTTGCTCAGAGCACAGCTAATGCATTTAGCATCCAACATTTTTCAGGAGTCATTCTTCCTAATACACCAGTCTTTCATGTTGATCACTTTAAATATGTTTTTCTTGGCAAAGACTGACAGCATACTAGCCCTCCAGATGGCCTTTGTTTGGTTATTTTTAGCTGAATAAACTACACGCAGACTTTCACAGAGGCTGTAAAAAATAGTCAAGTAATATAAGATGTTCAGATAGCCAGAAGTGTGGTTCATGAGATGGAGAAAATAATAATTTAAAAGCGAATCCCTGGATTTAGGCAGGATTTTTGTTGTTTGAAGTGTGTTTTGTAATTTTGTACCGTAGGCTTGCTGTAAGTTTCCGGTATTGTCTCGTTTTATTGAGGCAGACAAAGTCCATCATAGTAAAATTGTTGAATGTTTGTTGCATGATTAGCATTAAAATGGAAACTGGAGCTGAAAAACGTAATAACCTAACATGTATGAGACATGCCTCTAACATTTTGCAGAGGAGAGTTAATCTAACACTAAACTTAAACCTACTTTAATTAAATGCAGAAGTTCCCAGAAATTGTTAATTAAGTTAAACATTTCATTTTTCTTTTGGAATTAATAAAGTATTTTTGAATTTAATGTAACTAAATACAAATTAATTCAGTGTTGTAATTTTTATAACTTTATCTTTAGAGAAAGTTTGATCAACTCATCAGAATGTGTAATATTGCTTCAGTTATTAGAATAGTTTGTGCAAAGCTATTTTACCAAATTTTAGGTCCATATTTTGAGCAGGCATTTGCGAGAGCTGTGTTACGCTTTGTGGGTTCTTTGGCTGCAGAACAAGCCCAAATCATGAGCTCTCCACCACAGTTGTTCATTTTTGGGAAAGTTATCTGTACTTTTACATTTCTTTATGTGGTGTTTGCAAACCTAAGCAGTATGTGGCAAGACTGAAATCACCCCATGATTAAGTAGCTTGTAGAGACTTCTTAATTGTATAAAGATACAGTAATTGCCATATGTATTTTGTTATCTTGTATAGCTTTGGAGGAGGTTTGGCCTGTTCTTCGTTACATGTGGCTTGCTTCAGTTTATCAATGTTAGTGAGTCGTCATTTATGCTGAGTTCTTGAGATTCCTCTGGAGCATCTTCATCAGTTTTTGGCTGCAAAACAACCTCATATATGCTCTAGACATTCACTATAAAGTGTCTATGTTTTTTGTCTAGATAAAACTTTGTAGCTAAATAGCACATCCTGAACAAGTTTAGTTTTTTTTTTTTGTAATTGTTGTGTACGTATGTATATGGTAAGTCCTTTAGAGACAGAGATGTAGCTCTTTGGGGTTTTGCAACTTTTCTGAGCCTCTAAATGGAAATAAATGTATAAAATAAATCTTAATTTAAATTTTTCAGTAGAATGAGGAACTTCAAACTGTTTAATTAATGAGTCACAGTTTCCAGTATTGTCGGAAACTGTGACAATACCGGGGCTTCTCTTACATCTTTGGTAACAACCATTCTTTAGCTGTATTGTGGTAAAACACCCCAAATAATTCAGATTTGCAAAAAATGTCCTATCATGTATTGACTTAATTTTAAAATCTGAAATAGGTTTTAGCTTTGTGAAGAAAAACAGAGCAGCAGGCAGCTATTTACCTTTTATGCTGAGTGTAATTGAATTAACTGGCAGCAAGCTGAATGAATTTAGAAAAATATTCAGTTTATGCTCTATATTTAACTTTCTCATGCATGCAAACTCCACTGCATGCACAGATTTAAAGTGTAACAGGTGTTATGTCAACATTACATTGTGATATATATTTAACTACAACCTGCAAAGCATTCATATTTCCTTGAGTCAGGTAGTGTTTGGTTTCAGGCTGGCTGCGATCACTTGGTCTTGATTTATTGCTCGTTTTAGCAAATAGCTTGTAAGCAGTGCTTTGTTAAATGTTCTGCATTTTGTTCGTGTTTGTGTCTCTGATTGTTCATCCATCATCATGTGCGTTCTTACTCCAGTAGACCCATTACAGCCAAGCCCTCGTGAGCCTTGAAATCCTGCCAGGAGCCAGCTCCATTTGTGGTCAGGAGAAGTTTAGCGCCACACTGCAGACATATCGCAGCCTCTGAGAAGGAGTTAAAATAAGCAGTCAGAGCCCTGCCTCTAACAGTTGTCTGTTTTATTTAGCTGGAAAGGCATCCTACCCCACTTTCCACTGACCTACATTACACAGTGTCCAGCATGCATATCTCTTGTCCTCCTAACATTTGTTATGGCACTACTGGAGTATTTAAAAGTCCAGTAAATTTTGTTCGAATGACCGCGGCTGCTCCAGAGGCCTTGATGGGGATGGGATGTCCTTTCTGCTCTTATACAGATCAAAATCTTTTCTGCAGTTTAGTGGTTCATTTATATTCTGTGAAATAACATTCACCTTTAAAATAAACCTAAATCTATTTACTGCGAGACCTTTGCTTATATTTGTTAATAATATAAACTATAGGACTTTGACGCAAAGATAACAACCCCAGCTACCCGTTTCAGTGAGGTTTTATTAATGATTCACATTCTATTTTAGAGTTTCGTGCAAAATAATAGCATTAAAGGATGTGAAATTTAACTTTAGAAGATCCATGGCGTCCACAAGGACCAGGGGCTTGGTTGTCTGAAACTGCAGTTTAACCAGCAAAAAATAACAAATAACTCATTTAGTAATTTCTGAATAACGTTTTCTTGAAGACAATGTGATGCAGCTGTTGTCTTTGAGAATACAAAGACACATGTGACAAACAATGTCCCTCCACTGTGTTCTGCACCCATTTATGTGCAATTTAGAGTGCCCAGTTGATCCAACCTAAAGACAACCCACATGTCAACAGGGAGAACATAAAACACTCCATGCAGAAAGGAGATTTCTGCAACTTCTCTCTGCAGGTTGCAGAGCCTCCCAATCTGCTATGTTGTATTCAGTTTCGAACTCTCTTGGTAAGCGCAATGAATGAATCAAAAGATCACAGTAATGTTGGTTAGTTGTACTCGCACTTTATGTGACACTTATGCTTTTATTGAATAAATTCATAAACATATGAGGAATAGCATCTGAGGAATGGCTCAGAGCTTTAGAGAGGTTAATAGCTCTAAAGTCTGTGTGGGTTTGCATACTTTTTCATTCTCAGCTACTCAGCAGAGACAACTCAACATTTGTGTGGAAAAGAACATAAAACACATTCTTGTGCACATAGTCAGCCTGTTCACGAGGCCCCTGGACTCCTGCACATTTCTGTCTTTGACAGATCACTGTATTGTATTTGACCTGCATTCTCACACAAAATCCAGAAACCCGCTCATCAAAGAAAGCTGAAGTTAATGTGAAATATCATCTACATTCACCGTTTGGCCCCAGTCTGCAGTCTGCAGACAAACAGGAAACTCAGGAGAGAAACGTGAAGGAGGAGTTCCTGTCGCTGCTTCCCAAACGCTCTCCAGTGGCACCAAAAAGTCAAAGAGCTTCTGCACTGTTTGACATCCCTGAGCGACGGTCACACTGCTCTTTTTGTTTTCATCTTTAACTCAAATGTGCAATTCCCTTGATGCTACCCCCCTCCTTGTTTCATTCAGCTCAGGCCAAGAGAGCCAATCCAGTGAAAGTATATAACAGAAAGGTAATCAAATCCAGCTGTCCTCTGTTTCACATGGCAGCAAGTCAAGCAACTCTTTATGAAGAATGGATTGAAAAATGTGAAAAACAGCACTAGAGCTAGTCTGTGTGATAATAAATCAAGCAGAGGATGTCATTAACACTGACAAAAATAGGTGCTTAATGTTTTGGCTGCAGGTTTTAATGTTTGTAATATATTCAGGATACTGAAGAGGCACCGTTTGGGTTAATTTTAGCACAGCTAACATTTTCATCAGGATTTCCTTACATGGTCGTGCCAGCAAGAACATGAGACTCTTCTTCTTCTTCAGGGCAGAGCACAGGCTTTAGCTACAAGTCAGATGTCTCATTACTTTTATGTGCATAAAAGCTACAAGTCAAATTTTAACCTCTGGTGAGGCAGGTCATTAAACAAACTGTATTTTGTTGCCATGGCAAATTCATTATTCTGCTTCCTGAACCTGATCAGAGGTTGTGCAGATTTGATGAATTGTTGATTTTGGAAGCTTGCTAGGCAGAATGTTTCTGCAGCCTGTTGGCCACAGTGCTGCCACATGATGCCACCGCAAGGCAACTTAATGGGTGGCCAAGTCTGACCACAATGAAAGAGTCTCCCTGGCCATGATTTCCTCTTCCACTGCCGAGGAAACACAGACAGTGTTGCTGAGTGTTTCTTAGTTTCTGACAGTTGCACAGTGATGTCAGTCTGATCAACTTCACTACCCAATCAGTTGTTAATATTTACAGCTGAACCCAGGACATCAAATGTATTGCATGAAAAGACACATGACCTTTTTTTTCATTAATGTCAAACTAAACTTTCCCCACTTTTGATTAGTTAGGACTGCCAAAGTTGTCATAAATTCAGAAAAAATCATAAGTTTGTTTACATTTTCTTAAGTATTTGGAAAACCAGCTTTTTAAAATGGGTTAAACATCCTTTCTCAAGCTTCTCACAATAGTTTGCTGACTGGACTGACGTAACTGTGTCAGGTTTTAGGCGGCCTTGCTGGAATACATCCAACCAGTCCTGCCCATAAATTTTCGATGTGAGATCAGGGATTTGGGATGGCTGCTCTTAAACATTCACTTTATTGTCAATTAACCACTTCCTAGCTAATTTGGGGTTAATATCCAGCTATAATTTCCACTTGAGTCAAAACTTCCTGGCTGACATCTTGAGGCGTTGCCTTGATGTTTCCTAGAGTTTCCATTTGTTTTGTCGTAGAAATATTTTTTGTGGTCCTTACTGATCTAAAACAGGAAACATTTAGTCTGATTTAATGTCAGATAATAAGGAGTAAGAGTTATTTGTCTTTTTATGCAGTGCTTAAAGATCTGGATTTAACTGTCTCGGTTGGTATCATTATCAAATTCTACTTCCTTTAGAAACAAGCTAATTTTGTCACAAAGGAAATTCAACAAACATAAAATCTGTACTGTCCCATTGTGTAAGTCCTGCAAAGACTGCATCTTACAGGACCTTGAATGGATGGATTACACAAAGTTTATCTTTGCAAGATGCAGTTTTTATCACAACCTAGTCTGAAAAACAATAACATAAAGGTAAAAGTGTCCCATATTCATGCAAAGTACGACAATCAGCTGCAGGAAGCATCTGGAGACCTCCTCTATCACCAGGATGGAGCCGATTCAAACTCACTGACAAACACACTGAACTCTGTTTAACAAACTGCACATTTTAAGATGCTCCCCCTGCCAACATCCCATTCATCAGCAGAATGTTTTCTCTTGAGACTGAAATAGCCATATCATAATAAATGTCTCTTGTCACATCACTGCAGCACATTTCTTAGAGGTCCCTCATTCCATGGAGATTTGGCACTTTCTTGTGTAATATTGCAGATCACTTGCTTCCTGTTTATGCACAGGAAAGATTTATCAGGATGCTTAAGGAAGTTTGCGTCTCAAGCACAGGAAGTCTTCCAACGCTTGTTGTTCTTTTCAAACAACAACATTCAGAAATAAAACTTATGACGCCATTAGCAGGATGGATTTGGTTAATCTCCATAAAACATCAACAAAGCACAGCATATTTGTTCTCTTCCCTGTGATCTAAATCTCAGAAAGTACTTCTATATAACAGCATATTATATAAAAATAATGTTTTTCTTATTCTCTCTTGATGACTCTGCTATGTGTTTTATGGACACTTTGCAACAGTAGCTGATGAAACCAAAGAAAGTTTTTAACACAATTTTCAGAATATATTAGTAGTTCATTGAGAAACAAAACTAAGTACTTTGGGCACAGAATGTTTTTCTACTGTAACTCAAAATTACTACTTTCTATTAATATAAAAGGAGAGAGAACAGCAATAGCTTCATCAATATCTGTATTCAGGAAGGAGACACTTTTAAACACAGACCAATGAGAACTTTTTACTGGTGAAAAACCAAAGAGGACACATATTATAAGGCAGCAGTGGCTTTATCGACGTCTCCGTCCATGAAAGAGAGACTGTTAAACTTAGAAGCACTTGGAGAACAATTTTATGACAAAGAAAAACGGAGAGTGGACTTGGTAGCTTTGACAGCATTTGTCAAGAAGAATTAAGTCTGGGATGCTTTCTGCAGAAAGACCAGAAAAATACCCTAAAGTTAATGACAACTAGAATTAAAACAAATAAATGATAGAGTATTTTTTTTAATTTAGGGTACCTAGTTGTAATAATGCTTTATGTTGTGCTGTTTATTGCCTAAAACTTGTGGCAAACTCAAAGTCATTTTACTTTTTTGATTCTTTGATGTGAAAACTCCCATTTAAAAAAAAAAAATCTGTAAAATCTTCCTTTTTCTCTCATCTTGTAAGAGGAAAGATTATTTTGCTGACTCCACATTTATTTATTTATTCTAACAGAAATCAGCCAAAAATAACTGCCTTCACTTCTGCCCCTGTTCTGCTGCTACTGCCTTCTTTTAATGCTTTTAGTGCGATCTTGCTTTTTAAGTCAGATGTAATTTAGATACTGAAAATGGAACAGAAAGCAAATATAGTGTTGAAAACATCACAATGAGGGGCGCTGAGTGAGGAGGAACTGAGATATGCAGGAACACATCTGTGTAATTATTAGAAACTTAACTGAATTCCACGCGCAGATAATCCAAAGAAGCAGTTATAGCTATTAGCGTTGGCGCTAAATCAAGTCGTTGTTGAGAGAACGTAGTAAAGAAAAAACTCGCTGATGAATTTTCTATGTTCGAGGAGTTAACCAGTTCCATCTGGCATGCTGCAATGGGGGAAGAGAGGCACCTTTCTCAGCTCCTTTATAAATCCCAGCTGTGTCTGTAGCTGTCCAACTGTCAGATGTTGAATGTTTTCTTCACGATGCGGACGAGGCTGTAAAAGTTTCCTGTAATTTCTATTTATGTGTGCATTGTTTTTCAAGCCAGTAAAACCAGTGTAATCTAATTCTTGGGTAAAACAGGCATGTTTCCTTATGCCCACCCTTGCAATCTGAACTTATTACAATATGTTTGAGAAAATCGTCTTTGTTCTTTTTTTGTGTGTTTTCTGAGAAAAGCAATTGTGAGCAGTAAAGTGAACATACATTATCTTTGCCTACGCCTTGCTAAAAGCAGCACAATATTTATCGGTCTTCTTTGTGATGTGGCTTCATCCATGACGCTACAGATGGCACACATTTCCTGTCACTGAAGTGATGTGCTTGTCTGTGTATTCAGGAGGAAATGTATGTTTGCTCATGGGAGGCATTGCGACACACCATCCTTTCTAACGGAACGTTATCCTGCTAAAGGTTAGGCTTCGGTTGATCTCCAGTGCGTTCTCACGAAAACAGAGGACTCTGTGGTCTTGAAGCAATACAACAGTGCATTTTATCAATGATCATAAATAAAAATGAAAAAAACTAAAATAGGTGAGAGAAAGTTGAGTGGCTTTCATTGTTGGTAATGCTGAGCCATATTTCAAAAACCAGAAGGATGTGCCAGTTTTTGTACTAAGTGAGTATTCTAATCAGTATTAGAAATTCAAGCTAATAATAATGGATGTCTAAAATTACGAACTCAGACAGTAACATAAATATGTTCATTAATCATTACCTGTGGCAGTCACCATGTTTGAAATGCACATCATCCTTGTTTGCTTTTGAGACTACTGCTTGTAGATTTCTTTTTTTCTTGAGAAAACCCAATAAAAAGAAAATGGGCCACTGCCATTGCAATACCTGAATGTCTGCGATGTGTCACTGAGAAAAATTTGTGATCAGTGAGGTGGTACTTTCTATGAAAAGTTTAGGGTTCACTGCTCTAAACCTTTAATATGAGTCATGTTATTATAGTCCTTTTTATTAATTTCTTTGACTAATCACATTGTTCCCTGAAGTTGGCCAGACATCTGTTTCAATTACTAACGTCGGGCTGAGTAAAATTTTTCTCCTCTGAGTTGGAGTAAGAATGGCTCAAACTGCTTACATTTAGTGTGACTAGTAGTCTGGTGTTTTTGCATTTCTCAGAATTGGTTTGGATGGAATCAGGGAAATAAAGTCCAAAAAATCTTGTTTTCCACTGACTCATGTAGTAGATACAAAAAAATTTTGCGTGAGGACATGTAAATGGCATATACAGTAAATGGAGTTATTTTTTGTGATCTCTGAACAATATTTATTTTACAACAAACTCTGTTTACAACTGATAATACATGCTCAGTTTGGGATGGTAGGTGAGGGGCTGGGCTAGGCTTGGAGCTAACCTAAGCTTGGGTTGCTAGGTAACAAAGTTAGGCTTTTCTGGGGTTGCCAGGTAACGAGGTAGTGCCTGCCAATTGTGATATAATATCAGCTGGTTTTCCAGACACCAAAAAACATCAACTTATTGGCAGAAAAAGGTTGGTTGTTTTTATTTTTTTTTATTTTTGGATGCATTTTGATTGTTTTTAGAAGCGGTAGAGACCCAAAAAGAAAGTACAAAATGTGCTTTGTGAAATTTATCACCCTTAAGCACACCAGTTAAAAGAAAGTAACTGTGTGCTTTAGTCTAAGAAAAACCAGGGGAAACGCAGGTTTACGAGTGGCAGTGATCATTGTCACAACAAGTCCTTGACTGCGTCCTTGAAGGAAGCTATTTAGATTGAAAAAATAAATTTCCTGTCACCGACAACAACAGTCTGAACTGAGGAGGTGAACCCTGGGGAATTTCAACAGGATGTGGGGGCCGACTGTTAGATTCGATTGAAGGTTGTTCTAGATAAGTGACGCCGGAAGGGTTCGAATGAAAGGCAGAATTTTGTCACAAATGTTATTTTTCATAGTTTAAAGCATTTGTGGACTATGAACCAAGACTGGTTTGATTTTCTGAAACATTGTTGGATCAGAAGTTTAAATACTTTTGAAAAGATACAGGAGTTTAATTCTTCCCTAGAGAAATAATGTTTTCCACAGAGATGCTCTCAGTTTCAAGCCAGTTTCTGATGTATGCTGTTGAATAGCTTTGTGCTAAAGATATACATTTTTAGACAATTAGAATAAGATATAGGAGAGCATTAAAATATATATTTTAATGCTGTGGCAACTCATAATTCCACAGCAATAACTCACTAAATCCAAATCTAATTTATTTATAAAGCACACTGAAAAAACAGCAAGTGTTTTTGCAAAAACCAGATGAAGTGAAGAGATAAAAACTAAGACATAAAACAAACATACTCATAGACTATAACAGACTAGATATTAAAGGCATCGTACTCCAAAGTTCAGGAGCCACTACAGAGAAAGCTGGCTAGTTTTTGGGACAACTAAAAATAGCTGATCTAAGGGCCACGAAGGAAGATAAATCAGGGAGGTACGGAGGAGTAAGACCATTTAGGCATTTATGAGCCAAGATTAAGATTTGCACTGGAACCTAATGAAGGGAAGACAGGAAGGATGATATATGCTCATGTCTGTGTACCAGTTTAAGGATGAACAAGCTGAAGATGAATGCATGAATGATGTCAGATCACATCAAATCCCCTCTGTAGTTTTTAGCTGAAGTGACTCTTCATGTGCCTGCAGTTTGTCATCCCAAACCTCTTAACATTCTTTAATAATCTGCTGTAACTAACAGTTTAATGCTCCAAATTGTACACATTAAGCCCAATATAAGATAAGCTCATTATCTACTTGACTACCATATGCTGCACACATCGCTCTAAATTCGTTAAATCTCACATTATCTCCTTGTATCCCACTTGTTGTTGACAAGCTGGATCCTTTCATCACTTGACTAAAAAAGCTTTTTCCATTTAGACAAAGATTCCTCAGCACTTAGCTCTTAAATAAAATGGCTTCAACCTGTAAATCATCTAAACATCCTTTGCCCTTACAAGGAGTTCTTTGAGTAAAGACAAAGCTGGACACTTTTGAGGGAGTGGTTTGGCTAAGAGTAAAGCTCTTGTGCGTTTCAGCCAAGCATGAGGCGTTTAAATTGAGCATCACAGCATTTTGGAGCTTGACGTCAGCCTCCCCACACCCACTGTGGTGAAGCTGCTCTGTGTGCAGGAAGTGGGCAGTTTGGTGAGTTACCATTGTGTTAATCCCATTAATACTTTAGAGCCAGAGATAAAAGGTTATATGGAGGTACTCTCCTGTGCTGTCTAGAGTTAAGACCCATGAATTTCAACATATTTTGTTGGGATTTTTTGTGAAAGACCAACACAAAGCAGCACACAAATTGTGAATTGGATGGAAATTATACATAATTGTCTTTTGCTGTATGTCTCTACCAGCTTTGTAATTCTAAAGCTGAAATATTTGCCAATTATCTTTAATAATATTAACAGGAGTAGAAATGGACAATAAATCAATAGCAATATACACTGCGATAGATACATTGTCAGTATCAATAGATTATAGATCTGATAGAATATCCAATGTATAGAATAGTCACTGAAATCCGATCCAGAACCACACATCATTCTGGGGGATGTAGGCACAGGAAAGTCTGTATCAACAAACACAGTTTTAAAGACATCACAATTTTCCTCAGAAAAAGAATTTGAAATTGAGTTGTTGACATTAAATTCATGCCAGATGTCAAAAACTACCCAGGTGATCCACACATACAAAGAAACCTAAGCAAATTACCCGACAAATTAAATTACGGGTAAAACATTGGGTTCACACTGTTCTAAGATGCATGAAATACTTAATACAAGAACTTTTCTGGTAATCACGACTTAAACCTTCAAAATATTCTCCACATATTTTGAAGGTTCTGATTGTCCTTTCTATGCATAGTGATCTTCGGTTATTTCTGTCAATTTTAGTAGTTGGATACAGGTGGGCCATTTTAGCAA
Source organism: Phalloptychus januarius (assembly GCA_902982915.1). Lineage (NCBI taxonomy): Eukaryota > Metazoa > Chordata > Actinopteri > Cyprinodontiformes > Poeciliidae > Phalloptychus > Phalloptychus januarius. The sequence continues at coordinate 12,568,775 of CADWAE010000131.1, forward strand.
TTGTATTTTCTTTCTCTGGATACAATTAGAAGTTACACTGACTGTTTGGTATTATTGTCTTGCATGGAAATCCACAATGATGCCTTTTACACATTCTTATTTTTGTGTTTTCAATCCTTATTGTGGTTCCAAATAACTGCAAATAATTTATGTTTATATGTTCAGTTTTTATTTTACTTTCTATATCAACTCAGTCAGAACTGATGTCAGTATCTGCTGATATCTGTTGTCAAATCCAGCCATGACTATCGAACCACTCTGTCTTCATTCTGGCTGTGTGTTTCAGGCTGTGGTTCTGCTAAATCTGAATTTCTGCCCAAGTCTCAAAATGTCTGCACTTTCCAACTGTTTATCTCCCAGAAATGTTCTGATTTTAGTCTAATCCATCTTCCTATAAAGTCTGACTAGAATTCTTGCTCCTGCTAAAGAATAGTATCCCCATAGCATGATGCTGCCACCACCAGGTGTCACCATGGGAATGGTGTTTGATAATGTGCGTTTTTTGTTTCCCTCTGAAGCTTTCTTCTTGTCATTCTGGAGTAAAAGGCAGTTGTGTGAAGTCATATTGATGTTATATTGTTAGATTCTCAACAGTGGCGGTTCTAAGTGGGGGGTCAGAGGAGGCGATGGTCCCCTCTTGAAACCAGAGAATCATATTCAGAGAGCATGAAGTCATTTATAAATAAATGTATATGTAAATAAAAAATAGTGATAAATATATACCATTATATACACATGTAGATCCCTGCATTTCCTTCAGAGTTATCTTGGACTTTTGGCTGCTTCTCTGATTAATGCTCTCCTCTCCAGACTGTCAGTTTAGGTGGATGCACATGTCCAAATTACCTCATCTCTCTTTACACTTAGGACCAAATTTGCAATTTGGTTCAACTAAATCAAATTATTTCTGTACATTGGCAGTGTTAGATTTCTGCAGTCGTACACAAGAACTTTACGACTGTAAAAGAGTCGCAGAGGCAGCAGAAAGGTGTAAGTCATGTACTGTTGTGTCAAATAAAAGGGGTTTAAGTCAGAAAGTCAGAAACGTTTTCCAGGCTGTGAGAGCGATGTATGTTAAATATTGTTTTCATTTAAAACATGTAGAAATGCAGCCTAATGTGCATCCAGTGAATGAAAAACATTTCTATTTTCAGGCGAGAAGCCGCTGTGCCAAAGTGTCGTAAAAGAACGAAACTGCTCGAGCTTGCAGATTTTCTTTATACTGTGGCAGAAAAATTTATGGCTGAAAAGGAAAGCTGCTGTTTCTCGCTGGAGTTTTCTGGCAGCTCGGCTCTACACAACAGAAACCTTAACAAACTGTTTTGTCCACAAAAGGGCTGAAAAGTGTCGGGGATATTTTTAATGAACCATACACACTTTTAATAGCATCATTCCTCTAAGTTGCAAGCCAGGCTTAAATATATAGGATTTCAAAATGTTAGCTTTCCTTCCACCCACTTGGAAACAGTCATGAAGTTCACACAACTAATGGTTATAACAACGACCATATCAGTCAAGTGATTTTAGCATTTTGATGATTTTTCTACAGTTCCTTGCAAAAGAAAAAAATCGTATAAAAACCACATATTACTTTCCTTCCAGTTTGTAATTATGCGCTACTCTGTCTTGATCTGCTGCAATCAACTCCAGTAAAATACACTGAAGTTTGCGGTTGTAATGTGACAAAATGTGGAAAGCTTCAAGAGCTAGTAATGTTTTTGTATTGTGCTCTAAATTGCTATTTCTCCATAAATACATTGAGATAAGAAGTTTGCTTATTTTAAGGTTCATATCTTAAAGTTCACTGGTAGATTGTTTCTGAATAAAACAAGCAACTAATCATAAGCACAATGGATGTTTGACTCTCTGAACAAACAGGGACACACCCAGCAGAGCATGTGTTTGTAGGAGCAACACAGTAAATGCCTGTTAACTATAGAATAGCCGAATCTTAGAGAACTCCACTAGCATGTGAGGAGCAGTTGTTGGGGTGCCTTTCATAAAATAATTCGTAATGGCCAGTAAACGCTGGCCAGTGTCTCCGTCTTGGCTGCGACTCAGGAACTCCTCTGTTCCATAAACGCAGCACCATGAGGTGGGAAATGACCCCACCAGGGGTGTGAGTTTGGGTGGGGTAATTGGCAACACCGATCAAGGGATATTAAAAGCTCTGGCCCGAAGTTACCAAACAGCCTCTCTGGCACTTCTAATGCACACTGTTTGTCCTGGGAGCTCTCCAATTCACTCTCAGTCCTCCTTCCTGTTTGAAACAGGAAGAAAAAGATTTTCTGTTTAGCAATTCAGGTAAAATTTCCTCCACTGTAAATTCAGATCGGGTCCTGTTTACTTGTACAATAAATAAAATATTGGCTTGTATAAAAACAGCCCGTTCTATTTTAAGCCGTTTTGTCCGCAGTGTCCCCTGTGGCATGTGAAAATGTGCGATAAGCAGGGGGGGGACTTTAGAGATGGACTGAAGCGGTCTTCTCCCACGAGGTCAGTTCAGTTAGAGGACAAAGGACAAGGGCTGTTTCAAACATCCTGTTTTAATTGCCACTGAGGCTGAAGGCGTTGCCAGCATTTAACACTGTGCACCACCACTAAATAACCGTGTCATGTTACCAAGAGAATAAGCCAACATACGGCTGGAACAACAGCGCTTCTGTACTTTCAAATGAAGCGTGAAGTTGTGACAGATGGACTGTGAACGTCCTATGTCTCAATCAGTCACTCATCCTGGAACCATTTGTTGATCCTCACTGAAGTAATGTGAGACGTTTTTTAAATGTGTATGTTTTTCTACATAATAGCAGCAAATTGTGGCAACCTGGGCCTGATTATTTGATTCATTAAGTTAATTTTGTGTGTTTTAGATTAAAGATCAAAATACCGTTCTGCAAAGTTACTGTTGTAGCTGTAGGCCTGCACAGAATGAACAACTTTCAAATTTGCTGTAAATATTTAGTGAATTATTTACAGCAAGTCAATGTTAAATTCCTAGGTTTCAAATAGAGTACCACAATATATCGAGCTGCTGTTTGGTAGCCTGTGGGTGTATTCACGCCTGACACGTTTGGTCTGCTTTAAATGGACCAGAGTTCATTTCCCTCATCAGTCCACACCTTTTGTCCAGGTGTGAATACGCTCAAGCAAACTCTGGTGTGGACCAGAAAACTGGACCAAGACCCATGTTTTCAGCTGGTCTCAGTTTGCTTTCAAACAAACTCTGGTGCAGTTTGCTTCTGGTGTGAATACACTGGACTTGATCCAAACCAGCTGCAGGATATGCACATCTGACTGGACTTCATGAGCCACTGTTGTTGGGTATCATGGTAAAAATGAGCCAATGTGCACAACAGAAATGCAGCATGCAGGACTTCCATATTGTTTTTTTTCCGGTTCACAACCAGTGGGGGCAATGATGGTCACCTGCATGGTTTTATTTACAAATTATAGTCCTTTTACCAAGAAAACCACAATGTGAAGGCAAACTACAACAAAAAAAAGTCCCTTTTTTGATCCAGACTAACCAAAGAAATAGACATTATATTTCAAGCCCCATCCATTTACTCTTTGTGTGTATCTAACGCCAGCAAATTCTCCGTGGATCTTGCTGATTTTAAACAGTTTGAATAGAATATCATTGAAAGCTTTAGCACTTTAACCATTTTGGACTTCTATATCTGCCTATTTTGTGCACAGTTTTTGTATTGTTGAAGTCAAACCATTTAAACATCAAAAAGATGTCACATGTAGAGCCAACGTTACCATCGAAACTGTGCTCTTATCTATGTGTGGCACCGTTTCCCGAACGTACCTCAAATAATTTAGTTTTTGTCTGTTCATGTCCTGCTAACAACGACTCCTTCCTGTCATAAATCTCTCAGCGCTGACGTGCTCGGGTGTGTTTGATACCGGTGATGTGCTCAAAGCCCAGACTGACCCGTGGACTAGGAGGATGGGTGGGTGGTCAGTGTGAAGCAGAGTGACAAAGAACAAAACGTCGAAAGCGATACAGAACGACCGGCTCTGACGGCCACCGGAAGACGAAAGGAAGAGCTTTCTATTGACATTGTGGGCTTGGCTCTGTGTTGGTCGACATCAGGTTCAGAGACTGAGGTTACTGTTACTGTTTTTGCTGCAGCTTTCAGATTTCAAATCCAAAATAAAGCGCATCCAATTCCTTCCAAAGAGTGGAGTGTGGCTTTGATAGATGAAAACCCTTCATCACCATCAACTTTTCCCACGTGTGTCTTCCAGCGTTTGTCATCTCTTAGAGATTAAAGATCTGATCACATTAAGCCCCCTGTTTTCAATCTGTCTGCATTATTTCCAAACTCGACGCCAAATCAAACAATCTTTGTTGGGGTCTCAGATGGAGCAGCCAAAGCGAAGCGATATCTCCCAGAGGCAGTGCCAGCAGATTTAAAAAAAGATCAACTCTGGCTGGAATTCACAGAGGTTCTGCTTTTATTACTTTCATCGAGTAAAGGGCAAAAAAATAAAAAAGATAAAAAATGGAGCCACTGAAAAGAGAGACGTGTCACTCATCCATTTGAACCGTTTCACATGATCTGCATTTCAGCCTCGTGAGTATTATCACATCATATCCAGACTCTGTGATCTTCTCAAAATCTACTGTGTTCATTCACTCTTTGCACCACATGTTAATTGGAAAAGACATTAAATGACTATAATCACCCAGACACTTTCATTACTGTTACTTCTCTGCAGTTATGTTCAGTTTTTACAGTGTTGGGGTTTTTTTACAGCATGTTTTTGTGCACATAGTGGTACAGATTCTTAGTATTCATCTGGTTGTTTGTGTTCCCTGCAGAAAGAAGTGAAGGATGTGTTTACAGTCATCACATTTGAGGTGGCTTACAGCCTGGGGAAGCATGTGATGACGAGACACCAGAACCAAGAACTGCCTGCGCTCACACCAGTGCTGCGATGGAGGAAAGGAAACAAGATTGCTGTCAAGAATGAGGTACAATACTGAGTCATAATGGCAATATGGAATCATAAAATGTGTACAGCGTCAAATAATTTTAGATTTTTTTATTCTATGAACTATTGGCACCAGGTCTCCAAAATTCTAAGCAAAAATTTAGTATTTATAATCAAAAAATCAGAAATGGTTAAAATAATGAAAACAATGCATTCTGTTCAGTCCTCAATTAATGCAAGAAGAAAACAAGCTCCTATTCATTTAGAAACAACAATATTAATGTTTTAACTCAGGAAGCGTTCAGAAATAATTTTTGGTGGAATAACCACGAGGTTTTAAAAGGAGTTCAGTGCAGTCATCTTGCCATTTTTCCAGTGATGTATATACACATAATATTAGAATATTCAGAATACAGGAAAATGTAGTGTAAAATATTTTTGCTTGTTTTTAATAGACCAGCAAATGATATTTGAACAGTTTTTTGTTTATTTTATTGTTTCAGCAAAAATATGTCAGTCTTTTAAAATGAACTCATTTCCCTGGTCATCTTGACTTTATATTAGGTTATCTTCACACCTATTTCCTTACAGTTATGTTTCCCTGTTGGCCATCACAGGAACGTAGAAAATATGTCAACCAGAGTTTAAAGTAATTTGGTTTTAGTTAATTATCATTGTCTTTTCTCAGTGTTTTTTTTTATCTGAGAGGAATCTAAGAGACTGATTTATTTTCTTTCCAACCTCCTGTAACTTTCCCCGCATTTCTCTACTGTCTCCAGTTTTTTTTTTACTAGGTAGTAATATTTTTTTTTTAAGTATCTACAGTCCCCATGTATCGGAAAGTAATCAAACTAAACCACTCGTCTTAAATTTCCTTTCATGATTTAGCTTCATACCACAGTAATTAAAATCAAGAAATTAGATAAACTTTCCTGGAATAAAATCTTCTCAATGTCTTCTGCAGCGACACAACACTGCCCCCTGTCTGACCACTGAGGCGTTGTGTTCAGTTCATGAACAGCATGAGGTCATTTGAAATGTGTGCTTTGTGTTTCCTCTTCAGACCTGGTTTGAGAAGAACTGCCTGTCAGACGACTGCGCTGCAGACCTCAGGCTTCATGGGAAGCTCCTGCTCTCTGGGTAAAAAAAACTTCTACTTTGCAGCTGAGCTTCAATCTGTGTGTCTCCGCTTTCAGTTCAGAGACACTGAACTGATGTAACAAGCCTTGTGGGTGTGGGTAGGGGAATCATGACGCATGTCTGGAGAACATCCATATGTTTTTCCATAGTCAGGGAGGTGCCTTTTCACATTTTTGAATCTTTAACTTTCTGTTTTATGAAAAACCATGGGTATGTTTCTCAATCTATTAGGAAGTTTTTTCTACAAAAATCACAAATTTAGAGGAAACTTTAAACATTGCTCATTGCTTCAAAGTCAATGTTTAGTTAGCCTAGCTTATTTATTTCAATTATATTCATATTCAAATACAGAGAAAGATATTTAGATAACTACTTTTTTAGAGAGAGACAGGCAGAAGTATATACTTATTTATAAGTATATAAGTATATCTATATATACTTATTTAAAACAGCCCCCTTTCTTCTAAATGTGTCTTTTTTTATACATTATTTTTTATTTAAAGAAAAGAAAAAGTACAAAAAAAAACTATTTGTGAACAATTTCTTTCACAAGAAAGAAATAACATACCTAACATACCTTTCTTGATTGAAAGAAAGTTCTTTCAATCAAACATACATACAACAAAAGAACTGTCTTTATGAGACTGAGTTTGTTCCAATAGTACATTTAAACAGAAAAACAACTTTTTTTTTGTTTACCGAAGTGCGGCGTAAAATATAAAATCACCTCTAACTTAATCAAAAAATATATATATATAGTAAAACAATAACAAAAAAACTGAAGAACCAGATAAAGCAATTAATAAAGTTAATAAAAATACAAAAAGATAAGGAATAAGATCCTAAATTTTCTAAATTTCAACCAGTGCTAACTGATTAAGTTTTTACTAAATTAAATGCTTATTAATCTACTAATAATATATTTGAACACTTCTCGTGTTATTTCTCTAATATTCCTGCCAGACTTCATGTCAGACCGCATCTGGCTCTTGGCGCAGTGCGTAACGTCTCCTTGAACGTGACAATCTCTAACTCTGGAGACGATGCCTACGACACCAACATCTACTTCAATTTCTCCAGAGAAGTTTTCTACATCAACTTCTGGCAGAAGGTCTGTAGGTCTCTAAGTACTTCCTGTTTATTTACTGTTTCCCACGTATGTTCTGTAAACCATACGGTTCTCTCTGCAATGTTTCACATGTAGTAGTGAATAACTATGAAGTGGAAGAAAATGAATAGTGTTTAACAATCTCAAAGTGTGGATTGCATTTGTGTCTGCTGACTTGGGTCATTACTTTTATTAGAAACTTTGCTGAAATACCAGCTTTGCGCAACTTGAGACTGGAAATGTTTGCCTAGTCTTAGATGGAAATTGTCAATGAAAAGCAATAAAGTCTGGCTAACATATGATATATTTTGATGCACAACATTCCACTGTAGTTCTGGCTGAATGTTTCAGTCCATGTTCCTGCTTGAAAGTGAAGCTTTGTCCCAGTCTCAAGTCTTTTGCAGCCTCCAGCAGCTTTTCTTCAGAAATTAACCTGCATTTAGCTCCATCCATCTTCATGTCAACTATTATCGGCATTCCTGTCTCTGCAGAAGAGTAGCATGATACTGCCACCACCGTGCTGTGCTTAAATTTTGCAAGTTGCTTAACAGTTATGTTTTTCATCCAGTCAGAAGGCCTTCTTCCATGTTTGTTGTGAGAAATTTGAAAAGTGTTTGTCTCATTTATATTTCACTTTATTTAGGGTTATTAAATTAAGGAAAGTGTGGACATTTATAGAGTTTTATTATTAAAAATGTGCAAAGCATACATTTTCTTTCTTCCACTTCACAGTTTGTTGGGCTGTGTTCCTCCACGCGAGATGTGCATTTTCTCAAATGCAAAGCTTATCTAGGGTTATGCAAGAGGATTGTAGTCTAAATAGTAAAAGAAATGTTTATGTGTGAGGACCTGGGAGCTAGACTTCCTGAGCTGGGTAGGTAGATGAGAAGATGAATGGACAAGAAGCAGGGCAGCAGCAGCAGGAGCAGCAACAGCTGTCCTGTCTCTGAGGGCAGCTCCTTCAGCCGACCTGTCATACACTCACCTCTGTGACTCATTCAACACAGACGCCTCAAGTCAACAACATATGAGTTATATGTGTGGGAACATGGCAGAATAGCTATTACCCAAGTTCCCACAACAAGTTTGGCTCCCAGACTTTATTTATGTCTAAAAAACTCAAATACTTTAAAGGCATTCCTTGAACAGGTTAGGATAGGTCTATGGGTGATACAAAACATGTTCATTACATTTTTTACTCAAACTTTTTCCTCGAGTATTAGATTTTGGTCTGCTCAGTTTGGCCTATTTTTAGCTTCTTTCATAATGGGTTGTTTTAGGGACCCAAATAAACTTCTGGTGGCCACGCCCCCCAATTCAATGTTTACGCTCACACATAAAAATAGCTGCAAACAGATACTCCATTATACAATCATACGTCTTTAAAAAGTAGAAGTAGAGCATTCTGCACAGCTAATAAGAATGCAGCAAGCGGGTTTTGGATGGTAAGTGAACAAAAAAAACACTTATTTTTTCTAGCAGCCATTGTACTACTCATATAAGAGTAAAACCAGCTGACCAAACATGCTGGAGCATCACTTAGGTTACTAGGTAACATGGCTGGGCTTGGTTGGGGTTGCTAGGTAATGGCACAGTGTCAGTCAAATGTGACTTAACAATCAGGAGGTTTTTTTAAATGGTTTGTTTTTCAGACACTAAAAAACATTAACTTATTGCCAATTAATAGCTGTGTGATTTTTTTAAGCACTTGGGCTCTTTATAGAAACAGTTGAGACCCAAACGGAAGAGCAAAAATCAGCAAAAAGTAAATTTCACAGTTTTGATGATTTAAACATACTTACTGTAAAAGAAATATCTGCCCACTTCCACCTCACAGTAGTTGAGTCAATAGATTTAACAGCATGTGTCTCCGCTAGCATTTGTGTACTCAACCACTACAAGGATCCGCTCACATCTCAGGGATTCAGCAGGTCAGACGGCACGCTCTTTCAGCATTCATCAAGAAGGCTTTTCTTCTTTCATAATGGGTCCCTTGCTTTTCCTTCAGCTGCCTTTTTTCACCGCTACAATACAAGAGATTGACTCCACAAAACACAGAGCTCGGGGTGGGGTTGAAAGCTCCACACAAAGGTGAAATTGAATTTAAGCAGAATACACACTGCAGGGAAGTATTAAAACAACAGTGAGTGAGTTTCAGTTTCATAGCAAATCTAATGAGCACAGCTGACATTTGGAGTCAGTTTACCAGGTTGCCCCAAAGCCTCGTGTTGCTAAGGAAGATGATAAGCCAGGGTGGTCTGCTGCAGAAAGCAAACAGGAAGTGAACAGTAGGAAAGGATTACAAAGAGGCCACACAGCAGATTTATCACCGTGTGCTCTAAGCAGAATTGTAATTACTAACTTACAAGCCTGAGATGATGATGTGACCCTCTTTTCGTGAGCTAAAGTCAGGAAACCCTCGGAGCATTTTTCTGCACTTGGCAAAGCAGCAGTGAGACACGTGTCTCCCCTCAGATTTAAGGTTGGAGTAAATCATTTCCCCCATGTCCCTGCACCACCAGGTGCCAGTAGCCTGTGGAGATGAAGGGGCTTAAGGAGAAAAAGAGAATCCTGTGCTAGATTAGAGTTTTAACAAGTTTTTCCTTCAGATATAAGCTTATTTTCTCTTCAAATCTTCAGTTTTTCTTCTATGTTTTTGTAAAGAAGATGTTTATGCCTATCTTCCAAAGTTTATGAAAATTGTGCTAAAAATAGAAAAGTAGCTAAATGAGAACTCTGGATAAAATAAACAGAGTTACAACCAACTGGGTTCAGTCAGTGGTGGGTAGAGTACCAAAAATTGTACTGAAGTAAGAGTATTACTACTTCAACATATTGTAGTAGTTGTAAAGTAGCTGTCTAAGAAATTACTCAAGAGTAATTGTTAAAAAGACTTAAGTTACTGATCTGATGAAAACTTCAAAACTTTAATATTAAAAATTAACCAAAGTATAAAATTATATGGACCTTTTATTTTAAAGACTAAAAGGAAAATAATTACATAACAAATTGCAAAATAACCAAATCAGGCAAGATGTATATATTTTTTATCAATTTCTTTCAATGTACAACTCATTTGTCTATGTTCTGTGAAATTTTGATTTAAATAAGCTTGCTATTTGTTTAGTAAAATTATTCACAGTGGGTAGAATATCCAGAAATTTTACTCAAGTAACATCATAGTTTCTAATATTACAGCAACAGCTGTAAGTATAGAAATGCTCTTAAACTACATAGTTTTCCAAAAGTAACTCACATAATGTATCTAGTTATTACCCATCTTGAATGACCCAATTACCCATGATTGAACCCCATCTGGGTTCAATATAAATCAATATGAATATATATAATATAAATATCATTCCCTGTTGATCCTTAAATATGAAAGATTCTTGATATTCTTGCATTATTTATCCTGTGATGCTCATTACCTCACAGTAGTGACAAGACTTGATGTTTCAGAAAGTCTACTTCACTTTCTCATGTTTATACCTGCATCTTTTAGTACATCATTATACATGGTGAGGTAGGAATCAGTATGACAGCAGCTTTCATATTGCTGAATGCTCCGACATTTGGAGCATATTAACATTGTGGTTAAAAGCCCAGAGGTTTGGAATGTGATTGAGGAAAGTGTAAACCAAAGAATATTTGACTCACTGATTTTCTTGGCTATATTAAGTGACATTTTTCATAGTTAAGGCGATGAAAACATTCATCTGCATACCTACAAAGAATAGTATTAAGTAGGTGATGACTATGGCTTGGATTACGAAGACCAAAGCCAAGCCAAATGTCTAAATACTCTGATTGATGGAAACATTAAAACACTGGGAAGTCATGCAGAAAAACAGGCCTCCTGTGTATTGTCATTCACACTGACACACCACTCCACAAGATGCCTCCGTATTCTCCAGAGCAGCGTAAACAGAGCTGGTGATATTTAATAGCCCTGCTACTTGTAACTATCCCAATCCTGACTGAGAAAGATCAGAGAGAGAAAGTGAAGAAGTGCTGAACAAACAGATCTCGTCTCTCCCGTCACTGCAGAGGCATACTGTGCCACATGTCATCGCGCTCTGCTCTCTCTCAACCAGCCAGGTGGTTGATGGGTAAAAAAGCTGACTTTCCTAATCTCAATCCTGCCTGTCCGCATGGGATCAGCACTGTTTGCACAGCACCATACAGGAATACAGAAAATTCCATTATTGCCAGCTTTGCTTGTGGACCTTCAACCCTCTACCAGCCCCCGTCTGCAGGACTCACCATCGTCTACATTATGGGTTTATTTGAAGGTCATCTATTATGATTCCTTCAACAGATTAGGATTGGCTATGCACAACATGTTCATTACATTTTTGCACAAAATAATTAGATTTTAGTCTGCTCAGTTCTGCCTATTTTGAACTCCTTTCAGAATGAGCTGTTTTAGACCTTAAATTCAAATACGTTGCTGCTGGTCACACCCCCCAAGTCAATGTTTAAACTCGCACATGAAAACGGATGCAAGCAGATACGTAATTATATGGCTGTTCATCTTTGAAAAGCAGAAGTAGAGCCTCCTACACAACCAACAAGATTCCAGCACCGAATTCAAGCATAAAACACTCGTCTTTTCCAGCAGGCAATGTGCAGCACACACGTTAAACCAGCAAATCAAATGTTATGAATCTCATAATGTTGCTAGGTAACAAACTGGACTTCACTGGGGTTGCTATGAGAGGGTCAGTGCCTGTTTATTTGACGTTATATTCAGAAGGTTTCAATTCAATTCAGAAATACTTTATTGATCCCGAAGGAAAACTTAATGTAACACATTTAATTACAGAGTTGGTGTAGATGGCTGTGTGTCAGCAGGAAATATTTCCTACAGGGTTATTGGAATAGTTTTTGAAATCGCTCATTTTCCAGACACCAAAAATCATTAATTTATTTCCAGAAAACATCTGGGTGTTTTTTCTTAAGTACTTGGGTGGTTTTTAGAAGCAGCAGAGACCCAAATGGAAGTACAAAAATGTGAATTTTGCACTATAGGATCCCTTTAAGATGACTCAATGAAGCTGGGGGGAACTACTAAGCAGGAGGTAGCTGGATGATAACACAAATGGATGTCTGCTTTTAAATACATCAACAGAGACTATCACCACCTCCTCCACTGGCCTCTTACTGAATATTCCAAGAGTGTGCAGCCTCCCTTTTTCTTTTTCTTTTTTACCCCTGTTGTTGAGAGGTATCTCTGCTCCCAGACCGTGAGCTCAGCTTAAAGCCTCTCAGTGAACTCTCACTAAAAGAATTCTTACTTCTCATGGGGTCAAGCCCTCAGTGTTTACACAGCGCAGCCTGCGAAGCTCTATACTGTTTAGACAAGCTTCCAAACACACAGTCTGGCCATTGTCCAATTACCTACCCGCTAAGACGTGTGTGCCATTATTGCTTTGTGCATTCTTTGTTCAAACCTGATTTAGAACTCCAGGAAAAAACTCATTCCTTCAGCTTGGAAACATGATATTCTCTGATCATACTGTAAATATTAGGAGGGATTTGCACCTGATGGTTCTCTCTTGCAGCTAATTTGTTTATTTAGTCTGCCTATTCAAAGCCACTCCGTTTTTTTCCCCTCGAACTTATCAGACGTGATTGCTTTGTGCTGCAGTTTACGTCTTGTCTGCTGGTTCTTCCTCTTACTGTCATCTGTCTCCATGTCTGTCCCCCAGCCTGTCTCCACTTTGTCTGTTCTCATCGCCTTTTCTTACTCTGTCTATCTTTCTTTTTGCAGGAAGAAAAGGGTATTTCCTGTGGACTCATCGATTTGGACTTCCTCAAATGCAGTGTGGGATTTCCCTTCATGAGAGCTCAAACCAAGGTAGTTAGGTCTAACATGAGCTTCTAACTGTAGTTGAGTATGTATGACTTGCTTTATTGAAAACTGATCATTGTTCTGGCTTTGCTCTCTGCAGTACCATTTTGCAGTAATTTTTGACACAAGCCAGGTTTCTGGGGAAAACGACACATTGCAGTTTTTGGTTCAAGCAAAAAGGTATGACTGTGCTACAAATAGGTTAACTTTTTTAAAATTTGTTGACTAAAATACAGCATGAATATTTGTACATCTTCTACTTTTTAACTTTACGTCACATTACAATCACAAATATATTTCATTTGGGATTTTATTGGATAGTCCAACCGATTCATAGTTGCAAAGCTGAAGAAAAATAAAACATGTGCAAATAAGCATTAGAAAAGTGTTCCGTGCAAATGTGTTCAGACAACTTTTACTAAGTATAGTTTGTAGTTTGCCACAAGTAAGTTAAGGTGACACAGCTAAACATGGTGGTAAGAGCATGGTGCTGTGGGGATTCTTTTATTCAGCAGGGACAGAGAAGCTAGATAGAGTTGATGATAAAATGGGTGGAATGAATACAAAGCAATACTTGAAGAACATTTCTTTCAGTTTGCAAAAGACTTGAGACTGGAGTGGAGGTTTACTTTCTGGCAGGACAACCTTCAGCATCCAGCCAGAGTTTAGTTTAGATTCAAGTTTATTTATTCTAGCATGATCCAGTCAAAAGTCCAGACATAAATCCAGCTGAGAACCTGTAGCCTGACTTAAAGATTTATGTTCACAAAAGCTGTTCATTTAGCTGAGGAAAGAAGAACGGGCAGAAAATACAGTCCCTGGGTGTGCAAATCTGGCAGAACAATATGTGCATACCACACTTTGTACACTTGTACACAACTAGAACATTTTTCTTTCCCTTCAATATTATGCATCACTTTTCATTGGTCTGTCACACAAAATCCAAATAAAATACACAAAGTTCTGGTTTTAACATGAGAAACTATGAAAAATGTTTACATGACAAATAGACTGCAACCTTATTGCTCTTTGTATTTTTAGCGCCAACCCGGAGCACAAACTTTCCGACAACAGTTTAGACCTGTCCATCCCTCTGATCCATGAGACAGACACCACGATTACTGGGTAAGAACAAACCGGGTCAGCCATGATGCTTCAATTCCTGCTTTACAAATCTGAAGCTGTCTAACACATCTGAGTCACACACGGTTTGGATTTCCATCTGTTCAGGAAGAGAGGGAGTGTTTTCCTCCCTGTGGAGGATATCAGCTCTGAAGCTCTTATCTTTGATTACTTTATCATAGCTCTGCTTCACAGAGGAAGAAGAAAGATGTAAAACAGCCCATATTTGCCAGAACTCTGACATGTGATAAGCCAGCTGTGGCTGATGTTGAAGGAGGCTTCAGACTAAATCTGGACAAATTTTTCAGTTGCTGAAGAAAACCCCTCTGAACATTTCTGAACCAAACCGTCTGGAACCGTCCAGAGTTTCATTTTAAGGACTTCACAAGTTTGAAATGAGAAAAAAAAGTCAGGAAACTTATTTTTATTTTAGACCTGTTACCTCTACATCTGTTTACAAGTTGTATTATCCATCTTTCTGTCCCTTTACTGACCATGCATCCATTTAACTATTTATCCATCCATCCAAACATCCATCATTTCTCTCTTTATGTTCATATGTCTGTTAAATTTCGAAGCTTGACCACTGCACAAATATTTCCTAAAACTGTATAGTTCATTGGCTTTGGGAAGTGTTTGTGAATCCTGATTGGAGTAAATGTTTACGCTGGTTAATGACTCTTGCAGTGTGGTGACACCAGGCTCCTTCTCGTATGGAAACTCCATCGATGCCTCTCGTTTCATCCAGTTGGAAGACATGAAATGCAACTTTCAGCCTCTGAATCTGACTTTCCAGGTACTTCAAGTTTCTATTTTTAAATCTTTCCCTACATAATATATATTTAATTTTCTCGTTTCTTCTTGATGGTTTCAGGCCATAAACAAAGGGCCCAGCAGGCTGCCCGGCTCCACTGTGGACATCAGGATACCCAACCGACTTGCTGGCAACGGACCCGACATGTTCCATGTGGTGGAAACCCAAGTGGGTACCAACAGCTGTCCGTCTACATTATTTATCCAGCAGGTGTCATTTTTAATGTTTAGTTTATCAGGAGAAAACAACAAGTTTTCTTTTTCACGTACCCATATCTTTTGACCTCACATGGTGAGATCAGGAGCCCGAAGCCAAAGTGTTGGTGTTGCCACTGAGACTACGGTTCCATTTTGTTTCACAATATTTCTCATTTAGATAAAGAAACACAATCCTCCCGGTGCGTTTAGGTGTTTTTCTAACCTTTACACAGCTTCTTTTCTCTATAGCTAGATCATGGAGGAGCTCAAACTGTTAATTGTACTTGCTGCGAATGGGCAGACAGTGGTGGTATACCTTCTCGAGTCCATCTGGAATCACTTTCATGGGATCAGGCAGCTTGAAAGGATCAGGAACTTGCAGAGTGGGCTACTGAGTCGTACCACCCCAAGCCTGGAACCACATATCATAAGCTGTAACATATTCCAGCTCCCAACTCACAGGGCAGTAACACCTTTGTGTTTTATAGCCAGGTATCTTTCCATTTAATACATCATTAAAGACAGTGTTTACATTTCTGGCTTTTACCCCATATGTTCCCGTTTTTAGGCCCCCAAATTCCCAAATGTCTAATAAAAAATCCCTAAAGTTAGTGCAGCCACAGAAAGAGAGCATGAATCTTCACTTTAGCCAATTGCTGGCAGACATACAGTCATGTTGTCTGACTGCAGCAGGGTGGACAATAAAGAAGAGCTGAGGAGAAGCTTCAGATCTGTCATAGGAGAGGGGGGACGGGGCAGTAAAACGTACACCTCCTAAATCACTCCATATGGGAAATCTGTGGGAGGGGTGCCAGCTTGTTGCACGGGAGAACTTCCTGTGAGCCCTGGAGACTTGTAACAGTAGTAGAAATGGGCCCTTTGTGGTGGCAGAGGTACTCTGCTGACATTTTGGGGTCAAACTCGTATCTAAAACTTTAAACATTTCAAACCTGCTTTCCACCTGGTCATAGATACTTGAGATATAAAACATTCCCTATTTTGTCCTTAACATCCGAAAAGGTGTTTAAAGTTACAACAAACTAAAAAAATAAAAATAAAAAGCCAGATTCAGCAGCTTTTTTTTTTCTTGCGGATTTAGTTACGTCCTTCAACTAGTGTGCACTTCTGAGAGAGCAGAGTAAACTCCACCTCCTGATCTTTAACTCGCAGTTTTAACATCTTAGTTCACAACATTTACTCTTTTCTTGTTTTTAGTTTTTAAAGTTTTACAGTTAGGTGAAAAAATGAGGACAGCTAATGAGAGGCTGTGTGTTGTATGATATTTACACATGTGGATATTTTAATATCTGTGTCAACAAGACTGAAAGGCTCAACAATTAAAACTAAAGACCTTTTTAAAATATTTGTAAAATATGATGGCAAAAATTACATTTTGTTTGTTTGCTCCTGATTGTTGAAGATGGAAAACACAATTGAAAGATCCAAAGAGCTGAAGCCTTCAGAAGCAAACGAGGACACAGAAAAACGAAGCTTATTGTATTGTAATCTGACTGAATTTGGGCAAAATATGTCACAGTTAATTCAGAGGTTCAGTACTAAAATGTCAACTTCAAACTAACTCTATTATACTTGCTAATGTATATTTCAATTATTTTTGATGGAAATGTTTAATAATTATTTTTTGGGCTTTCGGTTATGGGATCAATCTGGGCAGCTGTATGGAGCTAAAACTGTCTCATAATTCACCTGAGAAGATGAAAGAAGTTAATGCTAGCGATCAACATACTCAGGCTAACATACTCACTGTAATTCATTCGCTGAAAATAAATTTTTTTCACACAGCTCCAAGAAGTTATAGAATCAAATGAGTATAATTTCATTCTTGTGTTATGTGATGTGTTTAGGTGTCAGACGGTCGAGGGAACTGCACCTCTCACAGGAACCCGACGCCCTGCACCATCCCCCAGGACAAAGAAAACATCTTCCACTCCATATTCTCCTTCTTCACCAAATCTGGACGCAAAGTCTTAGTAAATGGGCAACTCAAAATGTTCTTTGTATTTATCACTCTCACTGCTTGCTATATCCACTTATGACTTTTTTATTTTTTTTCCCAGGATTGTGATCGGCCTGGAAGAGCATGTATGGTAATCTCTTGCAGTCTGGGCCCACAGTTAAAAGAGGAAGCTTTGAACATAGACATAAAACTTTTGCTGAACACGGAAATTTTAAAAATAGTAAGATGCACTTTAATAAGTCAGTAAATTTGGTTGAATGTTATGTAAATTTGAAGCATAATGGTGACCTTTATGCCTACAGGATAGTTCCTCTGTGATCCAGTTTGTGACAAGAGGAAGCATCCAAGTTAATCACAGGGCAGTAGAGGTGCCGAACGGGCTGCCAGAAGATATGTCAGTAAGTATTGTGTTCTGCTCAAGATGTTGAAAAACAATTATTTTTCCTTAAATATGCATAAACAGACATCAAAATTGTTGTTCTTTCTCAGGTAGATTTAAAATAGACAACTGTTCCATAATGTAGTTTTGGAACAAATACTCTGTCAAAACATAGCAATTGCATTAATAAATATGTATTTGCACTTCTAGATGTTTAAATATCCTTAGATCTTTCATACATGTTGGTGTAAAACTCAAAGAAATATTAGTTAAATAAAATTGTTTAGTTAACTGAGGCAACGTTTGGTTTTCTGACCTATAGTTAATACACAGATAGGTTGGGTTTAATTTTATTCATATGTTCTGCCTTCATAAATAACCAGCAGAAATTGTTCTCGGTTCTCTGATGTCCCCTTCAGCTTAAGCTTGGTGTGTTTCTTCATCTCTTCAGATTAGTTTCTGCCTTACTACGGCCAAAGGCAATCCCAGGTCTGTTTATTTGTACCCCAGTTTGAGTATGTTGCAATGAAAACTGTAATCTTCCTTTGATGTGAGTTTGGAAGAGTTGGCCTTTCAAATCTTGTTTGTTCTGGCTGAGAATAGAAGCCAACTACCAAAATTAAAATCAGTAATGATAAGTAGCTGTGCTTTATTACCATAATATATACGGTTAATCAGGTTGTGATTAGGCATTCTTTAAACCACAAAAAGCTCGAATGTGGATCAACTTAATAAAGAAAATGAGAACAAGAACCAGCTGCTTTACTGTGCTTTGACTTGAATCGACTGCTTCGAGGGTCTTCAGCTGCACACGGAGGGAAGCCTCCCACCCCCGCTGCTGTTTGCTGAGTGATTAAATGGCTCAGCAGATTAAATTTGACAATTACACTGAGGACTGAGGCGGCTCGCATGGGGATGTCTTGAGAGATTGGTGTGCCGACTGGGTTGCCACTAGGTTGACCCCGAGCTATGATGGTGCTAGGAAAATTCAGACCCGGTATTAAAACGTCCATACCACACTGCTCTTTCAGCACTTAGAGTATGTGCTCTGTCCCCTGACCATTGCTCTTATGGCCTTTGGTAAACACTCTTGCTGTCTCCCCTGGGATCACAGCGAGCCAGAGTGCACAGTGTCTGTGACTCCTGCATGTCCTGAAATCCTGTTTTTTATCTGCCATGAGATGCTAGCAAACCCTCATGCTATTAGTCTGGTGAAAAATGATTTGCCTTCTTAAAAATTCCTTCAGTTTTTGATTTCCTGCTATGCTTCTATGTTTCTATGTTTCACCTTTAACAAGGATGACTGAATAAATACTAAAAGCATAATTAGAAATTATTTAATTTATTAAAGGTGACTTATTATCTACCCTTCAACAGGTTGGGATAGGTCTATGTTCTATACAAAACATGTTCTTTATATTTTTTACATAAAATCATTCTTAGATATTTTAGTTGGTTCTGCCTGTTTTGAGCTCCTCTCAGAATGAACTACTTTAAAGCCTCTTGTCGCTTTAAATTCAAATAAGCTGCTGCTGGCCACACCCCCCAACTCAACGTTTACACTCGCTCATGAAAATGGCTGCAAACAGATGTGCAGTTACACAACCGTAAATCTTTGAAAAGCAGAAGTAGAACATCCTGCACAACCATCAAGAATACAGCAAATAGTTTATGGATGGTACGTCAACAACAAAAGACAATTTTTCCAGTAGCCATTGTACAGCAGTAAAACCAGCTGACCAAATGTCCTGGAGCACCTCTGAGGTTGCCACGTAACAGCACAGAGCCCCTTGAACGTGACTCAACAATCAGGAGGTTTTTCTTTCCAGACACAACAAAACATTAACTGGGTGGTTTGTTTAAGCACTTGGGCAGTTCTTAAAAGCAGCAAAGACCAAAATGGAAGAACACAAACATGCAAAATGTGAATTTTGCCTAATAGGTCTCTTTTTAGGGGTAAATTCAATTCACTGTCCATATTTAGGAATACAGAAGTGAGTTCAGCTGTTGAACTGGGATGTTTAGAGTTGAGACCAATGGCCAGTAGACCAGTTTAATCTCTTCTGCTCACATAAATATCTTGGTATGCATAACAACAGTTCAATTCCAGGAATCTGGATTCAGTGATTGGAGTGTTAGCGTGGGAAAATATTTAGAAGAAATATTCATCATCACTTTTGTATTTGGTTTTGTCTTGACACACACTTGGCGTCTCAGGCTAAATTTCAGTTCTCAGGGAAAGTCATGTTCATTTGTCTTATGTAACTCTGCTGCCTCTTTTGTCTAAAGCACATCATGCAGGGCTGTGATGTTTTAGAGAGAGCATTGTTTGGATTTGTTCAAGATATTTAGAAAATATATCCAACTAGGTGGCTTTCCACTACAGGCTTACATGCAGCGATAAGCAGCCTTCACTTTCGTTAAATTAATTCTCTGCTACAACTTTTATTTTGATAAATCAAAGTTATTGAACAGAAACTGATTTCATGTCAACTGGGTTTGAAAATAACTCAGAGAAATGTGATGTTTGAATTATAGATCGTAAAAGTATTAAAGCAACAGCTTAAGAAATTATTAAAACCATTTAAATAGTTTCCATAATTTCTTGCCACATTATACAGCTAATCTTCCTTCCTCTGTTTTTATGTCTCACTTAAATCAGAGAGCACTTTTTGAGGTAGACCAACTCTGCTGTCAGTGATGTATTATCCAGCAGGCAGCGTTCACTGGAGTCATGGGAAACTTGTTCAGATTGCTCCCATTTATGGCACAGCTTAGATATCTTTAATAGCTGCCAGATTTAAAAAAAATAATTCTAAACTCAAAGAACTCCCTTACCATCACATCAAATCAAAAAAGGGAGAAGGTGATGTAATGTTATTAATTGTTCTAACCTAAATGCCTGCTTTCCTCAAGAAATCAAACCTAGTTTTGGAGCTGTTGTATAAAACATGCTTTATTCAGGCCTGTATGTTAGAAAATTAAATTCATTTTGAGACACATTAGGTCTTCTCACATCAATAAACACACAAGCACACACAGAAACTAAAGTGTTTCTGTGTGTGCTTTAGTGTAGCTTGTGCTTTAGGACAGAAGTTAATTTTGTCACGACATCACCAAAGTTTATGATTGTCGCCCAACTGACTAAATAGTTATTAGCTGAATTAATTAGAAAGTAGTTCAGACTACCGTTGAAGTCACTTTGGCAAGTTGAGCTGAATGTATCTTCATAAATGCAGAGTAAACAGAGCGTAGATGTGGCATTGCATGAGGTCATGTTCATGTTTTTTCCTTTAATTCTGAAAGCAAAATCTCTGGCTCAATGCTTTGGTCCATGCAACCACATACTGGATTTGCTTAGCAAATTAGCACAATGTCAAAAATAGCTTCTGATTCCTGAAACTGCATTGATAATGGTAACCAGTTTTTACTAGTAGAGCCACAAGCAGATGCAGCATCCTAATCACAAGACGCAACCTTCAAATGGAATGAGAAACGATTCAAATAAGGACAATTTTTAGAAACTCAGCACATTAACCTGCCAGTAGTTTTCAGTTGGTGCTGCAAACAGCTGGTGTAGCGTGAAATCCAAAGGCCTCCTAGTCTTATCCTGGTTCTACACTCACCAAAAAGTGTAGCCCGGAAATTAGTGATTATTAATTATGTCAAATTGAGTTACATGAATTTTCAAGTTATACTGATTTAGATTGTAATACGTCTGCTCTTTGGTCCCAGAGTTACATGTAGCTCCTCCTGAGTTAAGCCGACGTTCTGGATTAATATTGCTTCATCAGCAGCACGTGACTTCAAGTGCATTCTTTTGTGCATGTGTTTTGTATTCGAGTGTGACTCCCTAAATCTTGCTGCGTTTCAGCTGGTGTTCGAGGCTCTCCACAGTCAGGAACCGAGGGGTTACGTCGTCGGCTGGATCATCGCCATCAGCCTCCTGGTGGGAATCCTCATCTTTCTGCTGCTGGCTGTGCTACTCTGGAAGGTAATCACACACAGAAACAGAGATTTAGATATTTAGATATTTTTCAACATGCAGTGTGCAAAAACTAATAAATAGTGTGTGTGATAGTCAGAAGCAACGTGTTGTACACTGGTTAGACGTCAACACAGGATCCAGTTGACAAGAGGCAGCTGGAGGTCGGGGAAAGGAGGCGGGGGTCAAAGCTTTCTTAAGGGCTTTGACAACCATGAAAAGGACAAATCATAGACCGGGCAGTAATTCACACCACACCGCCTGCATGAAAAAACGAATTTAAAAAGGAAATGGCAATTACACTGATACCCAAAGACCCTGTTAGCACAAAACTCCTTTCTTTTTCTCTGCTTCATTTTCCGTTGGGAATACCACAATGAAACTTTGGAATGTTGGTCCAGGGACACATTACCCGACCTATTCCCAAAGTGCCCGGATTCTGCCAAAACAAACCCTGCTTACAAGTCCGGCGAATGTCCTGTATTGCTTTTATCGGGAAATGCCTGAGAGGAGTGCAGCTCTATATCTATATCAATCTATAAATGAATGGATGCAGAATTTTGAATCACTTTTCTGCTTGACCTAGTAATGTTAAATAAAAGCTGCAGTGCGGTATAACACCCCTAAATAAACAGTACATGTCTAGAAGAGAAATATTTGCTTTGCAGCTATACATCCCATGGTTTTATATTTAACTCCAATTTATGGATGCTTGTGGACACCATGGCCGACTCTGAAGTGCAAACTGATATCCTGTCCCCAAGATATCCGTCTTCTATCTGTTTCTCAGTGGGAGTAGTCTCAGCTTTCGGATGTTTCACTCAAAGATATAATCAATCACCATTCACTTGGGGTCTTACACGTTTTACAGTCTAACATGGTGTTATTTTTGGAATAATGCAGCTGAAACAGGAGGCTGTTTGTAGATAAGAGTTCACTGGTGGTGTTTTTACAGAAACTCAGCTGCTCTGAGTCAGCTGGAGAAGTAAATATACTTTCAAGTTTTTCATTTTACAATTGCAAATATTGGTGTATTTAACAGCCTTCTACATGTGGTGAAAAAAATACTGCAGATTTTCATAAACAGTAATGTGCATGGAGGTGTTTTTCTTCAGAGTTTGTGGGAAGAGCTAAAAACAGGACAGTCATGGAAGAAAAACTGAGGAAGGGTTTTATTTTCCACGACCCGAAACTTACAGCCAAAGCTACAATGGAGGGATTTACATCAAAACATATTCACGTGTTCATTTGGTCTAGTCAAAGTCTAGACCTGAATCTAAGTGAGCATCAGTGGTGAGACTTTAATTGCTGATTTTGGAGGCTGAAAATAAGAACACTGTCCTTTTCAGAATTGTGTTTGCCAAATAAAACCATGAAAACCATTTAACTTCTTCTTTCCACCTTAAATCTTTAAACTAATTTGTGTGGGAGACCTAAAGGTCTCAATAAAATGCATCATGTCTGTGGTTGCAATGGCACAAAATGCAAAGACGTTTAGGGATATTAACTACTGCAGGACAGTGTAGTAAAGTTAGCAGTGTGAACTCAAATACCAGCAGCAATGAAAGTTATTTTTTGTTGTTGCTACTTAAAATTAGTTGATCACTTTGAGTTTTATACATCATTTAAAGCCTGTTTGTTGAAAATCTCTACTATAAACATGATTTTTTTATTAACATGAGTTCAATATTAACAATTATTTAACTTATAACAAGACATTGCTATCATATTATAAGTGAAAAAAACTTCCAGTGGACCTAGTACTTAAAAAAAAGAAACAATATTCAGGAATTATTGACAGAGAAAAGTTTCTATATTTTACTGAAAAGATACTTGTAAGTTATTTTTGTCTTACTTCAAGTGTACTAAGATATTTGCGCTAGAAACTAGACCAAAGTACTTGGGTCAGATTTTGTATTTCTGCAGTGTGCGCATCTTTCTCTGCAGTCAGTTGTGGCCACCTCTCTAAAAACGGGTCCTCCCTCCCTCTCTCTTAACAGATGGGTTTCTTCCGTCGACACTACAGAGAGATCATTGAAGCTGAAAAGAACCGGAAGGACAGTGATGAAAGCTGGGACTGGATGGACAAGGACCATTGAGACATTCAACTGGGGCCCAAGCAGAGCCAGTGAGATTAGGCTCAAGACGGATCCAATAGCACTGGGAGCGCAGCTGCCCCGGTGGCACCAGATTCTTCAAAGTCTTTCATATGTGGAAGAGAAGATTATTCTCCATATTTTCTGGAGACTCTGTATTATTTGGGGTGTTGGCGGTGGGGTCCAGGGAAGGGGCTTCTGAGGTGAATACGGGGCTCACAGGAGGAAACTTGCTGTGGAAATCGGCTCTTCTGCGATGAGGGAACTCCACGCCGGTGGAGCCGAGCTGTGGATGTAGAGGGCATGAATACTGGTGGACAACAAAACCCTCAGGGCTGTGATACATAGCAAATTTATTTTTATACATACACTTTCAAGCCATATAAAAAACGAAGGTTACTAATGCCCTTAGAAACATTCTGTATCTGCAATTTTTTTTGTTGTTTTTTTCCTAAAAGCACTGATATTTGAAGAGAATGAATGCATTTTGCTCCAAAGCTTTTAATTTGTAACATATGAGAGGAGTCTTCTGCATTTTCAGCTCATCCCTAAAGGTTGGTTCAGATGTTTTTCAGTGAGTTAGAATATAATCAAAAAGTTACATTTATTTCAGTATTTAAGTTAAACTGAAACTCCTCTTAATTAACTGCAGACAGACTGACACATCTGAAGCATTATTGTCTATTTGTTTTTATGATTTGATGCTCAAATTTAATACATCTTCAAAGTCAGTGTGTCATTGTATCAGAATTGCAGGCGAACAACAAAAAGAGGGAGTTTTGATCAAGGTACAAAATTAAGTTGTCAACTAGACTGGACGGCTACTGATAACCTCCACAAAGAGACAAAGCCATGAAACTGCGAAAGAAAGTTTAATGGAAGGAAAACATGTGGCAAAGGATCATGCACAAATGATAGGAATAATCAGATACTTGAGGGTTATTCTAGTCAGTGTCAGGTGATCCTTTAAATAAAATTTTTATTGAAATTACTGAAATAAACTTTTTCCTGATATTCTAATTAATTGAGATGCGCCTGTATCTCTTTTGTACCTTTCTCTGTGTAATTTTATTTCTACACATCTTACTCTGCATCCCTTTTAGAAATAATTAACAAAATGCCCTTTAAAGACGATGGGAGCATTGTTCAATCTTATGTCATCAAGCACTGTAGAGATATCAGTTATAACTCTATTTCTTTAGTCTATTTTATTTTATGTGTAAAATACAAAATATTGTTCAATCTTAGCATTCAAATTTCAAGCCTTTTTAGTGTCACCAGTTCTTTGCACTTATCTAACTTTTTGAATTTTGACATATTTAAAATCAAACCAAGCTGTTTCAAAAGTATAAATCTAATTTTTCAGATTCATCCCCCTAAAATGTGTTGTTTCATGAAAGACTGTTGGTATAACACCTCTAGTTTTGCTTATTTTAAAAACCTATTCTAGACTCTATTTTCTTAATTTTTAGATGTTAAGTTTCAGAGTCAAATAGGAAATCCCCATTGAGCAATAAGTCAGGAACATTTTTACACTTAGAGTTGTTTACAGGGTGACGGCATGAGTAATGTCCTAAAAATAAGTGGAACTTGGCTGCACTCAGCCGCTACACAAAAACAAGCTCTTTGGGGATCATGGGAATAACTCAGCTTAAGATAAAGGGATTAAAAGCGTAGGTTATCTTTCATATTCACAGATTGAGAATAAAAACTTTAAATCAAGCTTTAAAATAAGGACGTTTAACGAACCTATTGCAAGATAACATTAGAAGAAAACTGGCCCACTTTTAAATTATGAAAAATTAAAGAAAAATTACCGTACAGTATGCATCAGATTTACAGGAAAAGTGCAATTCTTAAGAGTTTAAATATTTTCTAACCTGCTTAGACTTAAATGTTAAGCCACTTTATAGCTACTAATGGCTGCTTCAGTCTTTTATTGTGCAGAATATTTTGTCACTATTGAACTTCACTGGCATCACAGCAGCGTATACTGTACACCTTCACGTCCTTCCTCTGCACCAAAGTCAAAGATGCTAAACTTCATTTATGAATTCATTTAGGAACCCAACACTTGACTTTTGTTTTGTTCTGTTTGTTTTTGTAAAAGTCTAACTGTGATGATTCAGTGTTGGATGCCTTCGATAATCACACAGATGTTTGGATTTTTGTTCTGAGTGTACTACTGTCAGTGAGTATCATTTCCATTATAGTGTGTTGTACCTTTGATGTTTAAAGTCATGACTGAGCTGTATATTTATCTGTTGATAAATTTCAGAGTGAAATATCCAAACTGTGTGCTTGTTTACTTTTTTTTGGTTGAGTGATTTGCCTTTCATGGAGTTTTGCGCCACCTGCTGGGAGCATCACTGCTTTTAAATTGACAAAATCTTGAGGAACGAAACGGTATCGCCATTTCAGAACATCAAGGAATTTTGTTAAAGTGTCTTGTAGTTCCAGATACTTTTGATGTACAGTCATTATCTTTGGTGTGGTATACTACAATGTTTTCTTTTTTTATTTTACTTTCTTACAGTTTCTTTTTATGGATCATAATATTTAACCACTCAAAACATCAACATGCTTACATTTGGAATTGTGAAATTTAAATGGCTACAGAAATTAAACTTCTTGTTTTCTGAATTTGGCACCGTTTTCCCTCAACATGAAATGTGCAGTATGCAAAAACATATTTTTCATACTTTTCTTTTAGTAAATGATCATTTCTATTTTTCTAACCTGACTAAATAGTCAATCCAAAAACAATATTGCAGTAAATCAATTTTATTTTTTTAAATATGTATGTCCGATTTGAATATTTTTTCAACTTTGTTAATATGGATGTTTTTTTTCTTTTAAATCTATAAATTTACCTTCCACAGCCATATAAGCTACATTAAATTATCCCACTACCTCTTACTTCTAACATCTCAAGTACTCAGTGGTTTTTGTGCCATATTCAAAATATTTTAATCTAAAAATCACTATCACCAATCATTTTTAACATCAATCTTGGTAGATTTTTAATTTTTACTGATTTTTAATCAGACATATTTAAAGGTTTTTAAAACGACAATTTCATTGGTGACATATACAGTATTTATAAATGTGTACTAGTAAGTGGAGTTTTTCACAAAAACATTTGAAATAGTTGATTATTCTTTTACCGTCAAACTCTGTTATGCTGTGGAGTTTCTTAAAATACAAAATTTATCTTAAAGAAGAATTGTCCGTACTTTATCACTTGCTAATGTTGTGTAAAGTTGATAAAGTGACAACAGTTGCTATGAAGCACTGAAATCAAGCACCTGCTAAATTATTAAACCAGCTCCAGCGTTGACTGGAGATGAAGCAGCTCAGGCTCATTTTCACCAGTAAGAGCTACTACCAGAGCTATGTCCTCGTTACTGGAGCACAGCTTTGTCAGGACTGTAGCTTTGGAGAGGGTGGTGGCCCCCATTGCAACTCATTTATGTTACCTGGTGCTGCTGTGTGACAATGTGGATGATGATTCCGAGCAGTTCAGCCAGCTGGAGGCAGCGGCTCTGGAGGTAGCTAAAGCCACTGACAACATGACGGCAGTGGCCTCCAGGTATGTACCTTTTAGTCAGCTGGTTTCTGCAGCTGTGTGATCAGATTAATGCAGACCCTTCAACTTTCAGGCTAATTAGTAATACAGAAGATGAAGTTCTGCACATGGAGATGTCGTCGCTGCTGGAGCCGCTCAGTGTGTCCGGGCGCCACGTCCTGCTGGCGGCGCAGAAACTCAGCATCCAGCCTATTCTGCCTGAGCACAGAGAGGAACTCATCACCGCAACTCAGAATATCTTCCTGGGAGTTCTCAAAGTAAAGTATTTAATTTTGCGAATTTTGGTGAAGAGGTATTTTGAAATGGTCCTTATTTATTTATTTTTTGTTTTGTTTTTGTTGGAGAGAGGCAAGAAAAAAAGTTGTTGACAGGTTGTGAAATCACCCTATTGCATGAAAGAGCTCTGATCAGATGAGACCAGGCTGACATGCTTTGTGTGACAGAAAGTCAACAGTGGACGTCACTGAATACATCATTCCCACTATGCAACTTTGTAGTGGCAGCATTATGCTTTGGGGATTCATTTATTTAACATGGATGGGCAATCTAGTTAGAGTTGATTAATTCATCTGCCATTTGTAAATTGAGATGTAATGATTCTTCTGAATCACATTGTACTGTTTTATCCCCGAAACCAGTCTCATCTCTTCCATCACTGAGCAAAATTTACTTTATTTTTATTACTCTTTCTAGGCCCAGAAATGTTAATAAATGATAAAAATGTAAATAAAATAGAAATACATAGACTTTCTTGCTCATGTCTTTGTTTTGCTTGTAGGTCCTTTTGGTGGCAGACAGTGCGGTTGTGAGGAAAGTTCTGGCTGCAGCTGATCGGGTTCTAGACTCCCTCTCTGAGCTCGGCTCCTCTTTGGATATTAAATCTCTCCTCAGGTCCTTTAAAGACTTTTCTGAATCTTTGCTCACCCTTAATGACCTCACAGTGGGCAGGGCCAACTCCTTACTGGATCCCAGACAAACAAAGCAGCTTCTTGACTCATTAGAAACACTGAGGAGGTGCATATCCATGTTGCACACAGCAATGTGCACCACCATCAAACACCCTACAAGTGACCAGGCCCAAGCTGCCAAGAGGTTCATTCTAGACAAGGTCCAAACCACAGTTAGAGACATCAGTGTAACTCTCAGGAGCGACGGCCACAAAGGACCACTGGGTCCCTACGGGTTCTACACTGGGAGGCATCACAGCCTTTTGCATCTACTTGATAATTACTCTAGTGCACTGATTCAGGACAGTGGCTTTGACAGCATAGTGAGAGACATTGTCTTCCATGCCATGGTTGTAGCCAACTCTTCACGAAAAGAGTCTCAGCAAAGAATAGTGAGCCACTGTCGTCACATTCTGCACTTCTGGTCTGACATAAAATGGATCTTAAAATCCTCAGAAGAAAGTGACGACACTGAACTGAGTTCTAATAAGACATGCCTTTTGTTAATCCAACAAATACAGATACTGGATAAAATACTAAAAACTGCAGTTCTTCATCAAGTCTTGGACACATTTCTTGCTGCCCCTTGTACAGCCAATGATCTTTTACGCAGAGTAAGACGGCTCTTAGACACCGAATCTGCTGAAATCATGGATCTGACGTTTCTCCAGCCAGCAGTTGAGGATTTCATATCATCCACTGATTGCATAATCCAAGTAGCAACCTTTGTCTCAGCTGTTGCTGAAAATGCAAAGAGCTTGGAGAGTGTGGAGAACTCACAGGCGTGCCTTGTAAGATTAAGAACTCAGATTGCCCTTCTTTCCCTGGAGCTGGGGGATAATTCATGGCAAACCCTTCCAAAGCTTTATGATGTGTGTCTGAAATGGGAGGAGGAAACAAGTCAGCTGCAGGACGCTCTTAGTGATGTGATGGATATAAGAGAGTTCACAAGTCTTGCGGTCGATGAGATGGTCAAGGAGCGTCATGGATGTGATGAAGCATACAGACAACAGAGCTATAAGGTATTTGATGAACATGCTAAAAACCTAATTTCCTACATGAAGCTGGTGATTTGGTCAGTAAGAAGGCATCTGGACAGAAGCAATAACCCGATCTACAGGAATGGTCTGCTGGTCCTCCTCAAACAGGCTCAGTCCTCTCAAACCAAAGTGGGTGAGTCAGTCAAATACATGCTCCACTTTGCATCCACTCTGAATGTGGAGATGTATTCCACATTTACAAACAATGTTTCAGCAGCAATTCAGCATTTTAAGGTGCTGAGAGAAGGACTGGACGGACACAAGCACCCACATCTCCTCAGCCCGCTGCGAGAGGTGGCACGCAAGCAAGAAATCTCACAGTCCTGTTCACCATTAGAGGATATTCACAGGATGAGCCTGGATCATGTGGCAAGAGACTCTCCTCTTTCTGAAGTGATGCAAATGGATTCTCTCACAAAACACGATGAACCCTCAGATACGGAAACCGTAGAAGCAGAAGCAGCTCATAAATATGACAGCAATGATTTAAAGAAGGCAGCTGTCCAAGATGAACCTAAACTGATCCACGTTGACCTTTTACCCCTTCTGTATGAAGTTTTGACTGTGACTAAAGGGAAAGACATGTCTACCCTCAACCAGGTCTGCACTGGAGTTCTCGAGCTGTCGAACTGCTATGTCCAGGCCGCAAAGGACGGCTCAGCGATTGTTGACACCATTGACTCACAAACGCTGGAAAGCTTTAAATCAGAATTGGTGTCGCTGACGCCACTGCTGGTCCAGACAGCACAAGAGATGGCAATGAGTTCATCAATGAGCACTGAGGCTCTCAGCAAATACAGCGTGCAGTTTTCTGACCTCATTAGCAACATCCGAAAAATTTTACTGCCTTTAACTGGAACATGGTATCACGTTGCATGTCATGAACTGAAAAGAAATCTGCAAACTACCACATCCAGTGCAACACAAAATCTAAATGAAGTGATGAGTTTATGCACGCATGTGGTCCAGTTCCTGACATCGTCTGATTTGAAATCCTCTGATTCTCAGGAAGCATTCAGCGCTTTGAACAACAAGCTGAGCAAAACTCAGAACAATACAAAGTTTCTCATAGAGTTTTCCTCATTACCTGGAAGACAGGTGGATCATCTTGATGGTCTCTGTCTCCTTTGGGGTCTCTCTGTTCAGATTTTGCTGAGTTCCTTGGATAAAATTTTAGGAACATCAGTTGCAATAAATCAGCTAAACACTCAGAAGCGACTTTCAGCTCTGTCGGAGAACTCTTTACGGATCCAAGAGGCTGCAAGACTCACTAGCCTGAACTGCAAAAGTGCTTACAAGTCAAAACATCTGACGACCTGTCAAAATGATCTAAAAACACTCACTGATGCTTATCTTGAAGCCTTAGAAGAACTTGAAGAAATCCCAACTCTGACCCAACTTGCAAAATCAGAATTCCTACAGAGACGACTCTTTGTTGAAATTAGGGTGCTTTCCAATCAGCTAGGCAAAGAGAACAGAAACTTTGTCTCTGCTTTTCAAAACATTGTTGACATTACTCATTCTGCATCTGAACATTCAGAAGAAGCAGAACAAGAATTTGAAAAGACTGCAGAGAAACTTGTTAAAAACGTTCAATTTGCAGCCAGAAGAGCGGAGGATAGCTTGAACTACATCCGTGACCCTCGGGCCCGTTCTAACCTGAGGTCAATCAAAGATCACCTGTGCTTTCAGATCTCAGATATAATCAGCAGGGCGAGGGTCATCGTAGAAACTCATTATCTCCGTGACACCTTCAGTTTAGATGTGCAGATCCAGTGCTGGTCAGCAAAAGCTCATTATCTCGTGGCAGAGATTATGAAGCAAGAGGGGATTCAACAAGAAGTTAAGGAGAGCATCAAGGCTGGTTTACAGGGAAAATCATACGAGGATTTCAACAAAGAGTTGGCAATGACGCCATCTAGAGTCAAAGATGTGGAATATCCTGACAAAATGCCACCACTGCAAAGAGGCAATGCAGAAAAAGTAGATGCACCCGAAACTAATGTGTTCCTCGTAGCTGCTGTGAAACATGTACTCAAAGATGAGAAAAAAGATGTAAGAATTTCAATATTGGCATGAATTAAGAGATTAAACCTTATTTAGTGTGACAATAAAATCTGAATCTGGTGTTTCTTTACAGTTTGGGGCCACATCTACTGCATACAGGGAAGATTTTCCTCTGAGTTACTCCTCCATTTTTCTGAGGCAACAAAGTGACAGCTGGGATCCAAAGGACAACAAAATAGTCCAGGTGACGAGAAAGATGGCCGACACAATAAGTCACATGACACAGTACTTAAAGAAGAAAGGCCCGATACTGGTAATGGCCACAGAAGTTACTTCTTTCATCAGTGTTTCAGGCATCACTAATTCATTAATTTTATTTTTTGCAGAACAAAGATGGATTTGTCAATGCAGCCAAAGAGGTGATCTCAAACTGTCAGACAGTAACTCAGTTTATTAGAATTATCGCCAACCACAGCCTGGACAAACACTGCACAGTTGAACTGTCCCTCATCATTGAGCAGATTCTGACCATCACTAATCAGCTTAACATCATTTCCAGGTAAGGGATCTTTCAGCGTAGGGTCTTGAATTTGTTGACATACAGAGTTCTTCTGTTTTTGCTTCTGTTTATATTTCACATCATCAAACAAATTTTATTATCAGACTGTGGTAAATTGATTAAATTATGGTAACATTTTTTGAAGTATTTCATTTGCTGTCCATGTCAACATGGCGTTTTGTGAGAAAAGTGTTTGCTTGCCAACCACAAAAATTGGCATCAAGTGAGTCTTTTCAGTCACTGTTGAAGAATTTCAGCCAATTCCGCCCTGAATAAATTAAGATCATTTGAAAGCTGCATTTCAAATTTAATTTATCTCTATATGATACCAAAAAGTTTGTTTTCATAACAAAAAAAAGCAAAAGCAGAAGAAATCTGTCAGGGAGACAAATAAAAAAACTACATTGCACAATAAATGCCACTGTCAACGTATTTACTGAGTTTATTTTCACACAGTGTGAATGCTGTAACACCTGGCTGCAAATCGTCTGATGAGATTCTGGTGAAGAACGCACAAAATCTTCTTCAGACTGTTCTGAGAGGGGTTCACGCTGCAGAAACAGCCTGCATCACGGTCAGTATAACACCACACATCGACACAGCCACACTAATATATAATATTGCTCAGGACTTTTAGGAAACCAAGCAATCAGATGTTATAAAATTAAACTGTTAAACTTGAACATAAATAATTCCCATCACATTTCTTGTAACTGATTGTCCCTGATTTGTTGTTTTTCCTACACAAAATTATCTTAATTATGTTAAATTATGTTTTATATATTCAGCCATGTTGATATTGCAAATAAAATGCAGCAATAAGTGCTTTATAGACGGCAAGAAAAATACAGAGTTAAAAACAAAGTTAAAGTAAGAAAACACTATCTTAACCATACATGTTTGTAATTTCCCCATAACTGTCTGTAAGAGGAAACAGCAAAATTAACTAAATTAACAACACATAACAAGTTAAAAAAACAAAACATAAGAACATCCAGATATATTATAACTAATAAATTCCAACAATAAGAAAATTAATATGTAAATAATATTTAATTGATATGAATCTTAATTTACTTGATTATGAGTCCATTGTAAACTTTTCATCACTGCTTTTAGATCACTGCAATTATCTGATGTTTTTTTTTCATTGGTTCTCAGCCTCTGAGTTTTTTTTTCATCATTTCAGGGTTTGAAGCAGCCAGAGCCAAACTCAGACGGTGCAGAAGCAACAGCCTTGTGCTTCCAGTGGAAGAAAAACTTAGAAGTCTATCGAGCCCTGCAGACAACTAATCCAGAAACTGATGATCTTGGTTTAAGAAAAACATCATCACACACTTTAGCTCCCAGTCTCGCCCCCCAGGTTAATGTAAAAACTACCTTCAAGTAAACAGCTCTGTATGGCAGGCCGTTTTAACATAAATTCAGTTTTACCGCCCTAACATTCCAAATATCTCAATTTGCTTTATGACTAGACATTTTAGCAATTTAAGATATTATATTTTGTCAGTGAAAGACATAAAGGCTACAATGCGACTTTGTTTCACTTCTTTATTCAATATATTCATAATAAAACCACTTAAACGATGAGCATGTGTAGTTAAAACCGAAAAGCTGGTGTCACCATACGAACAAGAATAAAAATCTTATATATGAAGCACTCAGTAAAACACACTGTACACATAATATAAAATGCACATTTACAATGAAAAAAAAGGGAACATTTAATTTTTTAGGAAAACAAGAAGCAGCACACATTACTGAGAAAAGCTGCTATTGAAATGCCTCATTCTATAACATTCCCATTTTATGAATACAGGCTGAAATACAGTGCTCTACAAACGCCAAACAGAGATAAAAATTGCGATGGGGGCCACATTTGTTACATATATACATTTACTTGTAATGCCTTTCAGATAATATTTCTGTACAGAAAATACACCGAAAAATGTTTTCATCCATTTTTCTTTTTATCAATTTTAGGACATAAAATAGACATTTACCTGCTACCTCCAAGCTGCTCAGTGTTTTTATTTTGTAAAATGGCACATGTACAGGGGATTAGAGTGAGTGTAATCCATGAAATAATACACATTTTGCCACCTTAGAACTACTGGGATTACAGACCGACACAAAGTAGTTTATAACTCTAAAAGTGACAGAGTCAATTTAACAAAAATCTAATTTAGAAACATGGCATGTATATGTATTTAGCCCCTTTGCTTGGTTAATCCAAATATGTATCAAATAATCCAAATACTAATCAGATAATCTAACATGTAAAAGCTCAGAAAGGGCTGAGTTTTTACATGCGAGAAGTATTTTGTTTTGCTCCGATTAACTGATTAAAAGAATAATCGATTACCAAAATAATTGTTAGTTGTAGCACTAAAAGCTACAATGGGAATGTTTATGTCATGTGTTAGAATGGCCCAGTCAAAGTTCAAAGCAAATTAATGACAAAATACAGTATTCATTCAGTAACACAGTTTGAACTGCTTTACAGTGAAGAATGGGCAACATTCTCAGTCTCCAGATGTACAAAGATGTTTGTCATCAAATAGTTCCTGGCTCACAGGTGCTGAATACAAACACACACCTTTCCAAATTTTAGAACAATCTACATTTTTCCCCACATAAAATCCCAATAATAAGTTTGTAATGTGACAAAATGTGTAAAAGATACGAATACATTTGCAAAGCCCTGCAAGTCAAATTGAGTTACCAATGCCTGATATAAACAGCAAAAAGAAGAAACTATTGCAAGCACAGCTGAAATGACGCAGTGCAAACATTTTAGCAAAACGCATTAAATGTACAGAAATCTTAAAAAGTGTAGCAGCATGGAAATAAATCTGAAATGCAATTACATGATGCATATGATGAAAGGATTCTCTTGATTTTCTAAAAAGGTCAAGTCATTGACAAATTAAAAGCTAATCTCTGGTTTTGGTAAAAAATATCAATATAAAAGTAAGGACACATAATTAGCTCTCAGTGGAAAGGAATAAATACTGTCATAATAGTGAGTATACTCAAAATAGTCTGTCTGCATGAAGAGAATCAAAAACATAATACCTCAACTTTTCCCACACTCCTGTTTTCATGTGAAGCTGTGATAACCTGTACATGATTATTTACAAAAATAAATAGAGCCACATATTGCTAAATAAAGATAAGTGATAATGTTTTCCAAAACTGAAAGCTGCAGTACATAATTTTTATTAAAAAATATATATATATTTTTTACATATTTGTTGAAACTGTCACTGTGTCGTGACACTGTCAGATAATTTATGAAAAAGTCTAGCTCCTTTGCCATCTCCAGGTACTCCCAGTGCCAACTTGAAGCAACCAATCAGAGCCAGGAGGAGGGTCTTAGTGCTGTCAATCACCCTCTGTGTGTTGCTGCTCTCTGAGGCTTGTTGCCATAGCCACTAATGATGGCGGATAAATAGTTTTCCTTTAACAGTAAGTTATCTATCCGCCAGTAGCACGTTGAAAGGTGAACACACGAGGTTGATTGACAGCGCTAAGACCCTCCTTCCGGCTCTGACTGGTTGTTGTTGTTCGGAGCGGTGCATTTCTTGAGACAGCGAATAGCAGCTCAGGAAGAAGGTGGAGGAGATTGATCTTTTCACAGATTATCATTCTCAAACTGTGACGACAAGGTGACATTTTTAACAAATATGTAAAAAAACACTTTTATAAAAGTTACAGCCTTACTGTAGCCTTACTTGTTGCTCTAAATGTCCGCAGTGAAGAATCTACTGACAGAAAGGAGAAGCAGTGGGATCAAAAGTCTTGAACACGTCTTTCAGTGTCCTGTCATCCGTCTCCTCTGAATCTTTCCGCTTTCCCTTTCTTTCCTCCCCTCTTCCCCTCCTGGTCCTTGCTGACCTCTGTCTCTTCCTGCAGTCCTGCAGTCCCTTGGCCTCCTTGTTTGGCTTGCCTGGGGTCGGCGTACTGCGGCCGGATCAGCCCGGCCAGCGTTGGGATGGGGAGGTTATGAACCGCGGGGGGTTTGACTGGTGAGGCAGGTGGAGCGCCGTTGGAGGAAGTAGCAGGAGGAATCTGTTGGGAGGCCTCTGTGTTTTTTACATCCTCAAACGAGCCACTTCGCTGGGTTGGCGAGAGAGATAGCGCCAGAGAGTTTTCCGTTTTCGATGTCTGTTTCAAAATCCCTGGTTTTTTAGGAGGATCCAGCGGCTCCCTGCGAGCCGGGTCGGTTTGAGAGCGGGGGTCGTACAAGCTGATGCCTCCGAGGATCGTGGTGGGACTCTCCAGCCCTCCGTCGGACGACGCCAACCGGGGGGCATACGGCGGCAGTTTCTCAGGGTCCGGCTTGCCTTGGGCAGCTGGGGGAGATGAGTTAGCGCCGGCTTTCTGGAGTCTGGGGTCCACCAGTCCTCCCGCTGAGGAGGGTTCCTTCTGACCAAGCACCTTGGAGTCCAGACTCCCTCTCCGCTTGAGTCTGGGATCCAGAGATTTCTGTTGCCGCGGATCTACGGGCCTCTCCGTGGAGGCTCGTGTCTCCAGGGATCCGCCGGGGATCCGGCCCAAACGTTCCTTTAAACGGGCGGCCGCTAGTCTGGGGTCGGTCGGTGGCGGGCTTGAGACTATCGAATGATCGGGCTGGTTGGTTCTGTTCATCTGAGCATCAGCGATCAGCGGGGGGAGCGGCAGGTTGATGGAGTGCTCCTGTTTGGGGACAAGTGAAGGGATGAGGTCCTCCGGCGCCCACACCACGGTCTGAGCAAAGGCAGGGCGCTGGAGCAGAATATCGACCCGAATGTGACTGAACTGCTTTAGCTGACAGCGAGGGTCCCGTAGCACTATGCCAGGGCTGGCCTCCAGAGGGATAAGAACCGCTCTGTCCTTCAGTTCCCGCTCTCCTTCCTCATCTTCCTCTCCTGTTTGAGGCTTTTGAGGAGCAGGATGACTCTGTTGGCGACCAACATCACCAGGTCTCGTCTTCCTGGGGTCCCTGGGGAGTCTTGGATCCGCTGCTCCGTCCAGCTCCTTACTGGGATCCTGGAGTCGCTGTCTAGGGTCAGTCTTGACCCTGGGGTCGCTGGGTGGGGCTCGTTCCTTCATGAGCCTGGGGTCACCCAGAGCTGGGGTTGCTGACGCAGCATGAAGGAGCTTGGACGGACTCTGATGCATCTCATTCTGCTTCTTCAGAGATTTCAGGATGGAGGAGACACAAGAGGCCCCATCCTCATCATCGCTTGAGTACCAGTTTGTTGTTTCATCTGCAGAAAAATATGTTATAAACAAAAAACTGCCATTTTACATTCCATCACAATATAATCACTGTTGTGCGGCTGCAACTAACAATAATTTTAGTACTCAAGTATTCTATCAATTATTCTAACGATTTAAAAAATTGGCAAATTCTGCAGATTTTTGCATTTTTTCAGCCTATTTTGTACAATACTAAAAATGCATAAAACAATCACAAATGATCAAATGTTTTACAAAGGAATGCTGTATTATTGTGCTTTAGGCAATAAAATGTTTATTTTCTTATTTTAAAAAAAGAATTGAATTATTTACTTATTTGCTATTTTAAAGTATTGCAAATATTGTGTAAAAAAGACTTACGTGGTTGAATGAACAATCTGCAGAATGTGCCAATTTTTTTTCCCTGATTGTCAGATCAATAGATAAAATAACCATTTACTAAAATAGTTGTTTGTTGCAGCCTTACAGTCATGCACAAATTCATGTTAGCCTGCCCCATTAAATGCTAGTTAAATAATGCTGAGTTTGAGGCTATAACATGACACAAAGTAGAAAACATTGAAGGGGCATGAATATTTAATTGGCAAGACACTTTAATTGTCACCATGGCTTGTCGTTAGGTACCAAATTTTCTCCAATTACTGTAATAATGTAAGTCAAAATGGACGATGATGTAATTTGATGTAATTTACTGTCAGTAAATCTTCCAGTCAGCAAATAAACACATCCCCCCACCTCTGTTGTCATTCTTATCAGGTTGTCCATCTGCTCTGTGTGGCTCTTTGCTCTGGGCTTCCTGCTGCTGCTGGGTCAGGTGTAACAAGATGGCCTTCTGCACCGCTGGTGGCAAAGACTGCAGCTGTGACTCTGCACCCATCAGCTGCTGAAGGTTCTGTATGAAGGCCTGGCCAGGTTCCACTACATTGTTGAAAACAATATATGTATTTAGTAACAAATGAAGGGAAATAAACTGATTTAATTGCCGTTTTAAATTATTACTGACCTTCCTGCTGACCGACGGCCTGGTTTTGAAAGAAACTGCTTAATAAATCCACTGGGTTCTGACCAAACGATGAGAAGGATAACATGTTCTGTAACATCTGCATGTCTGGTGGGAACGGAGGCTTCTGCATATTCATCTGCTGGTTTATACTGGCTCCATGAAATGGTGGAGGCTGGCCAGAGGGGGGTGGTGGCTGCATTGGAAAACCGTGAGGAGGAAGCTTTCCTGGGGGACTCTGAGGCATCGTTGGACCAGTGGAGAGACCCATAGGAACAGCTGATTCAGCTGCTGCTACCGGAGCTACAGCCGCAGCAGGGTCCTCGGACCCATCCGCCTGATTCTGGGAGAAGTTGGAGCCGCTGAAAGACAAAGATGATTGTTACAGTGAAGAAATGTTGCAGCTTAAAAATATTATTCAAAAATTCCCATTTTGTACATTTTTGTACTTCAAGTTGTTTCTAAAAAAAAAAAAAAACACCAAGTCATTTTTTTGGCTATAAGTTAATGAGTTTTTTTTCCTGATGTCTGGAAAGTGACCCAACTCAAAAAACTTCAGAATATAACGTCACAAATCAGCAGGCTCTATCCCTCACCCAGTAACCTCAGCAAAGCCCAGCCCATTACCTAGCAACCCCAGTGGAGCTCCACCCATCACCTAGCAACCTGAGCTGAGTTCCAGCATGTTTGGTCAACTGGTTTTACTGTTGTTTGTGCTGTACAATGGTTGCTGGAAAATACTTGTCATCCAGAAAACACCTGCTGCTTTCTTGCTGGATGTGCAGGGGGTTCTACTTTTACTTTTTAAAGATATATGATTGTATAATTGTGTAAAGGAGTGTAGACATTGAGTTGAGAGTTGTGGCCAGCAGCTTATTTGGATTTGAAGTGACAAGATGCCCTAAACCTTCTCATTCTTAAAGAAGCTCAAAATAGGCAGAACTGACCAGATGAAAATCTTATCATTTAGGAATGAATTTGTGCAAAAAATGAACTGAACACGTTTTTCACAGCCCACAGGCCTATCTTAGCTAATAAGAAAGCTAAGAGGTCACCTGTTATATCACTTTGATTTAAGAATATTGTGGTTACCTCAAAGCAATTTTTTGTGCCAAGTCCACCGTGGGATGAACCTTGATTTCAAACAGAGAGGGAATCTTCTTGCCACCCTGACCAGACGCCCCATCTGTTGGGCTGCTCTGACCCGGGGTGGGCAGCAACCCCACTCCAGGAGGGGGCTTTGGAAGTGGGGCGATACCCTGCTTTCTCAGATCTTCCAGCTCCAACTCATCCTCCCGGGCGTTTTCCTCTTCCGTGTTAATTATCTGTCACATAAATCAGAGAAAGGAAGTGTTAAAATCTCAGACTCGCAGTCTGGAGAGTGAGCGCCTAAAACGGGTGTCCAAAGTTTTGGTCATATGGGAAAAACTTATTGGCCAATATAAAATGGACTATAAAATTGTAGATCTAAAACTTTAAAATTACTTTGCACATTTTGCACTAGAAAGGCATCAAGTTTTCAAAATAGACACAGCTCAACCTTTTATTAAAGATTGGTTATAAAAAGACGAATACTTTGTGTTATACTAAACATTTTCCACTGTAATAAAAATATGTCAGTAATAATTTTACAAATAAAACGTCTGTATTTGCATCAACCACCTGTGATGGATTGGCCCAATTTATATCATTCTTGAACTGCAGTTGGGAGCCATACAAAATCAGTCCAAGGGCCACAAATGGCTCCTGGGTCGTACTTTGGACACCCCTAGTATAAAATTAAAGATTACCTTATCAAGCAGCTCTTTTGTGACATCATTCAAAGGATCATGGGAAAATTTGCAGTTCTCCCCTTGATAACATTTGGCTCCTGTGTGAAAGAACTTGCAGGGGTATTCATGTGCAAACAAAGGTTAAGGAACCTAATAAGGATGTTAGTTTTAGTGTGTTTGTTGCAAAAAAATAAATACAAGTAATTATTCAATTTTAATTTAAAAGTATATTACTAATCCCATTTAAGTAAAATAAATTAAATAAGATATTGGAAAAGCATGTCATACACTTCTACAACTTCTACTTTAATCTGATTCCCCTAAACTTGGTGCTGCGCAATCAATTGCAAAAAGTAATCTAATTATCAAATAGAGTCTATCTTTGTGTAATTTAATAATAATACAGATGTTTTGAGGACTTGTTAGAGATGATTACAGGAAAAAAACAGCACCAAAGACCACAGTAAACAAGTAAGGATTAAAGTTACAAAGAAGTTTAAAGCATAGTTTATAGTTTGTAGTTATAATGCAAGAAAAGCCAAGCGGTATGAATACTTTTCCAGACTCTGCACATAAACAGAAATAAAAACCTTCAGTGAAGGATATTGTGCATGTAAATGCAGTGATCTCCTTTACTACAGTATCCTTGTAGGTAAAACTTACAGAGTTCCTTTTTCTTATCAGGCACAACCAGCTCATGTTCAAATTTGCACTGATCCCCCTGTGCAAACACAAAAGACAATGTTTAACTACCACTAGTGATCACTGTGAGAAGAAGCTGGACATCCAGGCCTCTCCTTACCTTGATGCAGCGATCCTCAAGGAAGTACTTGCAGATGTATCTACCGTTGTGTTCAACCGTATGCTGACTGATGAACTCCTTGCTCATGATTGGTCGCTTCTTCTGAAAGCCAGAGGAGATTTTTCCCTCCTGCAGCACAAAATAAATAGTAATTCATTTCAATGCAAGATGCAGAAATGAAAACTCACACAAAATTCTATGAGTTTATTCGGTACTTACTGGTCCCATGTCTTCCATTCCCTGGTCTCCTCCGCGGCCACGCCCGCGTCCTCCCCACGGTTTGCCCTTCAGTTTCTTGTTTTTCAGGAGCATCCCTCGCCCTCTTCCTGGTCCGCTCCCTCTGCCCCTTCCTCTCTGCCCGACTGAAAATAAAATAAATAAATCTCTCAACATTTAACTGAAAAACATCAGTAATCTTCAGTAAATGCTGACAAGGAAACATTTTCATATTTTAAACCGGCTCGTACACTGCTGTTGCTTCATCCCTCTCAAGCTTCCTCTGATCATCTGATCCTTTGAGTAGCGTCCTTTCCCCTGACTCCCATCTTTAGACTGCTGGTACTCTGACATGTCGTCTTCATAATCCTCCTCTTCTTCATCGTAGTCATACTTGTCATCGCTGTAATCGTCGCTGTATTTATCAAAATCGCTGCTCTTTTGCGGGGATGACTTCTTCGAGTTGCCATGGAGTCCCTTTGAATGCTGTTGGTTGAATCAGAGTAATATCTTCTTTTAATTCTCAAAAAAGCTACTAATGAGGCAGGTGGAAGTGGTGATAAACTCACTTGAGAGGGCAGGTTATCAGAGTCACGGCTGTAACCTGGGCCCTTCCTGTTTTTGGGCCTGTCTGATCGGTCGTAGTCTGAGTCGTAGCTGTCAGAGCTAGAGCTGCTGGAGGGGGAATGATGCTGAGCAGAAAAGGACAAAAAATGGATCCAGAATTAACCAGCTATCAACTAATGCAAAAATATTCAGCTGCAGCAAAGCTGTGCCTGTTTTTGATTTAGCGGATTAGAAAACATCCACTACAACGATCTAGATATAGAAATCTAGAAATCCGATCTTATCTCTCACTGCTGACTGCCAATTGTCAGGCAATGCTGAAAAAACAAAATCTTACTCAGTATTTTCTCTAGTTTCTAGTGCAAATAACTTAGTATGCTTGAAATGCAGTAAAACTAACTTACAAGTAACTTTTCAGCAAGATACAGTAGATTGTTTAAGTCAGTAATTCCTGAAAATTAATGAAAGTACTAGTTCTTTTTGACAAGACATTTCTCACATGTTATAAATGAAAGAACTGCCAGCGGAATTAGTATTTTTTAATCAATATTCAAGAATTATTAACTTAAAACAAGCTCCTACATCTTAAAAGTCACTTATAAGTTATTTTTGTCTTATTTATGGTGTACTAAGATATTTGACCTACAAACTAGACCAAAAATACTTAGTAAGATTTTGTGTTTTTGCAGTGAAACAGTCACAAATACCCTTCACAAGTAAGTCACAAAAGATTTTAGTTACAGGTGTTTTTGGTTCACATAGAGTTATATTGGGAAATAAGAATGTAAAGTTTAGTGGAAGGAAAAGTTGTAGCAGGGAAACTTTTACAGAAATAATTGACCTTGATTATATTGATTGAGATGTGGTTGTTCTTGACTCACTCTTTGCCTTTCACGTTTCCTCCTTTTGGACTTTCTTTTCTCTCTGGTCTTTTTATATCTTTTCCTTGCGTGTCTTCGTGCCTTTTCCTCTTTCTCTTTATTTTTCTCTTTTTCTTTCTCGTTGTCATCCTTTATCTCAACAGCCTCTTTGTTCTCCTCCTCAATCTCAATTCCCTCATCATATATTTCTCCATCTTCTAGTTCACCATCCTCCCTAAAAGGAAGGAAAATTTTACATTAATGCAAAATTCGATACCATTTTAAATAGAAATATATATATATTTTTCAAATATAGAAAAAAATACAGGGTCAGCCTCTCATACACCCTAAATGTTAGGGGGTTTTTTGGATAAATTTGGCAGAATAATAATTTTATATTTTAATACAATTAAATATACTCATCACCTTCAGGTGGACGAGCAATTGTGTCAAATTTTACTTCACCCCTAAGATTTTGTGCACCAAAAACAGCATGTGACTGTTCTATTTTTGTCTTGAACCCCATCTGTAGCTGCTCTATTTA
This sequence comes from Phalloptychus januarius, assembly GCA_902982915.1. NCBI lineage: Eukaryota > Metazoa > Chordata > Actinopteri > Cyprinodontiformes > Poeciliidae > Phalloptychus > Phalloptychus januarius. Next base: position 12,611,551 of record CADWAE010000131.1, read on the forward strand.
AGGTTTGCAGAGGTTAACTAATTAAAAATAACAAACTGACATATTGTAATAATGAAATTTTTTGAAAACGTGTGATTCACAAGAAGAAGCTATGAAAACTGCAAACTTTAAAAAATAATTATTAACAGCAAAAAAAAATGTGCATGAATATATAAAAATGTTTATTATTATTATTATTATTATTAATTATAATTATTATTATTTGGGTACAGTTTTATATCAGTGTGGGACATATTAAATTTCCTTTCTGGATTTAATGTATTTTCATAACATTTCATCTGTTTTAAAAAATATGATGCAGTTGGGAAAGGACACAAACAGCTTGACATTAGAAAGTTTTGCATGTTTAACCCCGACTTAGATAACAGTTTCCTCTCATATGACTGCAGACAAAATAAAACACTAAAAACTTCAACTTTTTTCAGCAAAAGGCACAAATTTTACTAGATATATAAGTATTTTTAGTTCAATAAAGAAACTATGCACATTTGTTCAGCTAAGTATGTTCACCCTAAAAGCTGGCTGCAAGATCCTAAAAGTCTCCAAAAGCCCTAAAAGTTCATCACGTGTCCTACAGTTGACATAACAACAATCAGAAAGAAGCTGTAGAAGTTTGACACTAAGGTTAGGTGAGCAAGAAGGAAACCTTTGCTCTCCCTAAAAAAAACAACAAAAAAATAAAGACATGTAGGCCAGACTACAGCCACAGAGGAGACTGAATTAATTAATAGAATTATTCAGACACCAGAGCAGAGGACATGTTTGGAATAAACTCCAAACATCATGCAAGGAAGAGAATATCATATCGACTGTGAAGCACAAAGCTGAAAGTGTCATGGTTTGGGGATGTTTTGTTGCAGTAGAACCTGGCCATCAACATACTATGAACTCTACCTTGTATCAGAAGGATAGATTAACTCTATGATTAAATATATTGTTTCCAGAATAATTGTTGCCAAATGAAACCAATTAGATTAGGTCTAATTTTTTATTGTTCAATACTGTGGTATTCCACTCAATTCCATAACAATCTCATAGGGTCGTGCCTAAAACTAAAGAAAATATTGACATTCTTATTTAACTAATAAGCTAATTTTATAGATCATTGATACTTCAGTAATCAAGTAACTAGAACGTGCAATAAATCTTCTGAGCTGAGAACTTTTAGTCAAACTTAGTCTGCAAATTAGTTGCAAATTATTTTGAATCCTATTTTTGATAGACTAAATTGGCACAAAATCGCATATGCATGAGGGTAAGCATTTTCTGCTAAACTAATCATATGCACATGGATGTTCCTTGCTTAAAGTTTCTAAAACAATTCAAAGTTTGCAAAAAATAAAATAAACATTAACAGTACGAGTATAAAGGCCTGGACATCAAAGAAGCAAATGTCAACCTTGCATGAATCGTTTTTGACCAGTTCTACCAGGTGACCGCAAGGGGGAGTGTGTCAGCACGATGGGCGTGGCGCTTACGTCATTAGTTATTTGCATAATACCCTGCAGAAGGCAACAACAGCTCTATGAATCCCAGCAGGATAATAGGACGATGAGGTCTGCTACCTCGCATGGAAATGATAATGAATCATCGGCACGATGATGAAAAATATAGGCCGCTTGCACAGATATGCACCAAAAAGACATGCAAAAAGAAAATTTAGAGGGGGAGGAACCTTGGAAATGTCTGCAATAAACAGCAACACAAGCATGTAGACCCACAGCACTGAATCGCACAGATGAGCGTATTAAGAATTGCATTAAGAATATTACTCGACCTTTCATCCCCTGCAAGCTCAGAGTCTGTCATGTTTTTGTCAAGAACAGGGGCTGGGGGACTGGAAACAAGGCTCACAGAAGCCATTTGGAGAGAAAGAAAAAATAATAAAAATAACGGATATGCTTCTCCTCCCCCGGTAACAAGAGTGAATTATAACACGGTCACTCAAAGGAGACGGTTGGTTTGTGAGAGATGCTGGAAGATTTCAGACTGGAAAAGACTCACGGTGTTACATGTCTCGACAGAGACAGTAAACAGACACTCTCCTCTTTCATTTTCAGTGGCGTTTTAACCCTGTGAGCACAGCTCGACACCCCGCTTTGCTAATGTCCCGTCGGTTGACAGCTGCCACGGTGAAAATAGAGGAGACGGAGGGAGAAACAGACAGGAATGTAAACCATGTTCGCTGGTTTCAGCATCCTCACAGGCTTTCTCAACAAGGGATATCATCACAAAATGGCTTCTGAGTTATGCTGCACATTCCACGACAATGACTCCTCCGCCCATTTATAGTCGGGCCGATCTACCTAACTTGGGAACAGCAACCTTCGTTCAGCGATTGGTCAAAAATGGCACGGGTAGAGAAATCGGCATTTCTGATTGGCTCGTAGAAATGTCGCTCGATTTCAACATGTTCGCTGCAAAATCACCATTAGTGTTTCCATCGCAGCTGTTTACTGCTTAGCTGTTAGCTATACTCATTTAAAAAAAATCCATTAAATGTGTAAAATTCCTACGATGATTGTTTTATGTATCGCCTTATAGGCAACACCGCTTGTCCGTGGCGAAGTCGACCACAAACCTTTGGCTTTGTTGCACCGTAAAAAAGATACGTCGATGTGTGCGCCATATTGTGAGTGGCAAGTTCTATATGGTAAACCAATGCAAGCACAGTTGGAAACTGGATTTTCGAAGTAAAAGAAACATTACTGACTTCATTCAACTATTTTCGATGTGTTGGTTTGTATTAAATAGCATGTGTTCATTTCGGTGTCATCACTGAGACAATCTCGAGAAAATAAAATAACATAATGTGATTAAAATGCACTTAAAAGGAAATTATTTTACCCCTGAAAATGTTAAACCCTTAAATCTTGTTTTTCCAATAATAATAATAATGAAATTATAGTAAATAATAATAATGAGAGATAAAATAAGACTGGTATTAGCACTAAATATTACAAACATAAACATGAATTATTATTATTATTAATATTATTATTGTTGTTATTATTATTATTATTATTATTATTATTATTATTATTATTATTATTATTATTATTATTATTATTAATTCCTACAAGTATTTCAGAAAGTGTGTTTAATTTCACATTTAAGTGGCGAGTTTCTATATGCCACACATCATGCCTTGTAATCCCAAAATTGACCAGTAGGTGTCACAAAAACCTGGGGATTAAAAAGAAGATTACTTATGTAGCGATTCAACACTGATATTCATGCGGGATTTTAATGCTTAACTGAATATAATTAGTTATTTAAGGTATTTTATATGTAGAAAATTACACGAGTCATTCACGCTGCAAAATAATAAAAAAAACCCTGTTCTTCAATTTCACTCTTTGTCATATCAACTTGTAGAAATGATCTTCATTTACTGTAGCTGAAACTTTTTTTCTTCTTAGTGTTAAAGAAATGTCAGAATGAGAAAGTGCATTAAAGTGCCTCGATGGGAGGGATTCTGGCCGCAGCAAACCAATGTATCCAGCAGAGCTCAGAGAGGCTGGCTTAAACTTTGCAAGAGTTCAGGCGGAGAGAAAAGCGCATCTCTGTTTCGGGTACCCGATGAACATCGCCTCAGACAAGACCGGACCTTCCGACTTTGTTTTATGGGGATTTGTTCAAGCACAATAAAAAACGGAAGTCTGACAAACATTTGAAGGGATATCAACTGGACGGCTGGTGTTGCAGAAATGGCTTTGTCTCTCCGAAGCAGGTGTTTGGTTTTGCTGTGCTTAATAGCTGTTCACTGCGGCCATGCAGCTCTTCAGGTAGGAGAAATTTAGTTAGCTTTATGTCTGAAGAATCTGGGTAAACAGTATTGATACAATGCATGTCTGTCAACAACCTCTGATAAGATACACTTCCTTTCCAAATCATACTTTTTGAGTGTTACTTGTAAAGTGGCAAGAAAATGATACGTCCCCCCCACTTTTCCACAAATAGTAATTGGAAAAGTGTGGCACATTCTTCTATTAATCCCTCCGGTCCATACCCTGTACCTTTTGTTACTTCTGCAAATCCTTTGGTATTAATTTATTTGTGCCTTCTGAAAGACATGGATACACTGAGATTATAACTACTCCACTGTAGCTCAAGCTGAATGTTTGGGGTCTTTGTTCGGCCAAAAGACAAAACTCCATCCCAGCCTTCACCTAGGATTACCCTGTATTTTTCTTCATCTACCCACTCCAATCAATTTCCCTGTCCTTGCTGTAGAACCCCACAGCATGATGCTACCATCGCCATGTTTCACCAGTGGGATGGTGTGTTTGAGGAAATGTGAGTTGATTTTCTGCTACACATGGAGCCATAAAACCTAGATTTTTATGATGTTCACTATTGTTCTCTGACAGCCTATGAGGTGTTTACTGAATGACTTTACTGATATTCAGAATACATTACATACACTGTGAAGCATGGTGCTCTGCAGGTTTAATGCTTCTCTCGAACAATGACAAATGAAGATAGACAATAGCCCAAAAATAGATGCATGAATTGATTTATTCACAGATGGGCTCTGTTATTAAGGATGACTTCCTGGCACTTGGTTGAAGAACTTCTTATTTAGAAGGTCTGAATACAAATAAACGTCACACTTTTCAGATTTTTATTTGGAAAATATTTGAAAAAACATTGATTGTTGCTCTTCCACTTCACAATTTTGCCCTAATTTGTTTGGGTCTATAATGTAAGATACTGATAAGACACACTGCACTTTGTTTTGTGGAAGTCACTATATTTATTGTTAAACATATTTCACAAATTATTCTCATATCTTAGTTGTCTTGATAATTTCCTTTTCCTCCTTGCATCAGCTGATGTAAGGAATGTAGGCTGTGTCACTTCTGAGATCATATTTTACAGTTTTCACTTTTGGGAAACTACTTCATACTGTTTGAAAAGAAAAAAAAGAAAAGAAAAAGTTACATCTGGATGTGAATCTTCCCATGTCTTGTCAGCTGGTGGCATTTCCCCTTCGCCTGGAGCAGGTAAAATAAGCACAGGCCAGACTCTGAGCTGCACTTCTAATGTACTGAGACTAATTGCAATTGTACAAAGCCTTCCATATGCTAGCGGAGGAATTTAAGGTATGCTGCAAGGGGAAATTGTCCCAGTGAGCTTGTGATTAACAACCTTACTGAAAGGATTAAAGGCACTTTCTTTGAGGAATTCTATAATGGCATTTTTTCTTCAAAGTGACTGTGGCACCCGTGCTATTTTTGCGCTGGATTATCTAGTGAACATCTACCTTTACCTGTGGTTATGCAAAAAAAAAAAAAGAAAAAATGCAGAGAAACAACATTTTGGACTTAGTTGCCCCTGACATCTGTCAGACATCTTTAGTCCAGCTGTGTCTGCCACTGGGGTTGTGGTAGTGGAAGCGAAACGAGATGAGGAGAGTCAGAAACAGAGATGGTTCAGCTGTGGGGTCTAAAATCAAGCCATTAACCACAACAAAAATATGTCATTAATATGGTTTTAATTAAACGGAAAACAGTTTGTAACCATGGGACCTCTGTTCCATGCTGACATGTTTTTATTACAAATTACATCATCCTTCACATCTGGGTGACGTCGTTTATTCACCACTCATGTTTTGCCACCATTAAACTGAGGTAACCTCTACGCTCATGCCCCCATTGCATTTGGAGATTTTCTTTCCTGCCAAGACTCCTTTTTACTGCTAGCTCGGCTCACAGCCCATCATGTTTTACCAGCAGTCCTGCATGGATAAGCACCAGGTGGTGGGGGTGCTGCGTCAGATGGAGAAGTTCTTGAAAGGCCAGGAAATCCGGTTCACGGAAGGTCTCCGGATCATGAAGTCAAAGCTGGCGTCGCTTCAGAACTCCGTCTCCAAGTTACCTCAAGCTGATCAGTCAGCTGGTGAGTAAAAACTGATCATCATCACGATTATTGTTCGAGGTTCCTCTGTTGACGATAACTTCAAGAAAAGCTGATTTTATTCAGCCCAATGTCCTCGATTAAACTGAATTGTTATTTATGCTAAAATATGTTATGGCATGATTTGTATAAAAGGACAAGAAACACATTCTTAATTTCTTGGTATTTTAAACAGCTGATGTTTGCTGAATCCACCGTTTATTCTTCTGCAACAAGGTTGTCAAAATTATTTTCATTTTGGATCCATATCAAGATCATGAATGTCTTCAAGGGGTTGGTTATTGCATTGATAAAACCTGTTAAGCTGCTAAAATATGAATAAAAAGCTCTCACTGCATACTTCTTGAAATTAAATAATATTGAACATTTTTTCACACTGACATAATTTGGCAGGATACAGATGATAATTGGTTTGATTGATAAAATAACTATTTTTTGAAGGTTCTTTTTATTTGTGCCTGTAGAGTGCAGAAGGCCATATAAAAAGCTATGGCGAGCCAAATGTGGCCCCTGAGCCTTGAGTTTGACTCATATATTCCACATTATACTCGTAATACCCAGCATTTCATTTAACAGATATTTTCAATGGATTTTAAAACAACAATGTGCCAGAAAAGCATCCAAAACATCCAGACAAATTTTCAGAACAGTTCCAATAATCAAGTCATTTACAATGCAGTGCCTTCAAAACTAAAAATTCATTTGAAAATTTTGCAATTTGTCATTTTATGACTGCAATTTTTAATGTATATGATTGGAATCTTGAGAGACCAACAGGAGGCACTGCAGAAATGCTCAGGATAGTATAAATGAGAAAAGCAGCTAAGAGGCCTATAGTAACCCTGAAGGAGCTGCAAAGATTCACAGTTATGGAGGAAAGTCCACAAATCTGACCTGAATTCAAGGAAGAGTGACGACAAGAAAGCCACTGCTGATCACTGCTTATGGAAGAAGTTGCTTTTGCAAAATCAGACCAAAATTTAAATGTTTTACCTGCATATGAAGTGCCATAGTTAGCATAGCATATCAGCCTGAACAATTATGAGGAAACATGCTTGAAGAAAGTAGTGTTAAAATTGTAGCTGTAATTGTAGCAGAAAAATTAGCTATACAAATGCACATCATATTTCTGAGATTAATACAAGAAAAATCTGTTTTTGTAGTTGTTATGTGACCAAAAAGTAAAAAACTTCAAGGGGTGTGGATACTTTTACAAGTTCCTGGATGTGTGTCTGAGGTTTTCACTGAAGGACGGTCAAGTGGAAGAAAGCCCAATACTCCAAAGTATCGGGTTTACAATATTTTTGGAAAAACTCACAAGTTGAACTTGATCTTCAAACGAATTTTCACTCAGTGAGTGACAACAGAAAGCCAGATGAAGCTTTCTGTGCTGTTGTATAATGGAGTCATCCTGCAGTTCAAGACTTTCTCAGTTGCAGAGCTTGGTACTTGACAGGGGAAGTGGATTTGTGGAATTGTGTTGCTTGGCGGCAGACTCCGGGACAAATTTGTTCGTGATGGACCCTCCAGCTTATAACTCTCTGAAGAGTGCTGGACAAGGCAGGAAGATGCTGGCATTTTATAGAGAGCAGTAAGACCTCGATAAAGACTCAGAAACTCCCAAAAAACATATAATTTTTGCATTTATACATTTACAAGTCAACTTTATTTCCCCACGGAACATATTGGACTCAGGAAGGACCTCAGTATTTTAAATACTGAAATTGGATATATGATTAATAATATTTTTCCTGCATTAGAAGTAATAATGTAATGAATATGTTTCCATTTTGAAATCTGAGCATTTTTAGCTCCTGTTAAAGATAAGTGAAGTAGAAAGCCTTGAAACAAATCTTATCACTGTTAATGTTTTGTGAAAAGCTCTTTTGGCCGTAGGACAACACTTAGTCTTCTCCTACACTATTTCACAAGGTTAAAGCACACACAGAGCAAGAGATCCTTGAACTTTCCTCCTTAAAAAAATTTCTCTAGATTATACAGAATCAGGAGTTCATTAACTTTTCTATTCAGCTAATTCCACAATTTTCATATAAAATTTTGGAATTAGACGGCCTTCAAAGAAGATTAATTTTGCGCCTGATGAACCACTTCTGTGTATTTGGCAATAACAATTTTCAGTTTTTCAGCAACACGCCAGTATTTGAAGTGTAAATTTGATTTTGTTTCAAATACATCATGATGCTGTGCACTGTAGCAAGGCTTCGGAGGCCCACAGCATCACAGAACCTCCACCTTACAAAACAGTGGGCATGAGGGGCTTCAAGGAAAACCACCAGCCTGTTAATGAAGAATTCAATCTTACTGTCATCTGTCAAATACCACTGAAATTCCCAGTAGAGTTTTCAAACTCTGTATGTTTTCTTTTGTGATGGTAGACCCCAAAAATGTTTTAGTGGAGGTTAAGGAGAGCATTATTATTAACCCAAATTAATTATTGCAGCGACTGCAGATATGGGTACATTTAGGTGAGTTTTAAATTTATTTTAGTTAGTTTACAACTTACTGAGATCAATATATGTCTGCCTTACTTAAATGATATGATCTACTGTATTTTCCTGTTCTAAAGAGTGCCTATAAAATCTGTTTCATATAATATTTAGACCCCAGGGAACCAGATTGGGGTTCAAGATTCCTCAATACTTTGATTAAATCAGAAAATAATGAATAGAATGTATTAAATTAAATTTATTTTACAAGAATTTGTTAGTCAATAAAGGCGGCACAGGTGGTTTAATAAAAATTAAATTATTTCCTATTTTTTGGTTTTCTTGTAAATAAATTTACTCAAACTGAAAGTAGAATTTTCATAAGTTTTTCAGAGCTTCTACAAATAAAAGTTATCTAATTTTAAGGTTGTTTTCACTTCTTTACTAAAAGCACCAATAAGTGTAGAGTGACAACAGGATTAGTAGTTCTCAAGTAATATGATGTTATGTTTCTGTTTTCGATACATAAACATACAACATGTTCAGAGAAGCGTTTAGCAGGATAAACTTGTCCTGTTGTTGACCTAAAATTATGGTTTGGACTTCACCAACATTTGGATAAAAGTCATCTGGCTAAGTTTTCTTTTTGAAATGACAAAAAAGAAAAAAAAAACACTGCAGCACCTCAACTTGGAGGAAGAATACATAGAATCTGATTAAAGCCAAAAAAATAATAATCTTTTCCAGTAACCAGTGTTACATAATGTGATTATTATTCAACTTTTAAAGCATAATAAATGAAATAAATTCTGACTTTTAGGGCTTCACTGACCTGTAACAGTGGCTGGTCCTGCGCTGGTTGACTGTAAACGAGGCATTTGAACATTTGTTTCCCATGAAGGCTCCGCTCTGCCCATTGACACGTGTATATCCCCGGGCGAAGAATGCCAGAGGATGCTGGGAGGTTTACTCCACATGTGACCCTCCTTCCTCTCCTTCCCCCCACAGCTCCGACCACCTGCCCCTCCCTGGACGCCCCCGCTCATGGAACAAAGTTCGGCTCGAAGCATTTCGTTGGACACGAAGTCCATTTCATTTGTTCGCAGGGGTACCAGCTTGTGGGCTCTTCTACGCGGGTTTGTCGGGACAACGGCACCTGGTCTGGTGTCAGTGCAGTTTGTAAAGGTGAGCAGCAGTTTATGGGAAAAACCACAACTGTAAAAAATGTTTTATTTTACACATTTTGTCAAACTTAAACCACAAACTTCAATGTGTTTTTTTGGGTCTTTTACATGACAGACCAACACAAAGTATGACATAATTGGGGAGTGGAAGGAAAATCTTTCTTTTTTCCAAATGTAAGAATATAAAAATATGTTAAAGTCTAATTATATTTTTATTAAGCAATTAGCTAAAAGTGAGACTGGGGGTGTTGGATGCAGAGGACTCAGCAGCCACCATTATATTAACCAAACTTTCATAAATTGATGTCATTCTAATGTCCTTTATAAGTACAGTAAAGCTGCTTTTGATTGCCCATATCTCACATGTCCTCATTTCCCCCATAAAACGTGGCAAGCATAAGTAAAGCCTGGTGGCCCGCCAGGCTTATAATATGCTGGAGGAAACACTGCTAATATATGACTAAAATCTACCAAAACTCCCGAAAAAAATTATTTTACAGTCTAGTGTCTTGAGGTGCCAATTCAACATTATACAGCATCTTGCCTCCAGTTTCAAAACCATCTGTAAGTGACAATTCATTCATTTATAAGGTGCTGAGAGAAACTTCAGCTCAAAAATCAAACAGCTGTTAAGAGAGAGTAAAAGATAGAGCTTCTGAGTGACTGCAGTTCCTTGGTGAACTGAATGAAGCTCTTGTTAAATTGGGATTAAATGTCTCTGAACACAGAATAACACCTGCACTGCATTCCATTGTGGGGTGCCTTCCCCTGTTTCTCTTCTTCATTACCATCAGAGCCTGGGCTACTGTAAGACAAACCACCAGCTCCCCTTTCATGTTTCTCCAGTTCTTTGTCAGCTCTCCATAGATGGGGTCAGGGCCAACCATTATAACCAGCCCAGTCTGATAGCGCAGAAATATGCCAGGCATGCTATTGATAGTCATTTCAGCCTGAAGTGATGGCGAGCTTTCCAAAAATATTCAAAGTAGCACACTCAGCCAAAGTTGAACATGGATTTATTGACTTTTCTGGCTAAAGCTACACAATGGGGCTCGACTCTGCATAAGCAAAGGATTCCTGCTCGGCAAAAGAGGACCATGTTTGCTCATTCTCCAAAAAAGCAATGACAGGAGGTGAAAAACCTGAATACTAAAAGCAGTTTAAAAATATCTAAGTGTGGCTTGTTTTTTCATGACATGGTCCAGTGGTACCAGTGGTAACCACTGGAGAAGTCAAATAAAAAATAAAGGAACTACTTGCCATTTGGTTTATAGCTTAAAGTGTAGAAGCTGCTTTGTTCTCCATCTACTCAGTTCTGAGAGCCAACAAGAGGAAAAAAAATTATAAGGCTTAAAGTATTATGTCACCACTTTTTTTGTGCATAGGTAACAGTGAGAAGAATAAGTGTTGTTGTGTGTTAGAGTATGGCTTCAATCATCCCAGAGGAGAGAGCCTGCTGCATTTCAGCTGCTGAAGTAGAGGTCTATGACAAATCAGAGGTTTTGAAACATTGAATAAAATGTATCAAATCAATGAATCCATTTTCAATACATTCCTAATTCTTGTGGGTTTTAAGCAGTGGTGGTTCCTATCTTTAGTACTGCTGAAGATAAGTGTGAAGGGATGCATGTCCACAAAGGGCCTGTAAAAAGGAGGCTTCTTGTGTGCATTTTTTAGTGAAATTATGTTTTGTTTCTTTTTCATGTGCAGATATAAGCGAGTGTGCAAGTAACCCCTGCCAGAATGGAGGTACGTGTGTGGAAGGTGTCAACCAGTACAAATGCACCTGCCCCCAGCACTGGAGCGGCTCTCACTGCCAGCACCAAACCCAGACCGGTCAGTAACCAGATGTTGCTCGGTTTATTTGCAGCTGCATGTCTGCAAATTCGATCCTGCTTTTTAACCATGTCCCCTCCCTGACACAGCGCCGCCCGAGTGGAGCGTTATGGACGATCCAGCGTTCAGTCGGCGACCTCGCTGCGCCCAAGTCAACCAAGCCCAGCACTGCAGCTGTGACGCAGGCTTCCACATGAGTGGCACGTCTGACAACAGTATCTGTCAGGGTGAGCTGTAATTATGCGCTAAATTAATTAATCCCTGTGGGGAAATTCTCCTTCGGTGAGTCGTTCCCTTAGGGATGCGAGGTCAGCCGCAGAGCAGCTCCCTGTGGCTGCATGGTTGGCTGCAACTAGCAGATGTTGCGCAGACTTTACAACAGAAAAATATCACTGAAGGCTCAATGTTTTTCCTCCTTTGGCTGCAACAGGGAGAGTAATGTGTGAAGCTGGTCTGTGGCAAACAAAATAATCCTCTTGAACGGCCAAAAGCTGATTAGCAGACATTTAGGTCAGAGTTTAGTTGTTTATGTTTTTACATCTTGAGTAACATTGTGAAAGCGGAGGGATTTAGCTGAAAAGAATCAAAGTAACTTTAATGACTGTTTCTCTGCAGACGTTAACGAATGCGAAGTGTATCGGTTGGACCAAGGAGGGAAACTGTGCGTCCACGAGTGTGTGAACGTCCCCGGCTCATACCACTGTTCCTGTCCCAGCGGTTACAAGTTACTTCCAGATGGGCGGAGCTGTGAAGGTGAGTGACAGGGTGGAGCTGAGGACAAAGGCTCATTGACGGGGTTTTGGCTGCAGACCCGTGGAGATGTATGCATGTCCACCAAGTGTGATATCTGTGTTTTAGTAAGACAAGAAGTCATCAACAGGAGAGATTTTCTGCTTCCCGCAAAGGTGTCTGCCTCAGGCCTCGCTCCGGCTTTTATATTTCAATTCTGAAGGTAATGGTGCCTCACAGCTGGAAAATATGACCTCACGCTTTTTCCTTGAGAAGGCCGTTCAATGGAGACTAAACTTAAAAACCCAAATAGCGTGCAGCACTCCGGCCCATCCCAAAGTCCACACTGTGGTAACCATGAATCAGGGAGTCGGTCTTTTGCCACCTCTGTGTTGTCTCTTCCAGATGTGGACGAGTGTTTGAGCCAAAAGCATAACTGCAGCAGAGGGACATCTTGCATCAACACTGGGGGAGGCTTTCGTTGTGTCAACCCCGAGTGTCCCCGTTCCCATGGCAACATCAGCTACGTCAAGACATCTCCTTTGTAAGTGGGCACAACCCAAAGAGGATGACTTGTTTTATTGTGTGGTTTCTTTTTTTAGTCAAAGCTGCTTAAACGAATAATAAAGCTTTACATAAAGTTGAAACCAGATATTTACATACACTGAATAAGAAAAAAGACATTTAACCCTTTATGTCCTAAATTTAAAATCTCCGCCTGGATATTTTTGCTTATTCTAATTGTACGCACTTCTTTTAATGTCCTGTGAGTAAATACATTTGCTCATTTATTGATAATAACTTAAACTTTCAATATCTAGCAAGTTATTTTCGCAATTAGAAGAGTGCCCCTCTGATTTGTTCAAACTTTTTTATTACTGAAATGATCTAAGTATTTTCCGTAAGTGGACACATTTTGTCTTGTCGTTTTGTGCTGCAGTCAGTGTGAGAGGAACCCCTGCCCCATGGACAGCCGCTCCTGCCATCTGGCTCCTAAGACCGTGTCCTTCCACTACCTGTCGCTGCCCTCCACGCTGCAGACCCCCGCCACACTGTTCCGCATGGCGACTGCAGCCGCCCCCGGCCGCACCGGCCCAGACAGCCTGCGCTTCGGCATAGCAGGGGGGAACTCCAGAGGCATTTTTGTCATGCAGCGCTCAGACAGGCAGACCGGTGAGCTGATTCTGGTGCAGCAGCTCCGCGGGCCTCAGGAGGTCAGCGTGGACGTGGAGATGTCCGAGTACGCCGACCGCAGCTTTCAGGCCAAGCATGTGGCGAGGGTCCACGTTCTGGTTTCGCCGTACAGTTTCTGAACCTGGAGGAGATGAAGAGCTCAGACTGAAACCTGTACAGGAACAAGGAAGAGTGCAAACAGGCCACTGGGGGGAAAGAGAAAATGTTGCAGATTTCTATCCAGCATGGTTTAAGAACGATTCCAGGGTCTTAAACAGTGCTGTTTAAATGCATACATTTCTCCTTACGTTCAAAAGGTAATTTGAGCCGATACAAAATGCAGTTCTAAAGTAAACATTTCATTTATTAAAGGGGAAAAAGCTACCACCACCTGCCTAGCTCTATGTGCAGTAAAAGCATTTCTAAGGGATTGGTATATTCACAAATGGAGAAAATATGTAACTGAGTGAACCTTTTAAAAACTATACTTGGAGAGCAATAGACACTCAAGTATCCATTAGTAGTAGACTGGGTAAAACAAGGCATCCTGTGGGATGTTCCCACAGTTCCCACAAAGCCAAAAATACTACTCACATTTGTTTAAAATAATCCATTTTGATGATCACCTAGACATTTACGAAAATTTGGGATACACCTTTAAATCGGCCCCGATATCCGTAATTTTGGGAGATCAGTGATCAGCTGATATTTAAATGAGAAACAGATCTTATCCACCAATCTTATCTACCTTGACGAAGATACTGTCCCCCGTCACTCTGCTGTGAGAGAGACCGTTGCCAGTTTAGGGGCTTTTGTTGCTACAGTTAGCAACTTTCTAGGCACAAAAGATTGTAACAGCCAAAATCAGAAACAGCAGGTAAGACTTTCTAAGGATTGTGATCAATGATCTGCCAGAAAACTGCAACCGGTGCACCTCTAATGAAAATACTTGGTGCACTGCTGAAACAAAACTGGAACTTTTTGCGCATCCTGATACATTTGCCGTAAAACAAAAACAGCTTTTTGGAAAAGAAAAAGCCATCAAGCTGAAAGACATATTGGTGGTTGTGTGATGTTCTGGGCTGCTCTGCTGCTGCAGGACCTGAATGACTTAGTTCAATTAATTGAACCATAAATTCTGCTCTCAACCTGCAGCAAGTAAAAGATGTGGTGGAATGACTTTGAAAAGGTCAATTTATGCTGGAAAACCCTGCAATGTGGCTGAAGAAGAAAATATTCTGCCAAAGAAAAATCTCATTGCTTGTCATCACAAACCTTTGATCCCCAACATTGGCACAGCTAGTTATTAGGTTCAGGGATGCAATTACTTTTTCAAGCACGGCCAGCCTGGTTTGGATGGCTTTTTTCCTGTGATGAATGAAAAAACTGCATTTTGTTTTGCCAAATGCAAGATATTTTTTCACAGCACTGTAGTTTATGAAGTCTGGTTCAGAAAAAGCATTACATCTGTATGACAGCGGCCCTCAAATCCAGGTCTCGAGGGCCGCCAGTGTGCTGCAACCTTTAAATGCATCTCTGCTTCAAAACAAACCTGACTCAAATAATGATGTGATCAGCATCAGGATGAACTTACTGTATACTGAGGAAGAGATTCAGCCATTTGATTCCGGGGCCACAATGAAAAAAAAAAAAAACAGTTGATCCAACTTTAAAAAACTTGAGTTAATTTATTGCAAGTAATCAAATTAAATTTATTCAAGTAAATATATTAAGTTGTCACATTGAACAAACTTAAATAAGGACACTTTGACTAGCTTAATTCGATTGCATGTAGCAAATAAACTCATTTTTTAAAAGTCCCCTGGTGTAGGATCTCATACAGGGGCCTCATAAACATCCCGACATGGCATTAATGCTTTTGTGGCTCTAATTTATTGGAAATATTGTTGCTGGATTTCGAAGTGTAACATATTATGTGCAAATCATATCATATACTGTATATTTGTGATTTTGATTTCGTTTTGTACAAGCTTGCATTCATGTTTTGCCAACAGCTGCTGCAGCATTTATCTCTCTGTCATATTCTGTATGTTATGCAGAAATACTTAAATTTTTTCACAATGCAGTTGGATTTGGCGCATTTACTGACATACTTTCTGGTCATTTTAAATAACTCCAACATTACTGCAATAAAGCCAGTCCAAGGTTTCAGAATGCATTAACAGAGCCTTTCTTGATGCTAGACAGTGGGCTATTAAATGTCCTCTCGGCTGTATTTATTTAATTCAGCTACCACTGGGGAGTGAATTTTAATGAGTGAAAAGCAAATCTCTGTATAGCTGATAGATGAAGGCTGGATGGCTGCAAAAGCTTTTCTTGATGAAAGGATGAAAGACTAGAGAAGAATGTGTGTTCAATAATCTAACCCATGAAGGAAAAACTCCTTGGCGATGCAAGTCAAAGCTCTTCCCAAATGTCTTGGAAGGGGAAAAGACGACTCTCACAGTATTTTTATTTGACATAAGTATAAGGAACACCAACTGTCACATCTTAAAAACATATCTCACTGCGTATTTTTGTCGGGGAGGCAGAAAATGGGCTAATGCTCACCACATGTGTCGTCCTCCTCGCGTGTCTCCATCCAGGGGTTTACGTAGCAATAAAAGAGGCCGAGAGCCGCATGCTTTCAGAAAATCAAAACACGTGTCCCAAAGATACACTCTGCTCCTAAAATGACTACGTGCCTTAGTGGCAGGGATGACCATTTCTGCTGTTTCAGAGACTTAAGTTCACGTTTTTAGTTGAAAGGACCTTACAACTGGAGTGCAGTGAGATCCTCACGGGACATTAAAATAATATTTGAAAATCCTCGTTTTCACATTTTATCACATTAGATTTGGACATTCACTGTTTGTTTTTTTCTAAAATATTTGAAAGAAAACGCAGCTTGGGAAGCTAAAGCTTTGTATAACACTAAATCGCATGTTTGCAAAGCAGTCAATCCTGAAGCGCCATTCATTTTCCTTGGCAGTGATTGGCTGTAGCTCAATATAAGTTTGACTGGTCATGCAAAGGTTTCAAGTATGCGATTTAATTCAAATTAAGGTATATTTGATGTTTGAACAATTAAAATATCCAGTTATTTTTAGAAGAGGTCTCATATATTTGTGGATTTAAGCTATTTGCTCAAAAAACTTGCAGATGTAATGGTGCGTATCAGTTGTACTCGGAAATTCTGACTTCACAGTATTTGTTGTTGACTTTGATCATGGCAACATGCAGCACATTTCACTTTCTGCATCTTTGCTTGGACATTGAAGGTCTTATTTGGTTTTTGAGAGTTACAGTTTCGGTAAAATGGTTTGAATATTGGCCGAAATCAGATGTTCCAGCAGAAGAATGATCCCAAACATACATTCTAACTGGTTCTGGAAGAGAAAATGTGGGATAATCTTATTAAGCTCAAAAAGCTTTCCCAAAAGCCGTGACCTCAACCCTTGGACAAATCTCAAAAGCTGGGTTCATACCAACAAACCAGCCAATATAAGTGAGCTTTGCAATCTCTCCTAAGAAGTTGAGCCAGAATTATGAATGAAGTTTGTTGGTGGCAACAAAAAAATGTGGTGATGTGTTAAACCAAATAATAGTGGGTGGGTTTAATAGTACAAGTTCACAAGAAAAATTGAACAAATACCTTAATAAAAACTAACAAAAAAGAGATTGTCAAGTCCCTTTTGAGAGTGTGGAAACGTATCAAAATTATAACCATTATCTTAAAGAGTAAATCAACCTGGTTTTTTTTTGCTGATAAACTATCCACAAAGGGTATTTAGGATTCTATCTTTATGTTTCTGTGAATATTTTGGTAATTTTGATTTAAACTTGTTTAGTTCCCTGTTATTTTGCTGAAAACAGTCTGAGCCTGCTTCGGTCAAGCAGTGCCTAACCAGTTGAATTCTCCTATTTGTTTAAAATGGTACAACAATCAGTGAAATAGATGATGAAGCTTGCTCCAGAGTTCAAATCATATTTATTGAGTGCATTGTACAGTTTGGAAAAAAAAGAAAAAGGAAAACCTCGATATTGCAGGGTTGAACTGCAATATTTCAGGTTAATTTCAGACAGGAAAACGACAAAAAAAGATGAGTTCTCTTATCCAAACACTTCCCACTTGTGGAATCATGAAAGAAGAAAAAAAAACAGAACTGAGCCAAAAGCCACCTATACAAATAATCCGAGGACATCTGCAGGTGCCTGCAGTTTTAAATAACAGGATAATTTGCCACCATCAGCACAAATATTTCCAGGTTTCCAACCAATCCCAAAAAGAAAAAAAATGCAATGAGGACATTATAAACCCATTCAAGTGGTTAGCTAGTGCTGACCACATTACTCATAATGTGTGCCGACGTCGCCAAAACAAACATAACGAGCTCTGCTGTTAGATTTAGACTACATGCAGACGAAAATAAAAATCAGGCAGGTCTTTTGAAAAGAAAGTTAAAAAGATTAAGACTGAGACAACATGTCTGTTACTAAGGTTTCTGTGAATGCAATAATTGTGTCAGTAATTAACACAAACACTGCAAAGAAAAAAACTGCAGACTGAAAAATATTTTAGGACACTGCAGAGCTTGTGGAAGCACACATCGTAAACACACGTTACAGTAAACATGGGAAAACACAAACAATAAACGCATAAGTACACTTGAAACACAAATAAATAATGAAAAATCACTAAACTTTGCATTAACAGACATACAGCATATTGTTCCACATCTCATGCTCCCACCCACACAGTAGTTTCAAAACATTAACTCTAATTCTAGACGTCTCAACTAACCCAGCTACAATTACATTTTTACAAATCCTTAATGTCTCTTCTTTCCCACACATACATTCACTAACCCTCGGGATGTTGAGTCGGCTCAATCTGAGACACAAAACAATACTGTTGTTCTCAGAAATCCACCAAACGAATAAAAGACGGACATGTAGGCACAGCTTTGATCCTGAAAGTGCATAAGAGGAAAAGATCTATGCATAATTACCATGTTGCAGTTTACAAAGTCGTTTTTACGCCTAGTAAAAACAGGATGCTCAAGACGCTCCTGATTTATGCTAAACTGATTCCCCCAACATCGGCAAGTTTTAATATAAACCAAAATCTTGATTTGATGTTCAATATTGATTATAGTGTAGTTAAAATATGTCTTGTAGCTATAAAATTAACTTCCATTTATAATTTTTTTAAACGTTTATTGTGGGAATAAAAGGCTTTCAGATATTTTGAAGAGTTAAGTCCTATCATCCTATCATATATTTGAGAGTATGCCTATCCACAAGGCTCACTCCAGTAAAATACATTTATAGTGTACAACAGAAATAAATATATAACAGGAAATACTCTCTTTGGAAAGCTCAAAATTTATGGAAAAAAATCTGAAAAAGTTAATCTTTTGGTCTATAAAAAGACAAGAAATGTTTCAATTCTGATAAACAAGGTAAGAAAAACATGGAAAGTAGCAACAGCTTCCACTAAAAACTGCGTCGCCTACACAACTCTGTGAGGTAGCAGCTACTTAGGAGGATGCCTTGAAAAAAACAAGAAAAGAATAAAAGAAACAAAATAATGGCACTCCACCACTGTCCACTAGAAAAATCCTGGTGGAAACTGCCTCAGTGTCAGGAGCAGCTGCTGTGTTTCTCCATCAGCAGGAGGTTTTCTGCATCACTCCAGCTTCGACATCTCATACTTTGTCGTCATTATTTCCTGGAAAATAAAATGCAGCAATAATTTTTATAACTCGTTTTCTTTGATTTTCTTTGATTGTAACTATTTAAACCAATCATATGAGGCTCACAACCCAAACTGATCAAGTAGAAATGCGGTACTTTCTGCAGATTAAATAGTAATCATAAGTGGGGTGAGTTTAGTTGTGCGTCTCGTTTTATGGTTTCAATCTTTTGAAAAGTTTTTCATACCTCATCAGAGTCGAGCAGGACTGGAAGGGCTCTGTGGGGATGAAACGAGAAGCACACTGTTACAATCACACATGCCTTAAATTTAAAAATAAATTTAGAAGAAGAGAATAATTCACTGCGCTTCTAAGGATGCTTACACATCAGTAAGAGAGCTTGGAATGTTGTCCTCCACCCACTTCAAGTCTTCATCCTGCACAAGTAAGAAAAACAAAGAATCAGAGCAAATACTGCCACCTGCTGATACGACACACACTAAAAGATTTTTATTCTAAACTTTGCTTCTATTTTATGATGTTATCCTTGATGGAAGATGCTCAATAAACAAAATGAACGCTGCAGCATCACTCACTGGGTTTGTTTCTGAAGGCTTCGCCGTGCCGTTTGTCTCAGCCTTGGCTGATCTCAACTTTATGCCATCAGCTACAATTTTAGTGGAGAAATCTATCAACAAATGTTTGCACGCCTTTCAGATAAAGCTGCTGCGATAAAACCGTACCGATGTTTGAAGACGCGACGAACTCCTCAATCTCCTCATCTTCGGAGTCATCAATGAGAGGCGTGAACGCATACCTGTTGGCAAAGGAGTAATAATTAATGCACAGGATAGATTAGTTAAGGGAGGCTTAACAACCTGCCTGAACTGCTTCTTACCTTTGGTTGTTTGCGGACGGCCGCCATAAAAACATTATGACGAGCAGAACGAAGGAGAACAAGAATCTCCAGAAAGCGTCCTCAACCCAAACCTCAATCCAGTCCTAAAAAGTTAAATATAGAGATTTAACTAAGGACTAAAGAAATGGGCAAAAGCCACAGCGGTACATCTGGGAAAAAAAACAAAGTATGCTTACAGACTGGCAATCTGCTAAGTGCAGCTTTTTAGCAGACCAAGCCATAAAGATGATAGAGGCTGGAAGGGAGAGGCGATGGTGAGAAACTGCATCGTGTGATTTTTGTTTTTCATTTAAGAAATGTACTCAAAGGTTATTTTTTTTCTGAAAACAAACCTGGTTGGCATGGTAATTTTGCTTTATTACAGCTGTATAACGACAGGTGTGGCACTTACCAATGACAGCAAATATTAGTGTGTTTGTGAAGTGCCTGTAGAGCGACAGCTTCACAGGGTTTCTCCTCAGCTTCAGAGTCTTGATGGTTTGGGCTAAGCTGACAAAGATGTGGCAGCGGTAGTCAAGGGAAACAAACAACTGGCATCACATGGAAACCAAAGTCTACGGGTTCGTTTGATTTATTTACTGCAGCTGAGAATAAACTGTTGAGCTCACCATTAGCAAGTTATATTTGTTCGGCAGCCACACTGCTGTTTCAGATCATGAGTGCTGAGAAACGTCTGATTTTGTAGATATGTTTTTTTTATATAGATTATTATTATTATTACTCGGGATTCTCACCCTTTACAGGTCGGTATTCAGAGATTTTTTTTACAGAACGTGACTCAAAATGACTCTTGGACAATTTACAAATTGATTCAAAAGAAAAAGCAGCTTCTGAGGCAGAAATACCTACTGACAATGCTACTTGACATGCTATAGGCCTACAGAGCCTTATTCAGCACTGATTTCCTGGAAGTTACATAATTCACAGGTGACAAAAATAATGTTTTTCTTTTATGTCCGAGTCATAAATCCAACTTTGTTGCGGGTTAACAAATGTATTTTAGTGCCTATATGTCAGCTTAAATTTAGAAAGTTTAGTTTTTTCTAAAAATTGAAAACCTTAAGTTAAAGCTTGAATGCCGTCTGTGCAATCATTCATCGTAAAACAAGTTAGTCAGATTCTCAGCAGTTCAGTCTGACATCCAAATGCTCTGTTTGTACAACACAAACCAGACTAAATACAGGAAAATGTCATTACGCCGGAAAGGGTCAGAGGAGAACAGTTGAATCATTAACAGAAAAAAAAACAAGCAGGTACAAAAAAATCAATGATTAATGTGGATGATTTCCTCTCAGATGCAGGATAACTTGGAAACTATACTTAAATTATGTTACAATTCACCAATGTAAGGTTTGAGGAGCAGAAGGGAAAGGTTGCAGGAGCACAAAAGGATATCCACCAACATAAAGAAGAATCAAGCAGAGCCAGGGGAATGTTGGCCAACAGGGCCAAGTCAGAGTCTTTTGTCTGGAGGGGAATCAGAGTGCAAAGGACACAAAAAAGGAGAGAAAGATGAGGGGAAAAACCTCAGATTGGATGCGAGATAAGAAAAGCAACACAGCAACCACCCACAGCAAACATATGACTATTTACCCAAATGGAAATAAAAGAAACAAATCATCAATTCCAAAAAGGAAGAATATCCAAAATCCACTGGCTCAGAGCATGAGAACTTCATGTTTCATTAACCGCTGATTATTGCAGCTGATGAGTTTACTGGAAGGATATGAACCAGATGGCGCAGGAGTCAAACACAGCCAGAACAATGGCTGTGATGAGAGCGGGGCCATTGTCTCGACCCTTCAGTATGAATCCCAAAAATATTGAGAAAAACAGATTATGATTTCACGCTGAAGTCTGAACATGAACAATAATAGTTTATTTGGAAACAACTTCTATAAAAAACTTGATTTTCTTTCCCCCTCAGTTTTGTATCGTACATATTATTCCCAAATTAAAGACGGTGAGAGTTCAACTCACCCCTGTGATCCTCAAGACACCTTCAATGCTAGCAAACGCGAAGTAGAGGATGCCGAGTCCCACCACCCTGTGCATCACGGTTCCGAGCCGCGGCCTAAAGCAAACAACAAAAACTTAAGGTAAACGCTTAATATCTCATAAACAAAAGAAATGTCTGACTGCGTTACAGAACATGAGATACTTTATGATGCCGTATCCCAGGCTGACGATGATGACGAGAAGTCGCGCCAAAGTCCTCTTGAGAGCGGATAGCAACTCTGCAAAGATCAACAAGCCAGGAGCTGCAGAAATGGAAAAAAATAACAGAAATGGACATTTCAAAATTTGCTTCATGGTTCTAAATGTGTATTTTGCATTTTTTGTAACGTGTTCAGTGTTGTTAATATGCCTTATTTCTGTTCCTTTATTGTTCCCTGAAAGAATCAACCAGGGCATTTGAAAGGGGATATACAAAAACACATTTTGTGTTTGGAAATCAAATTTATCACACAAATTTTATACATTTTTTGAAGGACGCTGATAATTGTTTCAAATAAAGTCAGATTGTGTAGTCATCTATAGTAGGGCTGTTGTAAAAGAATATTTTAGTAATCGAGTACTAGTAATATTTTTACGATTATTCGAGGAATCGGACATCTCACGCTCTCTCTTTCTCGCCCATAAACCGAGACGACGCGATTCCGACACAACAAAAGCTGTCGTAATCCACAAACTGCACCGCAACAATCCTTCTTTCTCCCCAAAACGCAGCGCAATTCCACACCATGCTGCTAGCACTTCACAACAACTCATAGGCAGAAGTAAGAGCGCTGCCCACCACAAATAATCATCCGGCCAGAACACGGTGCGCTACATAATAAAACATAAGTCAACGAAGCTTCGAGCAAATAAATTTTCCTCGAGAAATTTTAATAATCGAGGTCCTCGAATCATTCGAGGAATCGTTTCAGCTTTAATCTGCAGACACTCACAGGCATAGCCGACGACATTGGTGTTCTCATATTCGGCACAGAAGAGCGCCTTCTCCATCATGCCGAGGAAAATGACTCCAGCTATCCAGAACTGGATCCTCAGCAGATCCTTCCAGTAGCAGGCTGCCCAGACGAACCACAGCAAGGCGTACAGGATGTACACGACGCACATCACCATGTAGAACTGCAAACGGAAAGATGTTGGTCAACAATCACATCACATATGAAAGCAGTTTTTCTCCATTTATTAGAAATTTCTCTAGACATTCTCCACTAATGTCTTGAGACGGTTCTTTCCTTGTATTTTGCTTTCCGGTTTAGATCTTGTAAGCTGCACCTCACTCTAACATCCAAAATCTCATAGATGTACTGTTCAATTGACAGATTCAAATGTACTTACAAAGAGACAGATTTAACTTTTGCAGCAATGTGGGAATTAAAAATAATCTTAAAAAGAAAATGAAAATGTGTCTGGCACAAGTTGCGAAACTGACTCCTAGAGTTTTGTACTTACGATCATGAGCGGCCACTCTGTGATAGAAATGTAGCCGTGTTTCCCTCTCATCACCACGTTAACTGGAAACAACAACATCCAAGCATCACATAAACTCTGTAGAAATTATATTAAGGACCATATGGAGCTCATAAAAAGCTGATTTCCAAACCAGCTTTTTATGGTGAAACATCTCACCTGTTAATTTCCAGCCAGCCTCCTTTATATCAGGATTGACCTTAACCACCAGGAGGTAAGGCCCATTCCTCCATGTGGTGGCTATGACGTTCTCTTTGGTGCTCTCAGTTTTGTACTCATCTGAAATCCAGTTAAGGTCACTTTTTCCCTGCAAAGTTTCATAAGTAATGCAGAAGTGATACATTTCATTTTTGGGCAGATTTAACTGTAAGGAACCAAAAATAGCACAGATGATAAACTTAACTGATCTGATTCTATAGCACTGATTATAATTTGCAGGGTTCCTGATTGTTTTTCTGTACATTCTCTGACTTATAATAAATCTAAATGTCCATTATTAAATTTACTGCTGACATTTCTTCTTTAAAACCAAATATATGGGAGTCAATAATTCCTTCATGTTGATAAAAAAATTACTAGTTCTGCTGGCAATTTTTTTTCCTCTTATAACATGGGAAAAATATTTTGTTATAAGCGAAATAATATCATTTGTCAATACTAAAGAATTATTGACTTAAAACCTCATATATTTTGCAGGAAAGTTAGTTGTAAGTTACTTTTGTCTTATTTCTAGTGCAAACTAATGTTTGCACTAGAAATTAGACAAAAATACTTGGTAAGATTTTGTTTTTTTGTAGTGAAAAAGAAAGATTTTCCCATCCAGATCCAGATTTGGAATAATATTACATTACAGTTTTTTAGACTGTGCAGGCATTCTTAATCTTAACCTTTAGTTTTGATGCCTTTATATAAAGTAAGGAGTGAAAAAAATTGAAGTTTTCTTACTGGTTCTTCATTCCCGTCTGATGGAATAACAGTCCGTGGTTCTGCCTTAGCTTTCTGAGAAGCAGAGAAAAGATGCTGGGTGATGAGAAAAGTCAAGCTGTTAAATGTGTCGATATTTAATGCTGAAGAACCAACGTAGCAAACCTACGCGGAGCCCAGGGAAGACGCGCAGGTCGCTGCTACACCTAATTGCACTGTGTTTGTGTTCTATGTACTCGCCCGGTGCGTTGGGTTTCGGGTCCAGGCTCTCCCCTCGGCTCTGCTGCGTCCTATCGTACGTCTCCTAGAATCACAACCAAACATTTAGCCGTAAAGGTCTAAATTAAAAAATTAACTAATGATGGCTTGGAAGAACTGTACTTACTTCAATATTATTGTATTCATTATAGCAGGGGTGGTATTTTAAAAGCCACTGGATTGTGAAATTCACCTGCTTGGGACAACTAAAAGACACAACTGAGAAATGAAGATACTTTTTAATCGAGGAAACAAAAATGGCGACATTGTAGCTTAAGGTTAGGATGAAAAGAAATTCAGCTGTTTGGACATTTTTCAGAACGTCGTGGTGTGGAAACTAGAAGAAGCACTGAATTTCACTCTTATAGAGACATTGTTTTGTTGGTCACACTGACAAAATTTTGCTGGAAGAGAAATCGTCCCAGAAATTGTTGGGATGCAATATAATACTCTTGTTTTGAAACAATTTTCAAATAATACAATGATAAATGCATACTATTTCAAGTACACTCTCAGTACAACCCAAACAAGCATGGAAATGGAAATGATTTACATGATTTTTGATTTATCAAGTGACAGGCATACAAGAAAGAGCAATATCAGCGTGTGCAATAAAGATTGTACTTAAAGATCTTACCTTTAAGTACAACATCTGTCTCTGTAAACATGGCTTTCTTTAATATGATCAGTTTTGAGCCCTGCGCAAAAGCAAATAAAGCATGTGAGCAAAAACACTTGAGGGCAGTAAAAGGTTGAATTAGGCTTGAAAGAGAAGCTAATTTAAATTAAAAACAGACTACAAGAGATGATCAGGATGTAAACGGCAAACTTCACTCTAGTTCATATGGTTCAGCTAGTCTTGCTCTGATGGGGTGATCATATAAAGTATATTGAAGGGAAATGTAAAATAGTTACAAATATAATGAGGTGTTTAACAGGATTCGATTGGGACACAGATAAAATTAATTTAGAAAAGATATATGTTGCCTTGATCAGATCAGAGTTGGATTATGGATAACTTTACATTTGATAGGTAAAAATCCAACAGGTATTTGTGAGCGTGGCAGGGATATGGAAATAGTAGAACATGTAATAATTCATTGTGAAAAATATACAGTAAATAGAGAGAAGCTAAAACAATAAATTAAGAAATATTATATAGAAACATTCAAATTAATAAGATATTAATTAAACATAAAATAAATAAAGCAGTTATTTAATACATTTTTGACAGAAACAGGATTATATATGTATATATTATATATTAAAGGGAGGTACTCTGGTCCACACTCCAGCATAATAGATGGCAATAATACATCTTAACACTAGATGTCACCTGCCAGTAAAAATCAGATAGAAGAAGAAGACTTAGAGCTCAATTAATATTGCAACTAAAGTAGAGGAAACTGGATCTTCTCAGATCTCTACTTGAATTATTGATCAAGTTGTTTTCCAAGGGCAAACTCCAGGAATTGTGGTAAGAAATAAGATAAGAATCAGCTTGAAGTGTTACAATTACAAGAGTTTTTATAGAAAAAAAAAGCCATAATGTTATATTATAACCCAAACAATTACAGATACGTGGGAAAAAAGGGGGAATTAATAACTTTAGGGTTCATTACAATAAATGGTTAAACAAGTTATGTTCAACTAGAGCTAAATGGAGCTAGTTAGCCCTCAGCTACTCATAGATTGTTTCCTAGCATTTAGGCTAAAGGCTGGGAAACTGGAAACTGTCTGCCTTTTACTTAAATTTTTATTAATACAGCAAAAAAGAGCATAACACCATAAGGTTAAATCGACACTCAAAATGAATGGTTTCTATCACCAGCACACACTAAGCTCAATACAAGTTAAAATCTATAGCCTAATGCAACTAGCGTTAGCTTGAGGTGCTGCAGTTATCTACTGTCTCCGGCTAATACTTACATTAACAACCGTAATTTTCCATAGCCCTGTTTCTGGTGCCGCGACTGTTTCATTGACAGTACCGAGTAAAACTGCAAGAAACACCGTCCACGGATAAATAACTCCCAGGCTCGGGCAGCTCCACGTCCTCGTCCTGACAGTAGCTGCCATGTTTGCTCATGACCTTTCCGGTACTGGCCTCTAGGAGGCGCCCTGAACGCAGCACACAACTGAGGTAAGTGACCTGACCACAGCAAGTCAAATAATACATGTTTAACACATTGTTTATATATTTCAAAGCTTTCTAACGAACCTTAAGCAATTAAAAAAAGCTTAAATTATATTTTTTCTGATTCTTAAGTCTGATTCTTGGACAAAAATGTCAAAAGAAGTAGTTCTTTATGTCTAGCTAGATTTATTTACTAATTTCTTAAATTTTTTAGAATTAAATTGTAAATGTTCAAATTCAATGTTTGTCATGCCCTACAGATTAGCACATAATCTGGAGAATTTACTTGATGAGCAATCATACATTTTGAGAGAAATCACAAGCAATAATGTTAATTTTTACGCATCTATTTCTCAATAAATGTTTTCGGCGTCCATAGTCAAATGAATCATACTGCGGCATTTTTGGACTCAGATGGTTGGAGATAAATTATATTGATTCATCTTCTGCAAAGAGGAAATCTCCACAGATTAATTGTAGAGTATGTTACAGTTTTATACCAACATAAAAAAACCCAATGAGCATTTGGTGTAGATATTAAATACTGTTGCTATTTTAGTGTCACCTTTTTTAACAAAATAGTTTGAAGTATAGAAAAAACCCCTTACTGTTATATTTTCACAGTTTAAGGTGCTTTTACTTTCTTTACTAGAAAATTCACATGCAACAAAATGCCATATTTTGCTTAAAAAAGCAGAGTGGGATTTTTAAAAACATAAACCTGTCCTTTTATTTAATGTAAATAATTTATGAGATTATGTACCATCTCCTTTAAACATCACATTGATAAGCTACAACAATTAGTTTCAAATAAACAGCAATCTTCATCAGAACAAAATTTATTTTTACAACACAGGATTGTTTTATAGATATTTTGTACATTACCATATTTACATTGAAACACATTTTTAAAAACTCCAAAGAGTTTCACAGTTCAGGGAAGCTTATTGAATATGTTCTGAAACATTTTTGGAGTTGACATAAATATAACAAGCTGACCATGTAAAGCTAACACTGCTCATTTAAAGAGGAAGGTGTTTGAGATGCAAACAGGAAGAACCGTTAGTGCTGGCGAACCTTGGTGAGAGGCTTTTACAGCTGGATGAATTTTAGGTTCTAAATCATTTTAACAGGCATGAAGTATCATCTGAACTCTGCTCCATCGCTTCTGCTGCCCGGTTTGCTCGACTCAAAGTATCCGTCGACAAAAGCGGCGTGTCCACCGTGGGAGAGCTCAGGGAACCGTTAGCGGGGACCACCACTACGTAACGACCACTTCTATTATCATCATCCTCCCTCTGCAGCCCATGAATGTCTGCTGTAACTACTGTGTTTTCTGCTGCCTCATGGCTGCACGAAGGGAAGGAGCTGAACTCCAGCTCTGCTGTGGTCATTTCCTCCCGGTCGGGGTCCTCTTCAGGAAAGCTGGTGTTAATATAAATAATATCTTCCCTGCTAGAACACTCAGGAAGTTTTTCTCCAAGTTTTTCCAACATTTCCCGGAGTTGAGGAAACAGCGGCCTGTCCACCGGATCGGCTCTCCAGCAGCTGTACATGATCTCATACCTAGATAAGGGTAAAAGAGAACGAAAGAGACACAATCATGTTTTACAGAAACACAAGCACAACTAAAAACAGTCCAAATAAAACACAAATATGCTTCAATATAAATCAAGGGTGTTCAAAGTCTGGTCAGAGGGCCAATGTGGCCCCTGAATTAATTTTATGTGGGCACTGCATATTTAATTTGTTCTTGAGCAGGTAAATGAAAAACACCATAAAATATATATTTTTTTCTTTCAAGTAAAATAAATAAAAACTTTTGGAGCATGCTAATACTACTGAAGCACTCACAGTTCGTCCAAACAGTCAGGCGGCTGCTTCAGTCTGTGACCTTCAACAAGATAGTCGTAAATCTCGTGGTTCTGGACTCCTGGGTACGGCGTCATGCCTCGCGTAGCAATTTCCCACATGGTAACACCAAACGCCCACTGCACACATTTTAAAGAGCAAAACATCATTTTTACTAATTGGGACCACATTATGATCTGATAAGCATAAAAACAGCATTATGCATAGACTGGTAATAGCTGGACTTGATTATTCCCCACCAGGATAACATCCAGTTCTCAAATCTATCAATCCTGAATCAAATGGTAAAAGTTTAAGTCTTTGTAAAACATGCTAACGCTTTTTGATCCAGATGTGTTGCAGCAAAGTTGCAGGGAGTGGCACTCGATAACTGGAATGGCAGATCTTCGTTCCACATTGATAAGTCTTCAAAACACATTTTATGCTCTGTGAAACTAGAGTGTTATGATTTCCAAACATATCTTTAAGATCTCATCTTGTCTCATTCAAATTTTGTATATCATCTCCTGAGTAGGAGGGATAAATTTATCCTAAGGCTTGATTAAAAGTTGGCCCCCAGGTTATTTTCTTTGCGCTAGGTCTGATTATAATTGACAAAAGCTGCTGATATTTTGTCTAAATCTTCTATTTTTTTTTCCTTTAGGGATTTTTTAAAATATGACAAAATGCTAACATAAAAAAAAATCATGATATAATATTCTTGGCATGTGTCAGCAGTTCTTTCACCCTGACATAAAGGCATGTGAATCATAAGACAACTAACTATTCAGCCTTTCTTTCTTTCTAAAGGAACTTGGAAGCTCTCTCAGGCAAAATCACACTTCCACATTGAGTTAGTTCTCTATTTAGTTGCTATCTGGTGATTTTCAGGGAACATTGTTACAGGAAAAGATCCACATTACACTTACAACATCACTCTTTACAGTAAAAACTCTGTCTGCCAAACTTTCCACTGCAATCCACTTCACAGGCATTTTGGCTATCCTGCCCTGTCTGTAGTAATCTCCGCTGTAGATCTTCTTCGATAACCCAAAGTCAGCGACACACACCGAGAAGTCATCACGCAGCCTGCAAGACAGGTAAAAAATAAGCCAAATAAACCTCTTGAGTAATGAAGGTTGTTCTATGAAAGCAAATTTCACAGAAAGAAACCCACATGCAGTTACGTGCCGCCAGATCTCGATGCAGAAAATTACGACCGCTGAGATACTCCATACCCAAAGCAATGTCAACCATGAACCTCAGGAGAGTCTGAGTTGATAAGAACTGTGCACAAAAAGATAAAATAATAGACAATGGTGTTGAAATAAAAATGCAATCCTAACCATAATTTGTATGTACTAAATGTTGGCTGAAATCTTACCCTAGGGCTCTCTGTCAGGCGTGAGCGCAACAGGAAGCTATGAAGATCTCCATACTTCATAAATGGGAGGATGACCATCGGCTTGGGAAAATTTTCAGAGCCAACTTCCAAGCACACACCTTAGAAGGACAAGTCAACACAGAAATTGTCCAAATAAGAACAGATAAAGGTAAGGAGAGCCGGGAGATTCTACATGATTCAGTTCTCATACCGAGCAGACGGATGACATTAGGATGGTTGAAATCTTTCATGCAAGCCGCCTCATTCAGGAACTCTTCAATTTCCCTTTGAGAGAAGCTGTCCACTGTTTGACAAGAAGAGTTCAATATTTATTTGTCCTCTTTTTTTTTAAACATCTTAATATAATCATAAGGTTTACATTTCATTGTCTTCACAGCAACTTTTACAGACGTGCCATCTGAGCTTCTTAGTCGTCCCTCGACAACTGAGCCAAATTCACCTGGAAAACAACAGAGCCCATTCATGAAGGCTGTACTGTGTATGCAATGTGATATTAAATATCTTTAATGAAAGGGTCACCAGGAAGTATTCACACCCTTAGGTTTTTCTACATTACATATATTCACCCATTCTTACCTGCGGATCTTCTAGAAGCTAGATGCACCTGAGCTCTTTGATGTGTCATAGCAAAGATTGTCTTACTTGCATATTTAACTGTTTTAATGTTCATAAATTCACAGAAATGTCAGAGAACATGTTTCTGTTTTGCCCCTTTTAAGTTGTGTAGTTATATTATAGTAGGAAAGAAAAACTGTGAAATCATAACT
The DNA here is from genome assembly GCA_902982915.1 of Phalloptychus januarius. Taxonomy (NCBI): domain Eukaryota; kingdom Metazoa; phylum Chordata; class Actinopteri; order Cyprinodontiformes; family Poeciliidae; genus Phalloptychus; species Phalloptychus januarius. Next base: position 12,642,285 of record CADWAE010000131.1, read on the forward strand.
GAAGAGGTGTGAATACTTTCTGGTGGCTCTGCACATCCCTGAAACGTTTCCCTCACCTTGTCCAAGAACTTTCCCTATTGAGAGCAAGCCCCTTTGGATCATGACATCCTGCAGTTTGGCCTGGAGTTCCTCGCTGATACCGAGATTCCCAGCTGAACAGAAGAGGTGCAAAAAAAGTGTGTTTCTACATTGATGTTGTTCTGAATATTTGCAGACATAAAAAAACAACACATTTTATTGATTTCAATGAAATATTTAAGAACATACAAGTGACTGTACCTGCATTGCGGCTGTATGATCTATGGTTTGTGTATTTTATGATCGGATGTGACTTTTCTGTTTTGTCCCACCTGCAGAGGGCGACAGAAGAGGAAAAATATGCCCACTGACATCAATGGATTTTGAAAAAACAAAACACACACACACACACACACACACACTTGGCAGGATTCTTCAATTCTAATGGTCAGTGTAGTGAGGAAGCAATCTGGGCAGTTTATTCCTTTGCGATAGTTTTTTTTTATTTTATCTGTGCAGCTGCCTGCGTCCTTTTCCTGAAACATACCCCTGAGTCATGGCTTCCATATAAAACACACAGCTGCACCATTATTATCAGCATACTGTGATGACTAACAGGAACTACATCCAGTTAAAAAAGATAAGCCTTAATGTATTTCATTTTTCCCATATTTCTTCTTTTAAAATGTTATTAAAAAATTAACTAAAATGAATTCAAACATAACACTGATAGGTGGCAACTTCTAAGGCTGAACAAGCAAAAGTAGGAGTAAGCAAAGTAGGAGATTCAGCATACCCAAAACAAGATCTGGGCGTCTTGTTCCGTACAAACAGGGTGCCCAAGATGATAATCAGCAGAAGAGAGATGGCACAAAACACGCCCACCATGACCGAGATGGTGTGTGGGAAGCCTGTGTCTGGGATGGACGTAGGGATCACCCCTGAAGCTTAAATGAGAATATAACATTGAAAATTAAGATCAAAGCTCAGAAAAAGAGATATTTGGTTGATTTATTTTAATATTTAATCCGAAAAAGTCTATCTAAATCAGACTTTAGTTCTACTTATTTTGAGTTTCAGACTAAGCCATTTTAGGGCCTCTTGTCACTTTAAATCCAATTAGGTTGCTGCTGGCCAAGTCCCCCAAATAAAAGTTTACATTTGCATGTAAGCATGACTTCAAATAGATGAACAATTATACATCAAAGCAGCTTTTCAAAAGCAGTCAACAAGAATGCAGCAAGTCGTTTCAACGGCTAAATCAACAACATAACATGTCTATTCCAGCAGCCATTGTACAGCAACTATTGCGGTGAAACCAGCTGATCAAATGTCCTGGAGCTCAGCATAGGCTGCTTGGTGATCAGCTGGGCTTCAATGGGGTTGCTAGGTGATGGGCAGTACCTGCTGATTTGTGACATTACAAAGATTTTTGAAATGAGTAAATTTCCGGACACAAAAAAATATTAACTTATTGCCAAAAACTGCCCGGGTGTTATTTTAAGTGTTTTGAGTGTTTTTAGAATTTGTAGAGACCCAAATGGAAGTCTAAAAATGTGTAAAATGTGATTTTTACATAACCTTAACATTAACCACAACACTTGACAAAAATATCAGTGAAGAAATTGTTGGACATTGACAAGATAAGAAAATAAAGACAGCAGAGTTGCTTACTGTCTGACGGCGGCACATCGAACCGGAGTTCTGGGCTGACCATGCCGCTCCCTGCCTGCGTACACGCAGCGACCGCCACGCGGTAGGTCATGTTGAACTCTTTCACAGGTACTAAAGTAGTGGTGTTGTCAGTGTGCACCTAAAATAAAACAAAACAGCTCTAATGAAGACCTGTAACACTTTACAAAATATCTGGAACCAAAACATTGGCTAAGTAAGCAGAACAAAGAGACAAAGCCAGGTTTTAATGTTACCATTAAAACTAAACTAAAAGTAAAAACATAATACATCATAGAAACTTTAACTTGTGGAGGTGTTTGAAGCACTTCCAGTATGAAACCTTTTTGGAAAGTCCTGAGTGTTCATGGGGGATTATTGTAAACCTCTTTCAAAAAGGGAAGGAAACTTATTCTCTGAAGTAGCTTGTGCTGAATGTGAAGAAGCATGTGACGGACACAGCTCTAAATTTCACAACACCGCATGGTGCCATCTGGAGGTGGTTTGCTTTCCCAAAGTGCTGACGGAGGACACTGACCCCATGATTGAGAGCCAACATGTTTGTGACATCTAATGGAGGAAAACATGCAAATAAACATTCTCGCAGCATCAAACTGTCAGAAGAGGCGTTGTTTCATCTGAACCAACAAGTGTATTTACTTACACTATATAAAATATCCTAACCTTTTTTCCTCACTGCCTGGCATTAAATCAGATTAAACTTTACCTGCTTTAGGTTAATATTACCAAAATTAGCTATAAAGGATTTATGTCAGGATAATGACAGAAAGATATTTTTATCACCTTATTTATTTCCACATGTTTTCATAAACAGGATTTAAACAATGAATGGGTTTAGGAGTAAAATGTTCTTTAAACTTTGCTAAAGATTTCAAGAAATGGTCATTTTCTGCAATGAAGTCAGTGCTGTTTATGTAAATGTCTGGTTCAACCTCATCTCCCCTATGAAACTCTCCTATCAAAACTTCTCCATCTCAATAGTTCTCATCTAGCCAGATAACTGAGGATTAAATAAGATGCAGTAGTGGCTGTTGTACTACTGCATCTTATCAGGATATTTAGCCCATAAGGGTACACGACCTCTTATATTCATACTTCTTTCACTTCAATGACTCAGGATTCAGTGGAGAAAAACACTGATGTCCAGTGTGAAAACTGGAAAGCTGTTTATTTCCTTTGGCTTCCAACCAAAGGGGAACGACAGGAAACAGTGCCCTTTTACACACGAGTATGACTGCTTATGCACAAATGTTAGATGTTGAACAAAAGATGGATTAATTTTTGCTAACAGGAAGGATTTTGATGAATAAGATTCTGACTCAGATTCAGATTTATTTGTTTTCGCTGTATGAATTAAACATATAATGAAACTAAAACCAATCTTAAGGCTGGCCTTGGAATATTACATGGTGACATTTTTTAGCTATTGTAATTACTGAGAGAAGTGGGAAAAAAACAACCTAAGTTGGACTCTTGGTGACAAGAAATGAGGAAGTTGACTGTTGTTTCACAAGTCAGGACAAAGGAAAATCAATCAATTTTTACTACATCACTCCCCTTTACATGTTTGTACTTTTAGTCATCTTAAAACAATGTAAAATCATGTAAAAAGTATTTGCTCCTTTTTTTCTTAAATGTTTCAGGCTCACATTTTTTTATATCACAGTTAACATAAAATGGAGGGTTCAAATGAAGATTTCATTTATTGTAGAAAAAATATCCAAACCAGCTTGACCATATGTGGACAAGTAACCATAATCATTTGCTAAATCATTAATCAACTGAGATTAAACACACATAGATGAGTTTGATGTCACTTGCAACAAACAGGTCTGATTACAACCACACGTAAAATCTTAATAGAGCCTGTCTGACAACACGAAGTAGGACAAAACGTCAAACCTACTCACATTTATTAGTAAGGAAAATTATCCTTCCAGTATAAAGTTAGAGATTAAAGATAAAGTTTGAGACTTTACCTCTAATGGAAAAGAAGTAAAACAGTAGGAAATTTTCCCAGTCAAAATAATTTAAATAATTATAATTATAATAATTGACTCATCCAGGAGGTCACAAAATTACCCAACACATGTAATTCAACAAATAAGAAAGAGATTGGGCAATAATGAAGGTGAAAACCAGTATCGACCCAAACGAACACAAACAACATCTTAATAATCTTCAAAACCTTTGGAAAAATGTTACGTGGACTGAGAAAAAATGTTTTGGAATATTCATCTTTTGTTCAAGAAGCATGAAATTAGGTATTTTTATTTTATAAAATAAGAATAAAAAACTGCGTAGAAGGGGAAAATTTACAACATCAGAAAAAATAAAACTGTAAAGTTGTTAAAATAGTATTTTCAGGATGCCGGGACTCGAGGACCGACTTTGGGAACCGCTGGCTTAGTGGACAGATGAGCTACATGAGTTGATGCAAGAACAAAGTTGGGCCTAATAAACCTTTCTTTGTCTCCTGAGTGCTTTCAACAGGCCTTCATTTACTGCACTCTGCTTTCCATTTGCAGCTGTGAGATCACAATAAAGAACAGCTGCTATCGCACAAATGAGGAACAACATCTGTTCCAAATACTTGGAATTTGAACAAATCATCTGCACTTTCTTCAGACAAAATAGCGTCAGTGACTCTCATCCTCTTTGAAACCGCCTTTAAACTTTTGTGTTCAAACCTCTGAGGATGGATTTTATCTTGGATCTGTCCTCAGGAAATGCATAGGGAAAAGAATTTTAAAAAGCAAACAGCTAAATTTATTTTACTCACCTTATCTTCATCTATTCCGTGCTTAACAATAACTTCATAGCCTCGCAGGATGCCATTTATTTTGTCTTCTGGCGGAGGTTTCCACTTGATAACTAGCCATGACTCATTCAGCTGCACAGTCACATTTCTGGGGTAACTTGATGGTACTGAGGGCATAACAAGTAAAAAGAAATAAAGTGGTTAAGTCAGCAGTAAGGCATCATAACAAAACAAATAGACTTCTTAAAGGACTGAAGCTTAAGAATAAAACAAGACAAGATCTATATCGATCTTCCTGAAATGTTTTGAATGCAGTTTGGTATTTGGTGACTTCCAGGAATGTCTTATTAAGTCTTTCAACTACAATATTCCCTGTAGTGACTTTAGGAAGGAAATTAAAAGGAGCTCCACCCAGTAAGAACTTTCTGTTTTGTCAGTAAGACCCCTCCTATTTCCTGAATGGCCCATCAAGGCAACAACGGATTTAGTGAATACCACATTTTTCTGAATTCACTTGTGGTAATTCTACAAGTAGTAGCTGTGTAAGTTATGAAAACTCCAGTTATTATAAGCAGGAGGCTTACACTGAGCACATTCGGAATGGGAAGCTGGTTAATTACACAGTGTTGCAATCCCCAAAACCCAAAGAGGAATGATGAGATGAGGCAGAAACATAACTCTGAGGGCATGGAGAGCAAATACATCAACAGTGTCAAATTATAATCAGTTTCCTTGAAGATGTGATGGATCTGAATTGAATTTCTCTCATTTTAAATCCATTTCAGCATTAATCTGAGTCAACTTGCGAACACAATGCTGGATTTTATTGTTATATTGAAATTATTAGATTAGTAAGAGATTATTCATTAATCTACTACAGAAATCGGAACATACTGCTGGTTTTCTGCAGAAATACATTAAGGATATAAATAAACAAATAATTCAATGCCTTTTTAAGAAAATAAGTTTTGGTTTTAGCTAAAACTATGCCACTTGAAGATCTCTGGGTTTGCAGACAAACATATTTTTAAAATCTTAAATTCAAAATGCATATATTTTTGTGCAGTTTTGGCTTAATTACTGCTGTTGTTCTTTCACGGATCAGCCTTTTTTCTTTAACTTTTTTCAATTAATTAGTTGACAATTATTTCAATAACTGATTCATCATGATTAATGTGACTGTTTCAGCCCCAGCTGAAATCATGACAGACCTCCCTCTGTAGTCTTGTCCTGGATCCACATGGAGTGTGCAGAAGCTCCCAGCTCGTTGCTACAGGAAACACTCATGTTGTACCACGTCATAGCCTTCAGCCCAGAGACTTCACAGGGGAAAGGCGGCACCGTGACGTTATCGAGTCTGGTTATGGTCACCTCCCCTTTCCTCTGGCTCATCTCTTTGACCTTGGATGGAGCAGAGATCAGGTGAGCAGTCAGAAACTGGAGCAGCGTTTTCTCCATGTGTGAGACTTACCCGGATGTGACAACTGGTGATGGAAGAGAAGCCGTCGTGTCCCGGGATCCAGCTCAGCATCAGCTTATTAGACTCTTTAGCCGTCACCGTAAGATTAGTCACAGGACTGGGAAGAACTAAAGTAACACCAGTAAAGTGATTAAAATCCACACAAGAAGCATCAAAAACATCCCTCAAAAAGCTCTGCCTTTACCTTTGATGTTGACAGTTGCTACTCTGGATGTAGAAACCCCCTTTGCGTTGTGAGCTTCGCAGCTGTACTGGGTTTGCTTGTCCACACCTACAAATCGAACAGTAAAGTCAACAAAGTTGCAGATTTCAGGTAGTATTTTCTGACAATGGTGTGAAAAACCTTGGAGTAAGAAGAAGTGGGAAACATTGTCTCTCTGCTCTCTGGATTTTGGCCAACAAACCGAATTCTCTTGGAAGCAGACAACAGCCAGACCTTTCCACTCTGAAGAGGCTCTTTTTCTTTTCCTGGATGCGCAATTGTTTTCTTTCAACAGCCACAGATCTGCCCAGCCAGGCTGGGATAGATTAGGACTCTGAAATAATGTCCCTTTTGTGCTGTGTTGTCCAGCATCTACGTCAAGGAAACGTTGTCACAAAGTTCATCCCAGAGCAGCCTGACAAAAACCCGGAAACCGACTGAAATTGTGCACCTAACCTTCCTTTTGTAAAATAAATTGATGCATCAGTGTAAATGTATCAGATATTAATTATTTTGAATGCAAGAACACCCATCTGGACATTTTCTTCAGCCTTGAACTGTGGATCAATCTTTCAATAAGTGTAAAGTCGCATTTAAATGTGAAGCAGAAAAGTTTTTTTTACATAGCTGATAGATGACTAAATAAAATTCATACGAATACAGCTGTTCTGTGTCTTCATAAACCACAGGACACTCCTTGAAGAAGACCTGCTAGATCAAAACATGCTCAGCATTTTGGAATGAGTGGGTCAAAGTTCAACCATAGATCTCTATATCCAGTCTGACTGAGCTTGAGAATAGGGAACATTTCAGTCTCTAGATGTGTAAATCTGATAGAGATACACAAAAAGTCTTGCAACTGTAATAAGAGCCAAAGGTATTTCTATTAAATATCGACTCGTGGGATAAATACTTATGAAAACAAAAATGTATGTTTTTAGTCACGTATTTATTGGAAAAAGGAAATGGATCAGGGCCGTGTGTTGTCATTTCTGCTTTCACTGTACTCTTGAAGTGAATCAAAACAAAAGCAATAATATGCACACCCACACACAAAAATGTATACATCTCTGGGTTTCTGCGACAGACTGGCGACCTGTCCAGGGTGAACCCCACCTCTCGCCTCTCGCCCATAATGTTAGCTGGAGAAAGGCACCAGCAACCCTCCCGACCCCACTGAGGGACAAGGCTGTACAGAAAATAGATGGATGGATCTCTGGGTTTTTCCTCACAAGGAAACTGGGACGCGGATCAGAGTGAGCCAGAATAGCTAAACAGCACGATGTGGACGTGCAACACGCATCAGGCACCCTCTAATTTTCAGGTTTGGGTTTCCTCCAGCTCCCTGAGCAGCTTGGGATGTCGGCTGTTTTTCCATTTTCTACTCAGAGAGCGAATACAGCCACAAACTGCACAGCCAGGTTACAACAGTGTCCATTTCCAGTGTTTTTACTTATTTCTGTAATAAACTTTTAGAGCATTTAATCTCAAATAATAGGTATACTCAATTCTAATATACCTAAAATTGCAAAGTAAAGTAGATCTAGATTATTTAATGTAATTAGCATTATTTAATTAGGAAACACATTGCATTTTCTTGCACCCAAGCGTATATTTGCATAGCAGATTTCAGAAAAACACTTTCAATATTCATCTTTTGATTTTATTGTTGCTGTTTCTGGTATGATTTTTTTAAATTAATGCCAAATATTACACAAGAAGAGGAAAGAAAACAAAAATTACTTTCTGTAAATCATTTCGTACAACTAGAACAACCAGATCCTAAAATCACTAGATCATCTTTTTTTGCTCACATGTTTCAGCCACACTCTTATAATCAAGGATGTTTTAATTGTTTTGACACCAGAAACTCTCCTAATACCTCTGGGAACCGAGAAACTCTGCTAGAATGGACTTGTCTTATCTGTAAATTGTTGCGAAAAGCCTCCATATTTAATATAACAGACGTTATAAATGACAGTGAGCCTCCATTGAAATTCTAACTTTTTGAAATCATGCCAATCATATTTCGCAACTATATTAACAGCACTCTCATTACATCAATAGATCAAATTTGTTTCTGATGAGAGGCCCTTAACCACTCATTATGTACACAAGTTTGAGTTTGCAGCAAAGATCGTTTGCCAATATTTGGTCCTGCATAGAGCACTGCCTGCAGCCTGCCAGCCTCTGTGTTCTGCCTCTCTTTGCCGGGCAGTGGGCCGTCCTGTGAAAAGGGCCTTTGTCCGCAGATCCAACCGCCGAGCAGCCAGGCCCCTTGCACATGCCGGACCAAAGCACAGCTCTAAACCTTTAACCCCTCAGCTTCTGGCAATGGTGTTTCTGCTTCGCCTGTAGCAAACCGCAGAGTTACAGCCTACAGATTAAATCTTATGCTTCTGAAGATGTTTACTCTCAGAAGGGTCCATAGAGTCTGCATGTGTGTTGGGAAAGTGAGACATTTTGATACCAGAAACGTCTGTATTCCTCTTCTTGTGTAATATTCGAGGACATTATTTTGTGTTGACAAGAGAGCAGGATACAACATCAGAGTAATGCAGCTAACTGCAGCTTTTTAATGCAGCACAAGAGCAAAGCTGAGATTGAGGCGTCAACATATGGAAAGCAATTAAAAATATATGTACAACATAAACCACAGAACTAAAAATTATCCATATGCATTTTATCCACAACTGCATAGCAAAAATAATGTCATATCTCGTGTAGAAACCAGCAGATTGTGGAAGTCAGTTTAGCCACAACAATATCCAGTAACGCTGCCTTGAAACGTGTCTAAAGAGGCCCAGCAGCCACAGGCAGAGCGGTCATTTCATTTGCTCTCTCAGCTCTGTTTTTCTTCCAGCAGATACTCTTCTGACCTTGACTGTGTCAAAGAATCCACAACTTTTAATCGGACTCAAAGAAAACTGGGGGATCCAAAAAAAACCTTTCACTCAGCATGGTTGCTCCCTTCAATTATTATTAAATTCATTTTCTGCAATTGTGTGATATCGCTAAATTTGATAGGGTACATGTGTAAATGAATCTTAATCTTTTTTACTACTTTTGTTTTGTTTTGAGCTCTCTGAGGTCTTGGTCACACTTCTGCTTGTCTTTTCATTTCTTTTGAAATTTAGCGATAGATTCTATAGTGTGCACTTCAAAAACGTCAGTTTTTTTTCCACTGTAATTATCATAAATTAAATATTTCACTTAACTTCTACAGGAACAGACTAAAATGTGCTATCAGTGCTTTGTCTATGGTCATGTCTCTGAAACAGCTGAACCCACTGCTCTGCACTTCAAGCCTTCAGTCTAACTCTGCTGCAACTAAATTGATCTGAATGACTCCTCTGTATGTAATCTAGTGTTTCGCTGTTACTTAGTCATTAATTTAAACCTGATTTATTCATGTATCCTCGGGAAGGGCTCGAGAAATCAAGTCTAATTTCCAGCTTAATATCAGACATTAAATGACCATTTCGAAGGTGAAAATGAACTCTCAAATCAATCAAAGACTCTTAAAACTAGAAAACAAGAATAAACTCAACATTTAAAAAAGCTGACTTAGATCTGATGATGCATATAAACGGCTTCGCTAAAGTGGCTTCCCCAAATCTAGCAAGCAGTGGCAGGAAGAAAACCACCGCTGAAACAAAGCCACAGGTCATGTGAGGGACAAAAACATCTGTTGTCAGATCAGACCAAATCTGAAATTTCTGGCTTTAATACAGAAACTGATGTGGAATGTGGTGAAAAACCAACATTTCACATTACATTGAACACAGCATGCAATCTGTGATACATGATAGTGGCAGCATCATACAGTGGGAATGTTTTTCTTCAGCAGTAACAGGGAAGCTGGACAGAGCTGATGGGAAGAATACACAGGGATTTTTAATTATCAGTGCGTTCAGATTAACACATACTCATGTTAGAATGGTCTAGTCCAAGTCCATCTGGAAATCTAATTGAGACTATATGGAAAAAACCTGAAAACCTTTGTTCACAGATGGACTCCATCCAATTCAACCAAGCTATTTTGTGAAGAAGAATGGTCAAACTTTTCATTTCTAGATGTCCAAAGGTGGTAGAGATCCTGAAACGCTTCACCTGGTTCTTAAAAGTGTTTACTCAAGGTGTCTGATTGCAAATGTATAGAAAGGCTTAAGACTATGCCTGTTACACTTTTCAGACATACATCAAAATATTTGAAAAGTGCAAGTCATCTTACTTGCTCTTCAGAGGTACTACAGCTGTTTTTCCACTAAAAATGTGTGCAAATATTTGTCAATATTCTGCTAATGCCAAAAAACAACATTTTGTAATTGCGGTGTCCATTAAATGAGAAATAAAATTAAAATCACACTTGAATACGCTTGTTCACGCAATAAGTTGTAAACAGAGATATATTCAGATTTCAGCCCTGGCGCTAGCGCAAATCGTCTATCAGCCATCAGAGGAGATGATGGCGACTTATTAAGGCATTGGAGCAACAAACTCCTCATACTTTGGAGCAAATTTCCATTTAGCAAATCACAGTTTTACTGTGGACAATTTTATGGTTAATGGGAATGCATCTGGTGTTGATGTATCCCTCGGGTGCACAAATCTAGTCCTCAAGAGACACCATCCTGCAACTTTTGGATGCATCCTTTGTCCAACACACCTGAGTCAGCAGGTGATTCAGTTCTGCAGAGGCCTGGTGACGAACCATTCAGGGATAAAGTTCTACAAGTTACATGACTCTAAAATCCCAGTAAAATGCACTGAAAGTTGTGGTATTCTCAGGAAGATCACCAATGTATCATAGCACCCTGAGAAATGTTGGGGGGATGAAAAGAAACCAATTAAACACAAAAAACCTCAAATTGTGATGGATGACTTGTTGAAGTTTCTTTTAAAGCAATTACAGTCGCGTACCTTTGATGTCTTATTAGATGTTAAAAGGACAGGCTGTTGCCAACCCCCTGCATGCAGCTGTTAAAAATATGAGCTGTCTGAATGAGTTGATTTCATGACACAAAGCAGGGAAACACATCTAGCCAACAAAATCTACCAGCTGCTGCATCTGAAAGCTTACGAATTAACAAGACGCCAAAACATTAAACTCCCCTCAAGGCTCAAGCAATTTCCATGCCCTCTTCCCACTGAAAACTTTTATCTTATTTACACTTTATTGCACAAGTTTCCAATGTCGCTTCCATAAGCTAACCATGCAACTGGCGTCAAGCACAGTCTCAGGAAGCTTTCAGGAAGTGTGCTATTCCAGCAATCAGCTCTTTCTCTAACGTTTTACGCATTACAAAAAGCATCAACTGCACGTGAATGACCGCTGTTTACCGCCCTGCAGAGCAACGTGGTGAGGAATCTGACTGCCATAAGCAAGGTGCAGCTGCTGAGGCAGCAGACACGAGGCAGAACAGAAACCACAGACAGGGTCGGGACACCATGACTAAACGCTGCTGTCCAGAAACGTTGGACAGCAGCACCATATGTGCTGATGGTTGAGTTGTTTTTACACTGAGTTCCAGGATGGGAACAATTAAAAGCAAAACCAGCCCAACGCCATTTAAGGGTTTTAAAGCTTGTTTTGGTTTAATTCCATCACAGTATATCCTCTTAAAATGTCATTTGGATTTTAGTGGTTGGAACCCAACAAACAGAGGTTCATTAAAACAAGCTTTCATTTAATTTATATGGACAGATAAGAGCTTCTAAATAAATGTTGAATTTAAATGTTTTAATTTAAAAAAGAACAGTCCGGAAAGGGATAAATCACAATCTGTGTTTTCTGACATATTCACAGAGTCAGCAAGGTATTCTGATGTCATATTAAAACCTTATATTAGATAGAATATAAAGAGAGCAGCTAGAACAGGAAGAGGCTGATCATCAAAACAGCTGATGGGAAAATAAAGCAGACTGGACTGCATGCTGATGGGGTTTACCTTCCACAGTTAAGCTGCTGGGAGACTTTTCCTCTTCTTTTCCCTGAACAGGTTTTCCATCACTTAACCAGCGGATAGAAACCGGTTCTGGAGGCCCCTTTGCCACACAGGTCAGCGTGAAATTTGTATTCCTGGTCACATTCAGGTTCTCTGGTTCATGAACAAATCCTGGCAGACCTGCAGGGGGGAAAAAAGGTGCAAAAATGGATCACACTACAAAATCATAAAATCACAAAACATATCTTTGTGTTAAAATATTTGTACACTTGAAGTAAAACAAAAAATAACTTGCAAGTAACTTTTCATTAATATATAGTGGATTTTTCTAAGTGAATAATTCTTGAATATTGATTAAAAAGTATTAGTTCCACTGGCAAATTATTTCCCTTGAAACATGGGAAAAATTTCTTATTATAAGTTTAAAAAGTCTTACTGTACTTGTAGTGGAGCTGGTACTTCTCATCAATATTTGGAAATTACTTACTTAAAACAAGCCCTTATATATTACTGAAAAGTTACTTGTAAATTAGTTTTGCATTATTTCAAGTGTACTAAGGTATTTGCACAAAAATATTTCATAAGATTTTGTATTTTTACAGAGCAAAACCTGCTGACACAGAAGCATCTGTTGTTACAATCTTATTAAAACTCACCTTCTACCCCTAGAATGATGGACTGAGACCTCCTTGTCTCATTGTTGACGCTCAGTGTGCAGTGGTACTCGCCAGCATCCACGCTCTGTACCTCTTTAATGCTGTAACGCAACACATAGTGACATATTAATCTCCCTATTCGTCACATAATCTATTATTTTCGACTTTCATCTCAGAGTGCAACATACATGACAGTGGAGATGAGAGTTGTGACTCCGTCTGTGAAGGTTTGGAGCTCGTTGATCGCCATGTGTTCGTCATTTGACAGGTCCTTATCATTCTTCTTCCAGACGATGGAGGGGTCCAGCCTCGTATCGGGGATGTCGATGGAGCAGTTGAACTTAGCCTGGTGGCCCTCTGACAAATCGATGGAGTGGATGGTGGGCTTGAACTGCAGCCGCCTGAGCTGATCTTTGCTCAGATGGACTGGAAAAACATGGCGTGGAATGACAACAGGCTCTGAGCTTCGGGTTGGTCTGCGGACGTTGGAGTATTGAACTGCGCACAGAAGGCGGGGTGTTAAAATGCTCTGAACCACGCAACATTAGCAGTGGACAGGAGAAAAATGCTGCTTTGCTGTGGTGCACATTTAATAACAAAATCTTATTGTACTAATATGATATACTTGTTTTTCTTTTACTTTTATAGTTGCTGAAAAACACTTTAGTTCTATAAAATGTATATTTCTATTTACTACTCTTATTTTAATCTTGTTCTTTTTTATTCCGACTGGTATTTTAAATTTATTGCATTGCGTAAATATTTACACTCCCTAAATTTGATCACATTCCAGCCAGAAACATTGACTTCATGTGGCAGTTCAGCTCAAAGCAGTGAAATAATAATTATAAATGGCTGTAAAATCCATCCATCATTCCATTTTCCTACACCCTTGTCCCTTACTGGGATCAGGAGGGTTGCTGGTGGGTGAATCATCTGTAAATAGTTAATTTGTTTTTCCTTAAGTGCACAGCGTGATCGTGTATAGATTGTTTTGTTTATGTAATTTTATGTGAGTTTTTTTAAAAATACCTCAGTCAGAGGAGGTTTGTTTTTAACAAAAGCACTTTATTTTAAAAATTTTTTCACAATGCCAGTCAGTGTTTGTTTTGTTTTTTCACCAAAAAACCAATAACTATTCAAGTATCGGTTGTTCCTTTTTTATGTTAGATTTTTTCTCTAACATAAAGAGATAGCTGGAGATAGACACCAGCTATCTGGAGATAGCTGGTGTCTATCTCCAGCTATCGTTTCGGGCGAGAGGCAGGGTCACCCTGGACAGGTCGCCAGTCTGTCGCAGGGCAACACGGAGACAGACAGGACGAACAACCATACACACACACTCACACCTAGGGAGAATTTACAGAGACCAAGTAGCCTGACAGTCATATTTTTGGACTGTGGGAGGAAGCCGGAGTACCCAGAGAGAACCCACGCATGCACAGGGAGAACATGCAAACTCCATGCAGAAAGACCAGGGCCGGGAATCGAACCCAGAACCTTCTTGCTGCAAGGCTACAGCTCTACCAGCTGCGCCACTGGGCAGCCCTGGCTGTAAAATATCTTTACAAATTAAAATCTTAAGCCCTCTGAACAACTATTGGTTGGGATCGTCATAAATCCAGACTTTATGAAAGAGCGGCAAGAAAAACATTTATGGTGTGAAGTTTCATCTGCAGTTTGTAACAAGCCAATTGTGAAGAGGAGAAACGTGGAACAAGGTAATCTGATCAGATGGGATCAAATATTTACTTTTTGTCTTTCATTCAAAACACTGTGTGGCAGAAATCCAAGATTGCACATCTCCCTGAACAACATGCCTATGAAATACAGTGAAAGCAGCACTGTGATGTGGGGATGCTCTGCTGGACGTAAATGTGACAAACGGATAATCCTAATATGCCTGAGGTGGTTAAAAATTTCAGAAGTTCACCTTTTTATAGAACAACAACCCTAAACACACCAGAACTACACTGGAATGGCTTTTGTTAAAGCTTTCATGTGTTAGAGTGGCCCAGTCAAAGTTCAGACTCAGGTCCAATAAGTTCACATTCATTCAACATCCAAAATGGCTGTTCTTAAAGAATGAATAAAATATGCAGAGTGTCAAACTTTTTAGATTTTTATTTGTAGAAATATGCCCATTTTCCTTCATCTTTGCAATTACACACAATGAACTACAAATAAAATCCCAAAAAAGTATGTCAAAGTTTGCAGTTGTAATGTGATAAAAAGTAAAAAGCTTAAGGGCTTCACTGCTTTCCTAAATAAATATCTATACATAGTATTTAAAGTTTTTTCAGTCTAACAACTTGTAAAATCCAAAAGGTGATTGACTCATCCACTTTATGTCTTATCAGAAACCGACAATGTACTTTGTACTCCACTAGCCTATATAAATAGTGCCAGGCAGCCTCCAAACCTAGACCAATCTAATCAATTAAGGCTTCCTGAAGGGCTTAAATAGTTTATATGCCCATTCAAATCTGAATTTAATCCCACCTGAGCAGCATCATCCAGCGAAAAGTCCTGCCTTCAGCTTTAAATCAAGAGTAGACTACTTCTACGGCTACTTCAGGGTCCATGAAATAGCTCAGGAAAACGTATTCTCCCCGAAAGAAAACAAACAACTTACCGCTGAGAGAGCTCCGCAGCAGACAGGCTGTGATCACCAGGAGAACAACAAACCAGCCAGAGTTTAACATCGTTTCCATCAACAATGTTTTGGTAGCGCAGCGGCAACAGGCTCAGAAAAGTTATCAAATACACGCAGACTGCGTTAGTTCAGCTCCGAGAAAGGACAACATCCCCCATAGGAGGGGGTTCAACGCTGTCTGAGTGGAGCTGTTGACTGAAGGGCTGAAGAGCTGGAGAGAAAAGTTCAGAGTTTGGGACGTCACCGCAGATGTGGCCCATAAAGGCGGGACTGAGGAGCCGCTGAACACAGTAGGAACTAAAAACAGTGAAGCTACACAGACTCCAGCATTTTGTCCCTCAAAAGCTTTAGTTTGTACTTACTTTCAGCTTAATTTCCTTTATTAATTATACACTATCACCCTGTTAGTTATTAAATTATAGCCAATAAACATCTGCGCTCAACTGCGCCACCATGTGGCCACTTTTAAATGACAACCTTGTTTTTTTCCGTCTCCCCACATTTAAATATTTAAATGACCCTCTCTGTCAGACTTTATGGACTTTCTTATAAGTTGCTGACATTAAATGTATTTCAGTTTTAAGAACAAATGTCATTTAAAGTTTTGAAGAAGTAATAATGCATCGTTTTATTAGCTTTATTTTTAGAACAAAATAATAAGTCTTTTTTTTCTAAAAGTGGTTATTTTTGTCTAAAACATCTTTTGGAAAGAAGAGGTGGTGATTTCCTCACATAATTACATTTTGGAAAGAAATGCCATTATTTTCATATTTATTGTCGCGTTAAAACCTAGCAGTGGTGCATTTGCATTTAGTTCCCAGATTCAGTAATTTGGAGAACCACGCTCTGTTTAAGAGCTGCAAGTCTTTGGGGTTTGTCTCTCAAACCTTTAAAATGGATTCATCTGAGTCAAACTACATAAGGAATGCCCAAAAACATAAATTTTTAGAGCTTGCCACTGGCGCTCAGAGGAATTTAGGTCTAGACTTTGACTGGGCCATTCTATTACATGAATACTTTGATTTAAATTGTGCCATCGTATCTCCAGATGGATGTTTATAGTTGTCTTTCTGCTGGAACGTGATCCTTCACCCAGATATCAATATTTTTCAGCTCATAGCAGCTTTTCTTCCAGGATTGTTCTGTATTTAGTTTTATCTATTTTGTCATCATCTCTGATCAACTTCACTCATCCTGTCAAAGAAAAGAAAATATCTAAAAACTGCACTCAAGTAACATATTTACTCAAGTAAAAATAAAAGGCAGCCATTCAAGAAATTATTTGATTAAGAGTAAAACAGTATTTGGTAAAAAGGCTACTCAATACTGAGTAATTGATTAAAACATCAATCATTTAATATTTAAAAATTACATCACGAAAATATAAGGACATTTTTCAAAGATCAGAATGAAAATAATGCATATAAATTACAAAATAACCAAATCAGGCAAAATAAATTTTTTTCCAAATCAGTTTTTTCAATATAAAACTTGTAGAACTTTGACAGACACTGCAGATGTGTGTTAGTGTCTGGTGAATTAAATTAATTAAAACAGAAAGTGAGATTACTGATAGAGTATTCAGACATTTTACTCAGGTAAGAGTCGCAGTACTTCATAATAAAACTCAAGTAATAGTACAGTGTAGTACTCGGAAAAGTTTTTTTTTTTTTTCCAAAAGGTTCAGTAAATGTAACTAGTTACCGCCTAACTTTGTCCCGCAGCATGATTTTGCCACCACCATGTTTCACAGTGAAATCGGTTTTAGTATCATCAGAGCATCTCCTTCCTCATGTGAATCCCTCATTTTCTGTGGAAAGCTCCTCCAGTCTTACCCCAGATGTGCCACTTTTCATTTAGTTTTCTGAAGCAAATATCTGAAGCCTTCACACAACAGGCGTCTTTTTACTGGCATTAAACTCCACCCTACTGGACTCTGTTAGCTGACTTCTCAGTGCACTGGATTTTACTTAGCGGTATGAAAGTAAAGGGGCACTGCAAACAAAGGCAAGTTATACTTTTCAGATTTTTACTTGTAAAACTATAAAACCTAGTTATTTACTTCTTTGTGTTCAGTTGGCAGATAAAATCCTGACAATGCATTCGAGTTTTATGTCTAACCATGACAAATTTAACAAATCTCTGAGGGCTTTAAGTGGCTTTGCAAGGCATTTTAGATGTGATAAATGAGGAGGTTCATGCTGGTAAACTTGCATGTTTTTTGATCTGTATCATGCATCAGAGGATTATATACATGTTTTAAATAGTAACCTATAAAAATAGTATGTTTTTAACAGTGGAGCGTCATCTATAGAGTTATGACAACAAGTTAGGAATCCCATTAAAAACCAAACATTTCCCAACCCCCAAACGGTCCTTCATGTCCAGATATTGTTGTCCATTTCTGTCTTCAGGTTATGTCCTGCTCATCCTTAGGTTGCAGATCCTGATGTGATATAGGAGCCATGTTCACTCCAGTCTGCACTTCTTTATTATTGGATCTCAAGTTGCTATTTGTTGCATTTTCGGAGCAGCAGGCCTTCAAATGATAAATGTTGGCCTTGCTTTTACGGCATCCCATTGCGTTCATGAGCTGATAGGCGTCCTTTCTGAAGGCCTTGGTGAAAATAGCATACAGGAAGGGGTTGGCGCACGAGTTGATGGGGAAGAAGAGGACCAACAGAATCTTGGAGTTGGTGACGGTAATGAGAGGAAACTTAAAGGCGGCAGAAATAGCAAAGAAGGAGATAGGCGCCATGCAGAGGAAGTCGGTGAAGATGAGCACAGCCATTCGTTTTGCTATCCTGGTGTCCGCGCTTCTTTCAGGGACCTCTGGGTTCTTCACAGCCAAGTAAATAAGCATATAGCAAACGCACACGACAATGAAGGCCCCCACATTGAGGAGCAGGATGATGATGATGAAAGTCTGCGCTAGAGGGGTCTCTATGTCCATGGGTAAGCACATGCTGACTTTGGTGTAGCTGCTGATGCCAACTATGGGCAGCATCCCCATCCCCAGACACAGAAACCAACCTACTGCCATTATACCTGCAGCCTTTGTCAGGACCAAATGGCGCTTTACATGCAGTGCATTGGTGATGGTGTGCCAGCGCTCCAAGGTGATGGTGGACAGTGTATAGACCGACAGTTCGCCGCCAAACACAGACAGGAAGCCTGCAGCACTACAGCCAGGCCCGGTTTGCCACTCGATGGCGTGTTGACTGTAATGACCACGAGTCCTCACATCTACTGTAGCGATCACCAGAAGGTAGACACCAATGCAGAGGTCAGCAAAGGCCAGGTGGCACATGAGGAAGCGAGGCACGGTTAGCTTGTTTCGGCTGGTAAAGAAAACCAGCAGCACCATCAGGTTGCCTGTGACAGCAAGTATGTTGATGAACCAAATAGCAACTCTGAGAAAACTGAACCCAGCAAGATCCTCGCAGGGATTGAAGGCATCTTCTTCAGGCGTGCAGATGATTGAGCGGCAGAAGTCCACCTGCTGAGAATAGAGGTCATCCACATCTTGGAAGCTGGTGTCTTGCAGGTCAGATTCAGAATAAAAAGACCAGCCCTCAAGCGGAGGAGTTTCACCTGTGCCTCCGATGACCCTCTGAAATCTATAAGAGACACAAAAAGACAAGACACAGAAAATAAAGACTATAGACTCTTATTTTTCTCTAAATTATAATTTTTTTCATGTAGCATAGTATCTAAAAATAACACCCCCAAAAAATGCAGTTTGGGAAGCTGAAATACTGATCTACAATGCTACTTGTCGTTTACAAAGCAGCCAAATCTTCCAAAGAAGCTCCATTTGATTTCCTTTTTGCTGATTGGTTGTGTTCCACAGAGTGGACGTTAGCTTCTGCGATAGTGCTGACACACTTTCTGCTGTGTGTATTGATGCATATTAAAGTTAAAATGGGCAATTGTAATTGTTTTTAGAGGGGGTCTCAGTTATTCTCCTGTATTTCAACAATTTACGTGTGGCTGTGGTTCCAAGCCCCAGCGAATGCCAGGAGTCCACTGTAGTTGTCCACTGTAATATCTCACCTTGCTGATGGATTCCATTCTTTACAAGATGTAGAAAAATTATCCCATGGAGCTTTAGCTGAGAAGTCCCTAGAAAAACAAAAGAAATATATAATCTCATTTCACATACTTCTAGTTTTGAACTGAATAGTTAAGAGTGTAAAAAACACAAAATTTAAAAATATGCAAAACAGAAACAACGATGATTTGAGATTGAATGTTTTTTGCAACAGCAACAAACCCTGTAAGCTCAGATGGTTATTTGTGTTCTCATACATAAGCGAACGTAAAGCTTCTTGCAAAAGCTTCTTGATGTCAGCTAAAGATATGCCAGGTCAATTTTGGAGTGTTTTTGATCATTTTTACAACAAAACGGGTCCAAACCATTGAATTTTGGGGATTTCTTCAAATGCTAACAACAAATTTAGCTTTAAAAAGTTTCTGTATTTACATTTTTAAAGTAGTTTTAAGTTTAAATTCAAAATTGAATCTGAATATATGGCACAAATCAAAAAATAAAACAGGAAGAACAAAAATGTGTTAGAAAGGGATGGCAACCATCCTTGAGATTCTGGTTTTCTTCACATTCCACCAAACAAGCGACGTGTAAAGACACAGAAGAGGCATGCAGCCTTCCTACTTGTTCAGGTTGAAAGGTCAGCCATAAATTTATGGAGTTAAAACTGTGCATTTGTGAATTATGAGACAGTTTTAACTCCATATAAATTACACCTGTCCACTTTTGTGCTGAAAAGTCAGGAGAGCGAGCAACAGAAACTGGATTCTTTTTATTCTAAAAGTAGCTCTGTTTTGATTGAATCTAGAAACACTTAAAGACTTGTGTCTAAGGCGTACAAATATCTGGTAAATTTTTATGTCAAGGACGCTGGAATGATTTCTTCTGGGAATTTTTCCAGTGGGATATTTTTTATTATTTATTTAGAGGAAAGTGATTATACATGTGAGATTTCATTTTTTTCACTGTTTGCTTGCAGTCATGTTAGCTGCTGGTTCTTCCACCAAAATTTCTCATGTATATTGATGATTATGATATATCTGATTCTGCTGCTGTTAAAGTACTTTTAAAGCATTACACTCTGGGATAGTTGTTCATGTGTTTAAACATTCATACTGTAATTAGGCCTGTTTTATGTATGATCATAGAGGTCACAACTGTGGGAAAGAATATGAGGATAAAAAGCTGCTTTGCTATTTTAATTTGCTTTTACCACATTGAGCATTCTAACTTTACACTATTAAACACTCAATTTTCCTGATTAAGGACAAAAGAAAAAAAAAATTTCTACAATTTCTTGCAAAAGTATTCCCACTCAGTGAAATTAAAACCAAAAAAGTTTCAACCAATGTTAGTGAGATTTTATGTGAGAGACCCTAACAAGTTAGCCCATCATTGTTAGAAATATCTGAAAAGTGTGGCCTGGATTTCTTTTCAGCCCAATTTACAGAAGGTTTTCCACTTTTTAGGACAACGGCTCTGTACATAAAGCTTCAATGGGTATGGATACATTTGCAGGGAACTTTATCCTTTCAACAATTCACAGAGTAGGTCACCTGTAAGGGCTCCAGCTCAGAAGGGAACAACAGTGGCTGTTGTAGGTGAGATGGGCCTCTCGGAGGCTGCCCATTCCCTTCAGAGGAGGCAACCTTTTCAAAGCGTACAATGACTGAGCGAACAACACCAGAACCGACTCCAGTCCGTGAGCAGGTAACCTTGTGAGAGCTGTTGCAGAAACATCCCTGTGAATTAACCAAGAACAGCGTCACATGAGCAATCTTTTATTTTTGGACCTTTGAACGAGAAAACGGGCTTGTAAAGGTTCACAGCAGCAGTCAGCTAGCTACTGCTACCAGCACTTGATAAGTGGGTCATGACTCAGAAAACAGCTGAGTGATAAACTGGGACTAAAGGTTTGTTATCTGAAGACTGAGGGTGAATAATGTTTCTCTTCTTATGTCACCTGAGTTAAAGGGGACCTGTTATCCAAAATGTACATTTTACACGTTCTGTTGCTTCAAAAAACATCCCAAGTGTTTAAAAAAAACAAAAACACTCAGCTGTATGTTATAGTTTTTTGAAAACCTCCGGAATGTAACCTTATAAATCAGCAGCCACTGCCCGTTACCTAGAAACCTCATTGAAGCCTGACCTGTTACCTAGCAACCCAAGCGTAGCGCCACCATGTTTGATCAGCTTTTTTTAACCACTGCATGGCTGCTGAAAAAAACAAGTGTTTTGTTGTTGACTTACCATCCAGAAACTACTTGCTGGATTCTTGTGGGTTGTGCAGGAGGCTCAACTTATGCTTTTCAATTATATACTGTTGTATTATTGCCCATTTTCAAATTTGCAATCGTAAACATTGAGTTGGAAGGCGCGGCCAACAGCAGCTTGTTTGGATATAAAGTAACAAAACACCCTACAACAGCAAATTGTGAAGGGACTTCGCAATGGTGGAACTAAACAGACTAAAATCTCATTAACTAAGAAGTGTTTTAGTTAATGTAGTGAACCTGCTTTTTGTAGCCCATAGTCATATCCTAACTTCTTCAAGGAAGCATAATAGGTCACTTTTAAAAAACACAAAGTATAACTTACAAAACCTCTGGACCAGTGGCTCCTTGGAAAGCATCTCTATGGATCATTTCAAGGTTTCGATTATTCTTCAGCACCCTAGACAAGACACAGTAAAGGACCAGTGAGCACATTCCTCACTGCCTGTGCAGAAAGTCCTAAAAAATATATATATATAAAGTAGGGATCTATCAAATACAGCTTATCTATCTTTGTCCCATTGAAGGCATGATTGTGTATTCCTCTGATACCATTGTTGTAGAGATTCCTGTAATAAACAGAAGGTGTTAGAAAAAAAATAGGATTTTCATCAAGCAATCATGAATGCAGAGGCACACTTACAATGTAGCATAACCCTCAGTCATTCCAGTGAAAGCGTTTGGAGGCACTTCAAGCAGATGAATGTTGTCGCATATTTCCCTGCAACAGAAGCAAAATTCAGACTGGAACATTCTGTATTATTACAGACACTAACAGAACATAGCTCTGTATTTCACATGAGGTAAACAAATCATTGTTATGCTTTATTTTCATGTTACTGTGACTTACAGAATAAAGTCTGATTTGAAAGAAGTGATTGATGTAACATCAGGGAAGAGGGTTATTCCGGTGTTTAAGATGCTCCTACAGTGATATAGAAGACATAGTGTTTCTGCAATAATTTTAGACTTTTTTGTGAAGCAAAACATCAAAAACTATCTTGTAAAGTCACCTTTTCATAGCATGTGTAGTATATTCTGCAAAACTATTCATACTCACCAAAACTCAACGTGGGTTTTATTTGAGAGACCTGCATTGTTATTAAGTTCAAGGAAAGATGCATAGATTTCAAAATTTTCTAAAAAGGAGAATGTGAGGAGTGTGGCGCTGTTTCCAGCCCAACTGAAACTGAATGGAAGCCATTTTTGTAAATATCAGCCCCAAAAATGTTTATAACTCCATCTACTTTGACCAGCTTCTCTAATTTTCCTGGAGAAATGCATCCCCACATCATGATTCTGCCACCACTGTGGTTTTGGTCTTAAAGTATTGAAGCACCCTTTTCAATCTATACTTCAAAGATGCTTAAAATTATGCACCGATTTGTGTTAATTAAATTGCTAATAAAATGTACTGAAGTTTGTGGTTGTAATGTGACACGTTAAAGTCAAATGGATGAGTACTTTCGCAATGCACAAGTAAATTAAATCCTACTTATTTAGGTTTAATTTTAAACCTGAGCAGTTATGCTTTTAAGTTCAAGTTGTCTTACAAGAGGCGAAGATTTGGTAGGTTGTTGAAGGCTCTCCTGTCAATGTGCATCAGACTCCTTGCATTTTGAATTGAACTGTTCAGTCATGAGAAAAAAGAAGAGCAGCTGAGGTGCACTGCAGTGATCGGGACAGAAATTCATCCACAGCACCACAAAGGCAGGACTTACATCTCAGAGAGGTTGAGAAGGTTGCTAAATGCTAACGCTTCAATGGTTTCCAGGGTTACACTTTGAGCAATCGCACTGCAAATAACACAAATACAACATGATTAAGATGTTAGTTTAACTCAGTGTGCCCATAGTTGTTCAGCGCCAACTAAACATGCTCACTAAAACTGCAGGACAACTTATTCTAAAATAAAAACAGTAGAAATTTAAAGCTAAAAACATTAAGCATAATTATCAATGCAGCACTCTCCCAGTAAATGTAAAAAATATAAATTTTAAATGTGTCTAATTATTGTTAAAAAAAGGCAGTTACATACATCCTCTGAACTCCTCTCAAATCCTCAAAAGAATGGCTTGATATAGTTTTAAAAGAAAGGTGATAAAGAAACCTACAAGAGATGGAAAATGGCCATTAGATGATGATACAGTGACTCTTTAACCAACAAATCACCTTGATTTAATGTCAATACAATTTTAGTAAATAAAAACATAGAATGATCAGCTTTGACTCAGTGTAATAGGTATGTGGAGAATCATAAAGGCCGTAAAATCTTTTTTAAATTTTGGCCGTTTAAATTATTTACAGTACTTTAAAACTTTTGTTTTCCCAGGGCAGAATAATCATGAGCAAATGTTTTTATCAAATATAAAAGCAAGAATTTTATAAACCTGTTAATATTGGAACAAATCGTCTCACTGTCTGCAGAGAAGTGAGTTTAACATCATCAGTACTTGACAGAGTACTGACTAAAGAAGAGTCCCATGCTGCAACCTCAACATCTTAAAGCTCATCTATAAGACGCAGTTGTATACAAGAACAAGCTAAATTTCCTCTGGAGAAAAGGACTGTACAACCTCATAAGACAAAGACAAAGTATTTGACTGCAATGACAGGAAGAATGTTTGGAGAGAAATGAGTCTTTCAAATGTAAAATCCCCACCCGGTTTTCTAATCATATGGGCAGAAAGGGATTTAAAGAGGAGCGGTAAAAGCAAATGAGGTGGATTAGCAGTGCTTGCCAACAACTGATTATGTTATCCAGGACATACAATATCTTCTCTGCTGCCCGGATATCGAGCTGTTAGCATGTCATGACAGTCATGAGACTGTCATACAGCAACAGTCAGAGGGCTCTATAGATTTGTTGTCAGATTGACTACTACCAAAGAGCCTCTATGCCCACAGTATCTCCATCCACAATGGTGCTTTAACGATACTTGGATGGTATGAGTTATTTAATTTCCAGTTGAGATCAATAAAATAGTTTTGATTTGAATGAGCTACTTTAAATCTGACAGTGTGGACTTACAAACTTCAATGTTGCGAATCCCATTTCTGCTTTTATCATTCTACAAATTTGTTTCTTGTCTTATCATTTCCTCGTGGCAACAACTACTTAGCCGAATATAAAAGTTTTTGTATGTGTGTATGCTTTTTGGCATCTGATCCCTGATCCCATCATGAAACTGCCAGCCTTGGCGTGCAGGCACTTATCAGCTCACATTCAAGGTCCTGTGATTTATAAAAGCAGGGGTCAAGACTCCCCACCTTCAAGGTTCGTCACAGTCTGGTAGACCCGGCAGCTCAGACATAGGATGAGAGGATGCTGTGTGTACATGACCTTGTGAGGCCAACTTGACATGTTCAGAAGTAATTAAGCTCAACACACATTGAGGTTATTTTTGTTGATTGAAGCGACCATGAAGGTCTGTGTATATGTTTTTATTCAACTCATCCAAATTGTTCTTATTATGAACATAAACAATGTGTGGGAGGCAGCTGCACAGTAGCTATAAAGTCTTCTAGAACAAAGTTTAGACTAATGTTTACACAGTAAGGTATCCGCTGTCTATCAGCTCATTATGTTGGCCAGTGGTAGTCTATATAAATGTAAGACAAATACATATTAGGTGGAATTCAATAAATGATAAAGTATATATCTTTATATACTTTTAAAAAATAAAGTATATATTTGCAAGGCTGCAAATTAGGAGCAGCCTTGCATCAAATTTGTAAGATTTTTCAAGAACACGTTGCTAAATATGGGAATGTTCACACATTATCCTGCCAGTTTTGTACAAAAGAAAAAAATATGCATATTTAATCAATTAAAATTATGTATTTGAAAACTGATAACAAACCACGTAAATCATGTTTGGCTCAAATTAAACATCTTGTGCGTAATTACGCGCGGACTATTCTGGAAAGTAGCTTTATATGATTATGCAGCGCCTTAATATGCTTGTATTATACGCAGGCACAGACACGTGTTTTTAACTAAGTCTGTACTTACAGTCTTTTATTCCTCTGGTCCTTTGCCGCCTCTGCTGTAAGCTTGCATTTGATCGTCTCTGAGGAACATCGGCAGATCCTCGGGCAACTGAAACCTGTGCATTCATAAAAGAACGACATTAACAAGAGCAGGAATACTGAGAGAGGCGTCCGCATCGCTGCTGGCGTCTGTGAAACGTCCGAACACCCAGAAGGTGGGTTGTCCACTCACCACTCAGTGCGCATGGAGATATTTGCGCCTGCTGCTGTTAAAGCAAATCATCCCGACAGCGCAAAGGAGGTTCTGATCCACCTGAACTAATCCGGGGTTATGAAAAATGTATAATTATTACTGTTTTTACAGTAATGCCCCATATTATAAAATTACGCATGGCTTTTTGATGCATCGACCTGTCATTTTTGCACAAATTAAATCGCTTGAAGGAGTTTATTATCTGAGATTCAGTAAATGTTGCACTTCATTGAAAATCTGGGACAGTTTGTGTCTGAGGAAATATGCAGCAAACTGGAGATAACAAATTTTGAAGAAATTGTATAACCACAGAAAAACTTTTGTTTTGAAATAACGTTCTTGGAGGTATATTTACAAACAACCAACCAGTAGCCTAATCTAGTCACTAAGAAGGACAGCGTGACCTCAGAATCTTCCCACAAGTATTTCTCTTTTGTTATTCACTGAACTTTGACACAAAATATGTTTTGGCAAATATTACATTTGAAGAGAAGATTCAATTCTTGCCCCAAAGATAGAATATTTAAATGGAAATACTGTAGTCTGAGCAACTGATTCAAAAAGGTTTCACACTGGAGTAAAATCGCATTTAATCAAATGTAATCAATTTAATCATTTAATCAATATTCAATGTATTATAATGAGCTGCTCAATATAATAGCATCTCATTTTAATGAGATGCTATTATAATCTCATTAAAATGAGATTATAATACCATATAATGCATATTATAATGCATTATAATGAGATTATAATATGTTCAGATGCTCAATATAATATCATCTCATAATCTCATATAATCGATAATGATGTTATGTTATTTCAGGCTGCACAGTGGCGCAGTTAGGGCTGTTGCCTTGCAGCAAAATTCCCAGGCTGGCGTCTTTCTTAAGCCCAGGCCAGGAAGGTCTATTCAGGGGTCCTGGAGAGGAGGGCCCATCCGATAGTCCAACCTGGGATTCAGGAAGAGCAGTTTGATTTTCGTCCTGATCGTGGAACACTGGACCAGCTCTACACCCTCAGCAGGTCCTGTGCCCTTGTCACCGATTCTGTTCATTACTTTTATGGACAGAGTTTCTCGGTGCAGCCAGGGTGTTGAGGCGATCCGTTTTGGTGGCCTTGGGATTGCATCTCTGCTTTTTGCGGATGATGTGGTCCTGTCCACTTCATCAGGCCGTGATCTGCAGCTCTCGCTGGAGTGGTTCGCAGCCGAGTGTGAATATATTTATAGTAATATGTGTTTTGTTTTTTTGCTTTAATTGACTAAATTTGTACTTGTCTATATGTTATAAGATTTTGCTTGTGATGTTCAATACAGGTAAATGCTTGATGCATATTTAAAATTTGTTTATTAAATTAAAGATGTGAATTTTGCTTTTTGTTTGTTTTTAAAACATTGTACAGCTAATTAAATATTTCTGACTTATATTTTGTTTATTTGATTTTATATACATTTATTTTCCATACTTCCGTTAAAGCATGGCAAGATCCCTGTGAGTGGGGTAATTAAAGTAACCAATAAATGTCGTTCTTTTGGATTGTGAGAG